>OY282517.1:50792268-51992268 GCA_958296145.1 Hydrotaea cyrtoneurina
CAATATTGTGACGTTCGTGACCGACTTTACAAAAGGTGGAAAAATAACAGAAATAATAAACAATACGAAGCTGAATACAAACAGTTTAGTAATAAGTTAAATAAAATGATAAATTACGCGAAAAATGAATTCCATCGCAATGAATTTATAAAAAACAGAAATGATATGAGAGCAACATGGAAACTAATAAACGAAATAATTGATGAGACAATAATAAAAAGCTTTAAAAATGAAAATATTACCAAAGTCACCGAAAATTTTGCAGTGCAGTTTAACGAAAATTTAATAAAATAATACATAATTGTAACATAAAAACTTTTACTGGTGTAGAAGAGAGATTAGCAAACTCCATATACATTTCTCAAACAGATGAAAATGAAATATTTGCTATACTAAATAAACTAAACATTAAAAAGGGACCGGGAATCGACAAAATTCGAACAAAAGACATTAAAAATAATGCAAATATATTAACTCCTGTGATCACAAAACTAATAAACTATAGCATAAATGATGCGATAATACCGGAATTGTTAAAAACTTCTATAATCAGGCCAATACATAAATCAGGATCCAAAGCCGATTACAACAACTATAGGCCTATCTCTATCTTGCCAATTATAGAAAAGGTTCTCGAAGAGGTAATCACCAGAAGATTAAACGATTTTTTGTGCAAATACAAAGTCATTAATAAAAGTCAGTTCGGATTCCAGAAAGGCAAAAGTATAAACAAGCTACTTGGAAACTTTACCAACCACATTAATCAAGGACTGAATAATAATATGAGCAGTCTAGTTTTATTCATTGACTTCAGTAAGGCATTTGACACACTATCTCACAATAAACTTATAGATGTTTTGGAGAGAAATGGTATTAGAGGCAATTGTTTAAATTGGTTCAAAAACTATCTGCAATGTATATCATATCGTGTCAAGATCGACAACAACCTTAGCAATGAGATGAGATCTTCCCATGGAGTACCACAAGGATCAAAATTAGGACCAATACTCTACATTATATATGCAAACGATATGGTCAACATCCTAGATAAAAGCGTTGCCTTCGCTTATGCCGACGATACAGCCATAGTCGTAACGCACAAAACGATTTCAACTGCGACGCAAATAATGCAAAGTGAGTTCGATAAAGTAACAAGATGGTGCCACGACAATGGACTAATAATCAACTCTGCCAAGACGAAAATGATGCACATAAAACCACCTCATATTATGTACACACCCATATCCATAATCTTTCACGACACAAACTGTATACACAATAAAAACTTCAATGATGAATGTACAACACAAATTGAACTTGTAAATGACTACAAATATCTAGGAGTACTAATTGATCATAACTTCAAATGGAAACCACATATAGAAGCACTACACAGAAAACTACAGAAAACAGCATACGTTCTATATCACCTAAATAATTGTGCTCCCCTTAATGTAGTTAAACAAGCCTATTTTTCCTTATCAGAATCTTATATAAGGCACGGAATAATAGCCTGGGGAAATGCTGTATACTGCCGAACTCTTCAAAAAACACAATATCGCCTTATAAAAATACTAATGAAAAATCTAAACATACTGAATAACAATAGCGCCACATCACAAACCAACATACACCACAACGACTCTGAGACAACCGAAATAAACTCCAATAGTAACAACCAAAATACCAGTACAAACAGACTCAACACCAACACTGATCAGATCGTCAAAAGCTTCATGTCAAGCCAAAGAATTCTAAACGTTCAAAGCATATACAAACTAACATTAACTAGTGAATTCTACGATGATCGAAGATTCCTTGAGAGGATAGATCACACACACCACACGCGAAGAAGAACACAAGGAAGATATAAAATACCAATTCATCACAACAACTATGGAAAAAGCACCATGGTTGTACAACTACCAACCGTTCTCAACATGTTGCCCACAAATATCCTAAATATTAGAGACTTAATTAAAAGAAAAAACTTAATAAAGAAATATTATATAGATACGCAATGAAGCAAAATCTTATAAATGTAATATGAATTAAAACTAAATCAACTGTTATATTTGAAATTATTATATAAAAATAGTGTAAATATTTTTAACTTTTTTCCTGCAGACAAGCCTTTCTTTGGCTTCGCGGGAATAAATGAAATGTAAACTGAAATTATTTTGTGAAATAAAGAAAATTAATCAAAAAAAAAAAAAAAAAAAAAAAAAATGTATAATGGGGCGGGATGGTACATTTATATGGCAGGTAACAGAAGGGGAGTTGTCAGACTTCCAAGTTTTTTTCCAAAACTTTTTCCAGCCATAGCTTTACTAACTACCGAATTTGGGCAAGATTGCGTTGGTCATATTGATATTATTACACGATTTCTAAAGTGGGCGAAATAGACGATTTGTATGAAACTTTGTATAGTTAAAGGTTTACTAAATTCAGAATTTGGGCAAGATCGCGTTGGGCATATTGATATTATTACACGATTTCTAAGGTAGGCGGGATGGTACATTTGTACGGGAGGTACCAGGAGGGGAGTTGGCAGACTTCCAAGTTTTTGTTCAGCTTTATCTTTACTAAATAAAAAATATGGGCAAGATCGCGTTGGGCATATTGGTGTTATTACACGATTTCTAAGGTAGGCGGGATGGTACATTTGTATGGGAGGTACCAGAAGGGGAGTTGCCAGACTTTTGTGCGAAACTTCGTCCAGTTATACCTTTACTAACTACGGAAGTAGGCCAAGATCGAACCTGCGCGTGTTGATATTATTACACGATTTATAAAGTGGGCGAACTAGCCCATTTGTATGGGAGGTAACCCAAGGGGAGTTGCCAGACTTCCAAGTTTTTGTCCAAAACTTTGTCTAGCTATAGCTGTACTAAATACAATATTTGGGTAAGATCGGGTTGGGCGTATTGATATTATTAGACGATTTCTAAGGTAGGCGGGATGGTACATTTGTATGGGAGGTACCAGAATGGGAGTTGTCAGACTTCCAAGTTTTTGTCCGAAACTTTGTCCAGTTATACCTTTACTAACTACGGAATTTGGCCAAGATCGAACCTGCGCGAATTACGTTGTTCCGCTTCAGGGTAACAACGAGTATGAATAATAACAAAGACAAAGACGATCTTTATTAATTAATATTGGTCTTAAGACTGAATTACAATGATCTTATTCTAGATACTTATAGTAGATCTTACATTTTGGTTTTCCATAAGCAGCGACGATGCAGAGATATCGTTTGTTGCTTTGGGTGTTCTACAAAACCAGCGACAATGTGAGTGGCATTGTTGGTGTTTTCAATTAAGTTGGACATTGTTTTTATAATCTTCCGCTGCTGACTCGTCATTTTCGTTACATTCCCCATGAATTTTTCCAAAATGTATATTGTTCAGCTTGCGCCATCTATATAACCAACTCGAATTGGGCTCAAAAGCTTCTTCTAATTGCACAGCAAATTCTTTTGCTCTATTTAAAAGCATTAGACTAGTTATAATAGCGTTTTGCCCTCGCATTTCATTGAACCACATAAAGCCCTTTCAATATTTTCGTGTTCTCCTTTTCTTAGCCGCTTTGATTTCCAGTTTGATGACTGGGCCTGTACACGAATTTTCTCTTCATTTTTGATTATTTTATAAACTGTTGATACATCAACTTTATATTTTTTGGATAATTCTTTACGCGATACAGATTTGTGTGTAAAATCATTAAGCAAATGTATTTTTTGTTTCACAGACAAAGTCACTCGCTTTCCCATTTTCCTTTTTGTTGAATATATATTTTTGCGGATATGTAACAACTTTTCAACAAAACCAGTGAAAAAGTTGCAGTCGGGTAAACCGACTTATATATACCCTCACCCTCAGTAAAAACATACAAGTCTCATACTCATAAGTATCGAAAAGTCAAAAGTGACCGTAGCTACCATCATTTGATGTAACATCTGATGAAAAGTCATAATAGCAACCTAAAATACCGAATGCTATAGAAAAAAAAATATTGGATGGTACAATTGTATGGGAGGTACCATAAGGGGAGTTGCCAGACTTCCAAGTTTTTTCCAAAACTTTGTCTAGCTATAGGTTTACTAAATACAAAATGTGGGCAAGATAGCGTTGGCCATACTGATAGTTTTAGACGGTTTATCAGGGGCGGGATGGTACATTTGTATGGGAGGTACCATAAGGGGAGTTGCCAGACTTCCAAGTTTTTTCCAAAACTTTGTCTAGCTATAGCTTTACTAAATACAGAATTTGGGCAAGATAGCGTTGGCCATACTGATAGTTTTAGACGGTTTATCAGGGGCGGGATGGTACATTTGTATGGGAGGTACCATAAGGGGAGTTGCCAGACTTCCAAGTTTTTGTCCAAAACTTTGTCTAGCTATAGGTTTACTAAATACAAAATGTGGGCAAGATAGCGTTGGTCATACTGATAGTATTAGACGGTTTATCAGGGGCGGGATGGTACATTTGTATGGGAGGTACCAGAAGGGGAGTTGCCAGACTTCCAAGTTTTTGTCCAAAATTTTGTCTAGCTATAACTGTACTAAATACAAAATGTGGGCAAGATAGCGTTGGTCATACTGATAGTATCAGGGGCGGGATGGTACATTTGTATGGGAGGTACCAGAAGGGGAGTTGCCAGACTTCCAAGTTTTTGTCCAAAACTTTGTCTAGCTATAACTTTACTAAATACAAAATTTGGGCAAGATAGCGTTGGTCATACTCATAGTATTAGACGGTTTATCAGGGGCGGGATGGTACATTTGTATGGGAGGTACCAGAAGGGGAGTTGCCAGACTTCCAAGTTTTTGTCCAAAACTTTGTATAGCTATAGATTTACTAAATACAGAATTTGGGCAAGATCGGGTTAATCATATTGGTGTTACTACACGATTTCTAAGGTAGGCGGGATGGTACATTTATATGGGAGGTACCAGAAGGGGAGTTGCCAGACTTCCAAGTTTTTGTCCGAAACTTAGTCTAGCTATAGATTTACTAAATACAGAATTTGGGCAAGATCGCGTTGGTCATATTGGTGTTACTACACGATTTCTAAGGTAGGGGGGATGGTACATTTGTATGGGAGGTACCAGAAGGGGAGTTGCCAGACTTCCAAGTTTTTGTCCAAAACTTTGTCTAGCTATAGATTTACTAAATACAGAATTTGGGCAAGATCGCGTTGTTCATATTGGTGTTACTACACGATTTCTAAGGTAGGCGGGATGGTACATTTGTATGGGAGATACCAGAAGGGGAGTTGCCAGACTTCCAAGTTTTTGTCAGAAACTTTGTTCAGTTATACCTTTACTAACTACGGAATTTGGCCAAGATTGAACTTGAGCGTGTTGATATTATTACACGATTTATAAAGTGGGCGAAATAGCAGATTTGTATGGGAGGTACCCGAAGGGGTGTGGCCATATAGCCCATATGCAATCCCATAAGCAGTTTTGGGAAAATATTAAGCCATGCCAAATTTCAGAGTGATTTCTTAACTCTTTCGAAAGTTATCGTGCGTACCAGCAGGACAGACGGACAGACGGACAGACGGACGGACAGACGGACATGGCTCAAACGATTCAGAAAGTCATGAATCGAATTTGGTTCAAAGACACCTGGGGTCTAATGTGAATATTTCTAGGTGTTACACTTTTGGGTCGTATCAAATGATATATACCCTCCTACCCGTAGGGTGAGGGTATAAACAACGTATTACATATAAAGCAAAATCAATAATGAACAAATATGTCAACAAAAAAAAACAAAACAAAACAAATACGTCAAAAAAGTGCTGCCACATAATTAGAAATGTGACTTCAGTTTTGGACTATATCGCGAATAATTTGCAGGCAAATTGCGTTTTTTTGACCAAATGTAGGTGGCGTTTAAGCAAAAATGGACAATATCGCTAATGGATTATATAAAAGGTTTTTTGGTTATAATTCAAACAAAGATGACGGAAACAGTGAACTTTTGGATTATATCGCGAATTCTACTATAAGCGGTGTGGCTTACAAGCGAATTATACTGTAATATCGTTGTTGTCTGCAATGGTAATTGGTTCGGGTTGCCTGTGGGGCAAGTACGTAACTCGCGTGTTGATATTATATATAGATTTACTAAATACAAAATGTGGGCAATATCTTGCTGGTCATATTGATAACATTACATGCCTTATAAGGGGCGGGATGGTACATTTGTATGGGAGGTACCAGAAGGGGAGTTGACAGACTTCCAAGTTTTTGTCTGAAACTTTGTATAGTTATAGGTTTACTAAGTACAGAATTTGGGCAAGATCGCGTTGGGCATGTTGATATTATTACACGATTTCTAAGGTGGGCTGGATGGTATATTTGTATGGGTGGTACCAGAAGGGGAGTTGCCAGTTTTTGTCTGAAACTTTGTATAGTTATAGGTTTACTAAGTACAGACCTTGGGCAAGATCTCGTTGGGCATATTGATGTTATTGCACGTTTCTAAGATAGGCGGGATGGTACATTTGTATGGCAGGTACCAGAAGGGGAGTTGCCAGACTTTCAAGTTTTTGTCCGAAACTTTGTCTGGCAATAGCTTTACTAACTGCCGAATTTGGGCAAGATCGCTTTGGGCATATTGATATTATTACACGATTTGTAATGGGGCGGGATGGTACATTTGTATGAGAGGTACCAGAAGGGGTGTTGCCAAACTTCCAAGTTTTTGTCCCAAACTTTGTCTGGCAATACCTTTATTAAATACAGAATTTGGGCAAGATCGCGTTGATAATATTACAAGGTTTATCAGGGGTTGAATGGTCCATTTGTATGGCAGGTACCAGAAGGGGAGTTGACAGACTTCCAAGTTTTTGTCTGCAACTTTGTATAGTTATAGGTTTACTAAGTACAGAATTTGGGCAAGATCGCGTTGGGCATGTTGATATTATTACACGATTTCTAAGGTAGGCGGGATGGTATATTTGTATGGGTGTTACCAGAAGGGGAGTTGCTAGTTTTTCTCTGAAACTTTGTATAGATCGCATTGGGCATGTTGGTGTTATTACACGATTTCTACAGTGGGCGAAATAGACAATTTGTATGAAACTTTGTATAGTTAAAGGTTTACTAAATTTAGAATTTGGGCAAGATCGCTTTGGGCATATTTATATTATTACACGATTTCTAAGGTAGGCGGGATGGTACATTTGTGTGGGAGGTACCAGAAGGGGAGTTGTCAGACTTCCAAGTTTTTGTCCGAAACCAGAAGGGGAGTTGCCAGTTTTTGTCTGAAACTTTGTATAGTTAAAGGTTTACTAAGTACAGACCTTGTGCAAGATCGCGTTGGGCATGTTGGTGTTATTCCACGATTTCTAAAGTGGGCGAAATAGACGATTTGTATGAAACTTTGTATAGTTAAAGGTTTACTAAATTCAGAATTTGGGCAAGATCGCGTTGTGCATATTGATTTTATTACACGATTTCTAAGGTAGGCGGGATGGTACATTTGTATGGGAGGTACCAGAAGGGGAGTTGCCAGACTTCCAAGTTTTTGTCCAACACTTAGTCTAACTATACGTTTACTGAATACAAAATTTGGGCAAGATCGCGTTGGGCATGTTGGTGTTATTACACTATTTCTAAGGTAGGCGGGATGGTACATTTGTATGGGAGATACCAGAAGGGGAGGTGGCAGACTTCCAAGTTTTTGTCCAGCTTTATCTTTACTAAATAAAAAATATGGGCAAGATCGAGTTGGGCATATTGGTGTTATTACACGATTTCTAAGGTAGGCGGGATGGTACATTTGTATGGGAGGTACCAGAAGGGGAGTTGCCAGACTTCCAAGTTTTTGTTTGAAACGTTGTCCAGTTATACCTTTACTAACTACGGAAGTTGGCCAAGATCGAACCTGCGCGTGTTTATATTATTACACGATTTATAAAGTGGGCGAAATAGCACATTTGTATGGGAGGTAACCCA
Source organism: Hydrotaea cyrtoneurina (assembly GCA_958296145.1). NCBI lineage: Eukaryota > Metazoa > Arthropoda > Insecta > Diptera > Muscidae > Hydrotaea > Hydrotaea cyrtoneurina. Next base: position 50,800,244 of record OY282517.1, read on the forward strand.
AGGGGAGTTGCCAGACTTCCATGTTTTTGTCCAAAACTTTGTCTAGCTATAGCATTACTAAATACAAAATTTGGGTAAGATCGCGTTGGGCATATTCATATTATTAGACGATTTCTAAGGTAGGCGGGATGGTACATTTGTCTGGGAGGTACCAGAATGGGAGTTGTCAGACTTCCAAGTTTTTGTCCGAAACTTTGTCCAGTTATACCTTTACTAACTGCGGAATTTGGCCAAGATCGAATCTGCGTGTGTTGATATTATATATAGATTCACTAAATACAAAATGTGGGCAAGATCTTGTTGGTCATATTGATAAGATTACATGCCTTATAAGGGGCGGGATGGTATATTTGTATGGGTGGTACCAGATGTGGAGTTGCCAGTTTTTGTCTGAAACTTTGTATAGTTATAGGTTTACTAAGTACAGACCTTGGGCAAGATCTCGTTGGGCATATTGATGTTATTGCACGTTTCTAAGGTAGGCTGGATGGTACATTTGTATGGCAGGTACCAGAAGGGGAGTTGCCAGACTTTCAAGTTTTTGTCCGAAACTTTGTCTGGTAATGGCTTTACTAACTGCCGAATTTGCGCAAGATCGCTTTGGGCATATAGATATTATTACACGATCTGTAATGGGGCGGGATGGTACATTTGTGTGGGAGGTACCAGAAGGGGAGTTGCCAAACTTCCAAGTTTTTGTCCCAAACTTTGTCTGGCAATACCTTTATTATATACAGAATTTGGGCAAGATCGCGTTGATAATATTACACGGTTGATATTATTACACGATTTATAAGGTAGGCGGGATGGTACATTTGTATGGCACGTACCAGAAGAGGAGTTGCCACACATCCCAGTTTTGTCCAAAACATTTTCCAGCCATATCTTTACTAAATACCGAATTTGGGCAAGATTGCGTTGGTCATATTGATATTATTACACGATTTCTAAGGTATGCGGGATGGTACATTTGTATGGGAGGTACCAGAAGGGAGTTGGCAGACTTCCAAGTTTTTGTGCGAAACTTTGTCCAGTTATACCTTTACTAACTACGGAATTTGGCCAAGATCGCGTTGGGCATGTTGGTGTTATTACACTATTTCTAAGGTAGGCGGGATGGAACATTTGTATGGGAGATACCAGAAGGGGAGGTGGCAGACTTCCAAGTTTTTGTCCAGCTTTATCTTTACTAAATAAAAAATATGGGCAAGATCGAGTTGGGCATATTGGTGTTATTACACGATTTCTAAGGTAGGTGGGATGGTACATTTGTATGGGAGGTACCAGAAGGGGAGTTGCCAGACTTCCAAGTTTTTGTTTGAAACGTTGTCCAGTTATACCTTTACTAACTACGGAAGTTGGTCAAGATCGAACCTGCGCGTGTTTATATTATTACACGATTTATAAAGTGGGCGAAATAGCACATTTGTATGGGAGGTAGCCCAAGGGGAGTTGCCAGACTTCCAAGTTTTTGTCCAAAACTTTGTCTAGCTATAGCATTACTAAATACAATATTTGGGTAAGATCGCGTTGGGCATATTCATATTATTAGACGATTTCTAAGGTAGGCGGGATGGTACATTTGTCTGGGAGGTACCAGAATGGGAGTTGTCAGACTTCCAAGTTTTTGTCCGAAACTTTGTCCAGTTATATGTTTACTAAGTACAGAATTTGGGCAAGATCGCGTTGGGCATGTTGATATTATTACACGATTTCTAAGGTAGGCGGGATGGTATATTTGTATGGGTGGTACCAGAAGTGGAGTTGCCAGTTTTTGTCTGAAACTTTGTATAGTTATAGATTTACTAAGTACAGACCTTGGGTAAGATCTCGTTGGCAATATTGATGTTATTGCACGTTTCTAAGGTAGGCTGGATGGTACATTTGTATGGCAGGTACCAGAAGGGGAGTTGAAACTTTTTCTGGTAATGGCTTTACTAACTGCGGAATTTGGCCAAGATCGAATCTGCGCGTGTTGATATTATATATAGATTTACTAAATACAAAATGTGGGCAAGATCTTGTTGCTCATATTGATAAGATTACATGCCTTATAAGGGGCGGGATGGTACATTTGTATGGGAGGTACCAGAAGGGGAGTTGACAGACTTCCAAGTTTTTGTCTGAAACTTTGTATAGTTATATGTTTACTAAGTACAGAATTTGGGCAAGATCGCGTTGGGCATGTTGATATTATTACACGATTTCTAAGGTAGGCGGGATGGTATATTTGTATGGGTGGTACCAGAAGTGGAGTTGCCAGTTTTTGTCTGAAACTTTGTATAGTTATAGGTTTACTAAGTACAGACCTTGGGCAAGATCTCGTTGGCAATATTGATGTTATTGCACGTTTCTAAGGTAGGCTGGATGGTATATTTGTATGGCAGGTACCAGAAGGGGAGTTGAAACTTTGTCTGGTAATGGCTTTACTAACTGCCGAATTTGGGCAAGATCGCTTTGGGCATATAGATATTATTACACGATCTGTAATGGGGCGGGATGGTACATTTGTGTGGGAGGTACCAGAAGGGGAGTTGCCAAACTTCCAAGTTTTTGTCCCAAACTTTGTCTGGCAATACCTTTATTATATACAGAATTTGGGCAAGATCGCGTTGATAATATTACACGGTTCATAAGGGGTGGAATGGTCCATTTGTATGGCTGGTACCAGAAGGGGAGTTGCCAGACTTCCAAGTTTTTGCCCAAAACGTTTTCCAGCCTTAGCTTTACTAACTACAGAATGTGGGAAAGATCGCGTTAATCATATTGATATTATTACACGATTTCTAAGGTAGGCGGGATGGTACATTTGTATGGCACGTACCAGAAGAGGAGTTGCCACACATCCCAGTTTTGTCCAAAACATTTTCCAGCCATATCTTTACTAAATACCGAATTTGGGCAAGATTGCGTTGGTCATATTGATATTATTACACGATTTCTAAGGTATGCGGGATGGTACATTTGTATGGGAGGTACCAGAAGGGAGTTGGCAGACTTCCAAGTTTTTGTGCGAAACTTTGTCCAGTTATACCTTTACTAACTACGGAATTTGGCCAAGATCGAACCTGCGCGTGTTGATATTATTACACGATTTATAAAGTGGGCGAAATAGCACAGTTGTATGGGAGGTAACCGAAGACGAGTTATAGATATAGCTTTACTAAATACAAAAGTTGGGCAAGATCGCGTTGGGGATATTGGTATTATTACACGATTTCTGATGGGGCGGGATGGTACATTTGTGTGGGAGGTACCAGAAGGGGAGTTCCCAGACTTCCAAGTTTTTGTCCGAAAGTTTTTCTCTCTAAAGCTTTACTAAATACAGAATTTGGGAAAGATAGCGTTGGTCATATTGATGTTATTACACGATTTCTAAAGGGGCGGGATGGTACATTTGTGTGGGAGGTACCAGAAGGGGAGTTCCCAGACTTCCAAGTTTTTGTCCGAAAGTTTTTCTCTCTAAAGCTTTAGTAACGCATATTAAGATCACGTTGGGCATATTGATATTATTAGACGATTTCTAAGGTAGGCGGGATGGTACATTTGTATGGGAGGTACCAGAATGGGAGTTGTCAGACTTCCAAGTTTTTGTCCGAAACTTTGTCCAGTTATACCTTTACAAGATCGCTTTGGGCATATTGATATTATTACACGATTTGTAATGGGGCGGGATGGTACATTTGTATGGGAGGTACCAGAAGGTTAGTTTCCAGACTTCCAAGTTTTTGTCCGAAAGTTTTTCTCTCTAAAACTTTACTAAACTAAAAGATCGCGTTGAGCATATTCATATTATTACACGATTTCTAATGGGGCGGGATGGTACATTTGTATGGGAAGTACTAGAATGGAAGTTGTCAGACTTCCAAGGTTTTGTGCGAAACATTGTCTACCAATAACTTTACTAAATACAGAATCGCCTTGGTCATTTTGATATTATTACACGATTTCTAAAGTAGGCGAAATAGACGATTTGTATGGGAGGTACCCGAAGGGGTGTGGCCATATAGCCCATGGCAAAATGTCAAAGCGATTGTTTAACTCTTTCGAAAGTTATCGTACCAGCAGGACAGACAGACGTACAGGCGGACATGGCTCAAATGATTTAGAAAGTCATGAATCGAATTTGGTTCAAAGACACTTGGGTTCTAATGTGAATATTTCTATGTGTTACACTTTTTAGTCGTATCAAATGATATATACCCTCCTACCCGTAGGGTGAGGGTATAATTAACTGTGAATTGTAAGTAACTGTAGAGGTAGTGATGTCGGAAATACGTACTTTCCGATTCAAGGAATTCGTTCTCTCTGCGCTTACAACTTTTAGAAATTAAAACTGGTGTTGGTTTCATATTTTTATGTTTGTCAAGATTTTTATGATTTAACTGCGGTGGTACATTAACTTTAAGAGTACTACGGATGTGGTCCTGAAATGAGTATTAATATTATCGTTTTTGTAAGTCGTTATCATCTAGACAGACGGACAAACCATTGGTTCGCCATCAATACGACTTATACTTATGACTTATAAAATGACCAACCTGCTGTTTTTCACTTATTATCAGCTGTTTGTTCAAATATTCCTGATGTATTATTGACTGCAAACGAAAACGTTCTCTTTGTAGGTGCGTTTGCAGTTGAGAGACTACTTGCATTTGCACACGCACTTCTGTGATCAAACGATCGTGTTTTGAATGTTTTCCTTTTGTATGACTTACAATGAAAGGCATACGATAGGAAAACTCAGGTATTCATTTTTGCATTTGGGTTTAGAAGAATAAATGTATGCTGTTTAAACTATCTAAGAAATCAGTATATTTCGCACCAAATCAGAATGTTTAATTCATGGCCCTGTATGTGCCGGTGCCTCAGTAGGATAACCGTCCGTCAGTAAAAACGTACAAGTCAAAGTATCCGAAAGCTAAACTGGGCGTGTACATCACCATTAGGTGAAATACAGGCATCGAAATAATTATATGACGTTTCTGTGGTTTTTTTTTTCTAAAAATCTATATTTAATATCATATTTAGAAAAGAAGTTTTTGCAATACGTTATTAAACAAGTGAAAATGTTGCAGTCGGGTAAACCGACTTATATATACCCTCACCCTCAGTGAAATGATACAGATATCATATTCCATAATAGCCATCTCAAAATTCCGCATGTTATAGAAAACCAGTGAAAAAGTTGCAGTCGGGTAAACCGACTTATATATACCCTCACCCTCAGTAAAAATATACAAGTCTCATATTCCATAACAGCAACCTCAAGGTATCGCATGTTATAGAAAAATATTGTAGAGTTTTTTCTCGAAAATTGTATGTAAGTACCAGAAGGGGAGTTGCCAGACTTCCAAGTTTTTGTCCAGCTTTATCTTTACTAAATAAACAATTTGGGCAAGATCGCGTTGGGCATATTGATATTATTATTATTTCTAAGGTAGGCAGGATGGTACAATTGTATGGGATTCACCAGAAAGAGAGTTGCCAGACTTCCAAGTTTTTGTTCAAAACTTAGACTAACTAAAGCTTGACTTAATACAAAATTTGGGAAAGATCGCGTTGGGCATATTGGTGTTATTATACGATTTCTATGGTAGGCGGGTTGGTAGATTTGTATGGGAGGTACCAGAAGGGGAGTTGCCAGACTTCCAAACTTTTGTCCAAAACTTAGTCTAACTATACATTTACTAAATACAACATTTGGGCAAGATCGCGTTGCGCATGTTGCTGTTATTACACGGTTTCTAAGGTAGGCGGTATGGTACATTTGTATGGGAGGTACCAGAAGGGGAGTTGCCAGACTTCCAAGTTTTTGTCCGAAACTTTGTCTGGCAATATCTTTACTAAGTACAGAATTTGGGCAATATCGCGTTGGCCGCATTGATATTATTACACGATTTCTAAGGTAGTCGGGATGGTACATTTGTATGGAAGGTACCAGAAGGGGTGTTGTCAGACTTCCAAGTTTTTGTTCAAAACTTAGACTAACTAAAGCTTGCTTTATACAAAATTTGGGAAAGATCGCGTTGGGCATATTGGTGTTATTATACGATTTCTATGGTAGGCGGGTTGGTAGATTTCTATGGGAGGTACCAGAAGGGAAGTTGCCAGACTTCCAAGTTTTTGTCCAAAACTTAGTCTAACTATACATTTACTAAATACAACATTTGGGCAAGATCGCGTTGCGCATGTTGCTGTTATTACACGGTTTCTAAGGTAGGCGGGATGGTACATTTGTATTCTCCGAAATTTTGTGCAGTTATTCGTTTATTAACTACGGAATTTGGCCAAGATCAAACCTGCGCTTGTTGGTATTATTACATGATTTATAAAGTGGGCGAAATAGCACATTTTTATGGGAGGTACCCGAAGGGGTGCGGCCATTTAGCCCATATGCAATCTCAGAAGCAGTTTTGGGAAAATATTAAGCCACGCCAAAATTCAGAGTGATTGCTTAATTGTTTCGAAAGTTATCGTGCGTACCAGCAGGACAGACGGACGGACAGATGGACATGGCTCAAACGATTCAGAAAGTCATGAATCGAATTTGGTTCAAAGACACCTGGGGTCTAATGTGGATATTTCTATGTGTTACACTTTAGAGCCGTATCAAATGATATATACCCTCCTACCCGTAGGGTGAGGGTATAAATAGTGTAGAGTTTTTTCTCGAAAATTGTATGTAAGTACCAGAAGGGGAGTTGCCAGACTTCCATGTTTTGGTCCAAAACTTTGTCTCGCTATAGATTTACTAAATACAATTTGCGCAAGATCTTGTTGGTCATATTGATAACATGGCTTATAAGGGTTGGGATGGTACATTTGTATGGGAAGTACCAGAAGGGGTGTTGCCAGACTTCCAAGTTTTTGTCCAGCTTTATCTTTACTAAATAAACCAGTGAAAAAGTTCCAGTCGGGTAAACCGACTTATATGTACCCTCACCCTCAGTAAAAACATACAAGTCTCATATTCCATAATAGCAACCTCAAAATACCGAATGTTATAGAAAACCAGTGAAAAAGTTGCAGTCGGGTAAACCGACTTATATATACCCTCACCCTCAGTAAAAACATACAAGTCTCATATTCCAAAGTATCGGAAAGTCAAAAGTGAGCGTGGCTGCAACCATTGGATGTAACATATAATGAAATGTCTTAATAGCAACCTAAAAAATACCGAATGTTATAGAAAAAAATATTGTATTACACATTTTTACAGAAAGGGCGGAATATAAAGCAGAATTTTTTTTGGAAAATTGTATGTTGTTAGAGCTTTACTAAATATAGAATTCGTTGAGCGAATTTATATAACGATTTCTAAAGTTGGTGGAATGGTAAATTTGAATGGAAGGTACCAGAAGGAGTCCGACTAGGGGTCCAATTTTTTCTGGAGAGCTTTAGATGTTGGTCATATTGATCATATTACCCGATTTCAAAGGTAGGCGGGATGGTACATTTGTATGGGAGGTACCAGAAGGGGAGTTGCCAGACTTACAAGTTTTTCTCCAAAACTTTGTCTAGCTATAACTTTACTAAATACAGAATTTGGGTAAGAGTGCGTTAGGCATATTGATATTATTACACGATTTCTAAGGTAGGCGTGATGGTTCATTTGTATGCGAGGTATTAGAAGGAGAGTTGCCAGACTTCCAACTTTTTGTCCGAAACTTTTCACAGCCATAGCTTTACTAACTACCAAATTTGGGCAAGATCCCGTTTGGCATATTAATATTATTACATGGTTTTTAATAGAGCGGGATGGTACATTTGTATGGGAGGTACCAGAAGGGGAGTTGCCAGACTTCCAAGTTTTTGTTCTAAACTTTGCCTAGCTATATATTTACTAAGTACAAAATTTGGGCAGGATCGCGTTGGGCATATTGATATAGTTACACGATTTCTAATGTAGGCGGGATGGTACATTTGTATGGGAGGTACCAGAAGGGGAGTTGCCAGACTTCCACGTTTTTGTTCAATACTTACTCTAACTATACTTTTACTAAATACAAGATGTCTTTCTGCATATTGGTGTTATTACACGATTTCTAAGGTAGGCGGGATGGTACATTTGTATGGGAGGTACCAGAAGGGGAGTTGCCAGACTGCCAAGTTTTTGTCCAAAACTTAGTGCTGTTATACCTTTACTAAATACGGAATTTGGCCAAGATCGAAGTGGGCGTATTGATATTATTACACGATTTCTAAAGTGGCCGAAATATCAGATTTGCATGAGAGGTACCCGAAGGGGTGTGGCCATATAGCCCATATGCAATCCCATAAGCAGTTTTGCGAAAATATTAAGACATGCCAAATTTCAGAGTGATTGCTTAACGCTTTCGAAAGTTATCGTGCGTACCAGCAGGACAGACGGACGGACGGATGGCTTAAACGATTTAGAAAGTCATGAATCGAATTTGGTCCAAAGAGACTTGGGTTCTAAAGTGAATATTTCTAGGTGTTACACTTTTGAGCCGTATCAAATGATATATACCCTCCTACCCGTAGGGTGAGGGTATAAAAATATTGTATTTCACATTTTTACAGAAAGGTCGGAATATAAAGCAGATTTTTTTTTTTGGAAAATTGTATGTATCAAGTATCATGTACTTGTCTGACTGTGATACAGTGTAGAAGTTCGCGATGTCAACTGCGCAACCTAAATCGTTATGTTCTAAGTGCTTTAAATCCTTGCAATCTGAAAAATACGTAAGGTGCAAGATTTGCAATGGAAAATTTCATTACTTTTGTTCAGATACTGACGATCTCAATGCTTTGGAAGCTATAAAAAATGCAAAAACATTTATAATTGCAATAATTGCCTGAATGTGTCGGGAGATTTGGTGGCTTGTGTATCGTTGCTCTCTGGTGAAGTTAAAGAGCTTAAACTATTGCTGAATAACTTTCTCAGTTCAAATAGAAAAGTACCAACATGTGCTTCTTCTAGTTCTAATACTGGTTTGTCAACTTCTAATGCAGTTGTGCCCTCTCTTGCTTCTTCTAATATTAAATTGCCTTCATCTAACTCGTCCGTCAAATGTGATCAACCTGTTCGTGAGCATGCAGACTTGGACCGTAATGGTGTTAGTGCACATTTGTTTAATAAGAACTGTCTCGCTACCCAGTGGTATGACAAGGAACCATCGCCACCAGTGACCGACCAGGTGGTTAGCACTTTTACTCAATTGACACCAGTGGTTACTGAAATGGTATACTCAAGCGTGCCTACCTCTTTCCCTAGTCACAGGTTCCCTATGTTCACTTATAGAAATTGCCAATTACTTTTCCCTAACTAATTCCCTAACCATTAGAGGTTAGGAGAAGATTTTTAAAACAGTTGTGCTGCACAATAACAACAACAACAGCGTTATGCCGTTACTCAAATGCCGATTGGAATGTCTTTTGGCCACCGTCTATGTAAAAGCAGAGCAAAAAGAATTCAGTTGATTTATGGAAAGCAAAAGGTAAAGTTGTGAAAAAGTGATCGTTTACGTGGTGAAAAAGAAAACAATTATTAAAAAAAATTAAAGATCAGTGGAAGACATCTTAAAAGACTATTTAAGTCAGAAAGAGAAAACATTTTATATGAATTTAATAAAGTAGGAAGAGAAAAATGTTGTAATGATAAAAAAAATAGGAGCCGAAGTAGAAAAATAACTTAATGATAGTGAAAAAAAAAGAAGTTAATAGTTTTATGGAAGCTTTTGAAAAAATTGGATAAGAAAGTGAGGCAAATAGTGAAGAAAATGTTGTGGAGGGAATAGAAAACTCAGGTAGTTTCTTCGAGTCACCCTTGCGCTACCTTCTAGTGACTACCAGTACCGTTCGTCTATTGGCGGTATGGTGGTGTCTAAGGCTACAGCGTCAGTCCTTATGGTAGGGAAAGGTGATGCAGAGAGGGGTCAATAGCCACCGTCCTATGACATGCCCATGTTAAATTCACCAGGCTAAAGCATGGGAAGTGGATTATAGCGTGCTAGCGGTGGTGCTTAAAGGGCTAGGGAATATACACGGGCGGAGGTAGTCCCCCATACCACTGGGTAACTCTGCTGTTGGTGTTGCTGCTATCCAACATAGTGATGCTGCTAATAGTGCTCATCATGTCTCTCTTGCGTTTGCTAATGAGTGTGCTGAATCGACAGATGCAAATCACAACCCAGCAAACATTGCCGTGTGGAATAAAGTTAAACCACGTAAAAATCGTAAAAAGGCTGTGATCGTTGGTCAGTGCAATAATGATGATCTTGAGGTTGTTGTACGAAAGAAATGGGTTCATCTGTCGTCATTTAAACCCAATGTTTCGGAGCAGCAAATTATGGATTATGTTGAAAAATATATTGACATAAGTAAAATGCATTTATCATGCTACAAATTAGTGAAGAAGGATGCTAATTTATCGGATCTAAAAAGCATTAATTTTAAACTCGGAATTACTGCTGATTTCTACAATGAGCTTTTTAAACCATCTTTATGGCCAGCAAATGTTCAAGTTCGCCCATTTAAGAATTTTCAGACGGATCATCAACATGCACCTCGCACTTAAAACCAAATGCTTTTTCGTCGCTTAACATCTACTTCCAAAATATTGCTGGAATGAGAACTAAACATAATTTAGTCTTTTCTGCATCATCTCAAGCCGCTTATGATATTGTGATTCTTGTTGAGACATGGCTGAATTAAGACTTCTATGATGGTGAATTCTTTGATACAATTCTTTATAATGTGTACCGCAAAGACCGAGATCCTCTTAAAACAGGCTGTTCACGTGGAGGTGGAGTTTTGATCGCGGTTAAAAAAAGTTTAAAATCTACGCTTGTCCAATTGCCGAATAATGACACAATCCTGGACCAGCTGTGTGTACGCTTAGACGGGACTGAGAGTTCCTTATTTGTATTCGCATCATATATTCCGCCTGGTAGCCAATATGACGTTTATGATGCCCATGTCCAAAATATTGCTAAACTTGCTCCAGATGATAATAGTGATGGATGTGTAATCCTAGGTGATTTTGGGCATGTTGCTGTTATTACACGGTTTCTAAGGTAGGCGGGATGGTACATTTGTATGGGAGGTACCAGAAGGGGAGTTGCCAGACGTCCAAGTTTTTGTCCGAAACTTTGTCCAGTTATACGTTTATTACATACGGAATTTGGCCAAGATCAAACCTGCGTGTGTTGATATTATTACACGATTTATAAAGTGGACGAAATTGCACATTTTTATGGGAGGTACCCGAAGGGGTGTGGCCATTAGCCCATATGCAATCCCAGAAGCAGTTTTGGGAAAATATTAAGCCATTTCAGAGTTATTGCTTAATTCTTTCGAAAGTTATCGTGCGTACCAGCAGGACGGACGGACAGATGGACATGGCTCAAACGATTCAGAAAGTCATGAATCGGATTTGGTTCAAAGACACCTGGGGTCTAATGTGGATATTTCTATGTGTTACACTTTTGAGCCGTATCAAATGATATATACCCGTAGGGTGAGGGTATAAATATTGTAGAGTTTTTTCTCGAAAACCAGAAGGGGAGTTGCCAGACTTCCATGTTTTTGTCCAAAACTTGTCTAGCTATAGATTTATTGAATACAAAATGTGTGCTAGATCTTGTTGGTCATATTGATAACATTACATGGCTTATTACACGGTATTACACGGTTTCTAAGAGGCGGGATGGTACATTTGTATGGCAGGTACCAGAAGCGGAGTTGCCAGACTTCCAAGTTTTTGTCTGAAACTTTGTATAGTTATAGGTTTACTAAGTACACAATTTGGGCAAGATCGCGTTGGGCATGTTGATATTATTATACGATTTCTAAGGTAGGCCGGATGGTACATATGTATGAGCGGTACCAGAAGGGAGTTGCCAGACTTCCAAGTTGTTGTCCGAAAGTTTTTCTCTCTGAAGCTTTACTAAATACGGATTTTAGGCAAGATCTCGTTGAGCATATTGATGTTATTACACGATTTCTAAAGGGGCCGGATGGTACATTTGTATGGGAGGTACAGGAGGGGAGTTTCCAGACTTCCAAATTTTTGTCCGAATGTTTATCTCTCTAAAGCTTTACTAAATACGGATTTTAGGCAAGATCTCGTTGAGCATATTGATTTTATTACACGATTTCTACTGGGGCGGGATGCTACATTTGTATGGGAGGCACCAGAATGGAAGTTGCCAGACATCCAAGGTTTTGTGCGAAACATTGTCTACGAATAACTTTACTAAATACAGAGTCGCCTTGGTAATTTTGATATTATTACACGATTTCTAAAGTAGGCGAAATAGACGATTTGTATGGGAGGTACCCGAAGGGATGTGGCCATACAGCCCAATCCCATAAACAGTTTTGGGAAAATATTAACCCATACCAAATATCAAAGCGATTGTTTAACTCTTTCGAAAGAGTTGGACATGGCTCAACTAATTTAGAAAGTCATGAATCGAATTTGGTTCAAAGACACTTGGGTTCTAATGTGAATATTTCTATGTTTTACACTTTTGAGTCGTATCAAATGATATATAAGTTAACAACAGAAGTAATACTACCCTATGAAATTAAGAGAAAGAGTGAATAAAATAAATAAATTACTAATTAAGGGAAATAAAAGTAAAGTGACAATTCTTTTAATAAAAGAATCATAATTTTTTGAAACAAAGTGAAAGAGTGACTAAATAAATAAAATATTAATTAAAAGACATAAAATTTAAGCGACAACATTTTAAGAAAAAATTAATAAACAAAAATAATTAACTAGAAGTGAAACAACGTGGAATCAACATCGTAAGCAGAAAATCATTGAGACCATGGAAGCTGAACTTTTAGTGTAAGATATTTTTTAGTAATAAATATTTTTTGGTTAATAAAATTTACCACACGTTAAGTAAATACCTAGTGTAAACGTTAAGTAACTACCCAGACCACATTTTCCTCCTATCTGCCCAACAATATTTTCCCCAAAATGACGGAAATGGACGCAATTACCGAGAGGCTACAAAGGACCCTCGATATAAGCAACTTGAATGCTACCACGTCAACTCAAAGGGGCCAGGGAACTGTTTCGAGTATGGGTGGGTTGAGCTAGAAACAACAAGATTATAGCTATTTTCTTCCAAAAGGAAGCTATTGAGGAAGTAGGAGACCTACCCGTTACTCAGATGAATGTGAAAGAATTAGATTCCATTCCCGATATTGTTAAAAGGCTACGAGAATTTTCTGGGAGTCCAGGAGAATTTAATTCGTGGCGAAAGTCAGTAGATAGGATTCTCGAACTCTTCGAAAGCATAAGGGGGTCGAGAAAATACATTGCCATTGTACACACGATAAGATCTAAAATAACTGGGGATGCGGCCACCGCATTAGAATCGTATCGAACACTACTTGACTGGGGAAGGATCAAAAAATGTCTTATGAGGCACTACTCCGACAAACGCGATATTAGTACATTAGAATACCAAATGACAACACTTTGGCAGGGAAACATGACAGTAATAGAATTTTATCACGCATTTATCTTTAATATTGGATAAAATAGCATGCATTGATTATGACGACAAAAGCTTGTTGAATATGACTAACGCTTTCAAGGATAAGGCTGTAGATACCTTTATTAGGGGTCTAAAAGGAGAACTGCCGAAACTGTTGGCAATTTCCGATCCGAACTCTTTACCACAAGCACTACACATTTGCTTGAATTTGGAAAATATGAACTTTAAAACAAATGATACTCTTGGTCAGCTAAGAGGAGCAGGTGCTAATCAACATAATTTCATGGCACCAAAACAAGGATTTTTTCCAGAGCTGGCTCACATTGGAGGACAACCTCGATTCCAACAAAGACCTCCACTCCCGCCACGGATGCAGAAGCATATGTTTTTTCAAATCCCCATAGTTTTGATCGCAATCAACAGTTTAGACCCAATTTTAGACAGAATCGTCCTGAGTTTAATCAACCCTATAAGCAGGGACCTAATTTTTTCCGAAATAATGCTATGACCAATAGCCAACCACCACAAAGACCACAACCAATGGATATAGATCAATCTATACAGTCCAGACAGGTTAGCTACGTCAACCGCCCACTGTTAAATTACACCTCATTTAAAAGACCACCGGGGGGATCTTTTCAGGGACCAACGAATAAAATCCAGAGCCCAAGATATGATTACAGACCTTAATTTTTTTGGTAAAATAGTTCCTCGTTGCCATACCTCACGGTCAAAACGAGGAACGGACAAGATTAAAATGGTTAACAATTTAAGGAATCTTTTCGCCGATCCCGATGAAAGCTTAACGTACACTACCAGAGTAGTGGGAGAAATTCGCACCACAACTGACTCGCCAACATATACGAGAAATTATCCATATCCGATGGCACTGAAAGGTATTGTCGATGAGGAAATAAGCAAACTACTCAGAGATGGGATAATAAGACCTTCGCGCTCTCCTTACAACTCTCCAATATGGGTTGTACCAAAAAAAGAGGACTCATCAGGAAAGAAAAAATATCGTGTTGTTGTGGATTTCAGGAAACTGAATTCAATTACCATTGCTGATAGGTACCCAAGGTAACAAGTTTTTCACTGTCATTGATTTAAAAAGTGGATTCCACCAAATTCCTCCAAGGGAGGAAGATATCGAGAAGACAGCCTTCTAAGTTAACAATGGGAAATATGAATTTACAAGGTTGCCTTTCGGATTAAAAAATGCGCCCTCCATATTCCAGCGAGCATTGGATGACATACTACGAGATTACATAGGAAAAACTTGTTATGTTTACATTGATGACATAATTATATTCAGCAAGGATGAACAGTCTCATTTCGAGCACCTAGAGGACATTTTTAAGACACTAGATTCTGCCAACAAAGTCCAATTAGATAAGTGTGAGTTCTTTAAAAATGAGGTAGAATTCTTGGGGTTTGTGGTGTCAGGAGAAGGTGTTAAGACCATACGAAAGAAGGTAGATGCCATAGTGGATATCCCTTACCCCAGCACACTTCGACAACTGAGATAATTTTTAGGACTTTGCAATTATTATAGACGATTTATAGAAGGATATGCAGACATCGCGAAACCACTGACTTCTATGTTAAGAGGACCCTTTGGAAACATACCCAGATCCGAGTCAAGTAAGGTTAGAATTACATTGGGAGATGCAGAGAAAAATGCAATCGATGGTCTGAAAAATGCGTTATTATCCAGGGATGTAATGCTTTATTATCCAAATTACGAAAGGGAATTTCATCTTAATACAGACGCGTCTAACGATGCCCTAGGCGCAGTGCTTAGCCAAGACGGATGACCTATAACGTTTATCTCCATAGTACTTTCGCAGACAGAAGAACATTATGCCACCAACGAAAGGGAAATGTTGGCCATAATATGGGCCCTTGATACTCTGAGAAATTACCTATACGGAACGGCCAAGGTAGTGATCCATACCGACCACCAGCCTCTCACTTATGCTCTTAGCAATAAGAACAATAACACCAAGATGAAGAGGTGGAAAGCTATTCTTGAAGAATACAATTATGAAATAAAATATCAACCGGGAAAGACAAACGTTGTGGCAGATGCACTGTCCAGAGTAAATACTACAAACTCCCTAACGGGTACAGTGCATAGTCAAGAGAGCTCCGCAGATCACTTAGTTCCCAGTGTGGATGCACCAATAAATGCATTTAAGAACCAAATTTTTCTCTCCGTTAAAGAGGTACCGTCTTACCAATTCAAAATAGTGTTTGCAGGATATCATAGACATTTAATAGTAGAGAGGGAATTTTGCCGCGAGAATCTGGCCAATATATTAAAGAGATATTTAAACCCATCTGTAAGAAATTGCATAAAAGCGCCCGAGTTCATTATGGGAAAAATTCAAGAAATCTATCCTGACCATTTTCGCAATTACAAAACATGTTTTTCGCAGAATGTTGTGGAAGACATTACATCGGAATGGGATCAGGAGAACCTGATAATAGACACACACAAGAGGGCTCATCGGAACGCGCAAGAAAACAAGGTCCAAATTCTAGAGAAATACTATTTTCCTGGAATATTAGGTAAAATAAAAAGGATAGTGAAACTCTGCTCAATCAAATTCCAATACCCTCCTACCCAGGACAGGTGATTCACGTATACATCTTTTCTTGTCTTAACTTCCGTAGACAAATTTGCAATGTATGCACATGTCCGAGCTCTTAAAGGCAAATCCACGGAAGACGTACGGCCTCTAAGAGAAATATTGTTCCTTTACGGCGTGCCGCAAACAGTCGTTATCGATAATGAACGATCCTTGAACTCTGCATCCATAATGTTCATGATGCAGGACGAACTTGGCATTGATGTCGAAGATTCGTTGAGCGAATTTATATAATTGCACGATTTCTAAAGTTGGTGGAATGGTAAATTTGTATGGGAGGTACCAGAAGGAGTCCGACTAGGGGTCCAATTTTTTCTGAAGAGCTTTAGATGTTTATAGATTTCCTAAATACAGAATTTGGGCAAGATCGCGTTGGTCATATTGATCATATTACCCGATTTCAAAGGTAGGCGGGATGGTACATTTGTATGGGAGGTACAAGAAGGGGAGTTGCGAGACTTCCAAGTTTTTGTTCGAAAGTTTTTCTCTCTAATTATTATTATTATTATTTATTTTATGACAACATAGCAGAACAAGATTTTACTCTTATAAGTTACAGTGCTAATCTATAATTATCAATGAGGTATTACATACATATTTTATAACTATACATTTAAATTATGGAGTATTAATTGATGGAATACAGCTTTGAAAATTTACTGAAAGTCAGAAGTTTAATACATCTTCATAAATATTGAGGTTCCCTCGAGTATATAATCTTATGAAGATGTATTAAACTTCTGACTTTCAGTAAATTTTCAAAGCTGACGTTAAAAATCTGGTATGCAAAATTTGATATTCTGTCATACCGTCTCATATTAAAAATGTAACGAGCAATGTTATTATAAGCTACATTTAGGGTTCTAAAATCAACACTATCACAGTTAGCAAATAACTCACACCCATAAAGTAGCGATGGAATGAGGTACGTTTTTGCCAAAAGCATTCGTATCTCCAGTGGAGTTGATAAACGTACTACCCATAAGTTTCGCAACATACCATAAACCTTACCAACAATGCAATTTATATGGTTCGACCAAGTGAGTTTAGAATTAAAAATCACTCCTAAATTTCTGGAGGATTCTACGCATTCAATTATAGAATTATTTATACTGATCGGACTAATTTCATTACTTAGGCTTAATGCTCTTTTCGATATCTTAATGTATTTAGTTTTTGAAGAATTGAGGCATAAGCCGTTAGAATTTGCCCAATTATAAACACGATTTAGGTCATCATTAATACGAATAATACATGATTGCACATTTTCAATTTTGGCACTACAGTATAATTGAACATCATCGGCATACATTTGCACACTACATGAAATTGGGACACCAGGAAGATCGTTCACATACATACAGAATTAAAGAGGGCCCAGTACGGATCCTTGTGGAACACCGCGATTGACATTTAGAGTACTTGAACTGATATCTCCAAGAACAACGATTTGAGTGCGGTCTACTAGGTATGAGTTCATAAATTTACAAGCAGAGTCTGAGAAGTTGAAGAATGCTCTTAACTTAGAAATTAAAACTTTATGATCCACAGTATCAAAAGCTTTACTGTGATCTAAAAGAACCAAGAAGGATACCATATTTTCATCGAGTTTGAGCCGTAAATTTTCAACAACATCAAGTAAAGTAGTAAGGCAGCTACGTTTCTTTCTGAAACCAGATTGTATGTCGGACAAAAGTTCGTTTTGTTCCAGATGATCATTTATTTGCTTACTAATTAGGTTTTCCAGAACCTTTGATAAAAATGGAAGTATTGCTATCGGACGAAAATCATTTTTTGCTTTAGGAATTGGTAAAATTTTAGAATGCTTCCACTTGAGCGGGAAAACTGACTTGGTGAAGGCAGTGTTAAAAATATGTGTGAATACTGGTAACAATCTAGGCAGAATGATCTTAAGGAATTTAGGATACAAGTCGTCCGTACCAACGGCATTTGATTTAATGGAGTGAAAAATACGCATTACTTCATATTGATCCACACAATGAAAAGAAAAATTACCCGCAGTAGAAGAGGCACCAGTGTAGGAAGGAAGAGAAATGTTAGTATCGGGTTGTGGTGAATTAATTGTAACAAATTTTTCATTTAGTTGATTTACATCTATATTGTTGCAATTGGTAGCTTGACTTTTCATACCGACACCAATTTTACGTATTTCTTTCCACTTTTGTTTGTTGTCTACAGCATTTGAAAATTTACGCTGATAGTACATAGATTTAGCAAGATTTGTGTTTCTCACCACCTCCTTTCTTGCTGTTTTAAAAATATCATAGAATTCTTGAATTTTAAATTTCCTCCACCTTTTGTACGCTAGATCTCTTTCTTTTATTAACTGACTGATATGTTGATTAAACCAATGTTGTTGGTTGGACTTTGAGTTTACAATTTTTATAGGAACAGTGTTACCAAAGATGACACTTATGTGACTTTGAATAAAATCAACCTTATCATCAATACAATCGAGATAGTAAACGTCTTCCCAGGATATTTGTTCAACATAAGAATTTAGCAAATAATTATTTAGATTTTTAAAATCCCTAAATGAATATCTTTTATTATCATGAATTAATGGGACATTATATGTTAAAAATAATAAATCATGTTTTGAGAATGCTGGAACAGTAAGTTGGTCATATAAAAGAACTTTGAATTTGTTGTTTACGAAGAAAATATCTAATAAACTACAATTCGTTGCAGTAAAGTGAGTAGGCATTGAAATATTTATAGGTAGTAGTCCCAAGGCTTGCATTGGAACAGTGAGATTGTTATCCTTAAGAAGGTTACTATTGAAATCTCCGACAACAATTACGTCATTGTAGTTCAGTGATAAATCTTCTATGATGTCAATTAAAAAATCGATCTGAATATTTTTATGTGGCCTGTAAACACATCCCAGTAATATCTTATTCGTATTCTTAGTAACCAACTCTAAGAATAAGAATTAAATTTGATTGTTCGATTCAGATTTAGATTTCAAAATGCAATTAAGTCCCACCCTAATATATATAGCAACACCACCTGCATTAGTGATTCGATCTGCACGAAATAACTTATAACCAATCAGACCATAGATATTATCGTTTACATCCGGATGAAACCATCTAAAGGACGAAATTGCAATTATAGAACTTGCAATTCATTTGGCCAAAGTTAATGTCGTCAACTCATTTATCCTCTCCTCTAGAAATAGAATTATTAGATAACATTTTTGATAAAGAAGACATTCCATTTAAAAGTACTGACGAATTATTACATTTTTCAAAAATAAAAATTGCTACAGAAGGACAAAACATTATTTACATCATAAGTATTCCTACAACAGAACCAAAACATTGTAAACAAATCTTGGTCAAACCCATTAAAAATAAAGATAGCATAACCAAAGTCGATTTTAACTATGTTTTGGATTGTAATAGTAACATATTTGGAATAAGGAAATTGTGCCAGTCTTATACTAATCTAAATATTTGTAATATGGAAAATATGGTAGACATATCTGAGTCAGACTGTATCCCAAATCTCTTGAGGAGCCGGAATTCGAAATGCACCACCACCAACAACGAACACGTTGCTACGGTCGAGGAAATAGAAGAAGGAATTCTAATGCTTAATCAATTTGTTGGAGAAATAGAGGCTGACAACTCTACGCTATGGTTGAATGGGTCATACGTAATTCACCACTACAATTCAACTATCAAAATCAATAATACCACCTATATGACGTCTCAAATTTCGGGAACTAAACCTCTGCCTGCCTTAGTCCAGCCGATGGAAAATTCAGAACAGAGAAAAACACTTTCACTGGAAATGGTAAATGATATGAATGTGAACAACTCCTAACTACTCTACAACTTGGAAATGAAGAACCGCATAAGTCTATCATTGAACATCATTTTAATTGCGATAGCCCTGACGCTAGTATTGTCTTTTGTGTTAAAACACCTAAAAAGAAAGTATCATCAAAACTCTGCTAAAGAGCTACATTGCGAAGGTAGACTACAAGGCGAATCTACAACTTAACCAACCTTAGAAAACGAAGATCCACCGGCGACCAACATTCTGAACTGTGAAAACTCGCAAAGAATAAGAGCATTCACAGCCTTCCGTTTTTCTGATATCCATACGAGGACGTATGGACTTAAAAGGGGAGGAGTTAACACAGTCAAGTTCATTCTCACACATTTTCCATCCAACACGTGTGTACCAAACCCAGACATAGCGTCAGCAACATTACCTATGAACAGTGTCAACATCCAACACATGTGTACCAAACCCAGACATAGCGTCAGCAACATTACCTATGAACAGTGTCAACAATAACGGGAACTGCTTGCTCATAGAGTTCCCATGAAATTTGACCCGGCATGTGCAACGGTGGCAGCAACGTATCATCAACAACAACTGCAGTCTAGGCTAGAAGTTAAGTTAGCTTTAAGTTATAATACAGTTTCGGTTTTGGCACTAAATAAAGAAGTCGTGGCAGTTAAAAGCCACGCAGCTTTTTTTTTAAAAATAAAATTTAATTAAAAGTTAATTAATTTATACCCTCCTACCCGTAGGGTGGGGGTATAAGTAACTGTGAATTGTAAGTAACTGTAGAGCTAGTGATGTCGGAAATACGTACTTTCCGATTCAAGGAATTCGTTCTCTCCGCGCTTACAACTTTTAGAAATTAAAACTGGTGTTGGTTTCATATTTTTATGTTTGTCAAGGTTTTTATGATTTAACTTCGGTCGTACATTAACTTTAAGAGTACTACGGATGTGGTCCTGAAATGAGTATTAACATTATCGTTTTTGTAAGTCGTTATCATCTAGACAGACGGACAAACCGTTGCACAGTGGGGTATTTGACCCCCAAACCGGCCCTTAAATCAGAGGATGACCCAATCTTAACCAAATTTTGTACAATTATCCTTCCTCCAGAACGATCGCTGCGAATTTTGGAGAAAATCGGTTAACCCTTTGACGACCAATAGGAAATATATGTCCCATGTGGAATTTTTACTTATTATTCGTTTTCTCAAAAATCTTTAATAATGTGGCTCATATAGCGCAAATTGGAAGTAATATATATATATATATATGTATGTATATTCCACTGGACGTCAAAGGGTTAACGTGTACATAAATTCTTTCAAAAAAGCTACGTTTTATATGAATTCTTTTGAAATTTAGAGTGCATATATGTTTTAAAACCAACCCCACATATAGAGAAACATACACATTATCACAATTTTTTGTATATATATAATATATTGACTATTTATATATTCTTAAACATAAAATACAATATTCGGTGATATTAATAACAAAAACAAAACAATCAAAATTTTCGAAAATTAAACTCGTAAATACGATTAACAAACTAATTTTTCATACAAACTCAAAATTTTCATCGTCCTCCATATCATCCTCTCCAAGATCAACTGTATCTGAAGACTGGTTATTCGACATCTCTGGAATAACCAGTAACTGTAAAGCGGTTTCTGGTAGATCTATTTTATTTTTTTATGTAATTTCATTTTGCTCGTAATTACTGGGTCAGAGCTCAAGAGAAATCTGTTGAAAATGTCCTCATTTGATTTTTCTCTACTTGCTTTCCTAGTAAAATGTTCTCTGAAATTCTTAAAGTCTGTATTCCGAGCTTCCTGTGCTTCTTCTGATAAATTACCGATCGGTACTAGTGCGTTGGATATAATCTCGGGTGTATGAATAAAATATTTATGTAAGGTTGGAGACATTTTGAACCAAGGATACAGTCTTACAAAATACCTTACTGTAGCTAGTGAGTATTCTCTAAATTTATATACATCTACTTGATGACCACTAGACACACAAATTAATATTACATGAATTTTTTTTATTAATTCCAAATCAATTTTTGTAATGTCTGCTGAAATTTCTGGACATTGGAAAAATCGTCTAGCTGTGTTGCCATCATTGGAGTTTCCACAGCCAGGCTTTGGTTGGTCCACTATTAACCCAGTTTTCGACCTGAATTCATTTCAAATTCGATCTTTGTTTTCAGCAACAATTTTTTTTTCATCTTCTAATGTAACTTGCCATTTTTTGATTGGCAGCTTATATGCTATATGTAGAAGGCATTCGAAAAACCGAATCCATCCATGTAATATTGATAAGCCATATTGCAAGGACTCAACGTTCACCTCTTTTTTTTATCATTAAGTCAATAGAATTGAAATCTTTACTACTGGCTCCACATAAATAAAATTTTTGTGTTGATGTTGTTCAAAACAGCGTTAAACTTCTGTCCCACACTGTTTTGTTTTCCAAGTGTTCTCAGCCTGTGCTATGTACAAATCTATGTACAGGTTGCTGTCGCGTTCCTTGCGCTTTTTCCTTCGTTTGTTTTGTGCTAACGGTCTGTCGCGCTTCAAAAAATAACTTTTTTGAGGATGCAAGCGACAGACAGACAGCACACAAGATCAGTTTGTTTTTTAATCGAAGTTCAAGCAGTACGTTGCCCCCGTGAACTAGTGACAAAGTGAAGTACAGTTTAAAAAAGACAAAATAAATAATTTCTACAATTTCAGATTTTGTAAGTATTTTACGCACAAACACACAAACGAACAAGTGAACTCAACAATTTAAAACCAAAGTGAACGAAACACTAAAAAGTAAACCTAATGAAATTGTAACAAAAAAAAGAATTAAATAATTATTATAAACCTACAAAGAACATGTAATAATTATAAGACAAAACAAACATTGTACCTAGTTCAAACCAAAAAACCCACCCTTATCAAATAGTACACGAAAAGTTACATATAACTACACAAACATATATTGTACAAAAAAAACCCCTTGAATACGAAACAATAAATTATACGAAACTGTGAAATTAAACAAATTAAAATAATCAAAGCCTTCTTAATTCAAAGGCAATAATTAAAATAGAAGTTTTGTAACAAAACATTTGGTCCATTCGAACCGAATAAGTGTAAAAAAAACAGAAATAATTGTGAAATTAATAACACAATTATTCTCGTCATTATTATCGTCTTCTTTGTGCAAGTCCGTCCGCTTTCATACATGTGTGTATATACATACGTACATACAACGAAATAAAAGACCCAGTGGGAAAAATATAAAAAGTGAAAATTAAGACCCCAGTGGGAAAAACAGAAAAAATAAAAGACAAAAAAATTGTGAAAGTGGAAATTGTGCAAAAACGAACAAATAGAATAAAAATTGTGAAAGTGAAAATTTTGTAACACTGAAAAAAATGACCCTTGTAAAAATAGAAATAGACTCGAAAACCAGTGAAACAAGACCCAAGTGAAAAAAAAAAAAAAAAAACTCGACCCGTTATTTGTATTTTGTTTTTTTTTCTTCTTTAACAATTGCGAAATTTTCAGAAAAGTGCTAGAATTCCAACGTTTGCCAAATCGTGTTGAATTTATAATATTTGTGTATAAAAGCATTTAGCGGAAAATGCTTCAAAAAAAAAAAAGAGATAAAGAATAACGTAAAATTTTGTACTGTTCTATAACGGAAAATAAGTGTTCTAGAAATTTCGCAATTTTTCAAAACTACACTAAATTCTTCTAACGGTATTTCTAATTCTCTTTTACGCGCGTGACGCCAAAAAATCCCGCCAAATCAAAAACTACAAAATCTAATTCGACACAAAACTTCAGTAACAACCACAGACTCCAGACCCGAAGGAAGGAAAGAGACAACGCTTCAAGACCCAGCAAAAAGGCAACGCATACACATACACACACATAAAAAAAAAAACCGTAAGTACAGTGAAAGGAAACACGACAAACAAGCAAATAATAGAGGGTGCAGCTAAGGTTAAAAATATTTCGGCTAGCTGTTGCTAAGCTGTGGTTGAACTCAAATTCCTCGTATGACCCTGTTAATCATTTGCTTGTCGGTATGTGCTTTTTATAATAAATTGCCGGTATATGTAGCCCCTGTTCTGTGATTCAACTGTTCGCCATTGCTGATATTAATTTGTCACTGACGCCGCTCAATGGTCTTGGGTAGCCATTTTGTAATATGCCCATTTGGAAGATTAATTAGAGAGGCCTGAGAAATATTAGCAACATTCAACCTTTCGCGACTCTTGAAAGATATCATTGGACAAGCGACGATCACGCCAATTTGTGAAAAATATTTTTCTACGACGGAAGTTGCGTCAATTTGTGAAAAATATTCTTATACGGCAAAGGTTGCGTTAATTTGTAAAAAATATTTTTCTACGACGAAATTTGCGTCAATTTGTGAAAAATATTTTTCTACGACGAAAGTTGCGTCAATTGGTGAAAAATATTTTTCTACGACGAAAGTTGCGTCAATTTGTGAAAAATATTTTTGTACGGCGAAGGTTGCGTTGATTTGTGAAAATTATTTTTCTACGACGAAAGTCACGCCAATTTGTGAAAAATATTTTTCTACGACGAAAGTTGCGTCAATTTGGGAAAAATATTTTTATACGGCAAAGGTTGCGTTAATTTGTGAAAAATATTTTTATACGACGAAAGTTGCGTCAACTAGTAAAAAATATTTTTATACGGCGAATGTTGCGTTGATTTGTGGAAAATATTTTTATACGACGAAAGTTGCGTCAATTGGTGAAAAATATTTTTATACGGCGAAGGTTGCGTCAATTGGTGAAAAATATTTTTATACGGCGAAGGTTGCGTCAATTGGTGAAAAATATTTTTATACGACGAAAGTTGCGTCAACTAGTGAAAAATATTTTTCTACGACGAAAGTTGCGTCAATTGGTGAAAAATATTTTTATACGACGAAAGTTGCGTCAACTAGAGAAAAATATTTTTGTACAACAAAAATTGCGTCAATTTGGGAAAAAAATACAATTTTGAAAGACAAAATTTTTTGGGAAAAAAAAATTTTTGAAGTTCAACATTGAGAAAGTTATTTTTTTTTTTTTTTTTTTTTTTGAAAATAGTTTTTGGTCTTGCGAATTTTTTGCAGAATTGCGAAAAACATTTTTGGGCATTCCTTTTTTGAGGGAAAAGTTTCAGTAAACAGCCAAACCTATCGTCAATTTGTAAATAATTTTTTGAGACCCTATAATTATTATTGGATTATTTTGTGACTCCATCGTCGGTTGTTTACCAGCTATCTTTACACAATGTCTAAAGCACTTAGAGCTAAATTTGCAAACTGCGTGAACGATTTAGTGGACTTCGAATCAGTGTATTCAGTCAAGGAATCCTCCAAGAGTATACATGCTTTAGAGGTCCTAAGGGTAGAGATAAATTCTTTATGGGATCAAGTGAAGAAGTCCTATTTGAATTGTAGGGATCAAGAGGAGGTCGAGGGAGAGAACCCCATTGATAAGACTAAGCTTCGTACACACTATAAGGAAGCCTTAACGAGTTATCAACGAGTGTTAAGTTCACTGAACGACGAGATTCTGACCCTATCCGATCGGAATTCTGAGGAAAAACGAGAAAGGATGTCCGCACTGCCGCCGAAAGACACTGAGAAGGAGTTTGCCCCTGTTTTCCGGTTACCTCCTTGCGATACTGACACGTTTCATGGGGGATACAGCAAGTGGCCGACGTTTCGCGATCTTTTTTCCGCCATCTACATTCAAAATACTAGACTCAGTAAGGTTGAAAAATTGTTCCATTTGACACAAAAGACAGCTGGTGAGGCGCGTGAAATTATAACCCACGTTCCCTTGACGAATGAAGGGTTTGATATCGCGTGGAGAAATTTAGTTGCCCGCTACGAGAACAAAGAAAAGCAGGTGAATGACCAGCTAAAATCTCTTTTTAATCTACCATCGGTTTCTGGTGATTCGGGAGCGTCAATTCAAAAGTTACAACGGACAGTCAACAGCTGCGTACAGACCCTGGAGACTCTCGACATTACTACGAATGGATGGGACCCAATTTTGATTTATCTTAGTTCTACGAAGCTGCCAAGGAATTTCCTTGGAGATTTTGAAAGTTCTTTAACTGATTGTTCGATTCTTCCGACTTGGGCCGATTTTGATAACTTTTTGACTCATAAGTTTAAAACTATAGAATCGGTAGGAAACATTCGACCCTCTAACTCGAAGTTTAGTCAACCCAAATCAGAGCAGGGAAACAAGGGAAGGCATGTTAATACCTTCCAGACTAACACTTTCCATAGAGCGCAAAATTCTACGCAGAAAGGAAAACACTCAACAGCTCCTCAAGGTGCCCAGCGCCCAAAGGAGGAGCCAGTCTGTCAACTGTGCAAGGGCACTCACAGCCTACGCGTTTGCCAAAAATTTCTGGATAAGACCACGAATGACCGCATTCACGTGGTAAAAATTTCACATTTGTGCTATAACTGTCTCTCATCGGACCACGGAGTCAGGGACTGTAAGAGCCGCTTTAGTTGTAGAACATGTAGTCAACGGCACCACTCCTTACTACATAAGGGTAATGATACCCAGTCTGCAAATGTCAGGGAAGATGCGCGACCTAGTACCAGTGCATCAGCTCTAACGACCCTTATACAGTCCACTCCAAACTTAGAAACACCCAGGCTTACGACCCTGACTCTCCAAGAGAACAGTTTCCAAAATCCTCAACCCCACACGACATTGCTATTTACAGCCATTGTTCAGCTCGAGTCTCGAGGGCAGAGGTACGATGCCAGAGCTATTGTCGACTCAGGATCACAATCCACCTTTATATCAGAGAAGCTCAAAAACCGTCTGAGACTCCCCACCAAGACAAATCTAGTTCATGTGTCCGGATTGAGTCAAGTCGCATCCGAGACTTCTACCAAATCTTGTTTGTTTAGTCTTCGTTCTCGCATTGATCCTGATTTTGAACTGGAAGTATGGGCCCCGGTACTGAAGACCCTTCCGTCAAATTTACCCTCAAGGACCCTTGACAGGACTCAACTTAGCTGTGCTGCCGGCCTAGAACTGGCAGATCCTAGATTCTACACAAGTCGGTCAGTCGATCTTTTGATTGGAATGGACATTGGACCCCTTATATACTCTTTGGAAACGCCTATGCAGTCAGTTGGATCTCTGCTGGCGCAAAAAACAGTTTTTGGATGGATTGTGGGAGGACCTCTACCTCAACGGTCCAGCGACGCTGATCGGATTGCGCTATGCAACACAGTTTCCATTGACAAGATTCTCACACGTTTTTGGGAGGTGGAGGAGACCCCAAAAAAGATTTTGCGGTCAGAAGAAGATAACTTTTGCGAAGAAAATTATAAAGCTTCAACTCGCCGAGAATCCACTGGAAGGTATAGGGTGACACTGCCGTTCAGGACGTGTGAGGAACTAGGAGCTTCGAGGAATATAGCTATGGCTCAGTTTCATCGGATGGAGAAAAAGCTGCAGAGGACCCCGGAAGTCAAGGAGCAGTACGACAAATCCATCTTGGAATATATGGAATTAGGACAAATGAGGAAGGTTCCAAGTCATGAGATTGGAAAAATGCCACATTTTTATTGGCCACATCATGCCGTCATAAAACCCGATAGGTTAACGACGAAACTTAGAGTCGTATTCAACGCGTCTAGCCCCTCAGCGAACAAAAAAAGCTTGAATGACATTTTGTACCCGGGACCGATACTACAGCAGGATCTGGTTCTGCAAATTTTGAAATGGAGGGTTTTTAAGTACGTCTTCAACGCAGACGTGACCAAGATGTACCGGCAGATCCTGGTAAATCAGTCACAGACATGTTATCAGCGAATTCTTTTCCGCGAAAATCCGTCCGACCCAGTTGAAGATTTTGAATTACTGACTGTCACATTCGGAGTTAATTGCGCGCCCTTCTTGGCCATCCGAACACTCCTACAACTTGCCGAGGATGTCCATGACCAATACCCTTTAGCATCTAACATTATTCGACAGAACATGTACGTCGATGATGTGCTAGCAGGCGCCCTAATGTATGGGCAACAAGCAAGTGCAGCCCGCAAGGAGTTACATATGGCATTGGATTCAGCAGGATTTGAGCTGAGAAAGTGGACCTCTAACGACCCCGCAGTCATTCAAGATCTGCCATCTGATGCAATCTTGCCCGTCAATTGGTTGGACATATCGGAGGTAACATCAACGAAGACCTTAGGCATCCGTTGGAACATCTCATCGGACTCATTCACCTTCACGGCCCCAATTATTGACCAAAAGGGTTTTCATTCTAAAAGAGAGGTTCTTTCCGCGATTGCAAAATTTTTCGATCCCTGTGGCTGGCTTGCGCCGGTCATAATAGTGGCCAAGCTGATCATGCAACAGGTTTGGCTGGATAAAATCGGATGGGATGACGCCTTAAAGCCTATTACCTTGATGAACTGGCAAACTTTTGTAAAAAATTGTCCATCCGTCGACACAGTGTCAATTCCCAGGTGGATACAATTCACGATGGATACGATGCTTCAGAAAGCGCCTACGGGGCGGCACTCTACATTCGCGTGGAACACGCTAATCGACAAACAGACACTTTTCTGCTAGCAGCTAAGACTCGCGTTGCCCCTATTAAGAAAATTTCCCTACCTAGACTGGAACTCTGCGGTGCTGTGCTGCTGTCAACACTGGCTGCTGCAGTTATACCGAATCTTAACCTAACTAACATTTCGACCCACTACTGGACAGACTCAACCATAGTGCTGGCCTGGCTTAGGAAACCTCCATGCTCCTGGAATACCTTTGTTGGAAATAGAATCTCAGATATTTTGGATAACGTAGGGGTTGAAAACTGGCGTCATGTCGACTCGGAATGTAATCCGGCCGACGTTGCAAGCCGCGGATGTACACCAACCGATTTGAAGTCACACCATTTATGGTGGTACGGACCACCCTGGTTAAGGCTACCTAAAACCAGCTGGCCAAGTTATAATCCTCCAGGAGACACAACTCTCGAGGCGAAGCCGGTAAAGGTTTTTGCTACGACGACATGTGAAGACCCCCTGCTTAGATTTTCATCATTGACCCGAGCCTATCGAGTTTTGGCATATGTTATGCGGTTCTGGAGAAACACCGGTACCAACAGGACCCACTTAAGAGTTACCGGCCTTGAAGTAACGGCAGCTGAAATTCAAGATATCAAGACTAAACTTATAGTGATTTCACAAAAACACTATTTTAATGTCGAATGGCAATCGTTGCAGAAGAAAACTCGAATTCCTCCTCATAGCCCACTTTTAACACTCAATCCATTTTTAGATACGAAGGGAGTGATCCGGGCCAATGGGCGGCTGGTTCGGTCGCCGGCCCTGACTTATAACGAACGTCATCCGATTATTCTCCCCTACCATGCTCATCTGACTCAACTACTCGTGGAATTCATTCACAAGATAACTCTTCATGGAGGAAACCAACTAATGGTGCGGGTAATTAGATCAGAATTCTGGGTGTGCAGGTTGAAACCTCTTGTCCGGAAAGTGATACACAAGTGCCGAACTTGCCTACTATACAAGCAACATACTCAGACTCAGATCATGGCCGCTCTTCCCCCCGAACGTACGGTGCTCACCCGACCCTTTGTGAATACGGGAATCGATTTTGCAGGCCCTTTTTGCATCAAGAGTTTCACTGGCCGAGCTTGTCTTGTCACCAAGGGCTACGTATGCATATTCGTGTGCTTCTCGACGAAGGCTGTTCACTTAGAAGCCTCGAGCGACTTGTCGGCCCAATCGTTTCTTGCTGCACTCTCACGGTTCATCGGCAGGAGAGGATGCCCCAAGTGCATATATTCGGACAACGGCACAAACTTTGTCGGCGCCGCTGAACTAATTCGCAAGGATAGACTGGCTTTTATGAAGACTCTTCAAAATCGCACCATGGAGACGAACGCGCACCAATCACTTGAGTGGAAATTCATACCCCCGGGCGCACCTCACATGGGTGGCCTATGGGAAGCCGGGGTGAAGTCCTTTAAGACGCACTTGCGCAAATTGATACCAAAAATGAGTTTCACCTTTGAAGAACTCTCTACCATCTTAGCCAGGATTGAGGCCTGTCTAAACTCACGACCCCTTAGCCCGGCCAGTGACGACCCTGATGACCTCACTCCATTGACACCGGGTCATTTTCTGATTGGGACATGCATGCTGGCTCCAGCGGAACCAGATTTATCAGGGGAAGAAGTGACGCTGGCCAACCGATGGAAACGCTTAAAAATCGTCTCTCAACATTTCTGCCAACGATGGAAAACCGAGTATCTGAAGGAGCTACACCGTCGTTACAAATGGAAATACCCCCAAGAAAATGTCCAGGTCAACGACCTCGTCGTCATCAAAGACGAACGGGTAACACAAAACGACTGGAAAATGGGTCGAATTGTCAGAACTCATCCTGGCAGTGACCAAAATGTCCGCGTGGTTGAAATTCGAACCAGCCATGGACTCGTCAGCCGACCAATCACCAAAATTGTTCGGTTACCCACCATATGACTCAGAAATCTCTCGGTCACGCTACTCAGCAATTACACACGTTTTGTCTTTTTTCTCTTTACCTCTC
This sequence comes from Hydrotaea cyrtoneurina, assembly GCA_958296145.1. Classification (NCBI taxonomy): domain Eukaryota; kingdom Metazoa; phylum Arthropoda; class Insecta; order Diptera; family Muscidae; genus Hydrotaea; species Hydrotaea cyrtoneurina. Next base: position 50,830,869 of record OY282517.1, read on the forward strand.
CTTACCAATTAATACAATCATTTCTACTTACAGACATGGCCGCTTACTTACCTCGCCCCAGCCGCTCGCCACCGAGCACCGACCGGAAACCGACTCAGGGACCCAAGCCGTGGCAATGATCACATGTCACGACGTAACAGCCGTCCCACCAATTGGCAGTACTCCTGTGGCCTTTGTCAGGAAGACCACGCCATAAGATCATGCAGGACGTTCCAGGAGATGTCTCCCCGGCAACGTTACGAGGCGGTCGAAAGGCGAGGGTACTGCCGGAACTGCCTAGCTCGAAGCCATCTAGCCCCCGACTGTCCTTCTCTGACTGGCTGTCGTCAATGTGACCAACGCCACCACACCATGCTTCATGGCGCTCCGCAACTAAATATAGCCATGTTTGGCGTCGGCCCCCTGGAACCAGCATTCAACAGAGCCACAGTCTTCATACCTACGGTTATGGTTCAAGTGTCAGAAGATTGCCTCGATAGGTGGGCATCTGTGCGTGGGCTTCTATGCCAATCTGCGGTAGTCTCGCGCATAGCCTCTTCCCTCGTCAAACGGCTGGGGTTGCCGACTTTTTATCACCAGGGGCGAAATTTCGCCTCCTTCAAACTAATGTCAAGACATGATCGAAATCCCGTTACTCTGAAGGTGGACGCTCTCATTACCAACGAGCTTCCTCGACGACCCTACTCAGACCCCATACTAGAGGACCCAGTGCCAGATGTTGGCCATCACCGACTGGCTGATGTTGATCCGAGATGCAACACCCCCTTGGATATCGAGCTTGGCGGTGATGTTTATGCGGCAGTACGTCAAGAAGGCACGATTCCTACCACAGTTGGTGCTGTACAAGCCTCAAAAACATCGCTGGGATATGTTCTAACTGGACCCACAAGATCCCCAGCAGTTCAAAGGAACCACGCCTAGACGACCCACAACAGTTATGAGTCAGTTGGTAAGATTGTCACCAAGTCACGGGGGGGCGGAATGTTCAAAACAGCGTTAAACTTCTGTCCCACACTGTTTTGTTTTCCAAGTGTTCTCAGCCTGTGCTATGTACAAATCTATGTACAGGTTGCTGTCGCGTTCCTTGCGCTTTTTCCTTCGTTTGTTTTGTGCTAACGGTCTGTCGCGCTTCAAAAAATAACCTTTTTGAGGATGCAAGCGACAGACAGACAGCACACAAGATCAGTTTGTTTTTTAATCGAAGTTCAAGCAGTACGTTGCCCCCGTGAACTAGTGACAAAGTGAAGTACAGTTTAAAAAAGACAAAATAAATAATTTCTACAATTTCAGATTTTGTAAGTATTTTACGCACAAACACACAAACGAACAAGTGAACTCAACAATTTAAAACCAAAGTGAACGAAACACTAAAAAGTAAACCTAATGAAATTGTAACAAAAAAAAGAATTAAATAATTATTATAAACCTACAAAGAACATGTAATAATTATAAGACAAAACAAACATTGTACCTAGTTCAAACCAAAAAACCCACCCTTATCAAATAGTACACGAAAAGTTACATATAACTACACAAACATATATTGTACAAAAAAAACCCCTTGAATACGAAACAATAAATTATACGAAACAGTGAAATTAAACAAATTAAAATAATCAAAGCCTTCTTAATTCAAAGGCAATAATTAAAATAGAAGTTTTGTAACAAAACAGATGTAGTGTCTGTGAGTGCGTTACAGACCTTAGCATCAATCATAACTAACATTAATTTATGACGAACTTTTACTGTTTTTTCTCCAATAAGTACAATCGAATCTTGAAGCCGGCTGATTTCTTCCTCGACTCGTTCTCTTTCATTTTTTGAAACGATTGATGTTTCCTTTATATACTCAATTTTTAAAGGTCTACAGTACCTTACAGATGACGGACGTGGATTTTGCCAAATGGTACTGCCATGATAAGACAGTGTTAATGGTACAATGGATGTAATAAAAACTGATGAATCGAAAGCTCTATTGCCATGAAAAGCTTGCTTATATTGGCTGTGCCCTGAACTACCATCAAAACCCCACTTCGTTATCAACATTAATTCAGTTGTTTCATTGTAACTCATACTTTCTATTATATGTTTCTGCAGCAAAACTAGACGTTTTACTGTGTGATTTAAAAGTCCTTGAAGTGTAACTTGTGCTGTTGTTTCAGATATTTGTATTTCATTTCGCACAGGATAGCTTTGTTTTTTTTGCTTTTTGGAGTAGCGTATATGCTGGAAACTTTTCTGGAGCTGAACATCTTATTACATTATACTGCTGACGAGTAAGTTTAGCTTCAACCAGTACTACAAGAGCTTCCTCAGGGCTCAGCTGTTTGGGCTTTGCTGTAGTGTTCAGTTTTTTTTGGATTTTTTCCACCCTGGTAGGTGATGACGTTATATCTTTAAAAAAATTTGCCGCTTTGATATGTCCAGAGCTTCGCATACCTAATTCGGTAGCAAAGGTAAACATATTTAATGGCACTGAGTCTCTCACTTGTTTGCATTTCTTCGCCTTTGTTTTATCGCTGCAGTTTTCAAAATCTTTTTCTCTGCGTCCTTTTGAATTTACCGAAGGTGTGAAGGATATGGAAGTATCTAACCAAATTTTGTTATGTCTTAGAAACTGCGGTTCATATCTATTTGATTTTGCCCATCGTGTTTTGAAGTCACAGACAAAACGACTAAATCTGATATTGAAATCGTTAGGTTCTGTGATGCAGGTATCTTTTTTTAACTGATTTTTAAAAATATTAAATTTTTTATTCAGATCTTGTGCTTCAATTTGTTTTAATTGGTAATACAGACTGCGCCGAGATACAAAAGTCTTTGCTGTGTTAATTCCTGAAATGTTAATATTAATTCAATAAAGAAATATTACTCTTTTAAAATTTTAATGACAAATAACATATATATCTTATAAAAACCACTATATCTCCGCACAGATTAATTAAAAATATTGTTACGAATGGTGATTTAAGTTAAATTTTTCAAAACGTCGTTATAATTTGATTGGATTTATATTTGATTGTCACAGAAGAAAAAGAGCGAGTCAGCTGCTTACTTAATGAAGAAGAGCGTTGGAAGAAGAAGAGACAAGTGTAGCAGAGTAAAAAAAATATTACAACAAATGCGAAGAACAACAACAAAGATGCGAACAAGACAATAAGAACAAAAACAGAAACCACAATTATACAATACAGTAACACGTGACGATATGTTATTTTTCCAAGCCTGACTTTTTATAGAAAATCGGTTAAATCTCGAACTGAGGCAAAAAGTGGCAGCCAAATCTTTTTGGGTTTTTAGGATTACGACACGTACTATGTACACACAAAAAATCTCGACACGGTTTTGCCCGGAACTTTTTTAATGATCCAATATGTACGAAAAATATACAAATTATAAGCATTTTTTTAAACAATTACTTTAAATATTTACTTAACACTAATCTATGACAATAGTTGGCCTAGGAACTCAAAAATACCTGAACTTGAAGGTTCCATTTTAAAAATTTAGGTTTATAATTGATAGCAGTTACAAAAAATCACTTTAAAAGTTGTAAATTTCACTTTTTTCACTGCACAAAGAAAACTGAAAAAAAGTTTGAAGTTGTAGACAATGCAGAAGGAGAAGTAAAAAAGTAAGCCGTTAGTTCTTTTACATAGTGTTGTAGAATTTTGTCTACTATAATCGAGTACCAAAAAATTGTATGAAATCCAAACTTTAAAAATCAATTAAGCGCCGCTTTGGAGGCCAAATACCCCACAGTGCGTTGGTTGTATAGCTATAGGTTTACTAAGTACAAAATTTGGTATTAGACGGTTTATAAGGGGCGGGATGGTACATTTGTATGGGAGGTACCAGAAGCGGAGTTGCCAGACTTCCAAGTTTTTATCCAAAACTTTATCTAGCAATAGCTTTACTAAATACAAAATTTGGGCAAGATAGAACTGGTCATATTTATAATACTACACGAATTATAGTAGGCGGGATGGTACATTTGTATGGAAGGTACCAGAAGCGGAGTTGCCAGACTTCCAAGTTTTTGTCCAAAACTTTATCTAGCTATAGCTTTACTAAATACAAAATTTGGGCAAGATAGAGTTGGTCATACTGATAGTATTAGACGGTTTATAAGGGGCAGGATGGTACATTTGTATGGGATGTACCAGAAGCGGAGTTGCCAGACTTCCAAGTTTTTATCCAAAACTTTATCTAGCAATAGCTTTACTAACTACAAAATTTGGGCAAGATAGAGTTGGTCATATTTATAATACTACACGAATGGCACAGCATGTAATTCCAATATCGATATTCTAGAGAGGTATCAGTCAAAAACTTTGAGACTAATAACGAATGCTCCATGGTTTGCCAAAAATAAGATAATCGCGAAGGATCTTAACATGCTAACTGTCAAAGAAGAAATACGAAGATACAGCGAAAGCTACCTCCAAAGACTGAGCAACCACCCAAATCCTTTGGCTGTCTCCCTTTTGGATGACAGTGAGGAAATCATAAGACTGAATAGACGACATGTTCTGGATTTACCATTTCTACATTAATATTTAAATATTATATATACATATTTATTACCTCTAACATTGGAAACGTATATACATAATAAACTTTTATCTTTAAATATTACACAGTTCATTGGATCTGTGTAATTCCTGTTAAATAGAATTGAAGTTATCATATTTGCTTATTGTCGTTTTAAGATAGATCGCAAATAAAGATGTAATATAAAAAAAAAAAAAAAACTTCTGTGATCAAACGATCGTGTTTTGAATGTTTTCCTTTTGTATGACTTACAATAAAAGGCATACGATAGGAAAACTCAGGTATTAATTTTTGCATTTGGGTCTAGAATAATAAATGTATGCTGTTTTAACTATCTAAGAAATCAGTATATTTCGCACCAAATCAGAATGTTTAATTCATGGCCCTGTATGTGCCGGTGCCTCAGTAGGATAACCGACCGTCAGTAAAAACGTACAAGTCAAAGTATCCGAAAGCTAAACTGGGCGTGTACATCACCATTAGATGAACAACAGGCATCGAAATAATTATATGACGTTTCTGTGGGTTTGTTTTTCTAAAAATCTATAATTAATATCCTATTTAGAAAAGAAGTTTTTGCAATACGTTATTAAACAAGTGCAAAAGTTGCAGTCGGGTAAACCGACTTATATATACACTCACCCTCAGTTAGCGTGAGCGTGGCTACCACAATTGGATGTAACATCTGATGAAATTTCATAATAGCAACTTCAAAATACCGAAACCAGTGAAAAAGTTGCAGTCGGGTAAACCGACTTATATATACCCTCACCCTCAGTGAAATGATACAGATACCATATTCCATAATAGCCATCTCAAAATTCCGCATGTAATAGAAAACCAGTGAAAAAGTTGCAGTCGGGTAAACCGACTTACATATACCCTCACCCTCAGTAAAAACATACAAGTCTCATATTCCATAACAGCAACCTCAAAGTACAGCATGTTATAGAAAAATATTGTAGAGTTTTTTCTCGAAAATTGTATGCAAGTACCAGAAGGGGAGTTGCCAGACTTCCAAGTTTTTGTCCGAAACTTTGTCTAGATATAGCTTTACCAAGTAAAGAATTTGGGCAAGATCGCGTTGGTCATATTGGAAATATTATACGGTTTACAAGGGGTGGTACGGTACATATGTATGGGAGGTACCAGAAGGGGTGTTGCCAGACTTCCAAGTTTTTGTCCAGCTTTATCTTTACTAAATAAAAAATTTGGGCAAGATCGCGTTGGTCGTATTGATAGTATTACACGGTTTATAAGGAGCGGGATGGTACATTTGTATGGGAGGTACCAGAAGGGGAGTAGCCAGACTTCCAAGTTTTTGTCTGAAACTTTGTATAGCTATAGGTTTACTAAGTACAGAATTTGGGCCACAATTGGATGTAACATCTGATGACATTTTAAATAGCAACTTCAAAATACCGAAAAAAGTGAAAAAGTTGCAGTCGGGTAAACCGACTTATATATACCCTCACCCTCAGTGAAATAATACAGATATCATATTCCATAATAGCCATCTCAAAATTTGAAATCTACCTACCAACAAACAAAACAACATCAAAGTAAATTACAAATAACTCTGCACCCCACCCGCCGTTGTTATTTCTGTTAGTTGTTCAGTGTTATACCTACAACAACTAACAGAACAGCGACAAGAAGAATTTTTTTTTTTTTATATTCTTTTATTTGCAATCTATTTACAATATAAATATTAAACAAGTATTATAAAACATAAAAAAAATAACAGAGTTGTCGAGTTCCATTGAACTAAACATACACAATAATATTACATAATTGAAATACTTATTTGTACAAAAGTTTTTAGATTACTTTTATCTCAAAAAAGGGAGATCTAATATATGCAGTCTTTTAAGTCGTTGAACTTCTTCACTATCGTCTAATAATGTTTTTTTTTTTTTTTTTTTTTTTTTGAAGACTAACACTCAGGGGATGCCCCTGCACTGTGTTAGCGATTGGAAGTAAGGGTATTGGAGGGAGGAAAGATGGAGTAGTGTTTGTTGACATTTGTTTTGAACTTGAGAATGTCATAACAGGCAGGAAAAACACTTGCTGGAAGATTATTCCACATACGAGCAGTTCGGCTGAAGAACGAATTTTCTCTATAGTGCGTCGTTCGGTCAACCGGCCATTTGACAATGAACGGATGAGATTCCCTGGATAGCCGAGTATTCCGGCTAAATGTTCTAACGTCAGGGACCAGACGACGGATATCTTCTGAACAGATACCATTAAAATATCTATAGAATAGCGATACACAACCCACATTTCGGCGATGCTGTAGGGAGACAATAGAGCTGGATACCCTTCCATCCCCTATCATCACCACCGCTCTCCTCTGTACACGGTCCAGAAGCTTCAAAGATGTTAATGGAGCCCCTGCCCATATATGCGAGTTGTATTCCATTTTAGGCCGGATGTAGGTGGTGTAAATATTTACGAGATCAGATGGAGTGAAGTATTTCTTGCACCGCTTCAAAAAGCCTAAACACTTGAATGCTTCTTTCGACACTTCGAATATATGGCTAGCCCAGCGAGCATCACCCTGTATCTTCATGCCCAGAACGTCAAGAGTGTCTGATTCGTCGATATCCACAACACCCATAGAAATTGACGACGATGCTGGATCTGGTGAACGTTTATGTGACAACAAACAGCACTGGGTCTTTTGTGGATTAAAATCTACTCTATTCATTTGGCCCCACTCACAAATCGTTGCCAAATCGCGGTTAAGTGAGTCATTCATCGTTCGCCTTTTGTCCTCCACCTCCATAGGACCTGGCCGATGATCAAATGAGTATGAATGGCAGAGATTGCTGTCATCCGCAAAGGAGTAGATCGGGTTCACAGTCTGACCCAGCAGGTCGTCAATGAAAATAAGAAATAAAGAAGGAGAGAGGACAGAGCCTTGTGGCACTCCTGCGGTCAACCTATGCTCGTTAGATGAGACCCCATCTATAACAACTCGTATAGAGCGATCCCTGAGAAAACTCGATATGAATCGAGAGAAGGTATTACCGACACCAAATGCAATAAGTTTTGATATGAGTGCTCCGTGCCAGACCCTATCGAACGCCTTGGAAATATCCAGAGCCACGACCTTGCTTTCGCCAAGTCGGTGAATGGATCGACTCCATCGTTCTGAAAGGAACGCCATCAGGTCTCCAGTAGATCGATTTCTACGGAAGCCATACTGTCGATCATTGAGAAGGCCGTTGGACTCTAAATATTTGACAAGATGGTGGTTAACCATGCTCTCCATAACCTTCGAGAGCGCAGAACATATTGCAATTGGTCGGTAATTCGCAGGATTGGTAGCCTCACCTTTCTTGGGGATCGGCTGAACATTGGCAACTTTCCAACGTGAAGGGTAAATACCAGCACGGTACGACATGTTGAAAAGATTGCGCAATGGACGAGCTAGCGTCGAAGAGCACTTACATAGGACAAGTGCTGATATACCATCCGGGCCCGGAGTTTTGTTTACATTGAGATCTGCAAGAACCCTTTTGACTCCACGTGTTCGAAAAAATATCTGAGGCATCGAACTAGATACGTTCTCGATCACGGGGAGTGGTTGACTGCTGTCTGGCAAAGATGAATTCTTTGCAAATATTTCAGCCATAAGATTAGCTTTGTCAACCGGGTCAGTGAATATCTGGTCACCGTTAACAAGGGTTGAAATAGAAGATGAAGAATTGTTCCTTACCCTTTTAACGAATGACCAAAAGCTCTTACTTCCCCTGGGAGAAGAAAGAACTTTTGCACGAAGACGCTGTTCGTGAAGAAGTTTTTCGCTCCTAAGTACTCTGGCACAATTTGATCTTGCCTGCTTGCGTAGCAGTTCAGTAGTGGTATTTTTATTTAAACGCCATTTTCTGAATGCTTCCTCTTTGGATCTGACAGCTTCTTTGCATGTCTGATTAAACCAACAATTTTTTGGAGGTTTAATCGAAGTAGTCTTCGAGGGAATAAACATGTTTATGCCAAGAAGAATTATTTTCTCAACCATTTCAGCAGCAGCATCGACATTATTGTCTAGGAAACATAATTTCCAGTTAAATTGCTGATAAAAATTGTTGAGCTCGGCCCAACGTGCCTTTTCGTATATATACATTGTCCGCTTCGTGACTGGTTTTGAAGTGGCTCGAAGATCGGAGAACGAAAAGGATGCTGAAATGGTGCAATGATCCGAGTTACCAAGAGGTGCAAGAATGTTAACCTCATACTTTTCAGGGTGAGAGGTTAAGAAAAGGTCAAGAATATTTTGATGTTGCCCTTCAACACGCGAAATGTGTGTTGGTTCATTCACTAATTGCGCCAAGTCATTGTGCGCGGCAAATAACTCAGCGTACTGACCCTCCGGAGATGTATGGCTCGAATGGGAAAGCCAAGAATTATTGTGGACATTGAAATCCCCAGCAACTACAATTTCACTGTCCGGATAATCTTCTAAAATTTTCGAAATGGAGTCGGAAAGGCCGTCGAAGCCATTCAAGGTAGCCTCCCTTTCCAAGTTTGGACTTCTGTAAAGAAACCCGAAATGTAAAGTGTGCGGTCCAATCCTGAACTTAACCCAAAGAGAGTTAAATTCTGAATCTTGTGAGTCCAAATGTTGCTGGCTCTGGAACGCAACACCATTACGTATGTAAACCACAAGGCCTCTGTGAGAAAATAAATAGGAAAGCATGTGATAACCAGGAATGTGGAAATCCTGTGGATCAGAACCCCCACACACCTGGGTCTCACATAAAGCAAAGATATCCGGCCTATGGAACTGTGCGTGAGAGTATATCGCAAAAAAACTAGCTCTCAGCCCACGTATGTTGGCAAAGTGAATTTTAAACGTGCGTACCATTATTATGACATTCACAAATACAAAACAATATCAAAGCAAAACAACAATATAATACTGCACATCTCCTGCCGCTGTTGTTTCTGTTAGATATCCAGTGTTATACCTACAACATCAAACAGAACAGCGACATGAAAAGTGCAGTATCAATTGTGTTTTGCGAAGGGGATAAGGGAGGGGGGGAACACTAGTGCAAAGCAAAACGGAGACATGGAAAAGCCCCTTGTGTTGTCTTGTTTTGTTGATTGTGTATGGCGGTTGTCTTGTTGTGTTGATTGTGTATAAATACCGTGCTGGTATTTATCCTTCACGTTGGAAAGTTGCCAATGTTCAGTCGATCCCCAAGAAAGGTGAGGCTACTAATCCTGCGAATTACCGTCCAATTGCAATATGTTCTGTGCTCTCGAAGGTTATGGAGAGCATGGTTAACCACCATCTTGTTAAGTATTTAGAATCTAACGGCCTTCTAAATGATCGACAGTATGGCTTCCGTAGAAATCGATCTACTGGAGACCTGATGGCGTTCCTTTCGGAGCGATGGAGTCGATCTATTCACGCCCTTGGTGAAAGTAAGGTCGTGGCTCTGGATATTTCGAAGGCGTTCGATAGGGTCTGGCACGGAGCATTCATATCAAAACGTATTGCTTTTAGTGTCGGTAATATCTTCTCTCGATTCATATCGAGTTTCCTCAGGGATCGCTCTATACGAGTTGTTATAGATGGGGTCTCATCCAACGAGCATAGGTTGACCGCAGGAGTTCCACAAGGCTCTGTCCTCTCTCCCTCTCTATTTCTTATTTTCATTGACGACTTGTTGGGTCAGACTGTGAACCCGATCTACTCCTTTGCGGATAACAGTAACCTATGTCATTCATACTCATTTGATCATCGGCCAGGTCCTCTGGAGGTCGAGGGCAAAAGGCGAATGATGAATAACTCACTTAACCGCGATTTGGCAACGATTTGTGAGTGGGGCCAAATGAATAGAGTAGATTTTAATGCGCAAAAGACCCAGTGCTGTTTGTTGTCACACAAACGTTCAGCAGATCCAGCATTGTCGTCAATTTCTATGGGTGGTGTGGATATCGACGAATCAGACACTCTTGATGTTCTGGACATGAAGATACAGGGTGATGCTCGCTGGGCTAGCCATATATTCGAAGTGTCGAAAGAAGCATTCAAGTGTTTAGGCTTTTTGAAGCGGTGCAAGAAATACTTCACTCCATCTGATCTCGTAAATATTTACACCACTTACATCCGGCCTAAAATGGAATACAACTCGCATATATGGGCAGGGGCTCCATTAACATCTTTGAAGCTTCTGGACCGTGTACAGAGGAGAGCGGTGGTGATGATAGGGGATGGTAGGGTATCCAGCTCTATTGTCTCCCTACAGCATCGCCGAAATGTGGGTTGTGTATCGCTATTCTATAGATAACGTTAGAACATTTAGTCGGAATACACGGCTATCCAGGGTCTCTCATCCGTTCATTGTGAAATGGCCGGTTGACCGGACGACGCATTATAGAGAAAATTCGTTCTTTAGCCGAACCGTTCGTATGTGGAATAATCTTCCAGCAAATGTATTTCCTGCCAGTTGTGACATTCAGAAATTAAAAACAAATGTCAACAAACACTACTCCCTCTTTCCTCCTTCCGATACCCTAATTTCCTTCCGCTAACACAATGCATTGCATTTATAGGGGGCATCCCCTGAGTGTTGGCCTTCAAAAAAAAAAAGATCATTGTGAATTGTGTTATTTTTAACGAACCAGGGAGCACCAACGATAAGTCGCAGAGTTTTAGACTGATATTTCTGAAGAATATCTACGTTTGAATAACTAGCTGTTCCCCATAGTTGAATGCCATACGTCCATACAGGCTTTAGAACTGTTTTTCTAAACTTAATTATTTTCTAAACTTAACTGTGATTTTACCCGTTTTGATATCAAGTTGTTTTCTTTTTGTTTGAATATGATTTTTCCACGTTAATCTTCTGTCAATATGTAAGCCCAAATACTTCGCCGAATTATATGTCGGAATAATGACTCCATTTAAAAACACACTGGGACAGTCGCCTTCTTTAAGTGTAAATGTTACATGAGTCGATTTTTCGGCGTTAACTTTAATGTTCCATTTGTTAAACCAATTCTGCAAGGAGTCAAGTTGTCTTTGAACTGCATGGGACGCATCAGTGGCAGAATGTTTGGCAGCTAGGACTGCAGTATCATCTGCATATGTTGCAATTGTAACCTCATCGTTTGTAGGCATATCGGATGTAAAAACTGTGTATAAAACTGTACCCAAAACACTACCCTGTGGGACGCCAGATTGGATAGAACCGATTTGAGAATCTTCATCATTTATATTAACATAGAAACTACGTTCCGTTAAATACGATTTCAACATAAGGTAAAACGGCGTGGGTAATGCATTTTTCAATTTAAACAGCAGACCTTCGTGCCATACTCTATCAAAGGCTTGCTTTACATCCAAGAATACCGATGAACAATATCGTTTTGTTTCCAAAGCGTGTCTTATAGTTTTAACAACTCTATGGCATTGTTCTGGTGTTCCGTGCTCATGCCTAAATCCAAATTGATGATCGGGAATAACATACTGCTGTTCAAGGATGGGCAACAATCTTTTCTGTAGAAGGCGTTCAAATAATTTTGAAAAAATTGGTAAAAGGCTTATAGGTCTATAAGAGCTAATACAGTTCTCGAGTTTATGTGGTTTTATTACCATTATTATTTTTGCAAGCTTCCATTGTGTAGGAAAGTGAGTCAGCCTTAAGACGGAGTTAAAAAGCGTTGTGAGGAATACTCTTCCCTTTTTAGGTAACGATTTTATCACATTCCCATCGATGTTGTCATAACCAGGAGCTTTTTTGGACGTTAGCTTTTTAATTTCTGTATTGATTTCCCGAACAGTAAAATGCTTTATAGGTCTGCTCATTTGGCAAGAAACATCGAGAAAATTGCATACTTCTGTTGCTTCCATTGTGGTGCAGAATGAAAATGGGGTAAAGGTATCTTCCAGGAAATCTTTAAATGCTTCAGTTTTACGCGCGTCTGATCTACACCATGTGTTATTCAAGTCCTTTATGGGAATATTTCGCTTTTGACCTCTTTTCAGATATTTAGTCGCCTTCCACAGATTATGGTCATTATTATTTGAAGGTGTTAAGCTTGTTAAAAATGTTGTCACTGAGTAATTTTTTAAATCACTCATACGCTGTTTTAGATGATTAGCTGCCCGATTTAAGTTCGTTTTGTCGGTAGGATGTCTCGTCCTTTGCCATATTTTTCGAAGACGTCGTTTTATACTTACTAATTCTCTTAGTTCAAGAGTTAGCCTGACACTTGATTTGTTATAGTAGCTATTTTGTGGTGTGGATAAAAACGCGGCTTCGCGGATTAACTTAGAAAAATTCTCCGTAGCGGCTTCTAATTCAACACCAGTTTTTAGTGGGATATTCAAATGAATATTTGAATCAATAATGTGTTTAAATGTTTGAATGTTAGATTTAGAGGAGAAAAGTTTGGGGTTATATTGGCGTTTTATTGGCGTGGTTCTATAGTTGACAATTATTGGACTATGGTCAGAACTTAAATCATAGCTAGGTATAATATCTAACAGCGATCTGGATATACCTTTATAGATAATAAAATCTAGTAAATCTGGAATTTTAGCAGGATCACTAGGCCAGTAAGTGGGGCAGCCTGTAGATAAAGTACTGTATTGGTGTTTAGCGATGCATTTGTGCAGTTCCTTTCCTTTAGGATTTGTCAATCGGGATCCCCACCAAGTATGTTTGGCGTTAAAATCGCCACCAACAATGAATTTGTTACCACGTTTATTGAAGAAATGTTCATACTGCACACAAATTACTTTATATCTGGGGGGAAAGTACACAGAACATACAGATACCCTGCTATCATTGCATATAATTTTGACTCCAGCTGCTTGTAAAAACGTCTCTGTTATTGGATCTAAAACTTCATACTTTATAGAAGATTTTATTACTACAGCCGCTCCAGCATGGGCTCTATCGTCTGGTTGATTGGCACTTATTACATCATATCCTTTAAATCGAATGAATGATTTGCTGGTAAGGTGCGTCTCGGAAACTAAAAGTACGTCTACACAATTGTTTTTAAGAAAAAGTTCAACTTCATTTATGTGGTTACAGATCCCGTTGGCATTCCACTCCGCAATAACGAGATCTAGTTGCATAATTTGGTCATTAACATTGACATCATATTCATTAAGGTATTGATTAGCTCATTTTGTTTAGCTAGCATAGCTTCTACCTTTTCCAGAATATTGTTTGTGACATGTTCTGTGCCTCTCACTGCCTGCGCGTATGAGCGATGACACACACTGCGGTGTGCCGGCACGGTACATCGTCTTGGCGATGACGCACACATCACTTTGCACCGGGGTTTGTTGTAGCACGAAGTAGTTCATAAATGAACCCATTGACATACGAGTATAATTAAAATTTTTTCCTCATCTTCTCGTAGTTCAGCAAATAAAGTGTAAAAATGTCCTTTGGTTAGACGATCATTTACAATTTGATGCACCCACATTCGTCGATTCTTCTTGCTTCTTCTCTTCCAACGATAATATACCAAGCCCAAATGCAATATATATTTTCGTCCATTATGTCCACTGAGGTCAACTGTTGTAGATAGACTGGTTGCCGCAACGTTTCGAACTTTTCACTGTCGCCCGTCTGCAGAGTCTTCTAACCAGAGTGCGTACCGTGCCGGCAAACCGCTGTGTGTGTCAGCGCTTATACAAAACAATGGAAACAAGTGCCGGTCCGGCAAAAAAACAGCATGCGTTTCTTAAAATAAACGACGTGTCGTGACGTCTTTTTTGCCGGCAGGAATCGATGCGGCCGTGTGTGTTTTGCATCATTTGAAAACACAGGTACATGCGCCGGACCGGCACGCCGCCTCGGAGATGACACACACAGCGGTGTGCCGGTACGGTACATCGTCTTGGCGATGACGCACACATCACTTTGCACCGGGGTTTGTTGTTATGCAATTGTGAAATTTTCAGTATTCAAGTATTCATACGAGTATAATTAAAAAATTTTTCCTCATCTTCTCGTAGTTCAGCAAATAAAGTGTAAAAATGTCCTTTGGTTAGACGATCATTTACAATTGGATGCACCCACATTCGTCGATTCTTATTGCTTCTTCTCTTCCAACGATAATATACCAAGCCCAAATGCAATATATATTGTAAATCTGAGTCCATTATGTCCACTGAGGTCAACTGTTGTAGATAGACTGGTTGCCGCAACGTTTCGAACTTTTCACTGTCGCCCGTCTGCAGAGTCTACTAACCAGAGTGCATACCGTGCCGGCAAACCGCTGTGTGTGTCAGCGCTAATACAAAACAATGGAAACAAGTGCCGGTCCGGCAAAAAAACAGCATGCGTTTCTTAAAATAAACGACGTGTCGTGACGACTTTTTTGCCGGCAGGAATCGATGCGGCCGTGTGTGTTTTGCATCATTTGAAAACACAGGTACATGCGCCGGACAGGCGCGCCGGTCCGGAGCACCTTGCCGGCAAACCGCAGTGTGTGTCATCGCTCTTAGTGGGTTGTTTTCTTTTGTTGGTTTAGAGCGATGACACACACTGCGGTGTGCCGGCACGGAGCGCCGGAGCGGCACGCCGCCTCGGAGATGACACACAGCGGTGTGCCGGCACGGTACATCGTCTTGGCGATGACGCAGACATCACTTTGCACCGGGGTTTGTTGTAGCACGAAGTAGTTCATAAAAAGAACCCATTGACATACGAGTATAATTAAAAAATTTTCCTTATCTTTTATTCAGCAAATAAAGTGTAAAAATTTCCTTTGGTTAGACGATCATTTACAATTGGATGCACCCACATTCGTCGATTCTTCTTGCTTCTTCTCTTCCAACGATAATATACCAAGCCCAAATGCAATATATATTTTAAATCTTCGTCCATTATGTCCACTGAGGTCAACTGTTGTAGATAGACTGGTTGCCGCAACGTTTCGAACTTTTCACTGTCGCCCGTCTGCAGAGTCAACTAACCACAGTGCGTACCGTGCCGGCAAACCGCTGTGTGTGTCAGGGCTTATACAAAACAATGGAAACAAGTGCCGGTCCGGCAAAAAAACAGCATGCGTTTCTTAAAATAAACGACGTGTCGTGACGACTTTTTTGCCGGCAGGAATCGATGCGGCCGTGTGTGTTTTGCATCATTTGAAAACACAGGTACATGCGCCGGACAGGCGCGCCGGTCCGGCGCACCTTACCGGCACACCGCAGTGTGTGTCATCGCTCTTAGTGTAGCTGTTAT
This sequence comes from Hydrotaea cyrtoneurina, assembly GCA_958296145.1. NCBI lineage: Eukaryota > Metazoa > Arthropoda > Insecta > Diptera > Muscidae > Hydrotaea > Hydrotaea cyrtoneurina. The sequence continues at coordinate 50,846,657 of OY282517.1, forward strand.
GATATGCGGATCCATAATTCGTTCTTTCATTAGCACCTCCAAACTTAAGATTAGGCCGCTTACTAATCAGTTTTTGATAAATTTCACATCCTTTGTAATTGGCAGTATGGTTACTCAAACAATGAACGCATTGAGGAGGAGTATTGTGTGTTTTTGTACACTCAGCTGTTGAATGGCCTAAACCACACTTTACACATCTAATGGGTTTGCGGCAATACGATTTAGTGTGCCCAAACTGTTGACATCTAAAGCATTGGACAAGGTCGTCGTATTTTGAGCCAACTTCAATAATTGCATGGTCAAAAGTACGCATATTGTAAATATCTTTATTATTCGGTTGAGGGTCTAAATCTATGAAAAACATTGGAAGCGGCAGCTTCGTTTTTCGGCTTATGATGTTTCTGACGCTTCTAACTTGGTGCCCCGACGACAATAATTTAGCCTTTATATCTGCAATGGGCGTGGAATAATGGAGTCCCTTAATCACTGCACTAAAAGCTCGATCTTGTTTAAGTTGATACGTATGAAACATGATTTTATTATTTTCAAAGAACTTGATTAATTTTCTGTACGAATCAACTGTCTTAACACTTAAGCGAACCTGACCATCTCTCAAGGATTTATAGTGATAATCAACACTAGGAATTACTTTATCTAATCTAACTACCATTTTACCAATGTCTTCAACATTTGGGATAAATATTGGTGGTGGCTTCGGAATCATTGGTTGAGCTGAATTATTGTTGCTGTCATTACTACCGTCATCACAGGCAAGGGCTGCATATCGATTTGATGTTGATGGTCCGTCATCTAAGTGTTTGCGTTTTACTACAAACATTTGGGGTGACATTGTGCTTGTTCTCTTACGAACATTTCCAGGTACCTGCTGCCAGTTGGAGTCATCGTCACTGCTATCATCACTTAGATTCACAGTGCCGGTACGCACTTGTTGTTGTTCACTTGCATCGTCAGTTGGCATACTGCTCATGATGTACACTTGTTGTTGTCACCAAATGTACGCACAATATGTGCGTACATTGAAAGTGCGTAATTGTTTTTGTTTTTAATGAACCTTTTGCGATGGTCCACCGTTTTCGTTGCGAAAAAATTTAATGTTTTTGACATTGTTATTGTCACCAAATGTACGCACGAAATGTGCGTACATTCAATATGCGTAATTGTTGTTGTTTTTTATGGAACCTTTTACGATGGTCAACCGTTTCGTTTTGAACAATTATGAATGTTTGTGAAATTGTTATTGTTTTTTTTTTAAATAAGAAAAAGAATTTTTTGTAGACACGTCTTTCAGCACTCACAGTCGAATTGAGACTGACAAGAAGAATGCAGAATTATTTGTGATATGCGAAAGGGATTAGGGAAGGGGGGACATTGTGTTGGGATCAGCGAGGGAGATGGTCCGGTTTATGTTGTTGTTGGTGTTTGTTGTGTTGTGTGTTGATTTTAGTTTGTTATTGATGTCTGGTTTGTTATGTTTCACTTAGTTTTGTTATTGCACTGTTGATATAATTGTTGTTTTTTATTATTTCTCTTTGTATTGTATTTCAGTATATTGTTTCTTATTTTGAAGTTATTATTTTAGTTTTTTTATTTATTTTGTTGTTGTTTTCATTTGTTAGACAGAGACGGACAACACAAACGCGACACAGACTTCCAAGTTTTTGTCCAGCTTTATCTTTACTAAATAAAATATTTGGGCAAGATCGCGTTGGTCATACTGATAGTATTACACGGTTTATAAGGGGAGGGATGGTACATTTGTATGGGAGGTACCAGAAGGGGAGTTGCCAGACTTCCAAAATTTTCTCCGAAAGTTTTTCTCTCTAAAGCTTTACTAAATACGGAATTTAGGCCAGATCTCGTTGAGCATATTGATATTATTGGACGTTTCTAAGGGGGCGGAATGGTATATTTGTATGGGAGGTACCAGAAGGGGTGTTGCCAGACTTCCAAGTTTTTGTCCAGCTTTATCTTTACTAAATACAAAATTTGGGCAAGATCGCGTTGGTCATATTGATAGTATTACACGGGTTATAAGGGGCGGGATGGTACATTTGTATGGGAGGTACCAGAAGGGGAGTTTGCCAGATTTCGAAGTATTTGTCTGAAACTTTGTATAGTTATAGGTTTACTAAGTACAGAATATGGGCAAGATCGCGTTAGGCATGTTGATATTATTATACGATTTCTAAGGTAGGCGGGGTGGAATATTTGTATGGGATATACCAGAAAGGGAGTTGCCAGACTTCCAAAATTTTCTCCGAAAGTTTTTCTCTCTAAAGCTTTACTAAATACGGAATTTAGGCCAGATCTCGTTGAGCATATTGATATTATTGGACGTTTCTAAGGGGGCGGAATGGTATATTTGTATGGGAGGTACCAGAAGGGGTGTTGCCAGACTTCCAAGTTTTTGTCCAGCTTTATCTTTACTAAATACAAAATTTGGGCAAGATCGCGTTGGTCATATTGATAGTATTACACGGGTTATAAGGGGCGGGATGGTACATTTGTATGGGAGGTACCAGAAGGGGAGTTTGCCAGATTTCGAAGTTTTTGTCTGAAACTTTGTATAGTTATAGGTTTACTAAGTACAGAATATGGGCAAGATCGCGTTGGACATGTTGATATTATTATACGATTTCTAAGGTAGGCAGGGTGGTATATTTGTATGGGATTTACCAGAAAGGGAGTTGCCAGACTTCCAAAATTTTCTCCGAAAGTTTTTCTCTCTATAGCTTTACTAAATACGGAATTTAGGCCAGATCTCGTTGAGCATATTGATATTATTGGACGTTTCTAAGGGGGCGGAATGGTATATTTGTATGGGAGGTACCAGAAGGGGTGTTGCCAGACTTCCAAGTTTTTGTTCAGCTTTATCTTTACTAAATACAAAATGTGGGCAAGATCGCGTTGGTCATATTGATAGTATTACACGGGTTATAAGGGGCGGGATGGTACATTTGTATGGGAGGTACCAGAAGGGGAGTTTGCCAGATTTCGAAGTTTTTGTCTGAAACTTAGTATAGTTATAGGTTTACTAAGTACAGAATATGGGCAAGATCGCGTTGAGCATGTTGATATTATTATACGATTTCTAAGGTAGGCGGGGTGGTATATTTGTATGGGATTTACCAGAAAGGGAGTTGCCAGTTTTTGTCCGAAACTTGATTGTTATTATTGATATTATTATATGATTTCTAATGGGGCGGGATGGTACATTTGTATGGGAGGTACCAGAATGGAAGATGCCAGACTTCCAAGGTTTTCTGCGAAACATTGTCTACCACTAACTTTACTAAATACAGAATCGCCTTGGTAATTTTGATATTATTACACGATTTCTAAGGGGTGGAATGGTCCATATGTCTGGGAGGTACCAGAAGGGGAGTTGCCAGACTTCCAAGTTTTTCTCCAAAACTTTTTCCAGACATAGCATTACTAACTTCCGAATTTGGGCAAGATCGTGTTGGGCATATTGATATTATTACACGATTTATAATGTGGCGGGATGGTACATTTGTATGGGAGGTACCAGAAGGGGACTTGCCAGACTTCCAAGTTTTTGTCCGAAACTTTGTCTGGCAATAGCGTTACTAATTACCGAATTTAGGGAAGATCGATAATATTACACAGTTTATAACTACCGAATTTGGGGAAGATCGCGTTATTGATACTGATATTATTATACGATTTCTAGTGAGGCGGGTTGGTACATTTCTATGGCAGGTACCAGAAGGGGAGTTGCCAGACTTCCAAGTTTTTGGCAAGATCGCATTGGGCATATTTATATTATTACACGATTTCTAAGGTAGGCGGGATGGTACATTTGTATGGCGGGTACCAGAAGGGGAATTGCCACTTTTTGTCTGAAACTTTGTACAGTTATAGGTCTACTAAGTACAGACCTGGGGCAAGATCTCGTTGGGCATATTGATATTTCTAAGGGGGCAGGATGGTACATTTGTATGGGAGGTACCAGAAGGGGAGTTGTCAGACTTCCAAGTTGTTGTCTGAAACTGTGTATAGTTAAAGGTTTACTAAGTACAGACCTTGGGCAAGATCTCTTTGGGCATATTGATATTATTGCACGTTTCTAAGGTAGGCGGGATGGTACATTTGTATGGCAGGTACCAGAAGGGGTGGTGCCGGACTTCCAAGTTTTTGTCCAGCTTTATCTTGGCTAAATAAAAAATTTGGGCAAGATCGCGTTGGTCATATTGATAGTATTACACGATTTCTAATGGGGCGGGATGGTACATTTGTATGGCAGGTACTAGAAAGGGAGTAGCCAGACTTCCAAGTTTTGGATAGTTGTACACACAGAAAAAAGATCCGCCTAGATGCCCTATAGAATAGAACAAAGTCAAGAAGATTTCTCTATGGTTTTTCTCCAAGAAGAATCCCGTCTTATTATAAGACGGAAACCTTTTTAATAAAAATAAGACGGAATCTTATAAAACCAAGACGGATTCCATCTTAATAAAATAAGACGGAATCTTATACAAACAAGAAGATTCACGTCTTAATAAAATTAAGACGGAATCTTATAAAACCAAGACGGATTCCATCTTAATAAAATAAGACGGAATCTTATAAAAACAAGAAGATTCACGTCTTAATAAAATTAAGACGGAATCTTATAAAACCAAGACGGATTCCTTCTTAACAAAAATAAGACGGAATCTTATAAAACCAAGACGGATTCCATCTTAATAAAATAAGACGGAATCTTATAAAAACAAGAAGATTCACGTCTTAATAAAATTAAGACGGAATCTTATAAAACCAAGACGGATTCCTTCTCAATAAAAATAAGACGGAATCTTATAAAACCAAAAGAGAAATCTTCCTTGCTATGCACATACTGTAAATCTGGCCGTTCAGGACTGTTTAGCCCAAAAAAATATAAAAGAAGTTCTATCGAAGTGTAAGGGGATCGTTACATTTTTTAAGTCGAGCACAATATCCTACGAAAAGTTCAAAAACGCACAAGGGGTAGCCAAACCTTATAGTCTACTACAGGAGGTACCCACTCGATGGAATAGCGCTTACAGGATGATTGAGAGAATTCTGTTGACAAACGATTATATATCTGCTGTACTCTTGGCAACATCAAAAGCTCCTTCGCCACTGACGGCAGATGAAATCGACCTATTGAAAGATCTTAAAGATATACTATCACCTTTTGATAATGCCACAGTGCAGACATCTTCGAGTTCCTCCGTTACAGTTTCCCTCGTAATACCTCTGACATGTGGCCTCTTCCAAAGCCTTGAAGAACTAAAAAGTAAAATGAAGACAACAGAAGGTTTGCAGACGTGCCTATTCTTAATCGAGAGAATAAAGAAGCGGCTGTTTCCATACGAGGAGCGTACGGTAACAAGATTAGGAACATTATTGGATCCTAGGTTTAAAAAAGAAGGCTTTCGATCTATTTACAATGCTGATCAAGCGGCAAAAAACTTGGAAAATGAAATAGCTGCTATAAGTAAGGAACATTCTAGCACTGTAGAACCGTCAACTTCTAAAAGTATACAGACCGAAACACAACAGCCACTCCTTAAATTTCTACAAAATAAAATCGCTAACAAATCCAGAACATGTAGAGTAGATGCTATCGTTTCTATTCGACAGTACATTGAAAATGAAAATACTCCGACGGAAAGTAATGCCCTGGAATACTGGAAGGTAAGAATTATGACTTAATAATCATTATTTCTGTAATCCATTACATGCTCTTTGCAGTCTAATGCCAATGAGATGACTACGCTCAAAACCTGCGCGACTCGATATTTATGCATTCCAGCAACTTCGACGGAATCTGAAAGGATGTTCAGCAAAGCTGGCTCCATAATTTCTGACAGAAGGACTTGCTTGAAAGCCAAAAATGTTGATATGCTTCTGTTTCTCAACAAAAACTATTGGATTACCCAATAATTTAAGAATGACATTTAAGTCCCGAGTGTGAAATTGGCCATTAGTCATCGACCCTTAATAATATCATAACAATCTCTTTTTTCAAACCAATGATCTCATGAATTAACTAAGTCATTAGTATAAGCGTTTTGTTTCCCTTTTTTATACTTGAATTAAATTTAAGTTTGACTTTTAAAACAACTTTATTGACTGTGGGGGTTTGGAGAAATAAAACATATACGCATATTATCCGATAGTATCGATAGTGTTCACAAAAAATATCGAAACTATCGAATGGGGCGACTATCGATAGTTTTGCAGCTCTAATTGGAAGCGGCAGCTTCGTTTTTCGGCTTATGAGCCAACTTCAATAATTGCATGGTCAAAAGTACGCATATTGTAAATATCTTTATTATTCGGTTGAGGGTCTAAATCTATGAAAAACATTGGAAGCGGCAGCTTCGTTTTTCGGCTTATGATGTTTCTGACGCTTCTAACTTGGTGCCCCGACGACAATAATTTAGCCTTTATATCTGCAATGGGCGTGGAATAATGGAGTCCCTTAATCACTGCACTAAAAGCTCGATCTTGTTTAAGTTGATACGTATGAAACATGATTTTATTATTTTCAAAGAACTTGATTAATTTTCTGTACGAATCAACTGTCTTAACACTTAAGCGAACCTGACCATCTCTCAAGGATTTATAGTGATAATCAACACTAGGAATTACTTTATCTAATCTAACTACCATTTTACCAATGTCTTCAACATTTGGGATAAATATTGGTGGTGGCTTCGGAATCATTGGTTGAGCTGAATTATTGTTGCTGTCATTACTACCGTCATCACAGGCAAGGGCTGCATATCGATTTGATGTTGATGGTCCGTCATCTAAGTGTTTGCGTTTTACTACAAACATTTGGGGTGACATTGTGCTTGTTCTCTTACGAACATTTCCAGGTACCTGCTGCCAGTTGGAGTCATCGTCACTGCTATCATCACTTAGATTCACAGTGCCGGTACGCACTTGTTGTTGTTCACTTGCATCGTCAGTTGGCATACTGCTCATGATGTACACTTGTTGTTGTCACCAAATGTACGCACAATATGTGCGTACATTGAAAGTGCGTAATTGTTTTTGTTTTTAATGAACCTTTTGCGATGGTCCACCGTTTTCGTTGCGAAAAAATTTAATGTTTTTGACATTGTTATTGTCACCAAATGTACGCACGAAATGTGCGTACATTCAATATGCGTAATTGTTGTTGTTTTTTATGGAACCTTTTACGATGGTCAACCGTTTCGTTTTGAACAATTATGAATGTTTGTGAAATTGTTATTGTTTTTTTTTTAAATAAGAAAAAGAATTTTTTGTAGACACGTCTTTCAGCACTCACAGTCGAATTGAGACTGACAAGAAGAATGCAGAATTATTTGTGATATGCGAAAGGGATTAGGGAAGGGGGGACATTGTGTTGGGATCAGCGAGGGAGATGGTCCGGTTTATGTTGTTGTTGGTGTTTGTTGTGTTGTGTGTTGATTTTAGTTTGTTATTGATGTCTGGTTTGTTATGTTTCACTTAGTTTTGTTATTGCACTGTTGATATAATTGTTGTTTTTTATTATTTCTCTTTGTATTGTATTTCAGTATATTGTTTCTTATTTTGAAGTTATTGTTTTAGTTTTTTTATTTATTTTGTTGTTGTTTTCATTTGTTAGACAGAGACGGACAAGACAAACGCGACACAGACTTCCAAGTTTTTGTCCAGCTTTATCTTTACTAAATAAAATATTTGGGCAAGATCGCGTTGGTCATACTGATAGTATTACACGGTTTATAAGGGGAGGGATGGTACATTTGTATGGGAGGTACCAGAAGGGGAGTTGCCAGACTTCCAAAATTTTCTCCGAAAGTTTTTCTCTCTAAAGCTTTACTAAATACGGAATTTAGGCCAGATCTCGTTGAGCATATTGATATTATTGGACGTTTCTAAGGGGGCGGAATGGTATATTTGTATGGGAGGTACCAGAAGGGGTGTTGCCAGACTTCCAAGTTTTTGTCCAGCTTTATCTTTACTAAATACAAAATTTGGGCAAGATCGCGTTGGTCATATTGATAGTATTACACGGGTTATAAGGGGCGGGATGGTACATTTGTATGGGAGGTACCAGAAGGGGAGTTTGCCAGATTTCGAAGTATTTGTCTGAAACTTTGTATAGTTATAGGTTTACTAAGTACAGAATATGGGCAAGATCGCGTTAGGCATGTTGATATTATTATACGATTTCTAAGGTAGGCGGGGTGGAATATTTGTATGGGATATACCAGAAAGGGAGTTGCCAGACTTCCAAAATTTTCTCCGAAAGTTTTTCTCTCTAAAGCTTTACTAAATACGGAATTTAGGCCAGATCTCGTTGAGCATATTGATATTATTGGACGTTTCTAAGGGGGCGGAATGGTATATTTGTATGGGAGGTACCAGAAGGGGTGTTGCCAGACTTCCAAGTTTTTGTCCAGCTTTATCTTTACTAAATACAAAATTTGGGCAAGATCGCGTTGGTCATATTGATAGTATTACACGGGTTATAAGGGGCGGGATGGTACATTTGTATGGGAGGTACCAGAAGGGGAGTTTGCCAGATTTCGAAGTTTTTGTCTGAAACTTTGTATAGTTATAGGTTTACTAAGTACAGAATATGGGCAAGATCGCGTTGGACATGTTGATATTATTATACGATTTCTAAGGTAGGCAGGGTGGTATATTTGTATGGGATTTACCAGAAAGGGAGTTGCCAGACTTCCAAAATTTTCTCCGAAAGTTTTTCTCTCTATAGCTTTACTAAATACGGAATTTAGGCCAGATCTCGTTGAGCATATTGATATTATTGGACGTTTCTAAGGGGGCGGAATGGTATATTTGTATGGGAGGTACCAGAAGGGGTGTTGCCAGACTTCCAAGTTTTTGTTCAGCTTTATCTTTACTAAATACAAAATGTGGGCAAGATCGCGTTGGTCATATTGATAGTATTACACGGGTTATAAGGGGCGGGATGGTACATTTGTATGGGAGGTACCAGAAGGGGAGTTTGCCAGATTTCGAAGTTTTTGTCTGAAACTTAGTATAGTTATAGGTTTACTAAGTACAGAATATGGGCAAGATCGCGTTGAGCATGTTGATATTATTATACGATTTCTAAGGTAGGCGGGGTGGTATATTTGTATGGGATTTACCAGAAAGGGAGTTGCCAGTTTTTGTCCGAAACTTGATTGTTATTATTGATATTATTATATGATTTCTAATGGGGCGGGATGGTACATTTGTATGGGAGGTACCAGAATGGAAGATGCCAGACTTCCAAGGTTTTCTGCGAAACATTGTCTACCACTAACTTTACTAAATACAGAATCGCCTTGGTAATTTTGATATTATTACACGATTTCTAAGGGGTGGAATGGTCCATATGTCTGGGAGGTACCAGAAGGGGAGTTGCCAGACTTCCAAGTTTTTCTCCAAAACTTTTTCCAGACATAGCATTACTAACTTCCGAATTTGGGCAAGATCGTGTTGGGCATATTGATATTATTACACGATTTATAATGTGGCGGGATGGTACATTTGTATGGGAGGTACCAGAAGGGGACTTGCCAGACTTCCAAGTTTTTGTCCGAAACTTTGTCTGGCAATAGCGTTACTAATTACCGAATTTAGGGAAGATCGATAATATTACACAGTTTATAACTACCGAATTTGGGGAAGATCGCGTTATTGATACTGATATTATTATACGATTTCTAGTGAGGCGGGTTGGTACATTTCTATGGCAGGTACCAGAAGGGGAGTTGCCAGACTTCCAAGTTTTTGGCAAGATCGCATTGGGCATATTTATATTATTACACGATTTCTAAGGTAGGCGGGATGGTACATTTGTATGGCGGGTACCAGAAGGGGAATTGCCACTTTTTGTCTGAAACTTTGTACAGTTATAGGTCTACTAAGTACAGACCTGGGGCAAGATCTCGTTGGGCATATTGATATTTCTAAGGGGGCAGGATGGTACATATGTATGGGAGGTACCAGAAGGGGAGTTGTCAGACTTCCAAGTTGTTGTCTGAAACTGTGTATAGTTAAAGGTTTACTAAGTACAGACCTTGGGCAAGATCTCTTTGGGCATATTGATATTATTGCACGTTTCTAAGGTAGGCGGGATGGTACATTTGTATGGCAGGTACCAGAAGGGGTGGTGCCGGACTTCCAAGTTTTTGTCCAGCTTTATCTTGGCTAAATAAAAAATTTGGGCAAGATCGCGTTGGTCATATTGATAGTATTACACGATTTCTAATGGGGCGGGATGGTACATTTGTATGGCAGGTACTAGAAAGGGAGTAGCCAGACTTCCAAGTTTTGGATAGTTGTACACACAGAAAAAAGATCCGCCTAGATGCCCTATAGAATAGAACAAAGTCAAGAAGATTTCTCTATGGTTTTTCTCCAAGAAGAATCCCGTCTTATTATAAGACGGAAACCTTTTTAATAAAAATAAGACGGAATCTTATAAAACCAAGACGGATTCCATCTTAATAAAATAAGACGGAATCTTATACAAACAAGAAGATTCACGTCTTAATAAAATTAAGACGGAATCTTATAAAACCAAGACGGATTCCATCTTAATAAAATAAGACGGAATCTTATAAAAACAAGAAGATTCACGTCTTAATAAAATTAAGACGGAATCTTATAAAACCAAGACGGATTCCTTCTTAACAAAAATAAGACGGAATCTTATAAAACCAAGACGGATTCCATCTTAATAAAATAAGACGGAATCTTATAAAAACAAGAAGATTCACGTCTTAATAAAATTAAGACGGAATCTTATAAAACCAAGACGGATTCCTTCTCAATAAAAATAAGACGGAATCTTATAAAACCAAGACGGATTCCTTCTTAATACAAATAAGACGCAATCTTATAAAACCAAGACGGATTCCTTCTTAATGAAAATAAACACATTTATTTAAAGGTGAAAATTTATTTTTTAATTTTATTATTATTATTATATATTTGTATTTTAATTATTTATTTACATTATTCCCTTAGGTAATAAGTAGGAACAATATATATTTTATATACATTTTTTTTATATAATAATTTTTTTTAATAATTGTGGGATAATGCACGAGATTATGGTATTTTGGTTTCAAGTGTTCCAAGTTTTTCCAATTCTTTTAGAAATTTGTATTCAGTATTGATAAATGAAAATGGATGAGATATAAATGACATAACTTCATTGAAAAATAAATTATTGGTTGGTTGGGGAACTGAAACTGTTGAGTTCTCCAAAACAGAAGAAAAAGGCTCAATAGATTCCATCGGAACTTCTGATGGTTTAGGAAATAAAGTATCAACTTCGATATCTTGAACTACATTAGAACAATGAATAGTATTTTTATGTTTAAGAGAATGAATTTTCATATGTTTTTGTAAATGTTTTCGAAACCTGTTCATATTGGTAAAAATTTGATTGCAATTTTCGGATTTACACTCAAATTTGCTTATGATTGGAACATCATGGTGAACTTTTAAATGGGCGATCAAAGAAGATGGAGAATCAAAATTATACTCACACAAGAAGCAAAAAAGTTTGGGCATTTTTAAATGGTTTTTTTTTTATTTATAGCAGTCTAATTTGCTTAATAAATTTGCTACTGCAGAGAAGTCTTCTGACTTCAAATCAAAAAAATATTGCTCAAGGAATGCCCAGACCTGTTTGCTTTTGTGTGAGTATTTTAATTGGAATACGTAACTTAATTTAATAATGCACTCTACACATTTCATGTACGAGCACATTCTGTATTTTATGCCATCACAAAATACATAAAATTCATAAATTGTGGAAAAATCGGTACCAACAACTATTATTCGAGGTTGAAGTGTTTCCTTATTCTTAGCGTACTTTTGCTGCAGTGCAGAAATTTGTGGTAAAACATCGTTCGGTGTAGTCACCAGTAGCGCAAAATCAGTTTGTGCATCAGCAATCGTTGGTTTGTCTGTTTTATTCAGACGTAGGGGTTGAAGAATGCAATGCAACAAAGAGTTATTATACAATATTGAGCATCTGGAAAAAAGTAATGAATGGAAAAAAGGATTAATGAATATAAAATAAAATGGTTTCTAAAATTTTAAATGTAATACCTGGAGAAATGTTTCCAACGAGAAGTTTAGAAAGCAGCGATTCTCTGCTACTTTGATCTTTTATATCAGTTTTTAAAATAGGGATAATTACTTTGTGAAATTTGTCTAACTTTAAAAATAATTGATTACTTTTGCCTTCGTGCATTCTTTCAAAATCAATGTCAATCTGTTGAAAAAATTATTGTTAAGTAATGTAAAACTAAAAGTCTTTTATCTTACTAATTCAAATCCATTTGCATCATTGTACCGTGGCCATTCCTGCAGTATTTGTGTTAATGTACTTTGAATATTTTGTATTCGGTAAGGTGATGTCTGCTTCCAAAACGATTTTACTTCCTCCCACGGAGTACAATTATGGGCCAACCAACATTTTTTTTCGTTCAGCTCATCTAAAAATTAAATAATGTAAACTTGAAATTCAATTTTCAAGATATGTATGATACATACCAAAAGTGATTTCAACATCATATGATTTCCTTATATCGGTCCTTGAAATGTTGCTTAGTTTTGTTGAATTCGCCCACCTTGAAAATAATTTACCTGTAGGATTCTTGCTGCCTTTTTTCCTATCTAAGAAATAGGTTTCAACTTTTTCCTTTGGAAACATATGAACAATTGCAAGGGCCCACTGTTTCATGTCCATGTACGTCATTTTTTGCCCCGACCCAATGAAGTGTTCAACGATAATGTGACACAATGCCTGCTGACTTTTATTGCATAAAAATCCATTTTGGTTATGAAACGATAATATTAGTTGACCCCTAACTTTTGCTTTTAGGAGACTCAAAAGATCTACTGAATTTTTTGTAGCACAGGCAGATTGGGAATCTATTGATTTGACGGACTGTAAATCCTCGGAAATTTTTTCCAGCCACTCCAAAATGCGGCTATTTGCGGACAATGTATCCTCATCAGAAATTAATGGAATATCCTAACAAAAGAAATTTGATTATTATATAAGCTTCTTCAGTGCTGTTAAATGTTGATATAAAATAATAATTTAAATAATCGTTGTTTGTTTTTGTTCTAAAAATTTAAAATTAATTATCGATCTTATCTTATCTTATCATTCCATTCCGCCAAATCCTGAGACCCGCTTTAAATTTTATAAGTTCACCAAAATATTTATGGTCAAGTTTATTGGTTAAAGTATTTATATAAGCGATTTCCATAGCTTTAAGCACACCAAATGTGTCGATGCCATGTTGATGTAAAATAGAAATAATACCTTCGCCTAACTCCCACATTCGAAATAACTCCAACGTTTCGAAATTACTTGCTTGGAATGAACTGAAGTCATACGGATCGTCGTCAAAAATTTTAGACATTGTTTTTGAAAAAAAAAAACACTGCAAAAATAGCAAAAGTAAATATAAATTTATGTAATTAAACATAAGCATTGTTATGCGCAGAAGAATGAAAAAATAACAGCTCATCCGTGTACATCAGTGATCGGCACATTTAGCATTGCTATCCCATGGGATAGGCTTGCGTTGTTTTTGTAATTTGTGTAGAAACAAACGAAAAATCACGATGTTCAGCGTCCGGCCGTCGCGTCGCTTCATGTTGTTGCTGTTTTGGCATTGCAAATGAAGAAGACAAAAAGTATGCTTGTGTGAGTCTGCCGACCACTGGTGTACATGCATACATGATGCATTGTGAAATTCACTTAAAAGATTTGTAAATATACTCTTACATTCAGATATATGTATGTATAACCTTTAAATTTATTAAAAATTTAGCAATGTTGCTTACGGCATGCACAGCACAGTATTTATTATAAAGAAACTTACACAATTTTTTTTTAAGGCGAATTTCACAATGCATTATGTATGCATGTATGTACATATGTATGTATATACGATCACAAATAACTGTAAACAAAAAAACACTCACAAATTTATTGACAATTATTTGAACACTAATTAAATGTAAATATTTTCACAATAAAATAAAAATATGAAATGTATTTCACAATTATACTTACAATGTGGAAAACGCGAAACTGTATGTAAAAACTTATGTATGTATACTATGTAAGTTTTTAATTTAGGAAAATGAAAAAATATAAATTTTAGATTTTAATACATTAATTACGCACAGACACAACATAACTCGCCAATATCACTCTCACTAATGACTTCTAGAACGACTGTTGTGGTTGTTGTACTCATATCTGTCTATCTATGTGTTGTTGTTGCTATGGCCAAACAAAGCGAGTCATGTTCACAAAAAGAACAACAAACACACACACAACAAAGACATACATCACTTTTGGGGGATCTGTTTTAGAGACGAAATACTGGACAGAAGACATGTTTTTTTCGACCGTCGTTTGATGGGCATTTCAACTAGTATTATATAAGAAGGAATCTTATAAAACCAAGACGGATTCCTTCCTAATAAAAATTAGACGGAATCTTATAAAAACAAGAAGATTCACGTCTTAATAAAATTAAGACGGCTTTCTTCCCAAATTTAGAAGTATTCCTTCTTGTTTGGAATATTTTGCCGATAAATAACGGAAAAAACGAGAAAAAAAGCAAAACAAGAAGGAAACGTCTAGTAGTTAGGTGATTTCCGTCTTTATAAAATTAAGATGATTTTCTACATAAAATCAAGAAGGTTTTCAACTAAAAATTTCTTCGTTTTAGTCTCCTCTCTCGCCCTTCCGTCATCAAACGTTTTAAGAAGGAAACCTTCTTGATCCTATGTGGTATTTTTAGCTCTGTGTATAGTTATAGGTTTAATAAGTACAGAATTTGGGCAAGATCGCGTTGGGCATGTTGATATTATTAAACGATTTCTAAGGAAGGCGGTATAGTATATTTGTATGGGAGGTACCAGAACGGGAGTTGCCAGACTTCCAAGTTTTGTCCAAAACTTTTTCCAGCCATAGCTTTACTAACTACCGAATTTGGGCAAGATTGCGTTAGGCATATTGATATTATTACACGATTTCTAATGGGCGGGATGGTACATTTGTATTGCAGGTACCAGAACGGGAGTTACCAGACTTCCAAGTTTTTGTCCGAAACTTGTTTAGCCTTAGCTTTACTAACTACCGAATTTGGGGAAGATAGCGTTGATAATTTTGATAATATTACACGATTTCTAAGGGGTGGAATGGTCCATATGTCTGGGAGGTACCAGAAGGGGAGTTGCCAGACTTCCAAGTTTTTCTCCAAAACTTTTTCCAGACATAGCTTTACTAACTTCCGAATTTGGGCAAGATCGCGTTGGGCATATTGATATTATTACACGATTTCTAATGTGGCGGGATGGTACATTTGTATGGGAGGTACCAGAAGGGGAGTTGCCAGACTTCCAAGTTTTTGACAGAAACTTTGTATAGTTATAGATTTACTAAGTACAGAATTTTTGCAAGATCGCGTTGGGAATGTTGATATTATTGCACGTTTCTAAGGTATGAGGGATGGTACATTTGTATGGCAGGTACCAGAAGGGGAGTTGCCAGACTTCCAAGTTTTTGACAGAAACTTTGTATAGTTATAGATTTACTAAGTACAGAATTTTGGCAAGATCGCGTTGGGCATGTTGATATTATTACACGATTTATAAGGTCGGCGGGATGGTATATTTGTATGGGAGGTACCAGAAGGGGAGTTGCCAGTTTTTGTCTGAAACTTTGTATAGTTATAGGTTTGCCATGCACAGACCTTGGGCAAAATCTCGTTGGGCATATTGATATTATTGCACGTTTCGAAGGTAGGCGGGATGGTACATTTGGATGGCAGGTACCAGAAGGGGAGTTGCCAGACTTCCAAGTTTTTGGGCAAGATCGCGTTGGGCATATTTATATTATTACACGATTTCTAAGGTAGGCGGGATGGTACATTTGTATGGCAGGTACCAGAAGGGGTGGTGCCAGACTTCCAAGTTTTTGTCCAGCTTTATCTTGGCTAAATAAAAATTTGGGCAAGATCGCGTTGGTCATATTGATAGTATTACACGATTTATAATGGGGCGGGATGGTACATTTGTATGACAGGTACTAGAAATTGAGTTGCCAGACTTCCAAGTTTTTGTCCGAAACTTTGTATAGTTATAGGTTTAATAAGTACAGAATTTGGGCAAGATCGCGTTGGGCATGTTTATATTATTAAACGAAGGAAGGCGGGATAGTATATTTGTATGGGAGGTACCAGAACGGGAGTTGCCAGACTTCCAAGTTTTGTCCAAAACTTTTTCTAGCCATAGCTTTACTAACTACTGAATTTGGGCAAGATCGCGTTAGGCATATTGATATTATTACACGATTTCTAATGGGGCGGCATGGTACATTTGTATGGCAGGTACCAGAAGGGGAGTTCCCAGACTTCCAAGTTTTTGTCCGAAACTTGTTTAGCCTTAGCTTTACTAACTACCGAATTTGGGGAAGATAGCGTTGATAATTTTGATAATATTACACGATTTCTAAGGGGTGGAATGGTCCATATGTCTGGGAGGTACCAGAAGGGGAGTTGCCAGACTTCCAAGTTTTTCTCCAAAACTTTTTCCAGACATAGCATTACTAACTTCCGAATTTGGGCAAGATCGTGTTGGGCATATTGATATTATTACAGGATTTCTAATGTGGCGGGATGGTACATTTGTATGGGAGGTACCAGAAGGGTACTTGCCAGACTTCCAAGTTTTTGTCCGAAACTTTGTCTGGCAATAGCGTTACTAACTACT
The DNA here is from genome assembly GCA_958296145.1 of Hydrotaea cyrtoneurina. Lineage (NCBI taxonomy): Eukaryota > Metazoa > Arthropoda > Insecta > Diptera > Muscidae > Hydrotaea > Hydrotaea cyrtoneurina. The sequence continues at coordinate 50,863,487 of OY282517.1, forward strand.
AAATTTAGGGAAGATCGATAATATTACACGGTTTATAACTACCGAATTTGGGGAAGATCGCGTTAGTCATACTGAGTTGCCAGAGGGGAGTTGCCACTCTTCCAAGTTTTTGGGCAAGATCGCGTTGGGCATATTTATATTATTACACGATTTCTAAGGTAGGCGGGATGGTACATTTGTATGGGAGGTACCAGAAGGGGAGTTGTCAGACATCCAAGTTGTTGTCTGAAACTTTGTATAGTTATAGGTTTACTAAGAACAGACCCTGGGCAAGATCTCTTTGGGCATATTGATATTATTGCACGTTTCTAAGGTAGGCGGGATGGTACATTTGTATGGCAGGTACCAGAAGGGGTGGTGCCAGACTTCCAAGTTTTTGTCCAGCTTTATCTTGGCTAAATAAAAAATTTGGGCAAGATCGCGTTGGTCATATTGATATTATTACACGATTTCTAATGGGGCGGGATGGTACATTTGTATGGCAGGTACTAGAAAGGGAGTTGCCAGACTTCCAAGTTTTTCTCCGAAACTTTGTATAGTTATAGGTTAAATAAGTACAGAATTTGGGCAAGATCGCGTTGGGCATGTTTATATTATTAAACGATTTCTAAGGAAGGCGGGATAGTATATTTGTATGGGAGGTACCAGAACGGGAGTTGCCAGACTTCCAAGTTTTGTTCAAAACTTTTTCTAGCCATAGCTTTACTAACTACCGAATTTGGGCAAGATCGCGTTGGGCATGTTTATATTATTAAACGATTTCTAAGGAAGGCGGGATAGTATATTTGTATGGCAGGTACCAGAACGGGAGTTCCCAGACTTCCAAGTTTTTGTCCGAAACTTGTTTAGCCTTAGCTTTACTAACTACCGAATTTGGGGAAGATAGCGTTGATAATTTTGATAATATTACACGATTTCTAAGGGGTGGAATGGCCAATATGTCTGGGAGGCACCAGAAGGGGAGTTTCCAGACTTCCAAGTTTTTCTCCAAAACTTTTTCCAGACATAGCATTACTAACTTCCGAATTTGGGCAAGATCGCGTTGGGCATATTGATATTATTACACGATTTCTAATGTGGCGGGATGGTACATTTGTATGGCAGGTACCAGAACGGGAGTTCCCAGACTTCCAAGTTTTTGTCGGAAACTTTGTCTGGCAATAGCGTTACTAATTACCGAATTTATGGAAGATCGATAATATTACACAGTTTATAACTACCGAATTTGGGGAAGATCGCGTTATTGATACTGATATTATTATACGATTTCTAGTGAGGCGGGTTGGTACATTTCTATGGCAGGTACCAGAAGGGGAGTTGCCAGACTTCCAAGTTTTTGGGCAAGATCGCGTTGGGCATATTTATATTATTACACGATTTCTAAGGTAGGCGGGATGGTACATTTGTATGGCGGGTACCAGAAGGGGAATTGCCACGTTTTGTCTGAAACTTTGTACAGTTATAGGTCTACTAAGTACAGACCTCGGGCAAGATCTCGTTGGGCATATTGATATTTCTAAGGGGGCAGGATGGTACATTTGTATGGGAGGTACCAGAAGGGGAGTTGTCAGACTTCCAAGTTGTTGTCTGAAACTGTGTATAGTTAAAGGTTTACTAAGTACAGACCTTGGACAAGATCTCTTTGGGCATATTTATATTATTACACGATTTCTAAGGTAGGCGGGATGGTACATTTGTATGGCGGGTACCAGAAGGGGAGTTGTCAGACTTCCAAGTTGTTGTCTGAAACTGTGTATAGTTAAAGGTTTACTAAGTACAGACCTTGGGCAAGATCTCTTTGGGCATATTGGTATTATTGCACGTTTCTAAGGTAGGCGGGATGGTACATTTGTATGGGAGGTACCAGAAGGGGAGTTTTCAGACTTCCAAGTTGTTGTCTGAAAATGTGTATAGTTAAAGGTTTACTAAGTACAGCCAAGGTCTCTTTGGGCATATTGATATTATTGCACGTTTCTAAGGTAGGCGGGATGGTACATTTGTATGGCAGGTACCAGAACGGGAGTTCCCAGACTTCCAAGTTTTTGTCCGAAACTTGTTTAGCCTTAGCTTTACTAACTACCGAATTTGGGGAAGATAGCGTTGATAATTTTGATAATATTACACGATTTCTAAGGGGTGGAATGGTCCATATGTCTGGGAGGTACCAGAAGGGGAGTTGCCAGACTTCCAAGTTTTTCTCCAAAACTTTTTCCAGACATAGATTTACTAACTTCCGAATTTGGGCAAGATCGCGTTGGGCATATTGATATTATTACACGATTTCTAATGTGGCGGGATGGTACATTTGTATGGGAGGTACCAGAAGGGGAGTTGCCAGACTTCCAAGTTTTTGACAGAAACTTTGTATAGTTATAGATTTACTAAGTACAGAATTTTGGCAAGATCGCGTTGGGCATGTTGATATTATTACACGATTTCTAATGTGGCGGGATGGTACATTTGTATGGGAGGTACCAGAAGGGGAGTTGCCAGACTTCCAAGTTTTTGACAGAAACTTTGTATAGTTATAGATTTACTAAGTACAGAATTTTGGCAAGATCGCGTTGGGAATGTTGATATTATTGCACGTTTCTAAGGTATGAGGGATGGTACATTTGTATGGCAGGTACCAGAAGGGGAGTTGCCAGACTTCCACGTTTTTGACAGAAACTTTGTATAGTTATAGATTTACTAAGTACAGAATTTTGGCAAGATCGCGTTGGGAATGTTGATATTATTGCACGTTTCTAAGGTATGAGGGATGGTACATTTGTATGGCAGGTACCAGAAGGGGAGTTGCCAGACTTCCAAGTTTTTGACAGAAACTTTGTATAGTTATAGATTTACTAAGTACAGAATTTTGGCAAGATCGCGTTGGGCATGTTGATATTATTACACGATTTATAAGGTCGGCGGGATGGTATATTTGTATGGGAGGTACCAGAAGGGGAGTTGCCAGTTTTTGTCTGAAACTTTCTATAGTTATAGGTTTGCCATGCACAGACCTTGGGCAAAATCTCGTTGGGCATATTGATATTATTGCACGTTCCGAAGGTAGGCGGGATGGTACATTTGTATGGCAGGTACCAGAAGGGGTGTTGCCAGACTTCCAAGTTTTTGGGCAAGATCGCGTTGGGCATATTTATATTATTACACGATTTCTAAGGTAGGCGGGATGGTACATTTGTATGGGAGGTACCAGAAGGGGAGTTGCCAGACTTCCAAGTTTTTGACAGAAACTTTGTATAGTTATAGGTTTAATAAGTACAGAATTTGGACAAGATCGCGTTAGGCATGTTTATATTATTAAACGAAGGAAGGCGGATAGTATATTTGTAAGTTTTTGTCCAGCTTTATCTTGGCTAAATAAAAAATTTGGGCAAGATCGCGTTGGTCATATTGATAGTATTACACGATTTCTAATGGGGCGGGATGGTACATTTGTATGGCAGGTACTAGAAAGGGAGTTGCCAGACTTCCAAGTTTTTCTCCGAAACTTTGTATAGTTATAGGTTTAATAAGTACAGAATTTGGGCAAGATCGCGTTGGGCATGTTTATATTATTAAACGATTTCTAAGGAAGGCGGGATAGTATATTTGTATGGTAGGTACCAGAACGGGAGTTGCCAGACTTCCAAGTTTTGTTCAAAACTTTTTCTAGCCATAGCTTTACTAACTACCGAATTTGGGCAAGATCGCGTTAGGCATATTGATATTATTACACGATTTCTAATGGGGAGGGATGGTACATTTGTATGGCAGGTACCAGAACGGGAGTTCCCAGACTTCCAAGTTTTTGTCCGAAACTTGTTTAGCCTTAGCTTTACTAACTACCGAATTTGGGGAAGATAGCGTTGATAATTTTGATAATATTACACGATTTCTAAGGGGTGGAATGGTCCATATGTCTGGGAGGTACCAGAAGGGGAGTTGCCAGACTTCCAAGTTTTTCTCCAAAACTTTTTCCAGACATAGCATTACTAACTTCCGAATTTGGGCAAGATCGTGTTGGCAATATTGATATTATTACACGATTTCTAATGTGGCGGGATGGTACATTTGTATGGGAGGTACCAGAAGGGGACTTGCCAAACTTCCAAGTTTTTGTCCGAAACTTTGTCTGGCAATAGCGTTACTAATTACCGAATTTAGGGAAGATCGATAATATTACACGGTTTATAACTACCGAATTTGGGGAAGATCGCGTTATTGATACTGATATTTTTATACTATTTCTAGTGAGGCGGGTTGGTACATTTGTATGGCAGGTACCAGAAGGGGAGTTGCCAGACTTCCAAGTTTTTGGGCAAGATCGCGTTGGGCATATTTATATTATTACACGATTTCTAAGGTAGGCGGGATGGTACATTTGTATGGCGGGTACCAGAAGGGGAATTGCCACTTTTTGTCTGAAACTTTGTACAGTTATAGGTTTACTAAGTACAGACCTCGGGCAAGATCTCGTTGGGCATATTGATATTTCTAAGGGGGCGGGATGGTACATTTGTATGGGAGATACCAGAAGGGGAGTTGTCAGACTTCCAAGTTGTTGTCTGAAACTGTGTATAGTTAAAGGTTTACTAAGTACAGACGTTGGGCAAGATCTCTTTGAGCATATTGATATTATTGCACGTTTCTAAGGTAGGCGGGATGGTACATTTGTATGGGAGGTACCAGAAGAGGAGTTGCCAGACTTCCAAGTTTTTGTCTGAAACTTTGTATTGTTATAGGTTTACTAAGTACAGCATTTGGGCAAGATTGGTGTTATTACACGATTTCTAAGGTAGGAGGGATGGTACATTTGTATGGGAGGTACCTGAAGGGGAGTTGTCAGACGTCCAAGTTTTTGTCCGAAACTTTGTCCAGTTATACGTTTACTAACTACGGAATTTGGCCAAGATCGAATCAGCGCGTGTTGATATTATTACACGATTTATAAAGTGGGCGAAATAGCACATTTGTATGGGAGGTACACGAAGGGGTGTGGCCATATAACCCATATGCAATCCCAGAATCAGCTTTGGTAAAATATTAAGCCATGCCAAATTTCAGAGTGATTGCTTAACTCTTTCGAAAGTTAGCGTGCGTATCAGCAGGACGGACGGATGGACAGATGGGCATCAAACGATTCAGAAAGTCATGAATCGAATTTGGTTCAAAGACACCTGGGGTCTAATGTGGATATTTCTATGTGTTACACTTTTGAGCCGAATCAAATGATATATACCCTCCTACCCGTATGTTGAGGGTATAAATAGTGTAGAGTTTTTTCTCGAAAATGTTATGTAAGTACCAGAAGGGGGGTTGTCAGACTTCCAAGTTTTTGTCCAAAACTTTTTCCAGCCATAGCTTTACTAACTACCGAATTTGGGAAAGATCGCGTTAGTCATACTGATATTATTATACGATTTCTAATGAGGCGGGTTGGTACATTTGTATGGGAGGTACCAGAAGGGGTGTTGCCAGACTTCCAAGTTTTTGGGCAAGATCGCGTTGGGCATATTTATATTATTACACGATTTCTAAGGTAGGCGGGATGGTACATTTGTATGGCGGGTACCAGAAGGGGAATTGCCAGTTTTTGTCTGAAACTTTGTACAGTTATAGGTTTACTAAGTACAGAACTCGGGCAAGATATCGTTGGGCATATTGATATTTCTAAGGGGGCAGGATGGTATATTTGTATGGCAGGTACCAGAAGGGGTGGTGCCAGGGTTCCAAGTTTTTTTCCAGCTTTATCTTGGCTAAATAAAAATTTTGGGCAAGATCGCCTTGGTCATATTGATAGTATTACACGATTTCAAATGGGGCGGGATGGTACATTTGTATGGCAGGTACAAGAACGGGAGTTCCCAGACTTCCAAGATAGCGTTGATAATTTTGATAATATTACACGATTTCTAAGGGGCGGAATGGTCCATATGTCAGGGAGGTTGCAGAAGGGGAGTTGCCAGACTTCCAAGTTTTTCTCCAAAACTTTTTCCAGACATAGCTTTACTAACTTCCGAATTTGGGCAAGATCGCGTTGGGCATATTGTTATTATTACACGATTTCTAATGTGGCGGGATGGTACATTTGTATGGGAGGTACCAGAACGGGAGTTGCCAGACTTCCAAGTTTTGTCCAAAACTTTTTCCAGCCATAGCTTTACTAACTTCCGAATTTGGGCAAGATCGCGTTGGGCATATTGATATTATTACACGATTTCTAATGGGGCGGGATGGTACATTTGTATGGCAGGTACCAGAACGGGAGTCCCCAGACGAATTTGGGGAAGATAGCGTTGATAATTTTGATAATATTACACGATTTATAAGGGGTGGAATGGTCCATATGTCTGGGAGGTACCAGAAGGGGAGTTGCCAGACTTCCAAGTTTTTGTCCGAAACTTTGTCTGGCAATAGCTTTACTAACTACCGACTTTAGGGAAGATCGATAATATTAACCGGTTTATAACTCCCGAATTTGGGGAAGATCGCGTTAGTCATACTGATATTATTATACGATTTCTAATGAGGCGGGTTGGTACATTTCTATGGCAGGTACCAGAAGGGGAGTTTTTGGGCAAGATCGCGTTGGGCATATTTATATTATTACACGATTTCTAAGGTAGGCGGGATGGTACATTTGTATGGCGGGTACCAGAAGGAGAATTGCCAGTTTTTGTCTGAAACTTTGTACAGTTATAGGTTTACTAAGTACAGACCTCGGGCAAGATCTCGTTGGGCATAGTGATATTTCTAAGTTGTCGGGATGATACATTTGTATGGGAGGTACCAGAAGGGTAGTTGTCAGACTTCCAAGTTCTTGTCTGAAACTTTGTATAGTTATAGGTTTACTAAGTACAGACCTTGGGCAAGAACTCTTTGGGCATATTGATATTATTGTACGTTTCTAAGGTAGGCGGGATGGTATATTTGTATGGCAGGTACCAGAAGGGGTGGTGCAGACTTCCAAGTTTTTGTCCAGCTTTATCTTGGTTAAATAAAAAATTTGGGCAAGATCGCGTTGGTCATATTGATAGTATTACACGATTTCTAATGGGGCGGGATGGTACATTTGTATGGCAGGTACTAGAAAGGGAGTTGCCAGACTTCCAAGTTTTTGTCTGAAACTTTGTATAGTTATAGGTTTACTAAGTACAGCATTTGGGCAAGATCGCGTTGGGCATGTTGGTGTTATTACACGATTTTTAAGGTAGGAGGGATGGTACATTTGTATGGGAGGTACCACAAGGGGAGTTGCCAGACGTCCAAGTTTTTGTCCGAAACTTTGTCCAGTTATACGTTTACTAACTACGGAATTTGGCCAAGATCGAATCAGCGCGTGTTGATATTATTACACGATTTATAAAGTGGGCGAAATAGCACATTTGTATGGGAGGTACCCGAAGGGGTGTGGCCATATAACCCATATGCAATCCCAGAATCAGTTTTGGTAAAATATTAAGCCATGCCAAATTTCAGAGTGATTGCTTAACTCTTTCGAAAGTTATCGTGCGTACCAGCAGGACGGACGGACGGACAGATGGGCATGGCTCAAACGATTCAGAAAGTCATGAATCGAATTTGGTTCAAATACACCTGGGGTCTAATGTGGATATTTCTATGTGTTACACTTTTGAGCCGAATCAAATGATATATACCCTCCTACCCGTAGGTTGAGGGTATAAATAGTGTAGAGTTTTTTCTCGAAAATGTTATGTAAGTACCAGAAGGGGGTTGCCAGACTTCCAAGTTTTTGTCCAAAACTTTTTCCAGCCATAGCTTTACTAACTACCGAATTTGGGGAAGATCGCGTTAGCCATACTGATATTATTATACGATTTCTAATGAGGCGGGTTGGTACATTTGTATGGGAGGTACCAAAAGGGGAGTTGCCAGACTTCCAAGTTTTTGGGCAAGATCGCGTTGGGCATATTTATATTATTACACGATTTCTAAGGTAGGCGGGATGGTACATTTGTATGGCGGGTACCAGAAGGGGAATTGCCAGTTTTTGTCTGAAACTTTGTACAGTTATAGGTTTACTAAGTACAGACCTCGGGCAAGATCTCGTTGGGCATATTGATATTTCTAAGGGGGCGGGATGGTACATTTGTATAGGAGGTACCAGAAGGGGAGTTGTCAGACTTCCAAGTTGTTGTCTCAAACTTTGTATAGTTATAGGTTTACTAAGTACAGACCTTGGGCAAGATCTCTTTGGGCATATTGATATTATTGCACGTTTCTAAGGTAGGCGGGATGGTATATTTGTATGGCAGGTACCAGAAGGGGTGGTGCAGACTTCCAAGTTTTTGTCCAGCTTTATCTTGGTTAAATAAAAAATTTGGGCAAGATCGCGTTGGTCATATTGATAGTATTACACGATTTCTAATGGGGCGGGATGGTACATTTGTATGGCAGGTACTAGAAAGGGAGTTGCCAGACTTCCAAGTTTTTGTCTGAAACTTTGTATAGTTATAGGTTTACTAAGTACAGCATTTGGGCAAGATCGCGTTGGGCATGTTGGTGTTATTACACGATTTTTAAGGTAGGAGGGATGGTACATTTGTATGGGAGGTACCAGAAGGGGAGTTGCCAGACGTCCAAGTTTTTGTCCGAAACTTTGTCCAGTTATACGTTTACTAACTACGGAATTTGGCCAAGATCGAATCAGCGCGTGTTGATATTATTACACGATTTATAAAGTGGGCGAAATAGCACATTTGTATGGGAGGTACCCGAAGGGGTGTGGCCATATAACCCATATGCAATCCCAGAATCAGTTTTGGTAAAATATTAAGCCATGCCAAATTTCAGAGTGATTGCTTAACTCTTTCGAAAGTTATCGTGCGTACCAGCAGGACGGACGGACGGACAGATGGGCATGGCTCAAACGATTCAGAAAGTCATGAATCGAATTTGGTTCAAAGACACCTGGGGTCTAATGTGGATATTTCTATGTGTTACACTTTTGAGCCGAATCAAATGATATATACCCTCCTACCCGTAGGTTAAGGGTATAAATAGTGAAGAGTTTTTTTCTCGAAAATGTTATGTAAGTACCAGAAGGGGGGTTGCCAGACTTCCAAGTTTTTGTCCAAAACTTTTTCCAGCCATAGCTTTACTAGCTACCGAATTTGGGGAAGATCGCGTTAGCCATACTGATATTATTATACGATTTCTAATGAGGCGGGTTGGTACATTTGTATGGGAGGTACCAGAAGGGGAATTGCCAGTTTTTGTCTGAAACTTTGTACAGTTATAGGTTTACTAAGTACAAACCTCGGGCAAGATCTCGTTGGGCATATTGATATTTCTAAGGGGGCGGGATGGTACATTTGTATGGGAGGTACCAGAAGGGGAGTTGTCAGACTTCCAAGTTGTTGTCTGAAACTTTGTATAGTTATAGGTTTACTAAGTACAGACCTTGGGCAAGATCTCTTTAGGCATATTGATATTATTGCACGTTTCTAAGGTAGGCGGGATGGTACATTTGTATGGCAGGTACCAGAACGGGAGTTCCCAGATTTCCAAGTTTTTGTCCGAAACTTGTTTAGCCTTAGCTTTACTAACTACCGAATTTGGGGAAGATAGCGTTGATAATTTTGATAATATTACACTATTTCTAAGGGGTGGAATGGTCCATATGTCTGGGAGGTACCAGAAGGGGAGTTGCCAGACTTCCAAGTTTATCTCCAAAACTTTTTCCAGACATAGCTTTACTAACTTCCGAATTTGGGCAAGATCGCGTTGGGCATATTTATATTATTACACGATTTCTAAGGTAGGCGGGACGGTACATTTGTATGGCGGGTACCAGAAGGGGAATTGCCAGATTTTGTCTGAAACTTTGTACAGTTATAGGTTTACTAAGTACAGACCTCGGGCAAGATCTTGTTGGGCATATTGATATTTCTAAGGGGTCGGGATGGTACATTTGTATGGGAGGTACCAGAAGGGGAGTTGTCAGACTTCCAAGTTGTTGTCTGAAACTTTGTATAGTTATAGGTTTACTAAGTACAGACCTTGGGCAAGATCTCTTTGGGCATATTGATATTATTGCACGTTTGTAAGGTAGGCGGGATGGTATATTTGTATGGCAGGTACCAGAAGGGGTGGTGCAGACTTCCAAGTTTTTGTCCAGCTTTATCTTGGTTAAATAAAAAATTTGGGCAAGATCGCGTTGGTCATATTGATAGTATTACACGATTTCTAATGGGGCGGGATGGTACATTTGTATGGCAGGTACTAGAAAGGGAGTTGCCAGACTTCCAAGTTTTTGTCTGAAACTTTGTATAGTTATAGGTTTACTAAGTACAGCATTTGGGCAAGATCGCGTTGGGCATGTTGGTGTTATTACACGATTTTTAAGGTAGGAGGGATGGTACATTTGTATAGGAGGTACCAGAAGGGGAGTCGCCAGACGTCCAAGTTTTTGTCCGAAACTTTGTCCAGTTATACGTTTACTAACTACGGAATTTGGCCAAGATCGAAACAGCGCGTGTTGATATTATTACACGATTTATAAAGTGGGCGAAATAGCACATTTGTATGGGAGGTACCCGAAGGGGTGTGGCCATATAACCCATATGCAATCCCAGAATCAGTTTTGGTAAAATATTAAGCCATGCCAAATTTCAGAGTGATTGCTTAACTCTTTCGAAAGTTATCGTGCGTACCAGCAGGACGGACGGACGGACAGATGGGCATGGCTCAAACGATTCAGAAAGTCATGAATCGAATTTGGTTCAAAGACACCTGGGGTCTAATGTGGATATTTCTATGTGTTACACTTTTGAGCCGAATTAAATGATATATACCCTCCTACCCGTAGGTTAAGGGTATAAATAGTGTAGAGTTTTTTCTCGAAAATGTTATGTAAGTACCAGAAGGGGGGTTGCCAGACTTCCAAGTTTTTGTCCAAAACTTTTTCCAGCCATAGCTTTACTAGCTACCGAATTTGGGGAAGATCGCGTTAGCCATACTGATATTATTATACGATTTCTAATGAGGCGGGTTGGTACATTTGTATGGGAGGTACCAGAAGGGGAATTGCCAGTTTTTGTCTGAAACTTTGTACAGTTATAGGTTTACTAAGTACAAACCTCGGGCAAGATCTCGTTGGGCATATTGATATTTCTAAGGGGGCGGGATGGTACATTTGTATGGGAGGTACCAGAAGGGGAGTTGTCAGACTTCCAAGTTGTTGTCTGAAACTTTGTATAGTTATAGGTTTACTAAGTACAGACCTTGGGCAAGATCTCTTTGGGCATATTGATATTATTGCACGTTTCTAAGGTAGGCGGGATGGTATATTTGTATGGCAGGTACCAGAAGGGGTGGTGCAGACTTCCAAGTTTTTGTCCAGCTTTATCTTGGTTAAATAAAAAATTTGGGCAAGATCGCGTTGGTCATATTGATAGTATTACACGATTTCTAATGGGGCGGGATGGTACATTTGTATTCTCCGAAATTTTGTGCAGTTATTCGTTTATTAACTACGGAATTTGGCCAAGATCAAACCTGCGCTTGTTGGTATTATTACATGATTTATAAAGTGGGCGAAATAGCACATTTTTATGGGAGGTACCCGAAGGGGTGTGGCCATATAACCCATATGCAATCCCAGAATCAGTTTTGGTAAAATATTAAGCCATGCCAAATTTCAGAGTGATTGCTTAACTCTTTCGAAAGTTATCGTGCGTACCAGCAGGATGGACGGACGGACAGATGGGCATGGCTCAAACGATTCAGAAAGTCATCAATCGAATTTGGTTCAAAGACACCTGGGGTCTAATGTGGATATTTCTATGTGTTACACTTTTGAGCCGAATCAAATGATATATACCCTCCTACCCGTAGGTTGAGGGTATAAATAGTGTAGAGTTTTTTCTCGAAAATGTTATGTAAGTACCAGAAGGGGGTTGCCAGACTTCCAAGTTTTTGTCCAAAACTTTTTCCAGCCATAGCTTTACTAACTACCGAATTTGGGGAAGATCGCGTTAGCCATACTGATATTATTATACGATTTCTAATGAGGCGGGTTGGTACATTTGTATGGGAGGTACCAGAAGGGGAGTTGCCAGACTTCCAAGTTTTTGGGCAAGATCGCGTTGGGCATATTTATATTATTACACGATTTCTAAGGTAGGCGGGATGGTACATTTGTATGGCGGGTACCAGAAGGGGAATTGCCAGTTTTTGTCTGAAACTTTGTACAGTTATAGGTTTACTAAGTACAGACCTCGGGCAAGATCTCGTTGGGCATATTGATATTTCTAAGGGGGCGGGATGGTACATTTGTATAGGAGGTACCAGAAGGGGAGTTGTCAGACTTCCAAGTTGTTGTCTGAAACTTTGTATAGTTATAGGTTTACTAAGTACAGACCTTGGGCAAGATCTCTTTGGGCATATTGATATTATTGCACGTTTCTAAGGTAGGCGGGATGGTATATTTGTATGGCAGGTACCAGAAGGGGTGGTGCAGACTTCCAAGTTTTTGTCCAGCTTTATCTTGGTTAAATAAAAAATTTGGGCAAGATCGCGTTGGTCATATTGATAGTATTACACGATTTCTAATGGGGCGGGATGGTACATTTGTATGGCAGGTAATAGAAAGGGAGTTGCCAGACTTCCAGGTTTTTGTCTGAAACTTTGTATAGTTATAGGTTTACTAAGTACAGCATTTGGGCAAGATCGCGTTGGGCATGTTGGTGTTATTACACGATTTTTAAGGTAGGAGGGATGGTACATTTGTATGGGAGGTACCAGAAGGGGAGTTGCCAGATGTCCAAGTTTTTGTCCGAAACTTTGTCCAGTTATACGTTTACTAACTACGGAATTTGGCCAAGATCGAATCAGCGCGTGTTGATATTATTACACGATTTATAAAGTGGGCGAAATAGCACATTTGTATGGGAGGTACCCGAAGGGGTGTGGCCATATAACCCATATGCAATCCCAGAATCAGTTTTGGTAAAATATTAAGCCATGCCAAATTTCAGAGTGATTGCTTAACTCTTTCGAAAGTTATCGTGCGTACCAGCAGGACGGACGGACGGACAGATGGGCATGGCTCAAACGATTCAGAAAGTCATCAATCGAATTTGGTTCAAAGACACCTGGGGTCTAATGTGGATATTTCTATGTGTTACACTTTTGAGCCGAATCAAATGATATATACCCTCCTACACGTAGGTTGAGGGTATAAATAGTGTAGAGTTTTTTCTCGAAAATGTTATGTAAGTACCAGAAGGGGGGTTGCCAGACTTCCAAGTTTTTGTCCAAAACTTTTTCCAGCCATAGCTTTACTAGCTACCGAATTTGGGGAAGATCGCGTTAGCCATACTGATATTATTATACGATTTCTAATGAGGCGGGTTGGTACATTTGTATGGGAGGTACCAGAAGGGGAATTGCCACTTTTTGTCTGAAACTTTGTACAGTTATAGGTTTACTAAGTACAGACCTCGGGCAAGATCTTGTTGGGCATATTGATATTTCTAAGGGGTCGGGATGGTACATTTGTATGGGAGGTACCAGAAGGGGAGTTGTCAGACTTCCAAGTTGTTGTCTGAAACTTTGTATAGTTATAGGTTTACTAAGTACAGACCTTGGGCAAGATCTCTTTGGGCATATTGATATTATTGCACGTTTCTAAGGTAGGCGGGATGGTATATTTGTATGGCAGGTACCAGAAGGGGTGGTGCAGACTTCCAAGTTTTTGTCCAGCTTTATCTTGGTTAAATAAAAAATTTGGGCAAGATCTCGTTGGTCATATTGATAGTATTACACGATTTCTAATGGGGCGGGATGGTACATTTGTATGGCAGGTACTAGAAAGGGAGTTGCCAGACTTCCAAGTTTTTGTCTGAAACTTTGTATAGTTATAGGTTTACTAAGTACAGCATTTGGGCAAGATCGCGTTGGGCATGTTGGTGTTATTACACGATTTCTAAGGTAGGAGGGATGGTACATTTGTATGGGAGGTACCTGAAGGGGAGTTGCCAGACGTCCAAGTTTTTGTCCGAAACTTTGTCCAGTTATACTTTTACTAACTACGGAATTTGGCCAAGATCGAATCAGCGCGTGTTGATATTATTACACGATTTATAAAGTGGGCGAAATAGCACATTTGTATGGGAGGTACCCGAAGGGGTGTGGCCATATAACCCATATGCAATCCCAGAATCAGTTTTGGTAAAATATTAAGCCATGCCAAATTTCAGAGTGATTGCTTAACTCTTTCGAAAGTTATCGTGCGTACCAGAAGGACGGACGGACAGATGGGCATGGCTCAAACGATTCAGAAAGTCATGAATCGAATTTGGTTCAAAGACACCTGGGGTCTAATGTGGATATTTCTATGTGTTACACTTTTAAGCCGAATCATATGATATATACCCTCCTACCCGTAGGTTGAGGGTATAAATAGTGTAGAGTTTTTTCTCGAAAATGTTATGTAAGTACCAGAAGGGGGGTTGCCAGACTTCCAAGTTTTTGTCCAAAACTTTTTCCAGCCATAGCTTTACTTACTACCGAATTTGGGGAAGATCGCGTTAGCCATACTGATATTATTATACGATTTCTAATGAGGCGGGTTTGTAAATTTGTATGGGAGGTACCAGAAGGGGAGTTGTCAGACTTCCAAGTTTTTGGGCAAGATCGCGTTGGGCATATTTATATTATTACACGATTTCTAAGGTAGGCGGGATGGTACATTTGTATGGCGGGTACCAGAAGGGGAATTGCCAGTTTTTGTCTGAAACTTTGAACAGTTATAGGTTTACTAAGTACAGACCTCGGGCAAGATCTCGTTGGGCATATTGATATTCTAAGGGGGCGGGATGGTACATTTGGGGAGTTGTCAGACTTCCAAGTTTTGTCCAAAACTTTTTGTCCGAAACTTGTTTAGCCTTAGCTTTACTAACTACCGAATTTGGGGAAGATAGCGTTGATAATTTTGATAATATTACAAGATTTCTAAGGGGTGGAATGGTCCATATGTCTGGAAGGTACCAGAAGGGGAGTTGCCAGACTTCCAAGTTTTTCTCCAAAACTTTTTCCAGACATAGCTTTACTAACTTCCGAATTTGGGCAAGATCGCGTTGGGCATATTGATATTATTACACGATTTCTAATGTGGCGGGATGGTACATTTGTATGGGAGGTACCAGAAGGGGACTTGCCAGACTTCCAAGTTTTTGTCCGAAACTTTGTCTGGCAAAAGCGTTACTAACTACCGAATTTAGGGAAGATCGATAATATTACACGGTTTATAACTACCGAATTTGGGGAAGATCGCGTTAGTCATACTGAGTTGCCAGAGGGGAGTTGCCACTCTTCCAAGTTTTTGGGCAAGATCGCGTTGGGCATATTTATATTATTACACGATTTCTAAGGTAGGCGGGATGGTACATTTGTATGGGAGGTACCAGAAGAGGAGTTGTCAGACATCCAAGTTGTTGTCTGAAACTTTGTATAGTTATAGGTTTACTAAGTACAGACCCTGGGCAAGATCTCTTTGGGCATATTGATATTATTGCACATTTCTAAGGTAGGCGGGATGGTACATTTGTATGGCGGGTACCAGAAGGGGAATTGCCAGTTTTTGTCTGAAACTTTGAACAGTTATAGGTTTACTAAGTACAGACCTCGGGCAAGATCTCGTTGGGCATATTGATATTCTAAGGGGGCGGGATGGTACATTTGGGGAGTTGTCAGACTTCCAAGTTTTGTCCAAAACTTTTTGTCCGAAACTTGTTTAGTCTTAGCTTTACTAACTACCGAATTTGGGGAAGATAGCGTTGATAATTTTGATAATATTACAAGATTTCTAAGGGGTGGAATGGTCCATATGTCTGGAAGGTACCAGAAGGGGAGTTGCCAGACTTCCAAGTTTTTCTCCAAAACTTTTTCCAGACATAGCTTTACTAACTTCCGAATTTGGGCAAGATCGCGTTGGGCATATTGATATTATTACACGATTTCTAATGTGGCGGGATGGTACATTTGTATGGGAGGTACCAGAAGGGGACTTGCCAGACTTCCAAGTTTTTGTCCGAAACTTTGTCTGGCAAAAGCGTTACTAACTACCGAATTTAGGGAAGATCGATAATATTACACGGTTTATAACTACCGAATTTGGGGAAGATCGCGTTAGTCATACTGAGTTGCCAGAGGGGAGTTGCCACTCTTCCAAGTTTTTGGGCAAGATCGCGTTGGGCATATTTATATTATTACACGATTTCTAAGGTAGGCGGGATGGTACATTTGTATGGGAGGTACCAGAAGGGGAGTTGTCAGACATCCAAGTTGTTGTCTGAAACTTTGTATAGTTATAGGTTTACTAAGTACAGACCCTGGGCAAGATCTCTTTGGGCATATTGATATTATTGCACGTTTCTAAGGTAGGCGGGATGGTACATTTGTATGGCAGGTACCAGAAGGGGTGGTGCCAGACTTCCAAGTTTTTGTCCAGCTTTATCTTGGCTAAATAAAAAATTTGGGCAAGATCGCGTTGGTCATATTGATAGTATTACACGATTTCTAATGGGGCGGGATGGTACATTTGTATGGCAGGTACTAGAAAGGGAGTTGCCAGACTTCCAAGTTTTTCTCCGAAACTTTGTATAGTTATAGGTTTAATAAGTACAGAATTTGGGCAAGATCTCTTTGGGCATATTGATATTATTGCACATTTCTAAGGTAGGCGGGATGGTACATTTGTATGGCGGGTACCAGAAGGGGAATTGCCAGTTTTTGTCTGAAACTTTGAACAGTTATAGGTTTACTAAGTACAGACCTCGGGCAAGATCTCGTTGGGCATATTGATATTCTAAGGGGGCGGGATGGTACATTTGGGGAGTTGTCAGACTTCCAAGTTTTGTCCAAAACTTTTTGTCCGAAACTTGTTTAGCCTTAGCTTTACTAACTACCGAATTTGGGGAAGATAGCGTTGATAATTTTGATAATATTACACGATTTCTAAGGGTTGGAATGGTCCATATGTCTGGGAGGTACCAGAAGGGGAGTTGCCAGACTTCCAAGTTTTTCTCCAAAACTTTTTCCAGACATAGCATTACTAACTTCCGAATTTGGGCAAGATCGCGTTGGGCATATTGATATTATTACACGATTTCTAATGTGGCGGGATGGTACATTTGTATGGGAGGTACCAGAAGGGGACTTGCCAGACTTCCAAGTTTTTGTCCGAAACTTTGTCTGGCAATAGCGTTACTAATTACCGAATTTAGGGAAGATCGATAATATTACACGGTTTATAACTACCGAATTTGGGGAAGATCGCGTTATTGATACTGATATTATTATACGATTTCTAGTGAGGCGGGTTGGTACATTTGTATGGCAGGTACCAGAAGGGGAGTTGCCAGACTTCCAAGTTTTTGGGCAAGATCGTGTTGGGCATATTTATATTATTACACGATTTCTAAGGTAGGCGGGATGGTACATTTGTATGGCGGGTACCAGAAGGGGAATTGCCACTTTTTGTCTGAAACTTTGTACAGTTATAGGTTTACTAAGTACAGACCTCGGGCAAGACCTCGTTGGGCATATTGATATTATTACACGATTTCTAATGTGGCGGGATGATACATTTGTATGGGAGGTACCAGAAGGGGAGTTGTCAGACTTCCAAGTTCTTGTCTGAAACTTTGTATAGTTATAGGTTTACTAAGTACAGACCTTGGGCAAGATCTCTTTGGGCATATTGATATTATTGCACGTTTCTAAGGTAGGCGGGATGGTATATTTGTATGGCAGGTACCAGAAGGGGTGGTGCAGACTTCCATGTTTTTGTCCAGCTTTATCTTGGTTAAATAAAAAATTTGGGCAAGATCGCGTTGGTCATATTGATAGTATTACACGATTTCTAATGGGGCGGGATGGTACATTTGTATGGCAGGTACTAGAAAGGGAGTTGCCAGACTTCCAAGTTTTTGTCTGAAACTTTGTATGGTTATACGTTTACTAACTACGGAATTTGGCCAAGATCGAATCAGCGCGTGTTGATATTATTACACGATATATAAAGTGGGCGAAATAGCACATTTGTACTGGAGGTAGCCGAAGGGGTGTGGCCATATAACCCATATGCAATCCCAGAATCAATTTTGGTAAAATATTAAGCCATGCCAAATTTCAGAGTGATTGCTTAACTCTTTCGAAAGTTATCGTGCGTACCAGCAGGCCGGACGGACGGACAGATGGGCATGGCTCAAACGATTCAGAAAGTCATGAATCGAATTTGGTTCAAAGACACCTGGGTTCTAATGTGGATATTTCTATGTGTTACACTTTTGAGCCGAATCAAATGATATATACCCTCCTACCCGTAGGTTGAGGGTATAAATAGTGTAGAGTTTTCTCTCGAAAATGTTATGTAAGTACCAGAAGGGGGGTTGCCAGACTTCCAAGTTTTTGTCCAAAACTTTTTCCAGCCATAGCTTTACTAACTACCTAATTTGGGGAAGATCGCGTTAGCCATACTGATATTATTATACGATTTCTAATGAGGCGGGTTGGTACATTTGTATGGGAGGTACCAGAAGGGGAGTTGCCAGACTTCCAAGTTTTTGGGCAAGATCGCGTTGGGCATATTTATATTATTACACGATTTCTAAGGTAGGCGGGATGGTACATTTGTATGGCGGGTACCAGAAGGGGAATTGCCAGTTTTTGCCTGAAACTTTGTACAGTTATAGGTTTACTAAGTACAGACCTCGGGCAAGATCTCGTTGGGCATATTGATATTTCTAAGGGGGCGGGATGGTACATTTGTATAGGAGGTACCAGAAGGGGAGTTGTCAGACTTTTTGTCCAGCTTTATCTTGGCTAAATAAAAAATTTGGGCAAGATCGCGTTGGTCATATTGATAGTATTACACGATTTCTAATGGGGCGGGATGGTACATTTGTATGGCAGGTACTAGAAAGGGAGTTGCCAGACTTCCAAGTTTTTCTCCGAAACTTTGTATAGTTATAGGTTTAATAAGTACAGAATTTGGGCAAGATCGCGTTGGGCATGTTTATATTATTAAACGATTTCTAAGGAAGGCGGGATAGTATATTTGTATGGGAGGTACCAGAACGGGAGTTGCCAGACTTCCAAGTTTTGTTCAAAACTTTTTCTAGCCATAGCTTTACTAACTACCGAATTTGGGCAAGATCGCGTTAGGCATATTGATATTATTACACGATTTCTAATGGGGCGGGATGGTACATTTGTATGGCAGATACCAGAACGGGAGTTCCCAGACTTCCAAGTTTTTGTCCGAAACTTGTTTAGCCTTAGCTTTACTAACTACCGAATTTGGGGAAGATAGCGTTGATAATTTTGATAATATTACACGATTTCTAAGGGGTGGAATGGTCCATATGTCTGGGAGGTACCAGAAGGGGAGTTGCCAGACTTCCAAGTTTTTCTCCAAAACTTTTTCCAGACATAGCATTACTAACTTCCGAATTTGGGCAAGATCGCGTTGGGCATATTGATATTATTACACGATTTCTAATGTGGCGGGATGGTACATTTGTATGGGAGGTACCAGAAGGGGACTTGCCAGACTTCCAAGTTTTTGTCCGAAACTTTGTCTGGCAATAGCGTTACTAATTACCGAATTTAGGGAAGATCGATAATATTACACGGTTTATAACTAACGAATTTGGGGAAGATCGCGTTATTGATACTGATATTATTATACGATTTCTAGTGAGGCGGGTTGGTACATTTGTATGGCAGGTACCAGAAGGGGAGTTGCCAGACTTCCAAGTTTTTGGGCAAGATCGTGTTGGGCATATTTATATTATTACACGATTTCTAAGGTAGGCGGGATGGTATATTTGTATGGCGGGTACCAGAAGGGGAATTGCCACTTTATGTCTGAAACTTTGTACAGTTATAGGTTTACTAAGTACAGACCTCGGGCAAGATCTCGTTGGGCATATTGATATTTCTAAGGGGTCGGGATGATACATTTGTATGGGAGGTACCAGAAGGGGAGTTGTCAGACTTCCAAGTTCTTGTCTGAAACTTTGTATAGTTATAGGTTTACTAAGTACAGACCTTGGGCAAGATCTCTTTGGGCATATTGATATTATTGCACGTTTCTAAGGTAGGCGGGATGGTATATTTGTATGGCAGGTACCAGAAGGGGTGGTGCAGACTTCCAAGTTTTTGTCCAGCTTTATCTTGGCTAAATAAAAAATTTGGGCAAGATCGCGTTGGTCATATTGATAGTATTACACGATTTCTAATGGGGCGGGGTGGTACATTTGTATGGCAGGTACCAGAAGGGGACTTGCCAGACTTCCAAGTTTTTGTCCGAAACTTTGTCTGGCAATAGCGTTACTAATTACCGAATTTAGGGAAGATCGATAATATTACACGGTTTATAACTACCGAATTTGGGGAAGATCGCGTTATTGATACTGATATTATTATACGATTTCTAGTGAGGCGGGTTGGTACATTTGTATGGCAGGTACCAGAAGGGGAGTTGCCAGACTTCCAAGTTTTTGGGCAAGATCGTGTTGGGCATATTTATATTATTACACGATTTCTAAGGTAGGCGGGATGGTATATTTGTATGGCGGGTACCAGAAGGGGAATTGCCACTTTTTGTCTGAAACTTTGTACAGTTATAGGTTTACTAAGTACAGACCTCGGGCAAGATCTCGTTGGGCATATTGATATTTCTAAGG
This sequence comes from Hydrotaea cyrtoneurina, assembly GCA_958296145.1. Taxonomy (NCBI): domain Eukaryota; kingdom Metazoa; phylum Arthropoda; class Insecta; order Diptera; family Muscidae; genus Hydrotaea; species Hydrotaea cyrtoneurina. The sequence goes on from OY282517.1 coordinate 50,884,195, forward strand.
GGGCGGGATGGTACATTTGTATGGGAGGTACCAGAAGGGGAGTTGTCAGACTTCCAAGTTGTTGTCTGAAACTGTGTATAGTTAAAGGTTTACTAAGTACAGACCTTGGGCAAGATATCTTTGGGCATATTGATATTATTGCACGTTTCTAAGGTAGGCGGGATGGTACATTTGTATGGCAGGTACCAGAAGGGGTGGTGCCAGACTTCCAGGTTTTTGTCCAGCTTTATCTTGGCTAAATACAAAATTTGGGCAAGATCGCGTTGGTCATATTGATAGTATTACACGATTTCTAATGGGGCGGGATGGTACATTTGTATGGCAGGTACTAGAAAGGGAGTTGCCAGACATCAAAGTTTTGTCCAAAACTTTTTCCAGCTTTACTAACTACCGAATTTGGGCAAGATTGCGTTAGGCATATTGATATTATTACACGATTTCTAATGGGGCGGGATGGTACATTTGTATGGCAGGTACCAGAACGGGAGTTCCCAGACTTCCAAGTTGTTGTCTGAAACTGTGTATAGTTAAAGGTTTACTAAGTACAGACCTTGGGCAAGATATCTTTGGGCATATTGATATTATTGCACGTTTCTAAGGTAGGCGGGATGGTACATTTGTATGGCAGGTACCAGAAGGGGTGGTGCCAGACTTCCAGGTTTTTGTCCAGCTTTATCTTGGCTAAATACAAAATTTGGGCAAGATCGCGTTGGTCATATTGATAGTATTACACGATTTCTAATGGGGCGGGATGGTACATTTGTATGGGAGGTACCAGAACGGGAGTTGCCAGACTTCCATGTTTTGTCCAAAACTTTTTCCAGCTTTACTAACTACCGAATTTGGGCAAGATTGCGTTAGGCATATTGATATTATTACACGATTTCTAATGGGGCGGGATGGTACATTTGTATGGCAGGTACCAGAACGGGAGTTCCCAGACTTCCAAGTTTTTGTCCGAAACTTGTTTAGCCTTAGCTTTACTAACTACCGAATTTGGGGAAGATAGCGTTGATAATTTTGATAATATTACACGATTTCTAAGGGGTGGAATGGTCCAAATGTCTGGGAGGTACCAGAAGGGGAGTTGCCAGACTTCCAAGTTTTTCTCCAAAACTTTTTCCAGACATAGCTTTACTAACTTCCGAATTTGGGCAAGATCGCGTTGGGCATATTGATATTATTACACGATTTCTAATGTGGCGGGATGGTACATTTGTATGGGAGGTAACAGAAGGGGAGTTGCCAGACTTCCAAGTGTTTGTCCGAAACTTTGACTGGCAATAGCTTTACTAACTACCGAATTTGGGGAAGATCTTGTTGGTCATATTGATAACATTACATGGCTTATAAGGGGTGGGATGGTACATTTGTATGGGAGGTACCAGAAGAGGAGTTGTCAGACTTCCAAGTTTTTGTATGAAACTTTGTATAGTTATAGGTTTACTAAGTACAGCATTTGGGCAAGATCGCGTTGGGCATGTTGGTGTTATTACACGATTTCTAAGGTAGGAGGGATGGTACATTTGTATGGGAAGGACAAGAACGGGAGTTCCCAGACTTCCAAGATAGCGTTGATAATTTTGATAATATTACACGATTTCTAAGGGGCGGAATGGTCCATATGTCTGGGAGGTAGCAGAAGGGGAGTTGCCAGACTTCCAAGTTTTTCTCCAAAACTTTTTCCAGACATAGCTTTACTAACTTCCGAATTTGGGCAAGATCGCGTTGGGCATATTGTTATTATTACACGATTTCTAATGTGGCGGTATGGTACATTTGTATGGGAGGTACCAGAACGGGAGTTGCCAGACTTCCAAGTTTTGTCCAAATCTTTTTCCAGCCATAGCTTTACTAACTTCCGAATTTGGGCAAGATCGCGTTAGGCATATTGATATTATTACACGATTTCTAATGGGGCGGGATGGTACATTTGTATGGCAGGTACCAGAACGGGAGTCCCCAGACGAATTTGGGGAAGATAGCGTTGATAATTTTGATAATATTACACGATTTCTAAGGGGTGGAATGGTCCATATGTCTGGGAGGTACCAGAAGAGGAGTTGCCAGACTTCCAAGTTTTTCTCCAAAACTTTTTCAAGACATAGCTTTACTAACTTCCGAAATTGGGCAAGATCGCGTTGGGCATATTGATATTGTTACACGATTTCCAATGTGGCGGGATGGTACATTTGTATGGGAGGTACCAGAAGGGGAGTTGCCAGACTTCCAAGTTTTTGTCCGAAACTTTGTCTGGCAATAGCTTTACTAACTACCGACTTTAGGGAAGATCGATAATATTATCCGGTTTATAAGTCCCGAATTTGGGGAAGATCGCGTTAGTCATACTGATATTATTATACGATTTCTAATGAGGCGGGTTGGTACATTTCTATGGCAGGTACCAGAAGGGGAGTTTTTGGGCAAGATCGCGTTGGGCATATTTATATTATTACACGATTTCTAAGGTAGGCGGGATGGTACATTTGTATGGCGGGTACCAGAAGGGGAATTGCCAGTTTTTGTCTGAAACTTTGTACAGTTATAGGTTTACTAAGTACAGACCTCGGGCAAGATCTCGTTGGGCATATTGATATATCTAAGGGGTCGGGATGGTACATTTGTATGGGAGGTCCAAGTTTTTGTCCGAAACTTTGTCCAGTTATACGTTTACTAACTACGGAATTTGGCCAAGATCGAATCAGCGCGTGTTGATATTATTACACGATATATAAAGTGGGCGAAATAGCACATTTGTACTGGAGGTACCCGAAGGGGTGTGGCCATATAACCCATATGCAATCCCAGAATCAGTTTTGGTAAAATATTAAGCCATGCCAAATTTCAGAGTGATTGCTTAACTCTTTCGAAAGTTATCGTGCGTACCAGCAGGACGGACGGACGGACAGATGGGCATGGCTCAAACGATTCAGAAAGTCATGAATCGAATTTGGTTCAAAGACACCTGGGGTCTAATGTGGATATTTCTATGTGTTACACTTTTGAGCCGAATCAAATGATATATACCCTCCTACCCGTAGGTTGAGGGTATAAATAGTGTAGAGTTTTTTCTCGAAAATGTTATGTAAGTACCAGAAGGGGGGTTGCCAGACTTCCAAGTTTTTGTCCAAAACTTTTTCCAGCCATAGCTTTACTAACTACCGAATTTGGGGAAGATCGCGTTAGCCATACTGATATTATTATACGATTTCTAATGAGGCGGGATGGTACATTTGTATGGCAGGTACCAGAACGGGAGTTCCCAGATTTCCAAGTTTTTGTCCGAAACTTGTTTAGCCTTAGCTTTACTAACTACCGAATTTGGGGAAGATAGCGTTGATAATTTTGATAATATTACACGATTTCTAAGGGGTGGAATGGTCCATATGTCTGGGAGGTACCAGAACGGGAGTTGCCAGACTTCCAAGTTTATTTCCAAAACTTTATCCAGACTTAGCTTTACTAACTTCCGAATTTGGGCAAGATCGCGTTGGGCATATTTATATTATTACACGATTTCTAAGGTAGGCGGAACGGTACATTTGTATGGCGGGTACCAGAAGGGGAATTGCCAGACATCCAAGTTGTTGTCTGAAACTTTGTATAGTTATAGGTTTACTAAGTACAGACCTTGGGCAAGATCTCTTTGGGCATATTGATATTATTGCACGTTTCTAAGATAGGCGGGATGGTATATTTGTATGGCGGGTACCAGAAGGGGAATTGCCAGTTTTTGTCTGAAACTTTGTACAGTTATAGGTTTACTAAGTACAGACCTTGGGCAAGATCTCGTTGGGCATATTGATATTTCTAAGGGGTCGGGATGGTACATTTGTCTGGGAGATACCAGAAGGGGAGTTGTCAGACTTCCAAGTTGTTGTCTGAAACTTTGTTTAGTTATAGGTTTACTAAGTACAGACCTTGGGCAAGATCTCTTTGGGCATATTGATATTATTGCACGTTTCTAAGGTAGGCGGGATGATATATTTGTATGGGACGTACCAGAAGGGGAGTTGCCAGACGTCCAAGTTTTTGTCTGAAACTTTGTATAGTTGGTTTACTAAGTACAGCATTTGGGCAAGATCGCGTTGGGAATGTTGGTGTTATTACACGATTTCTAAGGTAGGAGGGATGGTACATTTGTATGGGACGTACCAGAAGGGGAGTTGCCAGACGTCCAAGATTTTGTCCGAAACTTTGTCCAGTTATACGTTTACTAACTACGGAATTTGGCCAAGATCGAATCAGCGCGTGTTGATATTATTACACGATTTATAAAGTGGGCGAAATAGCACATTTGTATGGGAGGTACCCGAAGGGGTGTGGCCATATAACCCATATGCAATCCCAGAATCAGTTTTGGTAAAATATTAAGCCATGCCAAATTTCGGAGTGAATGCTTAACTCTTTCGAAAGTTATCGTGCGTACCAGCAGGACGGACGGACGGACAGATGGGCATGGCTCAAACGATTCAGAAAGTCATGAATCGAATTTGGTTCAAAGACACCTGGGGTCTAATGTGGATATTTCTATGTGTTACACTTTTGAGCCGAATCAAATGATATATACCCTCCTACCCGTAGGTTGAGGGTATAAATAGTGTAGAGTTTTTTCTCGAAAATGTTATGTAAGTACCAGAAGGGGGGTTGCCAGACTTCCAAGTTTTTGTCCAAAACTTTTTCCAGCCATAGCTTTACTAACTACCGAATTTGGGGAAGATCGCGTTAGCCATACTGATATTATTATACGATTTCTAATGAGGCGGGTTGGTACATTTGTATGGGAGGTACCAGAAGGGGAGTTGCCAGACTTCCAAGTTTTTGGGCAAGATCGCGTTGGGCATATTTATATTATTACACGATTTCTAAGGTAGGCGGGATGGTACATTTGTATGGCGGGTACCAGAAGGGGAATTGCCAGTTTTTGTCTGAAACTTTGTACAGTTATAGGTTTACTAAGTACAGACCTCGGGCAAGATCTCGATGGGCATATTGATATTTCTAAGGGGGCGGGATGGTACATTTGTATAGGAGGTACCAGAAGGGGAGTTGTCAGACTTCCAAGTTGTTGTCTGAAACTTTGTATAGTTATAGGTTTACTAAGTACATACCTTGGGCAAGATCTCTTTAGGCATATTGATATTATTGCACGTTTCTAAGGTAGGCGGGATGGTACATTTGTATGGCAGGTACCAGAAGGGGTGGTGCCAGACTTCCAAGTTTTTGTCCAGCTTTATCTTGGCTAAATAAAAAATTTGGGCAAGATCGCGTTGGTCATATTGATAGTATTACACGATTACTAATGGGGCGGGATGATGCATTTGTATGGCAGGTACCAGAACGGGAGTTCCCAGACTTCCAAGTTTTTGTCTGAAACTTTGTATAGTTATAGGTTTACTAAGTACAGACCTCGGGCAAGATCTCGTTGGGCATATTGATATTTCAAAGGGGGCGGGATGGTACATTTGTATGGGAGGTACCAGAAGGGGAGTTGTCAGACTTCCAAGTTGTTGTCTGAAACTTTGTATAGTTATAGGTTTACTAAGTACAGACCTTGGGCAAGATTTCTTTAGGCATATTGATATTATTGCACGTTTCTAAGGTAGGCGGGATGGTACATTTGTAGGGCAGGTACCAGAAGGGGTGGTGCCAGACTTCCAAGTTGTGTCCAAAACTTTTTCCAGCCATAGCTTTACTAACTACCGAATTTGGGGAAGATCGCGTTAGGCATATGGATATTATTACACGATTTCTAAAGTGGGCGAAATAGCACATTTGTATGGGAGGTACCCGAAGGGGTGTGGCCATATAACCCATATGCAATCCCAGAATCAGTTTTGGTAATATATTAAGCCATGCCAAATTTCAGAGTGATTGCTTAACTCTTTCGAAAGTTATCGTGCGTACCAGCAGGACGGACGGACGGACGGACGGACAGATGGGCATGGCTCAAACGATTCAGAAAGTCATGAATCGAATTTGGTTCAAAGACACCTGGGGTCTAATGTGGATATTTCTATGTGTTACACTTTTGAGCAGAATCAAATGATATATACCCTCCTACCCGTAGGTTGAGGGTATAAATAGTGTAGAGTTTTTTCTCGAAAATGTTATGTAAGTACCAGAAGGGGGGTTGCCAGACTTCCAAGTTTTTGTCCAAAACTTTTTCCAGCCATAGCTTTACTAACTACCGAATTTGGGGAAGATCGCGTTAGCCATACTGATATTATTATACGATTTCTAATGAGGCGGGTTGGTACATTTGTATGGGAGGTACCAGAAGGGGAGTTGCCAGACTTCCAAGTTTTTGGGCAAGATCGCGTTGGGCATATTTATATTATTACACGATTTCTAAGGTAGGCGGGATGGTACATTTGTATGGCGGGTACCAGAAGGGGAATTGCCAGTTTTTGTCTGAAACTTTGTACAGTTATAGGTTTACTAAGTACAGACCTCGGGCAAGATCTCGTTGGGCATATTGATATTTCTAAGGGGGCGGGATGGTACATTTGTATAGGAGGTACCAGAAGGGGAGTTGTCAGACTTCCAAGTTGTTGTCTGAAACTTTGTATAGTTATAGGTTTACTAAGTACATACCTTGGGCAAGATCTCTTTAGGCATATTGATATTATTGCACGTTTCTAAGGTAGGCGGGATGGTACATTTGTATGGCAGGTACCAGAAGGGGTGGTGCCAGACTTCCAAGTTTTTGTCCAGCTTTATCTTGGCTAAATAAAAAATTTGGGCAAGATCGCGTTGGTCATATTGATAGTATTACACGATTTCTAATGGGGCGGGATGGTGCATTTGTATGGCAGGTACCAGAACGGGAGTTCCCAGACTTCCAAGTTTTTGTCTGAAACTTTGTATAGTTATAGGTTTACTAAGTACAGACCTCGGGCAAGATCTCGTTGGGCATATTGATATTTCAAAGGGGGCGGGATGGTACATTTGTATGGGAGGTACCAGAAGGGGAGTTGTCAGACTTCCAAGTTGTTGTCTGAAACTTTGTATAGTTATAGGTTTACTAAGTACAGACCTTGGGCAAGATTTCTTTAGGCATATTGATATTATTGCACGTTTCTAAGGTAGGCGGGATGGTACATTTGTAGGGCAGGTACCAGAAGGGGTGGTGCCAGACTTCCAAGTTTTGTCCAAAACTTTTTCCAGCCATAGCTTTGCTAACTACCGAATTTGGGGAAGATCGCGTTAGGCATATGGATATTATTACACGATTGCTAATGGGGCGGGATGGTGTTGATATTATTAAACGATTTATAAAGTGGGCGAAATAGCACATTTGTATGGGAGGTACCCGAAGGGGTGTGGCCATATAACCCATATGCAATCCCAGAATCAGTTTTGGTAAAATATTAAGCCATGCCAAATTTCAGAGTGATTGCTTAACTCTTTCGAAAGTTATCGTGCGTACCAGCAGGACGGACGGACGGACATATGGGCATGGCTCAAACGATTCAGAAAGTCATCAATCGAATTTGGTTCAAAGACACCTGGGGTCTAATGTGGATATTTCTATGTGTTACACTTTTGAGCCGAATCAAATGATATATACCCTCCTACCCGTAGGTTGAGGGTATAAATAGTGTAGAGTTTTGTAAGTACCAGAAGGGGGGTTGCCAGACTTCCAAGTTTTTGTCCAAAACTTTTTCCAGCCATAGCTTTACTAACTACCGAATTTGGGGAAGATCGCGTTAGCCATACTGATATTATTTTACGATTTCTAATGAGGCGGGTTGGTACATTTGTATGGGAGGTACCAGAAGGGGAGTTGCCAGACTTCCAAGTTTTTGGGCAAGATCGCGTTGGGCATAATTATATTATTACACGATTTCTAAGGTAGGCGGGATGGTACATTTGTATGACGGGTACCAGAAGGTGAATTACCAGTTTTTGTCTGAAACTTTGTACAGTTATAGGTTTACTAAGTACAGACCTCGGGCAAGATCTCGTTGGGCATATTGATATTTCTAAGGGGCGGGATGGTTCATTTGTATGGGAGGTACCAGAAGGGGAGTTGTCAGACTTCCAAGTTGTTGTCTGAAACTTTGTATAGTTATAGGTTTACTAAGTACAGACCTTGGGCAAGATCTCTTTAGGCATATTGATATTATTGCACGTTTCTAAGGTAGGCGGGATGGTACATTTGTATGGCAGGTACCAGAAGGGGTGGTGCCAGACTTCCAAGTTTTTGTCCAGCTTTATCTTGGCTAAATAAAAAATTTGGGCAAGATCGCGTTGGTCATATTGATAGTATTACACGATTTCTAATGGGGCGGGATGGTGCATTTGTATGGCAGGTACCAGAACGGGAGTTCCCAGACTTCCAAGTTTTGTCCAAAACTTTTTCCAGCCATAGCTTTACTAACTACCGAATTTGGGGAAGATCGCGTTAGGCATATGGATATTATTACACGATTTCTAATGGGGCGGGATGGTACATTTGTATGGCAGGTACCAGAAAGGGAGTTCCCAGATTTCCAAGTTTTTGTCCGAAACTTGTTTAGCGTTGGGCATATTTATATTATTACACGATTTCTAAGGTAGGCGGGATGGTACATTTGTATGGCAGGTACCAGAAGGGGTGGTGCCAGACTTCCAAGTTTTTGTCCAGCTTTATCTTGGCTAAATAAAAAATTTGGGCAAGATCGCGTTGGTCATATTGATAGTATTACACGATTTCTAATGGGGCGGGATGGTACATTTGTATGGCAGGTACTAGAAAGGGAGTTGCCAGACTTCCAAGTTTTTGGGCAAGATCGCGTTGGGCATATTTATATTATTACACGATTTCTAAGGTAGGCGGGATGGTACATTTGTATGGCGGGTACCAGAAGGGGAATTGCCAGTTTTTGTCTGAAACTTTGTACAGTTATAGGTTTACTAAGTACAGACCTCGGGCAAGATCTCGTTGGGCATATTGATATTTCTAAGGGGGCGGGATGGTACATTTGTATGGGAGGTACCAGAAGGGGAGTTGTCAGACTTCCAAGTTGTTGTCTGAAACTGTGTATAGTTAAAGGTTTACTAAGTACAGACCTTGGGCAAGATCTCTTTGGGCATATTGATATTATTGCACGTTTCTAAGGTAGGCGGGATGGTACATTTGTATGGCAGGTACCAGAGGGGTTGGTGCCAGACTTCCAAGTTTTTGTCCAGCTTTATCTTGGCTAAATAAAAAATTTGGTCGAGATCGCGTTGGTCATATTGATAGTATTACACGATTTCTAATGGGGCGGGATGGTACATTTGTATGGCAGGTACTAGAAAGGGAGTTGCCAGACTTCCAAGTTTTGGATAGTTGTATAGTTATAGGTTTAATAAGTACAGAATTTAGGCAAGATCGCGTTGGGCATGTTGATATTATTAAACGATTTCTAAGGATGGCGGGATAGTATATTTGTATGGGAGGTACCAGAACGGGAGTTGCCAGACTTCCAAGTTTTGTCCAAAACTTTTTCCAGCCATAGCTTTACTAACTACCGAATTTGGGCAAGATTGCGTTAGGCATATTGATATTATTACACGATTTCTAATGGGGCGGGATGATACATTTGTATGGCAGGTACAAGAACGGGAGTTCCCAGACTTCGAGTTTTTGTCCGAAACTTGTTTAGCCTTAGCTTTACTAACTACCGAATTTGGGGAAGATAGCGTTGATAATTTTGATAATATTACACGATTTCTAAGGGGTGGAATGGTCCATATGTCTGGGAGGTACCAGAAGGGGAGTTGCCAGACTTCCAAGTTTTTCTCCAAAACTTTTTCCAGACATAGCTTTACTAACTTCCGAATTTGTGCAAGATCGCGTTGGGCATATTGATATTATTACACGATTTCTAATGTGGTGGGATGGTACATTTGTATGGGAGGTAACAGAAGGGGAGTCGCCAGACTTCCAAGTTTTTGTCCGAAACTTTGTCTGGCAATAGCTTTACTAACTACCGAATTTAGGGAAGATCGATAATATTACACGGTTTATAAGGGGTGGAATGGTCCATATGTAAAGGAGGTACCAGAAGGGGGGTTGCCAGACTTCCAAGTTTTTGTCCAAAACTTTTTCCAGCCATAGCTTTACTAACTACCGAATTTGGGGAAGATCTTGTTGGTCATATTGATAACATTACATGGCTTATAAGGGGTGGGATGGTACATTTGTATGGGAGGTACCAGAAGGGGAGTTGCCAGACTTCCAAGTTTTTGTCTGAAACTTTGTATAGTTATAGGTTTACTAAGTACAGCATTTGGGCAAGATCGCGTTGGGCATGTTGGTGTTATTACACGATTTCTGAGGTAGGAGGGATGGTACATTTGTATGGGAGGTACCAAGTTTTTGTCCGAAACTTTGTCCAGTTATACGTTTACTAACTACGGAATTTGGCCAAGATCGAATCAGCGCGTGTTGATATTATTACACGATTTATAAAGTGGGCGAAATAGCACATTTGTATGGGAGGTACCCGAAGGGGTGTGGCCATATAACCCATATGCAATCCCAGAATCAGCTTTGGTAAAATATTAAGCAATGCCAAATTTCAGAGTGATTGCTTAACTCTTTCGAAAGTTATCGTGCGTACCAGCAGGACAGACGGATGGACAGATGGGCATGGCTCAAACGATTCAGAAAGTCATGAATCGAATTTGGTTCAAAGACACCTGGGGTCTAATGTGGATATTTCTATGTGTTACACTTTTGAGCCGAATCAAATGATATATACCCTCCTACCCGTAGGTTGAGGGTATAAATAGTGTAGAGTTTTTTCTCGAAAATGTTATGTAAGTACCAGAAGGGGGGTTGCCAGACTTCCAAGTTTTTGTCCAAAACCTTTTCCAGCCATAGCTTTACTAACTACCGAATTTGGGGAAGATCGCGTTAGCCATACTGATATTATTATACGATTTCTAATGAGGCGGGTTGGTACATTTGTATGGGAGGTACCAGAAGGGGAGTTGCCAGACTTCCAAGTTTTTGGGCAAGATCGCGTTGGGCATATTTATATTATTACACGATTTCTAAGGTAGGCGTGATGGTACATTTGTATGGCGGGTACCAGAAGGGGAATTGCCAGTTTTTGTCTGAAACTTTGTACAGTTATAGGTTTACTAAGTACAGACCTCGGGCAAGATATCGTTGGGCATATTGATATTTCTAAGGGGCGGGATGGTACATTTGTATGGGAGGTACCAGAAGGGGAGTTGTCAGACTTCCAAGTTGTTGTCTGAAACTTTGTATAGTTATAGGTTTACTAAGTACAGACCTAGGGCAAGATCTCGTTGGGCATATTGATATTATTGCATGTTTCTAAGGTAGGCGGGATGGTACATTTGTATGGCAGGTACCAGAAGGGGTGGTGCCAGACTTCCAAGTTTTTGTCCAGCTTTATCTTGGCTAAATAAAAAATTTGGGCAAGATCGCCTTGGTCATATTGATAGTATTACACGATTTCAAATGGGGCGGGATGGTACATTTGTATGGCAGGTACAAGAACGGGAGTTCCCAGGCTTCCAAGATAGCGTTGATAATTTTGATAATATTACACGATTACTAAGGGGCGGAATGGTCAATATGTCTGGGAGGTAGCAGAAGGGGAGTTGCCAGACTTCCAAGTTTTTCTCCAAAACTTTTTCCAGACATAGCTTTACTAACTTCCGAATTTGGGCAAGATCGCGTTGGGCATATTGATATTATTACACGATTTCTAATGTGGCGGGATGGTACATTTGTATGGGAGGTACCAGAACGGGAGTTGCCAGACTTCCAAGTTTTGTCCAAAACTTTTTCCAGCCATAGCTTTACTAACTTGCGAATTTGGGGAAGACCTCGGTCAAGATCTCGTTGGGCATATTGATATTTCTAAGGGGTCGGGATGGTACATTTGTATGGGAGGTACCAGAAGGGGAGTTGTCAGACTTCCAAGTTGTTGTCTGAAACTTTGTATAGTTGTAGGTTTACTAAGTACAGACCTTGGGCAAGATCTCTTTGGGCATATTGATATTATTGCACGTTTCTAAGGTAGGCGGGATGGTATATTTGTATAGCAGGTACCAGAAGGGGTGGTGCAGACTTCCAAGTTTTTGTCCAGCTTTATCTTGGTTAAATAAAAAATTTGGGCAAGATCGTTGGTCATATTGATAGTATTACACGATTTCTAATGGGGCGGGATGGTACATTTGTATGGCAGGTACTAGAAAGGGAGTTGCCAGACTTCCAAGTTTTTGTCTGAAACTTTGTATAGTTATAGGTTTACTAAGTACAGCATTTGGGCAAGATCGCGTTGGGCATGTTGGTGTTATTACACGATTTTTAAGGTAGGAGGGATGTGGTGGGATGGTACATTTGTATGGGAGGTAACAGAAGGGGAGTCGCCAGACTTCCAAGTTTTTGTCCGAAACTTTGTCTGGCAATAGCTTTACTAACTACCGAATTTAGGGAAGATCGATAATATTACACGGTTTATAAGGGGTGGAATGGTCCATATGTATAGGAGGTACCAGAAGGGGTTGCCAGACTTCCAAGTTTTTGTCCAAAACTTTTTCCAGCCATAGCTTTACTAACTACCGAATTTGGGGAAGATCTTGTTGGTCATATTGATAACATTACATGGCTTATAAGGGGTGGGATGGTACATTTGTATGGGAGGTACCAGAAGGGGAGTTGCCAGACTTCCAAGTTTTTGTCTGAAACTTTGTATAGTTATAGGTTTACTAAGTACAGCATTTGGGCAAGATCGCGTTGGGCATGTTGGTGTTATTACACGAATCAGCGCGTGTTGATATTATTACACGATTTATAAAGTGGGCGAAATAGCACATTTGTATGGGAGGTACCCGAAGGGCTGTGGCCATATAACCCATATGCAATCCCAGAATCAGTTTTGGGAAAATATTAAGCCATGCCAAATTTCAGAGTGATTGCTTAACTCTTTCGAAAGTTATCGTGCGTACCAGCAGGACGGACGGACGGACAGATGGGCATGGCTCAAACGATTCAGAAAGTCATGAATCGAGTTTGGTTCAAAGACACCTGGGGTCTAATGTGGATATTTCTATGTGTTACACTTTTGAGCCGATTCAAATGATATATACCCTCCTACCCGTAGGTTGAGGGTATAAATAGTGTAGAGTTTTTTTCTCGAAAATGTTATGTAAGTACCAGAAGGGGGGTTGCTAGACTTCCAAGTTTTTTTTTACTAACTACCGAATTTGGGGAAGATCTTGTTGGTCATATTAATAACATTACACGGCTTATAAGGGGCGGAATGGTATGGGAGGTACTAAAATTGGAGTTGACAGACTTCCAAGTTTTTGTCCAAAACTTTTTCCAGCTATAGCTTTACTAAGTACAGAATTTGGGCAACATAGCTCTGACCGCATTGATATTATTACACGATTTCTAGGTAGGCGGGATGGTGCATTTGTATGACAGGTACCAGAAGGGGAGTTGCCAGACTTCCAAGTTTTTGTCCAAAACTTTTTCCAGCTATAGCTTTACTATCTACTGAATTTGGGCAAGATCGCGTTGGGCATATTGATATTATTACACGATTTCGGGGCGGTATGGTACATTTGTATGGCAGGTACTAAAATGGGACTTGCCAGACTTCCAAGTTTTTGTCCAAAACGTTGTCCAGCTATAGCTTTACTAACTACAGAATTTGGGCAAGATCGCGTTGGGCATATTGATAATATTACACGGTTTATAAGTGATGGAATGGTCCATATGTATGGGAGGTACCAGAAGGGGAGTTGCCAGACATCCAAGTTTTTGCCCAAAATTTTTCAAGTCTTAGCTTTACTAACTACCGAATTTGGCAAGATCGCGTTGGGCATATTGATTTTATTACTCGATTTCTAATGGGGCGGTATGGTACATTTGTATGGGAGGTACTATAATGGGACTTACCAGACTTCCAAGTTTTTGTCCAAAACTTTTTCCAGCTATAGCTTTACTAAGTACAGAATTTGGGCAAGATCGCGTTGGGCATATTGATATTATTATACGACCTCTAATGGTGCGGAATGGTACATTTGTATGGCAGGTACCAGAAGGGGAGTTGCCAGACTTCCAAATTTTTGTCCAAAACTTTTTCCAGCCATAGCTTCACTAAGTACAGAATTTGGGCAACATCGCGTTGACCGCATTGATAATATTATACGATTTCTAGGTAGGCGGGATGGTACATTTGTATGGGAGGTACCAGAAGGGGGGTTGCCAGACTTCCAAGTTTTTGTCCAAAACTTTTTCCAGCCATAGCTTTACTAACTACCGAATTTGGGGAAGATCGCGTTAGCCATACTGATATTATTATACAATTTCTAATGAGGCGGGTTGGTACATTTGTATGGGAGGTACCAGAAGGGGTGGTGCCAGACTTCCAAGTTTTTGTCCAGCTTTATCTTGGCTAAATAAAAAATTTGGGCAAGATCGCGTTGATCATATTGATAGTATTACACGATTTCTAATGGGGCGGGATGGTGCATTTGTATGGCAGGTACCAGAACGGGAGTTCCCAGACTTCCAAGTTTTGTCCAAAACTTTTTCCAGCCATAGCTTTCGCGTTAGGCATATGGATATTATTACACGATTTCTAATGGGGCGGGATGGTACATTTGTATGGCAGGTACCAGAACGGGAGTTCCCAGATTTCCAAGTTTTTGTCCGAAACTTGTTTAGCCTTAGCTTTACTAACTACCGAATTTGGGGAAGATAGCGTTGATAATTTTGATAATATTACACGATTTCTAAGGGGTGGAATGGTCCATATGTCTGGGAGGTACCAGAAGGGGAGTTGCCAGACTTCCAAGTTTATCTCCAAAACTTTTTCCAGACATAGCTTTACTAACTTCCGAATTTGGGCAAGATCGCGTTGGGCATATTTATATTATTACACGATTTCTAATGTAGGCGGGACGGTGCATTTGTATGGCGGGTACCAGAAGGGGAATTGCCAGTTTTTGTCTGAAACTTTGTACAGTTATAGGTTTACTAAGTACAGACCTTGGGCAAGATCTCTTTGGGCATATTGATTTTATTGCACGATTCTAAGGAAGGCGGGATGGTATATTTGTATGGCAGGTACCAGAAGGGGTGTTGCAGACTTCCAAGTTGTTGTCTGAAACTTTGTATAGTTATAGGTTTACTAAGTACAGACCTTGGGCAAGATCTCTTTGGGCATATTGAAATTATTGCACGTTTCTAAGGTAGGCGGGATGGTATATTTGTATGGCAGGTACCAGAAGGGGAGTTGTCAGACTTCCAAGTTGTTGTCTGAAACTTTGTATAGTTATAGGTTTACTAAGTACAGACCTTGGGCAAGATCTCTTTGGGCATATTGATATTATTGCACGTTTCTAAGGTAGGCGGGATGGTATATTTGTATGGGAGGTACCAGAAGGGGAGTTGTCAGACTTCCAAGTTGTTGTCTGAAACTTTGTATAGTTATAGGTTTACTAAGTACAGACCTTGGGCAAGATCTCTTTGGGCATATTGATATTATTGCACGTTTCTAAGGTAGGCGGGATGGTACATTTGTATGGCAGGTACCAGAAGGGGTGGTGCAGACTTCCAAGTTTTTGTCCAGCTTTATCTTGGTTAAATAAAAAATTTGGGCAAGATCGCGTTGGTCATATTGATAGTATTACACAATTTCTAATGGGGCGGGATGGTACATTTGTATGGCAGGTACTAGAAAGGGAGTTGACAGACTTCCAAGTTTTTGTCTAAAACTTTGTATAGTTATAGGTTTACTAAGTACAGCATTTGGGCAAGATCGCGTTGGGCATGTTGGTGTTATTACACGATTTCTAAGGTAGGAGGGATGGTACATTTGTATGGGAGGTACCAGAAGGGGAGTTGCCAGACGTCCAAGTTTTTGTCCGGAACTTTGTCCAGTTATACGTTTACTAACTACGGAATTTGGCCTAGATCGAATCAGCGCGTGTTGATATTATTACACGATTTATAAAGTGGGCGAAATAGCACATTTGTATAGGAGGTACCCGAAGGGGTGTGGCCATATAACCCATACGCAATCCCAGAATCAGTTTTGGTAAAATATTAAGCCATGCCAAATTTCAGAGTGATTGCTTAACTCTTTCGAAAGTTAACGTGCGTACCAGCAGGACGGACGGACGGACAGATGGGCATGGCTCAAACGATTCAGAAAGTCATGAATTGAATTTGGTTCAAAGACACCTGGGGTCTAATGTGGATATTTCTATGTGTTACACTTTTGAGCCGAATCAAATGATATATACCCTCCTACCCGTAGGTTGAGGGTATAAATAGTGTAGAGTTTTTTCTCGAAAATGTTATGTAAGTACCAGAAGGGGGGTAGCCAGACTTCCAAGTTTTTGTCCAAAACTTTTTCCAGCCATAGCTTTACTAACTACCGAATTTGGGGAAGATCGCGTTAGCCATACTGATATTATTATACGATTTCTAATGAGGCGGGTTGGTACATTTGTATGGGAGGTACCAGAAGGGGAGTTGCCAGACTTCCAAGTTTTTGGGCAAGATCGCGTTGGGCATATTTATATTATTACACGATTTCTAAGGTAGACGGGATGGTACATTTGTATGGCGGGTACCAGAAGGGGAATTGCCAGTTTTTGTCTGAAACTTTGTACAGTTATAGGTTTACTAAGTACAGACCTCGGGCAAGATCTCGTTGGGCATATTGATATTTCTAAGGGGGCGGGATGGTACATTTGTATGGGAGGTACCAGAAGGGGAGTTGTCAGACTTCCAAGTTGTTGTCTGAAACTTTGTATAGTTATAGGTTTACTAAGTACAGACCTTGGCAAGATCTCTTTAGGCATATTGATATTATTGCACGTTTCTAAGGTAGGCGGGATGGTACATTTGTATGGCAGGTACCAGAAGGGGTGGTGCCAGACTTCCAAGTTTTTGTCCAGCTTTATCTTGGCTAAATAAAAAATTTGGGCAAGATCGCGTTGGTCATATTAATAGTATTACACGATTTCTAATGGGGCGGGATGGTGCATTTGTATGGCAGGTACCAGAACGGGAGTTCCCAGACTTCCAAGTTTTTGTCCGAAACTTGTTTAGCCTTAGCTTTACTAACTACCGAATTTGGGGAAGATAGCGTTGATAATTTTGATAATATTACACGATTTCTAAGGGGTGGAATGGTCCATATGTCTGGGAGGTACCAGAAGGGGAGTTGCCAGACTTCCAAGTTTTTGTCCAAAACTTGTTTAGCCTTAGCTTTACTAACTACCGAATTTGGGGAAGATAGCGTTGATAATTTTGATAATATTACACGATTTCTAAGGGGTGGAATGGTCCATATGTCTGGGAGGTACCAGAAGGGGAGTTGCTAGACTTCCAAGTTTATCTCCAAAACTTTTTCCAGACATAGCTTTACTAACTTCCGAATTTGGGCAAGATCGCGTTGGGCATATTTATATTATTACACGATTTCTAAGGTAGGCGGGACGGTACATTTGTATGGCGGGTACCAGAAGGGGAATTGCCAGTTTTTGTCTGAAACTTTGTACAGTTATAGGTTTACTAAGTACAGACCTTGGGCAAGATCTCTTTGGGCATATTGATATTATTGCACGTTTCTAAGGTAGGCGGGATGGTATATTTGTATGGCAGGTACCAGAACGGGAGTTCCCAGATTTCCAAGTTGTTGTCTGAAACTTTGTATAGTTATAGGTTTACTAAGTACAGACCTTGAGCAAGATCTCTTTGGGCATATTGATATTATTGCACGTTTCTAAGGTAGGCGGGATGGTATATTTGTATGGGAGGTACCAGAAGGGGAGTTGTCAGACTTCCAAGTTGTTGTCTGAAACTTTGTATAGTTTTAGGTTTACTAAGTACAGACCTTGGGCAAGAACTCTTTGGGCATATTGATATTATTGCACGTTTCTAAGGTAGGCGGGATGGTATATTTGTATGGCAGGTACCAGAAGGGGTGGTGCAGACTTCCAAGTTTTTGTCCAGCTTTATCTTGGTTAAATAAAAAATTTGGGCAAGATCGCGTTGGTCATATTGATAGTATTACACGATTTCTAATGGGGCGGGATGGTACATTTGTATGGCAGGTACTAGAAAGGGAGTTGCCAGACTTCCAAGTTTTTGTCTGAAACTTTGTATAGTTATAGGTTTACTAAGTACAGCATTTGGGCAAGATCGCGTTGGGCATGTTGGTGTTATTACACGATTTCTAAGGTAGGAGGGATGGTACATTTGTATGGGAGGTACCAGAAGGGGAGTTGCCAGACGTCCAAGTTTTTGTCCGAAACTTTGTCCAGTTATACGTTTACTAACTACGGAATTTGGCCAAGATCGAATCAGCGCGTGTTGATATTATTACACGATTTATAAAGTGGGCGAAATAGCACATTTGTATGGGAGGTACCCGAAGGGGTGCGGCCATATAACCCATATGCAATCCCAGAATCAGTTTTGGTAAAATATTAAGCCATGCCAAATTTCAGAGTGATTGCTTAACTCTTTCGAAAGTTAACGTGCGTACCAGCAGGACGGACGGACGGACAGATGGGCATGGCTCAAACGATTCAGAAAGTCATGAATCGAATTTGGTTCAAAGTCACCTGGGGTCTAATGTGGATATTTCTATGTGTTACACTTTTGAGCCGAATCAAATGATATATACCCTCCTACCAGTAGGTTGAGGGTATAAATAGTGTAGAGTTTTTTCTCGAAAATGTTATGTAAGTACCAGAAGGGGGGTTGCCAGACTTCCAAGTTTTTGTCCAAAACTTTTTCCAGCCATAGCTTTACTAACTACCGAATTTGGGGAAGATCGCGTTAGCCATACTGATATTATTATACGATTTCTAATGAGGCGGGTTGGTACATTTGTATGGGAGGTACCAGAAGGGGAGTTGCCAGACTTCCAAGTTTTTGGGCAAGATCGCGTTGGGCATATTTATATTATTACACGATTTCTAAGGTAGACGGGATGGTACATTTGTATGGCGGGTACCAGAAGGGGAATTGCCAGTTTTTGTCTGAAACTTTGTACAGTTATAGGTTTACTAAGTACAGACCTTGGGCAAGATCTCTTTGGGCATATTGATATTATTGCACGTTTCTAAGGTAGGCGGGATGGTACATTTGTATGGCAGGTACCAGAAGGGGTGGTGCCAGACTTCCAAGTTTTTGTCCGAAACTTGTTTAGCCTTAGCTTTACTAACTACCGAATGTGGGGAAGATAGCGTTGATAATTTTGATAATATTACACGATTTCTAAGGGGTGGAATGGTCCATATGTCTGGGAGGTATCAGAAGGGGAGTTGCCAGACTTCCAAGTTTTTGGGCAAGATCGCGTTGGGCATATTTATATTATTACACGATTTCTAAGGTAGACGGGATGGTACATTTGTATGGCGGGTACCAGAAGGGGAATTGCCAGTTTTTGTCTGAAACTTTGTACAGTTATAGGTTTACTAAGTACAGACCTCGGGCAAGATCTCGTTGGGCATATTGATATTTCTAAGGGGGCGGGATGATACATTCGTATGGGAGGTACCAGAAGGGGAGTTGTCAGACTTCCAAGTTGTTGTCTGAAACTTTGTATAGTTATATGTTTACTAAGTACAGACCTTGGGCAAGATCTCTTTAGGCATATTGATATTATTGCACGTTTCTAAGGTAGGCGGGATGGTACATTTGTATGGCAGGTACCAGAAGGGGTGGTGCCAGACTTCCAAGTTTTTGTCCAGCTTTATCTTGGCTAAATAAAAAATTTGGGCAAGATCGCGTTGGTCATATTAATAGTATTACACGATTTCTAATGGGGCGGGATGGTGCATTTGTATGGCAGGTACCAGAACGGGAGTTCCAAGACTTCCAAGTTTTTGTCCGAAACTTGTTAAGCCTTAGCTTTACTAACTACCGAATTTGGGGAAGATAGCGTTGATAATTTTGATAATATTACACGATTTCGAAGGGGTGGAATGGTCCATATGTCTGGGAGGTACCAGAAGGGGAGTTGCCAGACTTCCAAGTTTTTGTCCGAAACTTGTTTAGCCTTAGCTTTACTAACTACCGAATGTGGGGAAGATAGCGTTGATAATTTTGATAATATTACACGATTTCTAAGGGGTGGAATGGTCCATATGTCTGGGAGGTATCAGAAGGGGAGTTGCCAGACTTCCAAGTTTATCTCCAAAACTTTTTCCAGACATAGCTTTACTAACTTCCGAATTTGGGCAAGATCGCGTTGGGCATATTTATATTATTACACGATTTCTAAGGTAGGCGGGACGGTACATTTGTATGGCGGGTACCAGAAGGGGAATTGCCAGTTTTTGTCTGAAACTTTGTACAGTTATAGGTTTACTAAGTACAGACCTTGGGCAAGATCTCTTTGGGCATATTGATATTATTGCACGTTTCTAAGGTAGGCGGGATGGTATATTTGTATGGCAGGTACCAGAACGGGAGTTCCCAGATTTCCAAGTTTTTGTCCGAAACTTGTTTAGCCTTAGCTTTACTAACTATCGAATTTGGGGAAGATAGCGTTGATAATTTGGATAATATTACACGATTTCTAAGGGGTGGAATGGTCCATATGTCTGGGAGGTACCAGATGGGGAGTTGCCAGACTTCCAAGTTTTTGTCCAAAACTTTTTCCAGCCATAGCTTTCGCGTTAGGTATATGGATATTATTACACGATTTCTAATGGGGCGGGATGGTACATTTGTATGGCAGGTACCAGAACGGGAGTTCCCAGATTTCCAAGTTTTTGTCCGAAACTTGTTTAGCCTTAGCTTTACTAACTACCGAATTTGGGGAAGATAGCGTTGATAATTTTGATAATATTACACGATTTCTAAGGGGTGGAATGGTCCATATGTCTGGGAGGTACCAGAAGGGGAGTTGCCAGACTTCCAAGTTTATCTCCAAAACTTTTTCCAGACATAGCTTTACTAACTTCCGAATTTGGGCAAGATCGCGTTGGGCATATTTATATTATTACACGATTTCTAAGGTAGGCGGGACGGTACATTTGTATGGTGGGTACCAGAAGGGGAATTGCCAGTTTTTGTCTGAAACTTTGTACAGTTATAGGTTTACTAAGTACAGACCTTGGGCAAGATCTCTTTGGGCATATTGATATTATTGCACGTTTCTAAGGTAGGCGGGATGGTATATTTGTATGGCAGGTACCAGAAGGGGTGGTGCAGACTTCCAAGTTGTTGTCTGAAACTTTGTATAGTTATATGTTTACTAAGTACAGACCTTGGGCAAGATCTCTTTGGGCATATTGATATTATTGCACGTTTCTAAGGTAGGCGGGATGGTATATTTGTATGGCAGGTACCAGAAGGGGAGTTGTCAGACTTCCAAGTTGTTGTCTGAAACTTTGTATAGTTATAGGTTTACTAAGTACAGACCTTGGGCAAGATCTCTTTGGGCATATTGATATTATTGCACGTTTCTAAGGTAGGCGGGATGGTATATTTGTATGGGAGGTACCAGAAGGGGAGTTGTCAGACTTCCAAGTTGTTGTCTGAAACTTTGTATAGTTTTAGGTTTACTAAGTACAGACCTTGGGCAAGAACTCTTTGGGCATATTGATATTATTGCACGTTTCTAAG
Source organism: Hydrotaea cyrtoneurina (assembly GCA_958296145.1). Taxonomy (NCBI): domain Eukaryota; kingdom Metazoa; phylum Arthropoda; class Insecta; order Diptera; family Muscidae; genus Hydrotaea; species Hydrotaea cyrtoneurina. Next base: position 50,905,820 of record OY282517.1, read on the forward strand.
GTAGGCGGGATGGTACATTTGTATGGCAGGTACTAGAAAGGGAGTTGCCAGACTTCCAAGTTTTTGTCTGAAACGTTGTATAGTTATAGGTTTACTAAGTACAGCATTTGGGCAAGATCGCGTTGGGCATGTTGGTGTTATTACACGATTTCTAAGGTAGGAGGGATGGTACATTTGTATGGGAGGTACCAGAAGGGGAGTTGCCAGACGTCCAAGTTTTTGTCCGAAACTTTGTCCAGTTATACGTTTACTAACTACGGAATTTGGCCAAGATCGAATCAGCGCGTGTTGATATTATTACACGATTTATAAAGTGGGCGAAATAGCACATTTGTATGGGAGGTACCCGAAGGGGTGTGGCCATATAACCCATATGCAATCCCAGAATCAGTTTTGGTAAAATATTAAGCGATGCCAAATGTCAGAGTGATTGCTTAACTCTTTCGAAAGTTAACGTGCGTACCAGCAGGACGGGGCGGGATGGTACATTTGTATGGGAGGTACCAGAAGGAGAGTTGTCAGACTTCCAAGTTGTTGTCTGAAACTTTGTATAGTTATAGGTTTACTAAGTACAGACCTTGGGCAAGATCTCTTTAGGCATATTGATATTATTGCACGTTTCTAAGGTAGGCGGGATGGTACATTTGTATGGCAGGTACCAGAAGGGGTGGTGCCAGACTTCCAAGTTTTTGACCAGCTTTATCTTGGCTAAATACAAAATTTGGGCAAGATCGCGTTGGTCATATTAATAGTATTACACGATTTCTAATGGGGCGGGATGGTGCATTTGTATGGCAGGTACCAGAACGGGAGTTCCCAGACTTCCAAGTTTTTGTCCGAAACTTGTTTAGCCTTAGCTTTACTAACTACCGAATTTGGGGAAGATAGCGTTGATAATTTTGATAATATTACACGATTTCTAAGGGGTGGAATGGTCCATATGTCTGGGAGGTACCAGAAGGGGAGTTGCCAGACTTCCAAGTTTTTGTCCGAAACTTGTTTAGCCTTAGCTTTACTAACTACCGAATTTGGGGAAGATAGCGTTGATAATTTTGATAATATTACACGATTTCTAAGGGGTGGAATGGTCCATATGTCTGGGAGGTACCAGAAGGGGAGTTGCCAGACTTCCAAGTTTATCTCCAAAACTTTTTCCAGACATAGCTTTACTAACTTCCGAATTTGGGCAAGATCGCGTTGGGCATATTTATATTATTAAACGATTTCTAAGGTAGGCGGGACGGTACATTTGTATGGCGGGTACCAGAAGGGGAATTGCCAGTTTTTGTCTGAAACTTTGTACAGTTATAGGTTTACTAAGTACAGTCCTTGGGCAAGATCTCTTTTGGCATATTGATATTATTGCACGTTTCTAAGGTAGGCGGGATGTTATATTTGTATGGCAGGTACCAGAAGGGGTGGTGCAGACTTCCAAGTTGTTGTCTGAAACTTTGTATAGTTATATGTTTACTAAGTACAGACCTTGGGCAAGATCTCTTTGGGCATATTGATATTATTGCACGTTTCTAAGGTAGGCGGGATGGTATATATGTATGGCAGGTACCAGAAGGGGAGTTGTCAGACTTCCAAGTTGTTGTCTGAAACTTTGTATAGTTATAGGTTTACTAAGTACAGACCTTGGGCAAGATCTCTTTGGGCATATTGATATTATTGCACGTTTCTAAGGTAGGCGGGATGGTATATTTGTATGGCAGGTACCAGAAGGGGAGTTGTCAGACTTCCAAGTTGTTGTCTGAAACTTTGTATAGTTTTAGGTTTACTAAGTACAGACCTTGGGCAAGAACTCTTTGGGCATATTGATATTATTGCACGTTTCTAAGGTAGGCGGGATGGTATATTTGTATGGCAGGTACCAGAAGGGGTGGTGCAGACTTCCAAGTTTTTGTCCAGCTTTATCTTGGTTAAATAAAAAATTTGGGCAAGATCGCGTTGGTCATATTGATAGTATTACACGATTTCTAATGGGGCGGGATGGTACATTTGTATGGCAGGTACTAGAAAGGGAGTTGCCAGACTTCCAAGTTTTTGTCTGAAACTTTGTATAGTTATAGGTTTACTAAGTACAGCATTTGGGCAAGATCGCGTTGGGCATGTTGGTGTTATTACACGATTTCTAAGGTAGGAGGGATGGTACATTTGTATGGGGGGTACCAGAAGGGGAGTTGCCAGACGTCCAAGTTTTTGTCCGAAACTTTGTCCAGTTATACGTTTACTAACTACGGAATTTGGCCAAGATCGAATCAGCGCGTGTTGATATTATTACACGATTTATAAAGTGGGCGAAATAGCACATTTGTATGGGAGGTACCCGAAGGGGTGTGGCCATATAACCCATATGCAATCCAAGAATAAGTTTTGGTAAAATATTAAGCCATGCCAAATTTCAGAGTGATTGCTTAACTCTTTCGAAAGTTAACGTGCGTACCAGCAGGACGGACGGACGGACAGATGGGCATGGCTCAAACGATTCAGAAAGTCATGAATCGAATTTGGTTCAAAGACACCTGGGGTCTAATGTGGATATTTCTATGTGTTACACTTTTGAGCCGAATCAAATGATATATACCCTCCTACCCGTAGGTTGAGGGTATAAATAGTGTAGAGTTTTTTCTCAAAAATGTTATGTAAGTACCAGAAGGGGGGTGCCAGACTTCCAAGTTTTTGTCCAAAACTTTTTCCAGCCATAGCTTTACTAACTACCGAATTTGGGGAAGATCGCGTTAGCCATACTGATATTATTATACGATTTCTAATGAGGCGGGTTGGTACATTTGTATGGGAGGTACCAGAAGGGAAGTTGCCAGACTTCCAAGTTTTTGGTCAAGATCGCGTTGGGCATATTTATATTATTACACGATTTCTAAGGTAGACGGGATGGTACATTTGTATGGCGGGTACCAGAAGGGGAATTGCCAGTTTTTGTCTGAAACTTTGTACAGTTATAGGTTTACTAAGTACAGACCTCGGGCAAGATCTCGTTGGGCATATTGATATTTCTAAGGGGGCGGGATGGTACATTTGTATGGGAGGTACCAGAAGGGGAGTTGTCAGACTTCCAAGTTGTTGTCTGAAACTTTGTATAGTTATAGGTTTACTAAGTACAGACCTTGGGCAAGATCTCTTTAGGCATATTGATATTATTGCAGGTTTCTAAGGTAGGCGGGATGGTACATTTGTATGGCAGGTACCAGAAGGGGTGGTGCCAGACTTCCAAGTTTTTGTCCAGCTTTATCTTGGCTAAATAAAAAATTTGGGCAAGATCGCGTTGGTCATATTGATAGTATTACACGATTTCTAATGGGGCGGGATGGTGCATTTGTATGGCAGGTACCAGAACGGGAGTTCCCAGACTTCCAAGTTTTGTCCAAAACTTTTTCCAGACATAGCTTTACTAACTCCCGAATTTGGGCAAGATCGCGTTGGGCATATTGATATTATTACACGATTTCTAATGTGGCGGGATGGTACATTTGTACGATTTCTAATGAGGCGGGTTGGTACATTTCTATGGCAGGTACCAGAAGGGGAGTTGCCAGACTTCCAAGTTTTTGGGCAAGATCGCGTTGGGCATATTTATATTATTACACGATTTCTAAGGTAGGCGGGATGGTACATTTGTATGGCGGGTACCAGAAGGGGAATTGCCAGACTTCCAAGTTTTTGGGCAAGATCGCGTTGGGCATATTTATATTATTACACGATTTCTAAGGTAGGGGGGATGGTACATTTGTATGGCGGGTACCAGAAGGGGAATTGCCAGTTTTTGTCTGAAACTTTGTACAGTTATAGGTTTACTAAGTACAGACCTCGGGCAAGATCTCGTTGGGCATATTGATATTTCTAAGGGGGCAGGATGGTACATTTGTATGGGAGGTACCAGAAGGGGAGTTGTCAGACTTCCAAGTTGTTGTCTGAAACTTTGTATAGTTATAGGTTTACTAAGTACAGACCTTGGGCAAGATCTCTTTAGGCATATTGATATTATTGCACGTTTCTAAGGTAGGCGGGATTGTACATTTGTATGGCAGGTACTAGAAAGGGAGTTGCCAGACTTCCAAGTTTTTGTCCGAAACTTTGTATAGTTATATGTTTAATAAGTACAGAATTTGGGCAAGATCGCGTTGGGCATGTTGATATTATTAAACGATTTCTAAGGAAGGCGGGATAGTATATTTGTATGGGAGGTACCAGAACGGGAGTTGCCAGACTTCCAAGTTTTTCTCCAAAACTTTTTCCAGACATAGCTTTACTAACTTCCGAATTTGGGCAATATCGCGTTGGGCATATTGATATTATTACACGATTTCTAATGTGGCGGGATGGTACATTTGTATGGGTGGTAACAGAAGGGGAGTCGCCAGACTTCCAAGTTTTTGTGCGAAACTTTGTCTGGCAATAGCTTTACTAACTACCGATTTTTAGGGAAGATCGATAATATTACACGGTTTATAAGGGGCCCATATGTATAGGAGGTACCAGAAGGGGGGTACCAGAAGGGGGGTTGCCAGACTTCCAAGTTTTTGTCCAAAACTTTTTCCAGCCATAGCTTTACTAACTACCGAATTTGGGGAAGATCTTGTTGGTCATATTGATAACATTACATGGCTTATAAGGGGTGGGATGGTACATTTGTATGGGAGGTACCAGAAGGGGAGTTGCCAGACTTCCAAGTTTTTGTCTGAAACTTTGTATAGTTATAGGTTTACTAAGTACAGCATTTGGGCAAGATCGCGTTGGGCATGTTGGTGTTATTACACGAATCAGAGCGTGTTGATATTATTACACGATTTATAAAGTGGGCGAAATAGCACATTTGTATGGGAGGTACCCGAAGGGGTGTGGCCATATAACCCATATGCAATCCCAGAATCAGTTTTGGGAAAATATTAAGCCATGCCAAATTTCAGAGTGATTGCTTAACTCTTTCGAAAGTTATCGTGCGTACCAGCAGGACGGACGAACGGACAGATGGGCATGGCTCAAACGATTCAGAAAGTCATGAATCGAGTTTGGTTCGAAGACACCTGGGGTCTAATGTGTGTAAATATTGTATTACACGGTTTTATAACCGGGTATATAAGTCGGGTAAACCGACTTATATACCCTCAGTAAAAACATACAAGTCTCATATTCCATAATAGCAACCTCAAAATACAGCATGTTATAGAAAAATATTGTAGAGTTTTTCTCGAAAACTTTATGTAAGTACAAGAAGGGGAGATGCAGACTTCCATGTTTTTGTCCAAAACTTTGTCTAGCTGTAGATTTACTAAATAAAAAATTTGGGCAAGATCTTGTTGGGCATATTGATAACATTACATGGCTTACAAGGGGCGGGATGGTACATTTGTATGGGTGGTACCAGAAGGGGTGTTGCCAGACTTCTATGTTTTTGTCCAGCTTTATCTTTACTAAATACAAAATTTGGGCAAAATTGCGTTGGGCATGTTGATATTATTACACGATTTCTAAGGTAGGTGGGATGATATATTTGTATGGGAGGTACCAGAAGGGGAGTTGCCAGTTTTTGTCTGAAACTTTGTACAGTTATAGGTTTACTAAGTACAGAACTTGGGCAAGATGTCGTTGCGCATATTGATATTATTACACGATTTCTAAGGTAGGCGGGATGATATATTTGTATGGGAGGTACCAGAAGGGTAGTTGCCAGTTTTTGTCTGAAACTTTGTACAGTTATAGGTTTACTATTTAAGTACAGAACTTGGGCAAGATGTCGTTGGGCATATTGATATTATTGCACGTTTCTAAGGTAGGCGGGATGGTACATTTGTATGGCAGGTACCAGAAGGGGTGGTGCCAGACTTCCAAGTTATTGTCCAGCTTTATCTTGACTAAATAAAAAATTTGGGCAAGATCGCGTTGGTCATATTGATAGTATTACACGATTTCTAATGGGGCGGGATGGTACATTTGTATGGCAGGTACTATAAAGTGAGTTGCCAGACTTCCAAGTTTTTGTCCGAAACTTTGTATAGTTATAGGTTTAATAAGCACAGAATTTGGGCAAGATCGCGTTGGGCGTGTTGATATTATTAAACGATTTCTAAGGAAGGCGGGATGATATATTTGTATGGGAGGTACCAGAACGGGAGTTGCCAGACTTCCAAGTTTTGTCCAAAACTTTTTCCAGCCATAGCTTTACTAACTACCGAATTTGGGCAAGATCGCGTTAGGCATATTGATATTATAACACGATTTCTAATTTCCAGCCATAGCTTTACTAACAACCGAATTTGGGCAAGATCTCGTTGATCATATTGATAATATTACACGGTTTATAAGGGGTGGAAAGGTCCATTTGTGTGGGAGGTGCCAAAAGGGGACTTGCCAGACTTCCAAGTTTTTGTCCAAAACTTAGTCTAAATATACGTTTACTAAATACAAAATTTGGGCAAGATCGCGTTGGTCATATTGATAACATTACATGGCTTATAAGGGGCGGGATGGTACATTTGTATGGGAGGTACCAGAGGGGGTGGCGCCAGACTTCCAAGTTTTTGTCCGAAACTTTGTCTAGTTATACGTTTACTATCTACGGAATTTGGCCAATATCGAACCTGCGCGTGTTGATATTATTACACGATTTATAATGGCTCAAACGATTCAGAAAGTCTTGAATCGAATTTGGTTCAAAGACACCTGGGGTCTAATTTGTGTAAATATTGTATTACACGGTTTTATAACCGGGTATATAAGTCGGGTAAACCGACTTATATACCCTCAGTAAAAACATACAAGTCTCATATTCCATAATAGCAACCTCAAAATACAGCATGTTATAGAAAAATATTGTAGAGTTTTTTTCGAAAACTTTATGTAAGTACAAGAAGGGGAGTTGCAGACTTCCCTGTTTTTGTCCAAAACTTTGTCTAGCTGTAGATTTACTAAATACAAAATTTGGGCAAGATCTTGTTGGGCATATTGATAACATTACATGGCTTACAAGGGGCGGGATGGTACATTTGTATGGGTGGTACCAGAAGGGGTGTTGCCAGACTTCTATGTTTTTGTCCAGCTTTATCTTTACTAAATAAAAAATTTGGGCAAAATTGCGTTGGGCATGTTGATATTATTACACGATTTCTAAGGTAGGTGGGATGATATATTTGTATGGGAGGTACCAGAAGGGGAGTTGCCAGTTTTTGTCTGAAACTTTGTACAGTTATAGGTTTACAAAGTACAGAACTTGGGCAAGATGTCGTTGGGCATATTGATATTATTACACGATTTCTAAGGTAGGCGGGATGATATATTTGTATGGGAGGTACCAGAAGGGGAGTTGCCAGTTTTTGTCTGAAACTTTGTACAGTTATAGGTTTACTATTTAAGTACAGAACTTGGGCAAGATGTCGTTGGGCATATTGATATTATTGCACGTTTCTAAGGTAGGCGGAATGGTACATTTGTATGGCAGGTACCAGAAGGGGTGGTGCCAGACTTCCAAGTTATTGTCCAGCTTTATCTTGACTAAATAAAAAATTTGGGCAAGATCGCGTTGGTCATATTGATAGTATTACACGATTTCTAATGGGGCGGGATGGTACATTTGTATGGCAGGTACTATAAAGGGAGTTGCCAGACTTCCAAGTTTTTGTCCGAAACTTGTTTAGCCTTAGCTTTACTAACTACCGAATTTGGGGAAGATAGCGTTGATAATTTTGATAATATTACACGATTTCTAAGGGGTGGAATGGTCCATATGTCTGGGAGGTACCAGAAGGGGAGTTGCCAGACTTCGAAGTTTTTGTCCGAAACTTGTTTAGCATTAGCTTTACTAACTACCGAATTTGGGGAAGATAGCGTTGATAATTTTGATATTATTACACGATTTCTAATGTGGCGGGATGGTACATTTGTATGGGAGGTACCAGAAGGGGAGTTGCCAGACTTCCAAGTTTTTGTCCGAAACTTTGTCTGGCAATAGCTTTACTAACTACCGAATTTAGGGAAGATCGATAATAATACACGGTTTATAAGGGGTGGAATGGTCCATATGTATAGGAGGTACAAGAAGGGGGGTTGCCAGACTTCCAAGTTTTTGTCCAAAACTTAGTCTAAATATACGTTTACTACATACAAAATTTGGGCAAGATCACGTTGGTCATATTGATAACATTACATGGCTTATAAGTGCGGGATGGTACATTTGTATGGGAGGTACCAGAGGGGTGGCGCCAGACTTCCAAGTTTTTGTCCGAAACTTTGTCTAGTTATACGTTTACTAACTACGGAATTTGGCCAAGATCGAACCTGCGCGTGTTGATATTATTACACGATTTATAATGTGGGCGAAATAGCACATTTCTATGCGAGGTACCAGAAGTGGTGTGTACATACAACCCATATGCAATCCCAGAATCAGTTTTGATAAAATATTAAGCCATGCCAAATTTAAGAGTGATTGCTTAACTCTTTCGAAGTTATCGGGCGTACCAGCAGGACGGACGGACAGATGGGCATGGCTCAAACGATTCAGAAAGTCTTGAATCGAATTTGGTTCAAAGACACCGGGGTCTAATGTGGATATTTCTATGTGTTACCCTTTTGGGTCGTATCAAATGGTATATACCCTCCTACCCGTAGGATGAGGATATAAATATTGTATTACACGGTTTTACAACAGTAAAAACATACAAGTCTCATATTCCATAATAGCAACCTCAAAATACAGCATGTTATAGAAAAATATTGTAGAGTTTTTCTCGAAAACTTTATATAAGTACAAGAAGGGGAGTTGCAGACTTCCATGTTTTTGTCCAAAACTGTGTCTAGCTGTAGATTTACTAAGTACAGAACTTGGGCAAGATGTCGTTGTGCATATTGATATTATTGCACGTTTCTAAGGTAGGCGGGATGGTACATTTGTATGGCAGGTACCAGAAGGGGTGGTGCCAGACTTCCAAGTTATTGTCCAGCTTTATCTTGACTAAATAAAAAATTTGGGCAAGATCACGTTGGTCATATTGATAGTATTACACGATTTCTAATGGGGCGGGATGGTACATTTGTATGTCAGGTACTGGAAAGGGAGTTGCCAGACTTCCAAGTTTTTGTCCGAAACTTTGTGTATTTATAGGTTTAATAAGTACAGAATTTGGGCAAGATCGCGTTGGGCGTGTTGATATTATTAAACGATTTCTAAGGAAGGCGGGATGGTATATTTGTATTGGAGATACCAGAACGGGAGTTGCCAGACTTCCAAGTTTTGTCCAAAACATTTTCCAGCCATAGCTTTACTAACTACCGAATTTGGGGAAGATCTTGTTGGTCATATTGATAACATTACATGGCTGATAAGGGGTGGGATGGTACATTTGTATGGGAGGTACCAGAAGGGGAGTTGCCAGACTTCGAAGTTTTTGTCCGAAACTTTGTCTGGCAATAACTTTACTAACTACCGAATTTGGGGAAGATCTTGTTGGTCGTATTGATAATATTACATGGCTGATAAGGGGTGGGATGGTACATTTGTATGGGAGGTACCAGAAGGGGAGTTGCCAGCCTTCCAACTTTTTGTCTGAAACTTTGTATAGTTATAGGTTTACTAAGTACAGCATTTGGGCAAGATCGCGTTAGGCGTGTTGATATTATTACACGATTTCTAATGTGGCGGGATGGTTCATTTGTATGGGAGGTACCAGAAGGGAAGTTGCCAGACTTCCAAGTTTTTGTCCGAAACTTTGTCTGGCAATAACTTAACTAACTACCGAATTTGGGGAAGATCTTGTTGGTCGTATTGATAATATTACATGGCTGATAAGGGGTGGGATGGTACATTTGTATGGGAGGTACCAGAAGGGGAGTTGCCAGCCTTCCAACTTTTTGTCTGAAACTTTGTATAGTTATAGGTTTACTAAGTACAGCATTTGGGCAAGATCGCGTTGGGCATATTGGTGTTATTACACGATTTCTAAGGTAGGAGGGATGGTACATTTGTATGGCAGGTACCAGAAGGGGAGTTGCCAGACTTCCACGTTTTTGTCCAAAACTTTTTCCAGCCATAGCTTTACTAACAACCGAATTTGGGCAAGATCTCGTTGATCATATTGATAACATTACACGGTTTATAAGGGGTGGAAAGGTCCATTTGTGTGGGAGGTGCCAAAAGGGGACTTGCCAGACTTCCAAGTTTTTGTCCAAAACTTTTTCCAGCCATAGCTTTACTAACAACCGAATTTGGGCAAGGTAACGTTGATCATATTGATAATATTACACGGTTTATAAGGGGAGGAAAGGTCCATTTGTGTGGGAGGTGCCAAAAGGGGACTTGCCAGACTTCCAAGTTTTTGTCCAACACTTTTTCCAGCCATAGCTTTACTAACAACCGAATTTGGGCAAGATCTCGTTGATCATATTGATAATATTACACGGTTTATAAGGGGTGGAAAGGTCCATTTGTGTGGGAGGTGCCAAAAGGGGACTTGCCAGACTTGCCAGACTTCCAAGTTTTTGTCCAAAACTTAGTCTAAATATACGTTTACTAAATACAAAATTTGGGCAAGATCGCGTTGGTCATATTGATAACATTACATGGCTTATAAGGGGCGGGATGGTACATTTGTATGGGAGGTACCAGAGGGGGTGGCGCCAGACTTCCAAGTTTTTGTCCGAAACTTTGTCTAGTTATACGTTTACTATCTACGGAATTTGGCCAATATCGAACCTGCGCGTGTTGATATTATTACACGATTTATAATGGCTCAAACGATTCAGAAAGTCTTGAATCGAATTTGGTTCAAAGACACCTGGGGTCTAATGTGGATATTTCTATGTGCTACACTTTTGGGTCGTATCAAATGATATATACCCTCCTACCCGTAGGGTGAGGATATAAATATTGTATTACACGGTTTTACAACAGTAAAAACATACAAGTCTCATATTCCATAATAGCAACCTCAAAATACAGCATGTTATAGAAAAATATTGTAGAGTTTTTCTCGAAAACTTTATATAAGTACAAGAAGGGGAGTTGCAGACTTCCATGTTTTTGTCCAAAACTTTGTCTAGCTGTAGATTTACTAAATACAAAATTTGGGCAAGATCTTGTTGGGCATATTGATAACATTACATGGCTTACAAGGGGCGGTATGGTACATTTGTATGGGTGGTACCAGAAGGGGTGTTGCCAGACTTCCGAGTTTTTGACTGAAACTTTGTATAGTTAAAGGTTTACTAAGTACAGCATTTGGGCAAGATCGCGTTGGGCATGTTGGTGTTATTACACGATTTCTAAGCACATTTTTATGGGAGGTACCCGAAGGGGTGTGGCCATATAACCCATATGCAATCCCAGAATCAGTTTTGGGAAAATATTAAGCCATGCCAAATTTCAGAGTGATTGCTTAACTCTTTCGAAGTTATCGTGCGTACCAGCAGGACGGACGGAAAAGTGGGCATGGCTCAAACGATTCAGAAAGTCTTGAATCGAATTTGGTTCAAAGACACCTAGGGTCTAATGTGGATATTTCTATGTGTTACACATTTGGGTCGTATCAAATGATATATACCCTCCTACCCGTAGGGTGAGGATATAAATATTGTATTACACGGTTTTACAACCTCACCCTCAGTAAAAACATACAAGTCTCATATTCCACAATAGCAACCTCAAAATACAGCATGTTATAGAAAAATATTGTAGAGTTTTTCTCGAAAACTTTATATAAGTACAAGAAGGGGAGTTGCAGACTTCCATGTTTTTGTCCAAAACTTTGTCTAGCTGTAGATGTACTAAATACAAAATTTGGGCAAGATCTTGTTGGGCATATTGATAACATTACATGGCTTACAAGGGGCGGGATGGTACATTTGTATGGGTGGTACCAGAAGGGGTGTTGCCAGACTTCTAAGTTTTTGTCCAGCTTTATCTTTACTAAATAAAAAATTTGGGCAAAATTGCGTTGGGCATGTTGATATTATTACACGATTTCTAAGGTAGGTGGGATGATATATTTGTATGGGAGGTACCAGAAGGGGAGTTGCCAGTTTTTGTCTGAAACTTTGTACAGTTATAGGTTTACTAAGTACAGAACTTGGGCAAGATGTCGTTGGGCATATTGATATTATTGCACGTTTCTAAGGTAGGTAGGGATGGTACATTTGTATGGCAGGTACCAGAAGGGGTGGTGCCAGACTTCCAAGTTATTGTCCAGCATTATCTTGACTAAATAAAAAATTTGGGCAAGATCGCGTTGGTCATATTGATAGTATTACACGATTTCTAATGGGGCGGGATGGTACATTTGTATGGCAGGTACTAGAAAGGGAGTTGCCAGACTTCCAAGTTTTTGTCCGAAACTTTGTATAGTTATAGGTTTAATAAGTACAGAATTTGGGCAAGATCGCGTTGGGCGTGTTGACATTATTAAACGATTTCTAAGGAAGGCGGGATGGTATATTTGTATGGGCGGTACCAGAAGGGGAGTTGCCAGTTTTTGTCTTAAACTTTGTACAGTTATAGGTTTACTAAGTACAGAACTTGGGCAAGATGTCGTTGGGCATATTGATATTATTGCACGTTTCTAAGGTAGGCGGGATGGTACATTTGTATGACAGGTACCAGAACGGGTGGTCCCATACTTCCAAGTTATTGTCCAGCTTTATCTTGACTAAATAAAAAATTTGGGCAAGATCGCGTTGGTCATATTGATAGTAGTACACGATTTCTAATGGGGCGGGATGGTACATTTGTATGTCAGGTACTAGAAAGGGAGTTGCCAGACTTCCAAGTTTTTGCCCGAAACTTTGTATAGTTATAGGTTTAATAAGTACAGAATTTGGGCAAGATCGCGTTGGGCGTGTTGATATTATTAAACGATTTCTAAGGAAGGCGGGATGGTATATTTGTATGGGAGGTACCAGAACGGGAGTTGCCAGACTTCCAAGTTTTGTCTGAAACTTTTTCCAGCCATAGCTTTACTAACTACCGAATTTGGGCAAGATCGCGTTAGGCATATTGATATTATTACACGATTTCTAATGGGGCGGGATGGTACATTTGTATGGCAGGTACCAGAACGGGAGTTGCCAGACTTCCAAGTTTTTGTCCGAAACTTGTTTAGTTTTAGCTTTGCTAACTACCGAATTTGGGGAAGATAGCGTTGATAATTTTGATAATATTGCACGATTTCTAAGGGGTGGAATGGTCCATATGTCTGGGAGGTACCTGAAGGGGAGTTGCCAGACTTCCAAGTTTTTGTCCAAAACTTTTTCCAGACATAGCTTTACTAACTTCCGAATATGGGCAAGATCGCGTTGGGCATATTGATATTATTACACGATTTCTAATGTGGCGGGATGGTACATTTGTATGGGAGGTACCAGAAGGGGAGTTGCCAGACTTCCAAGTTTTTGTCCGAAACTTTGTCTGGCAATAGCTTTACTAACTACCGAATTTAGGGAAGATCGATAATATTACACGGTTTATACGGGGTGGAATGGTCCATATGTATAGGAGGTAGACTTCCAAGTTTTTGTCCAAAACTTTTTCCAGCCATAGCTTTACTAACTACCGAATTTGGGGAAGATCTTGTTGGTCATATTGATAACATTACATGGCTGATAAGGGGTGGGATGGTACATTTGTATGGGAGGTACCAGAAGGGGAGTTGCCAGACTTCGAAGTTTTTGTCTGAAACTTTGTATAGTTATAGGTTTACTAAGTACAGCATTTGGGCAAGATCGGGTTGGGCATGTTGGTGTTATTACACGATTTCTAAGGTAGGAGGGATGGTACATTTGTATGGGAGGTACCAGAAGGGGAGTTGCCAGACGTCCAAGTTTTTGTCCAAAACTTTTTCCAGCCATAGCTTTACTAACTACCGAATTTGGGGAAGATCTTGTTGGTCATATTGATAACATTACATGGCTGATAAAGGGTGGGATGGTACATTTGTATGGGAGGTACCGGAAGGGGAGTTGCCAGACTTCCAAGTTTTTGTCTGAAACTTTGTATAGTTATAGGTTTACTAAACACAAAATTTGGGCAAGATCTCGTTGGTCATATTGATAACATTACACGGCTTATAAGTGGCGGAATGGTATGGGAGGTACTAAAATGGGAGTTGCCAGACTTCCAAGTTTTTGTCCAAAACTTTTTCCAGCTTTAGCATTACTAAGTACAGAATTTGGGCAACATCGCTTTGACCGCATTGATATTATTACACGATTTCTAGGTAGGCGGGATGGTATATTTGTATGACAGGTACCAGAAAGGGAGTTGCCAGACTTCCAAGTTTTTGTACAAAACTTTTTCCAGCTATAACTTTACTATCTACTGAATATGTCCAAGATCGCGTTGGGAATATTGATGTTATTACACGAATTCTAATGGGGCCAGACTTCCATGTTTTCGTCCAAAACTGTGTCTAGATATAGATTTACTAAAAACAAAATTTGGGCAAGATCTCGTTGGTCATATTACTAACATTACACGGCTTATAATGGGCGGAATGGTATGGGAGGTACTAAAATGGGAGTTGCCAGACTTCCAAGTTTTTGTCCAAAACTTTTTCCAGCTATAGCTTTACTAAGTACAGAATTTGGGCAACATCGCTTTGACCGCATTGATATTATTACACGATTTCTAGGTGGGCGGGATGGTACATTTGTATGACAGGTACCAGAAGGGGAGTTGCCAGACTTCCAAGTTTTTGTCCAAAACGTTGTCCAGCTATAGCTTTACTAACTACCGAATTTGGCCAAGATCGCTTTGGGCATATTGATATTATTACACGATTTCTAATGGGGCGCTATTGTACATTTGCATGGCAGGTACCAGAAGGGGAGTTGCCAGACTCCCTTTTGTCTGGCAAGAGCTACCGAATTTGGGGAAGATCGCGTTGATCATATTGATAATAAAACACGGTTTATAAGGGATGGAATGGTCCATATGCATGGAAGGTACCAGAAGGGGAGTTGCCAGACATCCAAGTTTTTGCCCAAAACTTTTTCAAGCCATAGCTTTACTAGCTACCGAATTTGGCAAGATCGCGTTGGGCATATTGATATTATTACACGATTTCTAATGGGGCGGTATGGTACATTTGTATGGGAGGTACCAAAAGCGGAGTTGCCAGACTTAAAATTTTTGTCCAAAACTTTTTTCCAGCCATAGCTTTACTAACTACAGAATGAGGGCAAGATCGCGTTGATCACATTGATAATATTACACGGATTATAAGAGGTGGAATGGTCCATATGTATGGGAGGTAACAGAAGGAGAGTTGCCAGACTTCCAAGTTTTTGTCTGAAACTTTGTATAGTTATAGGTTTACTAAGTACAGAATTTGGGCAAGATCGCGTTGGGGATGTTGATATTATTACACGATTTCTAATGGGCGGTATGGTATATTTGTATGGGAGGTACTAAAATGGGAGTTGCCAGACTTCCAAGTTTTTGTCCAAAACATAGTCTAACTATACGTTTACTATTTACAAAATTTGGGCAAGATCGCGTTGTGCATTTTGGTGTTATTACACGTTTTCTAAGGTAGTCTGGATGGTACATTTGTATGGGAGGTACCAGAACGGGAGTTGCCAGACTTCCAAGTTTTTGTCCGAAACTTTGTCCAGTTATACGTTTACTAACTACGGAATTTGGCCAAGATCGAACCTGCGCGTGTTGATATTATTACTCGATTTCTAAGGTAGGCGGGATGGTACATTTGTATGGCAGGTACCAGAGGGGGAGTTGCCAGTTTTTGTCTGAAACTTTGTGTAGTTATAGGTTTACTAAGTACAGAACTTGGGCAGAATGATATTATTGCACGTTTCTAAGGGGGCGGGTTGGTACATTTGTATGGGAGGTAACAGAAGGAGAGTTGCCAGACTTCCAAGTTTTTGTCTGAAACTTTGTATAGTTATAGGTTTACTAAGTACAGAACTTGGGCAAGATCGCGTTGGGCGTGTTGATATTATTACACGATTTCTAAGGTAGGCGGGATGATATATTTGTATGGGAGGTACCAGAAGGGGAGTTGCCAGTTTTTGTCTGAAACTTTGTACAGTTATAGATTTACTAAGTACAGAACTTGGGCAAGATGTCGTGGGGCATATTGATATTATTGCACGTTTCTAAGGGGGCGGGATGGTACATTTGTATGGGAGGTACCAAAAGCGGAGTTGCCAGACTTAAAATTTTTGTCCAAAACTTTCTTCCAGCCATAGCTTTACTAACTACAGAATGAGGGCAAGATCGCGTTGATCACATTGATAATATTACACGGATTATAAGAGGTGGAATGGTCAATATGTATGGGAGGTAACAGAAGGAGAGTTGCCAGACTTCGAAGTTTTTGTCTGAAACTTTGTATAGTTATAGGTTTACTAAGTACAGAATTTGGCAAGATCGCGTTGGGGATGTTGATATTATTACACGATTTCTAATGGGCGGTATGGTATATTTGTATGGGAGGTACTAAAATGGGAGTTGCCCGACTTCCAAGTTTTTGTCCAAAACATAGTCTAACTATACGTTTACTATATACAAAATTTGGGCAAGATCGCGTTGTACATTTTGGTGTTATTACACGTTTTCTAAGGTAGGCGGGATGGTACATTTGTATGGGAGGTACCAGAACGGGAGTTGCCAGACTTCCATGTTTTTGTCCGAAACTTTGTCCAGTTATACGTTTACTAACTACGGAATTTGGCCAAGATCGAACCTGCGCGTGTTGATATTATTACACGATTTCTAAGGTAGGCGGGATGGTACATTTGTATGGCAGGTACCAGAGGGGGAGTTGCCAGTTTTTGTCTGAAACTTTGTGTAGTTATAGGTTTACTAAGTACAGAACTTGGGCAGAATGATATTATTGCACGTTTCTAAGGGGGCGGGATGGTACATTTGTATGGGAGGTACCAGAAGGGGAGTTGCCAGACTTCCAAGTTTTTGTCCGAAACTTTGTCCAGTTATACGTTAACAACTACCGAATTTGGCCAAGATCAAACCAGCGCGTGTTGATATTATTACACGATTTCTAAGGTAGGCGGGATGGTATATTTGTATGAGAGGTACCAGAAGGGGAGTTGCCAGACATAGCTTTACTAACTTCCGAATATGGGCAAGATCGCGTTGGGCATTTTGATATTATTACACGATTTCTAATGTGGCGGGATGGTACATTTGTATGGGAGGTACCAGAAGGGGAGTTGCCAGACTTCCAAGTTTTTGTCCGAAACTTTTTCCAGCTATAGCTTTACTAAGTACAGAATTTGGGCAACATCGCTTTGACCGCATTGATATTATTACACGATTTCTAGGTGGGCGGGATGGTACATTTGTATGACAGGTACCAGAAGGGGAGTTGCCAGACTTCCAAGTTTTTGTCCAAACCGTTGTCCAGCTATAGCTTTACTAACTACCGAATTTGGCCAAGATCGCTTTGGGCATATTGATATTATTACACGATTTCTAATGGGGCGCTATTGTACATTTGCATGGCAGGTACCAGAAGGGGAGTTGCCAGACTTTGGGGAAGATCGCGTTGATCATATTGATAATAAAACACGGTTTATAAGGGATGGAATGGTCCATATGCATGGAAGGTACCAGAAGGGGAGTTGCCAGACATCCAAGTTTTTGCCCAAAACTTTTTCAAGCCATAGCTTTACTAGCTACCGAATTTGGCAAGATCGCGTTGGGCATATTGATATTATTACACGATTTCTAATGGGGCGGTATGGTACATTTGTATGGGAGGTACCAAAAGCGGAGTTGCCAGACTTAAAATTTTTGTCCAAAACTTTTTTCCAGCCATAGCTTTACTAACTACAGAATGAGGGCAAGATCGCGTTGATCACATTGATAATATTACACGGATTATAAGAGGTGGAATGGTCCATATGTATGGGAGGTAACAGAAGGAGAGTTGCCAGACTTCCAAGTTTTTGTCTGAAACTTTGTATAGTTATAGGTTTACTAAGTACAGAATTTGGGCAAGATCGCGTTGGGGATGTTGATATTATTACACGATTTCTAATGGGCGGTATGGTATATTTGTATGGGAGGTACTAAAATGGGAGTTGCCAGACTTCCAAGTTTTTGTCCAAAACATAGTCTAACTATACGTTTACTATTTACAAAATTTGGGCAAGATCGCGTTGTGCATTTTGGTGTTATTACACGTTTTCTAAGGTAGTCTGGATGGTACATTTGTATGGGAGGTACCAGAACGGGAGTTGCCAGACTTCCAAGTTTTTGTCCGAAACTTTGTCCAGTTATACGTTTACTAACTACGGAATTTGGCCAAGATCGAACCTGCGCGTGTTGATATTATTACACGATTTCTAAGGTAGGCGGGATGGTACATTTGTATGGCTGGTACCAGAGGGGGAGTTGCCAGTTTTTGTCTGAAACTTTGTGTAGTTATAGGTTTACTAAGTACAGAACTTGGGCAGAATGATATTATTGCACGTTTCTAAGGGGGCGGGTTGGTACATTTGTATGGGAGGTAACAGAAGGAGAGTTGCCAGACTTCCAAGTTTTTGTCTGAAACTTTGTATAGTTATAGGTTTACTAAGTACAGAACTTGGGCAAGATCGCGTTGGGCGTGTTGATATTATTGCACGTTTCTAAGGGGGCGGGATGGTACATTTGTATGGGAGGTACCAAAAGCGGAGTTGCCAGACTTAAAATTTTTGTCCAAAACTTTTTTCCAGCCATAGCTTTACTAACTACAGAATGAGGGCAAGATCGCGTTGATCACATTGATAATATTACACGGATTATAAGAGGTGGAATGGTCAATATGTATGGGAGGTAACAGAAGGAGAGTTGCCAGACTTCGAAGTTTTTGTCTGAAACTTTGTATAGTTATAGGTTTACTAAGTACAGAATTTGGCAAGATCGCGTTGGGGATGTTGATATTATTACACGATTTCTAATGGGCGGTATGGTATATTTGTATGGGAGGTACTAAAATGGGAGTTGCCCGACTTCCAAGTTTTTGTCCAAAACATAGTCTAACTATACGTTTACTATATACAAAATTTGGGCAAGATCGCGTTGTGCATTTTGGTGTTATTACACGTTTTCTAAGGTAGGCGGGATGGTACATTTGTATGGGAGGTACCAGAACGGGAGTTGCCAGACTTCCAAGTTTTTGTCCGAAACTTTGTCCAGTTATACGTTTACTAACTACGGAATTTGGCCAAGATCGAACCTGCGCGTGTTGATATTATTACACGATTTCTAAGGTAGGCGGGATGGTACATTTGTATGGCAGGTACCAGAGGGGGAGTTGCCAGTTTTTGTCTGAAACTTTGTGTAGTTATAGGTTTACTAAGTACAGAACTTGGGCAGAATGATATTATTGCACGTTTCTAAGGGGGCGGGATGGTACATTTGTATGGGAGGTACCAGAAGGGGAGTTGCCAGACTTCCAAGTTTTTGTCCGAAACTTTGTCCAGTTATACGTTAACAACTACCGAATTTGGCCAAGATCAAACCAGCGCGTGTTGATATTATTACACGATTTCTAAGGTAGGCGGGATGGTATATTTGTATGAGAGGTACCAGAAGGGGAGTTGCCAGTTTTTGTCTGAAACTTTGCATAGTTATAGGTTTACTAAGTACAGAATTTGGGCATGTTGATATTATGTTATTACACGTTTTCTAAGGTAGGCGGGATGGTACATTTGTATGGGAGGTACCAGAACGGGAGTTGCCAGACTTCCAAGTTTTTGTCCGAAACTTTGTCCAGTTATACGTTTACTAACTACGGAATTTGGCCAAGATCGAACCTGCGCGTGTTGATATTATTACACGATTTCTAAGGTAGGCGGGATGGTACATTTGTATGGCAGGTACCAGAGGGGGAGTTGCCAGTTTTTGTCTGAAACTTTGTGTAGTTATAGGTTTACTAAGTACAGAACTTGGGCAGAATGATATTATTGCACGTTTCTAAGGGGGCGGGATGGTACATTTGTATGGGAGGTACCAGAAGGGGAGTTGCCAGACTTCCAAGTTTTTGTCCGAAACTTTGTCCAGTTATATGTTAACAACTACCGAATTTGGCCAAGATCAAACCAGCGCGTGTTGATATTATTACACGATTTCTATGGTAGGCGGGATGGTATATTTGTATGAGAGGTACCAGAAGGGGAGTTGCCAGTTTTTGTCTGAAACTTTGCATAGTTATAGGTTTACTAAGTACAGAATTTGGGCATGTTGATATTATTACACGATATCTAAAGTAGGCGGGATGGTATATTTGTATGGGAGGTACCAGAAGGGGAGTTGCCAGACTTCCAAGTTGTTGTCCGAAACTTTGTCTAGCTGTAGATTTACTAAATACAAAATTTGGGTAAGATCTTGTTGGGCATATTGATAACATTACATGGCTTACAAGGGGCGGAATGGTACATTTGTATGGGAGGTACCAAAAGGGGAGTTGCCAGACTTAACATTTTTGTCCAGCTTTATATTTACTAAAAAAAGAATTTGGGCAAGAATCAGCGCGTGTTGATATTATTACACGATTTATAAAGTGGGCGAAATAGCACATTTCTATGGGAGGAACCCGAAGTGGTGTGGTCATACAGCCCGCAAAATAAAATATTAAGCCATGCCAAATTTCAGAGTGATTGCTTTACTCTTTCGAAGTTATCGTGCGTACCAGCAGGACGGACGGACAGATGGGCATGGCTCAAACGATTCAGAAAGTCTTGAATCGAATTTGGTTCAAAGACACCTGGGGTCTAATGTGGATATTTCTATGTGCTACACTTTTGGGTCGTATCAAATGATATATACCCTCATACCCGTAGGGTGAGGGTATAGATATTGTATTACACGGTTTTATAACCAGTGACAAAGTTGCAGTCGGGTAAACCGACTTATATACCCTCACCCTTAGTAAAAACATACAAGTCTCATATTCCATTATAGCAACCTCAAAATACAGCATGTTATAGAAAAATATTGTAGAGTTTTTCTCGAAAACTTTATATAAGTACAAGAAGGGGAGTTGCAGACTTCCATGTTTTTATCCAAAACTTTGACTAGCTGTAGATTTACTAAATACAAAATTTGGGCAAGATCTTGTTGGGCATATTGATAACATTACATGGCTTACAAGGGGCGGAATGGTACATTTGTATGGGTGGTACCAGAAGGGGTGTTGCCAGACTTCTAAGTTTTTGTCCAGCTTTATATTTACTAAATAAAAAATTTGGGCAAGATTGCGTTGGGCATGTTGATATTATTACACGATTTCTAAGGTAGGTGGGATGATATATTTGTATGGGTGGTACCAGAAGGGGAGTTGCCAGTTTTTGTCTGAAACTTTGTACAGTTATAGGTATACTAAGTACAGAACTTGGGCAAGATCGCGTTGGGCATGTTGATATTATTACACGATTTCTAAGGTAGGCGGGATGATATATTTGTATGGGAGGTACCAGAAGGGGAGTTGCCAGTTTTTGTCTGAAACTTTGTACAGTTAAAGGTTTACTAAGTACAGAACTTGGGCAAGATGTCGTTGGGCATATTGATATTATTGCACGTTTCTAAGGGGGCGGGATGGTACATTTGTATGGGTGGTACCAGAAGGGGAGTTGCCAGACTTCCATGTTTTCGTCCAAAACTTTGTCTAGCTTTAGATTTACTAAATACAAAATATGCGCAAGATCTCGTTGGTCATATTGATAAAATTACACGGCTTATAAGGGGCGGAATGGTACATTTGTATGGGAGGTACCAAAAGCGGAGTTGCCAGACGGGGAGTTGCCGGTTTTTGTCTGAAACTTTGCATAGTTATAGGTTTACTAAGTACAGAATTTGGGCATGTTGATATTATTACACGATATCTAAAGTAGGCGGGATGTTATATTTGTATGGGAGGTACCAGAACGGGAGTTGCCAGACTTCCAAGTTTTTGTCCGAAACTTTGTCCAGTTATACGTTTACTAACTACGGAATTTGGCCAAGATCGAACCTGCGCGTGTTGATATTATTACACGATTTCTAAGGTAGGCAGGATGGTACATTTGTATGGCAGGTACCAGAGGGGGAGTTGCCAGTTTTTGTCTGAAACTTTGTGTAGTTATAGGTCTACTAAGTACAGAACTTGGGCAAAATGATATTATTGCACGTTTCTAAGGGGGCGGGATGGTACATTTGTATGGGAGGTACCAGAAGGGGAGTTGCCAGACTTCCAAGTTTTTGTCAGAAACTTTGTCCAGTTATTCGTTAACAACTACCGAATTTGGCCAAGATCAAACCAGCGCGTGTTGATATTATTACACGATTTCTAAGGTAGGCGGGATGGTATATTTGTATGAGAGGTACCAGAAGGGGAGTTGCCAGTTTGTGTCTGAAACTTTGCATAGATATAGGTTTACTAAGTACAGAATTTGGGCATGTTGATATTATTACACGATATCTAAAGTAGGCGGGATGGTATATTTGTATGGGAGGTACCAGAAGGGGAGTTGCCAGACTTCCAAGTTCTTGTCCGAAACTTTACTACCTACCGAATTTGGGCAAGATCTCGTTGATCATATTGATAATATTACACGGTTTATAAGGGGTGGAAAGGTCCATTTGTGTGGGAGGTGCCAAAAGGGACTTGCCAGACTTCCAAGTTTTTGTCCAAAAACTTTTTACTAACTACCGAATTTGGGCAAGATCGCGTTGTTCATATTGACAATATTACACGATTTCTAATGAGGCGGGATGGTACATTTCTATGGCAGGTACCAGAAGGGGAGTTGCCAGACTTCCAAGTTTTTGTCCGATACTTTGTCCAGTTATACGTTAACAACTACGGAATTTGGCCAAGATCGAACCAGCGCGTGTTAATATTATTACACTTTTCTAAAGTAGGCGGGATGGTATATTTGTATGGGAGGTACCAGAAGGGGAGTTGCCAGACTTCCAAGTTTTTGTCCAAAACTTAGTATAACTATACGTTTACTAAATACAAAATTTGGGCAAGATCGCGTTGGGCATGTTGGTGGTATTACACGATTTCTAAGGTAGGCGGGATGGTACATTTGTATGCGAGGTACCAGAACGGGAGTTGCCAGACTTCCAAGTTTTTGTCCGAAACTTTGTCCAGTTATACGTTTACTAACTACGGAATTTGGCCAAGGTCGAACCTGCGTGTGTTGATATTATTACACGATTCATAAAGTGGGCGAAATAGCACATTTCTATGGGAGGTAGCCCAAGTGGTGTGGCCATACAGCCCATATGCAATCCCAGAAACAGTTTTGATAAAATATTAAGCCATGCCAAATTTCAGAGTGATTGCCTAACTCTTTCGAAGTTATCGTGCGTACCAGCAGGAAGGACGGACAGATGGACATGGCTCAAACGATTCATGAATCGAATTTGGTTCAAAGACACCTGGGGTCTAATGTGGATATTTCTATGTGTTACACTTTTGGGTCGTATCAAATGATATATACCCTCATACCCGTAGGGTGAGGGTATAGATATTGTATTACACGGTTTTACAACCAGTGAAAAAGTTGCAGTCGGGTAAACCGACTTATATACCCTCACCCTCAGTAAAAACATACAAATCTCATATTCCATAATAGTAACCTCAAAATACCGCATGTTATAGAAAAATATTGTAGAGTTTTTTCTCTAAAATTTTACGTAAGTACAAGAAGGGGAGTTGCCAGACTTCTAAGTTTTTGTCCAGCTTTATCTTTACTAAATACAAAATTTGGGCAAGATCGCGTTGGTCATATTGATAGTATTACACGGTTTATAAGGGGCGGACATTTGTATGGGAGGTACCAGAAGGGGAGTTGCCAGACTTCCAAGTTTTTGTCCGAAACTTTACTACCTACCGAATTTGGGCAAGATATCGTTGATCATATTGATAATATTACACGGTTTATAAGGGGTGGAAAGTTCCATTTGTGTGGGTGGTGCCAAAAGGGGACTTGCCAGACTTCCAAGTTTGTGTCCAAAACTTTTTCCAGCCATAGCTTTACTAACTACCGAATTTGGGCAAGATCGCGGTGTTCATATTGACAATATTACACGATTTCTAATGGGCGGGAAGGTACATTTGTATGGTAGGTACCAGAAGGGGAGTTGCCAGACTTCCAAGTTTTTGTCCGATACTTTGTCCAGTTATACGTTAACAACTACGGAAATTGGCCAAGATCGAATCAGCGCGTGTTGATATTATTACACTTTTCTAAAGTAGGCGGGATTGTATATTTGTATGGGAGTTGCCAGACCTCCAAGTTTTTGTCCAAAACTTAGTCTAACTATACGTTTACTAAATACAAAATTTGGGCAAGATCGCGTTGGGCATGTTGGTGGTATTACACGATTTCTAAGGTAGGCGGGATGGTACATTTGTATGGGAGGTACCAGAAGGGGAGTTGCCAGACTTCCAAGTTTTTGTCCGATACTTTGTCCAGTTATACGTTTACTAACTACGGAATTTGGCAAAGATCGAAACTGAGCGTGTTGATATTATTACACGATTTATAAAGTGGGCGAAATATCACATTTCTATGGGAGGTAGCCCAAGTGGTGTGACCATACAGCCCATATGCAATCCCAGAATCAGTTTTGATAAAATATTAAGCCATGCCAAATTTCAGAGTGATTGCTTAACTCTTTCGAAGTTATCGTGCGTACCAGCAGGACGGACGGACAGATGGGCATGGCTCAAACGATTCAGAAAGTCATGAATCGAATTTGGTTCAAAGACACCTGGGTCTAATGTGGATATTTCTATGTGTTACACTTTTGGGTCGTATCAAATGATATATACCCTCATACCCGTAGGGTGAGGGTATAGATATTGTATTACACGGTTTTACAACCAGTGAAAAAGTTGCAGTTGGGTAAACATACAGTAAAAACATACAAGTCTCATATTCCATAATAGCAACCTCAAAATACAGCACGTTATAGAAAAATATTGTAGAGTTTTTCTCGAAAACTTTATGTAAGTACAAGAAGGGGAGTTGCAGACTTCCATGTTTTTGTCCAAAACTTTGTCTAGCTGTAGATTTACTAAATACAAAATTTGGGCAAGATCTTGTTGGGCATATTGATAACATTACATGGCTTACAAGGGGCGGGATGGTTCATTTGTATGGGTGGTACCAAAAACTTGCCAGACTTCTAAGTTTTTGTCCAGCTTTATCTTTACTAAATAAAAAATTTAGGCAAGATCGCGTTGGTCATATTGATAACATTACATGGCTTATAAGGGGCGGAATGGTACATTTGTATGGGAGGTACCAGAAGGGGTGGTGCCAGATTTCCAAGTTTTTTTCCAGCTTTATCTTTACTAAATTAAAAATTTGGGCAAGATCGCGTAGGTCATATTGATAGTATTACACGGTTTATAAGGGGCGTGATGGTACATTCGTATGGGAGATACCAGAAGGGGAGTTGCCAGACTTCCAAGTATTTGTCTGAAACTTTGTATGGTTATAGGTTTACTAAGTACAGAATTTGGGGAAGATCGCGTTGGGCATGTTGATATTATTACACGATTTCTAAGGTAGGCAGGATGGTACAATTGTATGGGAGGTACCAGAAGGGGAGTTGCCAGACTTCCAAGTTTTTGTCCAAAACTTTGTCTGGAAATAGCTTTATCAAATACAGAATTTGGGCAATATCGCGTTGGTCACATTGATATTATTACACGATCTATAAAGTGGGCGAAATAGCACATTTGTATGGGAGGTAACCGAAGGGGTGTGGCCATATAGCCCATATGCAATCCCAGAAGCAGTTTTGGGAAAATATTAAGCCGTGCCAAATTTCAGAGTGATTGCTTAACGCTTTTGAAAGTTATCGTGCGTACCAGCAGGACAGACTGACGTACAGACGGACATGACTCAAACGAGTCAGAAAGTCATGAATCGAATTTGGTTCAAAGACACCTGGGGTCTAATGTGGATATTTCTATGTGTTACACTTTTGAGCCGTATCAAATGATATATACCCTCCTACCCGTAGGGTGAGGGTATAAATATAGAATAGTTTTTTCTCGAAAATTGTATGTAAGTACAAGAAGGGGAGTTTTCAGACTTCCATGTTTTTGTCCAAAACTTTGTCTAGCTATAGATTTACTACATAAAAAATTTGGGCAAGATCTGGTTGGTCATATTGATAACACTACATGGCTTATAAGGGACGGGATGGTACATTTGTATGGGAGGTACCAGAAGGGGTGGTGCCAGACTTCCAAGTTTTTTTCCAGCTTTATCTTTACTAAATAAAAAATTTGGGCAATAGGTCATATTGATAGTATTACACGGTTTATAAGGGGCGGGATTGTACATTGTTTCCAGCCATAGCTTTACTAACTACAGAATGAGGGCAAGATCGCGTTGATCACATTGATAATATTACACGGATTATAAGAGGTGGAATGGTCAATATGTATGGGAGGTAACAGAAGGAGAGTTGCCAGACTTCGAAGTTTTTGTCTGAAACTTTGTATAGTTATAGGTTTACTAAGTACAGAATTTGGCAAGATCGCGTTGGGGATGTTGATATTATTACACGATTTCTAATGGGCGGTATGGTATATTTGTATGGGAGGTACTAAAATGGGAGTTGCCCGACTTCCAAGTTTTTGTCCAAATTATAGTCTAACTATACGTTTACTATATACAAAATTTGGGCAAGATCGCGTTGTGCATTTTGGTGTTATTACACGTTTTCTAAGGGGGCGGGATGGTACATTTGTATGGGAGGTACCAGAAGGGGAGTTGCCAGACTTCCAAGTTTTTGTCCGAAACTTTGTCCAGTTATACGTTAACAACTACCGAATTTGGCCAAGATCAAACCAGCGCGTGTTGATATTATTACACGATTTCTAAGGTAGGCGGGATGGTATATTTGTATGAGAGGTACCAGAAGGGGAGTTGCCAGACATAGCTTTACTAACTTCCGAATATGGGCAAGATCGCGTTGGGCATATTGATATTATTACACGATTTCTAATGTGGCGGGATGGTACATTTGTATGGGAGGTACCAGAAGGGGAGTTGCCAGACATCCAAGTTTTTGTCCGAAACTTTGTCTGGCAATAGCTTTACTAACTACCGAATTTAGGGAAGATCGATAATATTACACGGTTTATACGGGGTGGAATGGTCCATATGTATAGGAGGTACCAGAAGGGGGGTTGCCAGACTTCCAAGTTTTTGTCCAAAACTTTTTCCAGCCATAGCTTTACTAACTACCGAATTTGGGGAAGATCTTGTTGGTCATATTGATAACATTACATGGCTGATAAGGGGTGGGATGGTACATTTGTATGGGAGGTACCAGAAGGGGAGTTGCCAGACTTCCAAGTTTTTGTCTGAAACTTTGTATAGTTATAGGTTTACTAAGTACAGCATTTGGGCAAGATCGCGTTGGGCATGTTGGTGTTATTACACGATTTCTAAGGTAGGAGGGATGGTACATTTGTATGGGAGGTACCAGAAGGGGAGTTGCCAGACGTCCAAGTTTTTGTCCAAAACTTTTTCCAGCCATAGCTTTACTAACTACCGAATTTGGGGAAGATCTTGTTGGTCATATTGATAACATTACATGGCTGATAAAGGGTGGGATGGTACATTTGCATGGCAGGTACCAGAAGGGGAGTTGCCAGACTCCCTTTTGTCTGGCAAGAGCTACCGAATTTTGGGTAGATCGCGTTGATCATATTGATAATAAAACACGGTTTATAAGGGATGGAATGGTCCATATGTATGGAAGGTACCAGAAGGGGAGTTGCCAGACATCCAAGTTTTTGCCCAAAACTTTTTCAAGCCATAGCTTTACTAGCTACCGAATTTGGCAAGATCGCGTTGGGCATATTGATATTATTACACGATTTCTAATGGGGCGGTATGGTACATTTGTATGGTAGGTACCAAAAGCGGAGGTGGAATGGTCCATATGTATGGGAGGTAACAGAAGGAGAGTTGCCAGACTTCCAAGTTTTTGTCTGAAACTTTGTATAGTTATAGGTTTACTAAGTACAGAATTTGGGCAAGATCGCGTTGGGGATGTTGATATTATTACACGATTTCTAATGGGCGGTATGGTATATTTGTATGGGAGGTACTAAAATGGGAGTTGCCAGACTTCCAAGTTTTTGTCCAAAACATAGTCTAACTATACGTTTACTATTTACAAAATTTGGGCAAGATCGCGTTGTGCATTTTGGTGTTATTACACGTTTTCTAAGGTAGTCTGGATGGTACATTTGTATGGGAGGTACCAGAACGGGAGTTGCCAGACTTCCAAGTTTTTGTCCGAAACTTTGTCCAGTTATACGTTTACTAACTACGGAATTTGGCCAAGATCGAACCTGCGCGTGTTGATATTATTACACGATTTCTAAGGTAGGCGGGATGGTACATTTGTATGGCAGGTACCAGAGGGGGAGTTGCCAGTTTTTGTCTGAAACTTTGTGTAGTTATAGGTTTACTAAGTACAGAACTTGGGCAGAATGATATTATTGCACGTTTCTAAGGGGGCGGGTTGGTACATTTGTATGGGAGGTAACAGAAGGAGAGTTGCCAGACTTCCAAGTTTTTGTCTGAAACTTTGTATAGTTATAGGTTTACTAAGTACAGAACTTGGGCAAGATCGCGTTGGGCGTGTTGATATTATTACACGATTTCTAAGGTAGGCGGGATGATATATTTGTATGGGAGGTACCAGAAGGGGAGTTGCCAGTTTTTGTCTGAAACTTTGTACAGTTATAGATTTACTAAGTACAGAACTTGGGCAAGATGTCGTGGGGCATATTGATATTATTGCACGTTTCTAAGGGGGCGGGATGGTACATTTGTATGGGAGGTACCAAAAGCGGAGTTGCCAGACTTAAAATTTGTGTCCAAAACTTTTTTCCAGCCATAGCTTTACTAACTACAGAATGAGGGCAAGATCGCGTTGATCACATTGATAATATTACACGGATTATAAGAGGTGGAATGGTCAATATGTATGGGAGGTAACAGAAGGAGAGTTGCCAGACTTCGAAGTTTTTGTCTGAAACTTTGTATAGTTATAGGTTTACTAAGTACAGAATTTGGCAAGATCGCGTTGGGGATGTTGATATTATTACACGATTTCTAATGGGCGGTATGGTATATTTGTATGGGAGGTACTAAAATGGGAGTTGCCCGACTTCCAAGTTTTTGTCCAAAACATAGTCTAACTATACGTTTACTATATACAAAATTTGGGCAAGATCGCGTTGTGCATTTTGGTGTTATTACACGTTTTCTAAGGTAGGCGGGATGGTACATTTGTATGGGAGGTACCAGAACGGGAGTTGCCAGACTTCCAAGTTTTTGTCCGAAACTTTGTCCAGTTATACGTTTACTAACTACGGAATTTGGCCAAGATCGAACCTGCGCGTGTTGATATTATTACACGATTTCTAAGGTAGGCGGGATGGTACATTTGTATGGCAGGTACCAGAGGGGGAGTTGCCAGTTTTTGTCTGAAACTTTGTGTAGTTATAGGTTTACTAAGTACAGAACTTGGGCAGAATGATATTATTGCACGTTTCTAAGGGGGCGGGATGGTACATTTGTATGGGAGGTACCAGAAGGGGAGTTGCCAGACTTCCAAGTTTTTGTCCGAAACTTTGTCCAGTTATACGTTAACAACTACCGAATTTGGCCAAGATCAAACCAGCGCGTGTTGATATTATTACACGATTTCTAAGGTAGGCGGGATGGTATATTTGTATGAGAGGTACCAGAAGGGGAGTTGCCAGTTTTTGTCTGAAACTTTGCATAGTTATAGGTTTACTAAGTACAGAATTTGGGCATGTTGATATTATTTTATTACACGTTTTCTAAGGTAGGCGGGATGGTACATTTGTATGGGAGGTACCAGAACGGGAGTTGCCAGACTTCCAAGTTTTTGTCCGAAACTTTGTCCAGTTATACGTTTACTAACTACTTAATTTGGCCAAGATCGAACCTGCGCGTGTTGATATTATTACACGATTTCTAAGGTAGGCGGGATGGTACATTTGTATGGCAGGTACCAGAGGGGGAGTTGCCAGTTTTTGTCTGAAACTTTGTGTAGTTATAGGTTTACTAAGTACAGAACTTGGGCAGAATGATATTATTGCACGTTTCTAAGGGGGCGGGATGGTACATTTGTATGGGAGGTACCAGAAGGGGAGTTGCCAGACTTCCAAGTTTTTGTCCGAAACTTTGTCCAGTTATATGTCAACAACTACCGAATTTGGCCAAGATCAAACCAGCGCGTGTTGATATTATTACACGATTTCTATGGTAGGCGGGATGGTATATTTGTATGAGAGGTACCAGAAGGGGAGTTGCCAGTTTTTGTCTGAAACTTTGCATAGTTATAGGTTTACTAAGTACAGAATTTGGGCATGTTGATATTATTACACGATATCTAAAGTAGGCGGGATGGTATATTTGTATGGGAGGTACCAGAAGGGGAGTTGCCAGACTTTCAAGTTGTTGTCCGAAACTTTACTACCTACCGAATTTGGGCAAGATCTCGTTGATCATATTGATAAAATTACACGATTTCTAATGGGGCGCTATGGTATATTTGTATGAGAGGTACCAGAAGGGGAGTTGCCAGTTTTTGTCTGAAACTTTGCATAGTTATAGGTTTACTAAGTACAGAATTTGGGCATGTTGATATTATTACACGATATCTAAAGTAGGCGGGATGGTATATTTGTATGGGAGGTACCAGAACGGGAGTTGCCAGACTTCCAAGTTGTTGTCCGAAACTTTGTCTAGCTGTAGATTTACTAAATACAAAATTTGGGTAAGATCTTGTTGGGCATATTGATAACATTACATGGCTTACAAGGGGCGGAATGGTACATTTGTATGGGAGGTACCAAAAGGGGAGTTGCCAGACTTAACATTTTTGTCCAGCTTTATATTTACTAAAAAAAGAATTTGGGCAAGAATCAGCGCGTGTTGATATTATTACACGATTTATAAAGTGGGCGAAATAGCACATTTCTATGGGAGGAACCCGAAGTGGTGTGGTCATACAGCCCACAAAATAAAATATTAAGCCATGCCAAATTTCAGAGTGATTGCTTTACTCTTTCGAAGTTATCGTGCGTACCAGCAGGACGGACGGACAGATGGGCATGGCTCAAACGATTCAGAAAGTCTTGAATCGAATTTGGTTCAAAGACACCTGGGGTCTAATGTGGATATTTCTATGTGCTACACTTTTGGGTCGTATCAAATGATATATACCCTCATACCCGTAGGGTGAGGGTATAGATATTGTATTACACGGTTTTATAACCAGTGACAAAGTTGCAGTCGGGTAAACCGACTTATATACCCTCACCCTTAGTAAAAACATACAAGTCTCATATTCCATTATAGCAACCTCAAAATACAGCATGTTATAGAAAAATATTGTAGAGTTTTTCTCGAAAACTTTATATAAGTACAAGAAGGGGAGTTGCAGACTTCCATGTTTTTATCCAAAATTTTGACTAGCTGTAGATTTACTAAATACAAAATTTGGGCAAGATCTTGTTGGGCATATTGATAACATTACATGGCTTACAAGGGGCGGAATGGTACATTTGTATGGGTGGTACCAGAAGGGGTGTTGCCAGACTTCTAAGTTTTTGTCCAGCTTTATATTTACTAAATAAAAAATTTGGGCAAGATTGCGTTGGGCATGTTGATATTATTACACGATTTCTAAGGTAGGTGGGATGATATATTTGTATGGGAGGTACCAGAAGGGGAGTTGCCAGTTTTTGTCTGAAACTTTGTACAGTTATAGGTATACTAAGTACAGAACTTGGGCAAGATCGCGTTGGGCATGTTGATATTATTACACGATTTCTAAGGTAGGCGGGATGATATATTTGTATGGGAGGTACCAGAAGGGGAGTTGCCAGTTTTTGTCTGAAACTTTGTACAGTTAAAGGTCTACTAAGTACAGAACTTGGACAAGATGTCGTTGGGCATATTGATATTAATGCACGTTTCTAAGGGGGCGGGATGGTACATTTGTATGGGTGGTACCAGAAGGGGAGTTGCCAGACTTCCATGTTTTCGTCCAAAACTTTGTCTAGCTTTAGATTTACTAACTACCGAATTTGGGCAAGATCGCGGTGTTCATATTGACAATATTACACGATTTCTAATGGGCGGGAAGGTACATTTGTATGGCAGGTACCAGAAGGGGAGTTGCCAGACTTCCAAGTTTTTGTCCGATACTTTGTCCAGTTATACGTTAACAACTACGGAAATTGGCCAAGATCGAATCAGCGCGTGTTGATATTATTACACTTTTCTAAAGTAGGCGGGATTGTATATTTGTATGGGAGTTGCCAGACTTCCAAGTTTTTGTCCAAAACTTAGTCTAACTATACGTTTACTAAATACAAAATTTGGGCAAGATCGCGTTGGGCATGTTGGTGGTATTACACGATTTCTAAGGTAGGCGGGATGGTACATTTGTATGGGAGGTACCAGAAGGGGACTTGCCAGACTTCCAAGTTTTTGTCCGAAACTTTGTCCAGTTATACGTTAACAACTACCGAATTTGGCCAAGATCAAACCAGCGCGTGTTGATATTATTACACGATTTCTAAGGTAGGCGGGATGGTATATTTTTATGAGAGGTACCAGAAGGGGAGTTGCCAGTTTTTGTCTGAAACTTTGCATAGTTATAGGTTTACTAAGCACAGAATTTGGGCATGTTGATATTATTACACGATATCTAAAGTAGGCGGGATGGTATATTTGTATGGGAGGTACCAGAAGGGGAGTTGCCAGACTTCCAAGTTTTTGTCCGAAACTTTACTACCTACCGAATTTGGGCAAGATATCGTTGATCATATTGATAATATTACACGGTCTATAAGGGGTGGAAATGTCCATTTGTGTGGGAGGTGCCAAAAGGGGACTTGCCAGACTTCCAAGTTTTTGTCCAAAACTTTTTCCAGCCATAGCTTTACTAACTACCGAATTTGGGCAAGATCGATTTGTTCATATTGACAATATTACACGATTTCTAATGGGGCGGGATGGTACATTTGTATGGCAGGTACCAGAAGGGGAGTTGCCAGACTTCCAAGTTTTTGTCCGATACTTTGTCCAGTTATACGTTTACTAACTACGGAATTTGGCCAAGATCGAAACTGAGCGTGTTGATATTATTACACGATTTATAAAGTGGGCGAAATATCACATTTCTATGGGAGGTAGCCCAAGTGGTGTGACCATACAGCCCATATGCAATCCCAGAATCAGTTTTGATAAAATATTAAGCCATGCCAAATTTCAGAGTGATTGCTTAACTCTTTCGAAGTTATCGTGCGTACCAGCAGGACGGACGGACAGATGGGCATGGCTCAAACGATTCAGAAAGTCATGAATCGAATTTGGTTCAAAGACACCTGGGGTCTAATGTGGATATTTCTATGTGTTACACTTTTGGGTCGTATCAAATGATATATACCCTCATACCCGTAGGGTGAGGGTATAGATATTGTATTACACGGTTTTACAACCAATGAAAAAGTTGCAGTAGGGTAAACATACAGTAAAAACATACAAGTCTCATATTCCATAATAGCAACCTCAAAATACAGCATGTTATAGAAAAATATTGTAGAGTTTTTCTCGAAAACTTTATGTAAGTACAAGAAGGGGAGATGCAGACTTCCATGTTTTTGTCCAAAACTTTGTCTAGCTGTAGATTTACTAAATACAAAATTTGGGCAAGATCTTGTTGGGCATATTGATAACATTACATGGCTTACAAGGGGCGGGATGGTTCATTTGTATGGGTGGTACCAGAAGGGGTGTTGCCAGACTTCTAAGTTTTTGTCCAGCTTTATCTTTACTAAATAAAAAATTTAGGCAAGATCGCGTTGGTCATATTGATAACATTACATGGCTTATAAGGGGCGGAATGGTACATTTGTATGGGAGGTACCAGAAGGGGTGGTGCCAGATTTCCAAGTTTTTTTCCAGCTTTATCTTTACTAAATTAAAAATTTGGGCAAGATCGCGTAGGTCATATTGATAGTATTACACGGTTTATAAGGGGCGTGATGGTACATTCGTATGGGAGATACCAGAAGGGGAGTTGCCAGACTTCCAAGTATTTGTCTGAAACTTTGTATGGTTATAGGTTTACTAAGTACAGAATTTGGGCAAGATCGCGTTGGGCATGTTGATATTCTTACACGATTTCTAAGGTAGGCGAGATGGAATATTTGTATGGGAGGTACCAGAAGGGGAGTTGCCAGACTTCCAAGTTTTTGTCTGACGCTTTGTACAGTTATAGGTTTACTATTGATATTATTATTATTATTATTATACGTATTTTTATTATTATTATACGACTTCTAAGGTAGGCGGGATGGTACAATTGTATCGGAGGTTCCAGAAGGGGAGTTGCCATACTTCCATGTTTTGTCCAAAACTTTGTCTCTCTATAGATTTACTAAATACAAAATTTGGGCAAGATCGCGTTGGTCATATTGATAGTATTCCACGGTTTATAAGTGGCGGGATGGTACATTTGTATGGGAGGTACCAGAAGGGGAGTTGCCAGACTTCCAAGTTTATACGTTTACTAACTACGGAATTTGGCCAAGATCGAACCTGCGCGAGTTGATATTATTACACGATTTAAAAAGTGGGCGAAATAGCACATTTGTATGGGAGGTAACCGAAGGGGTGTGGCCATATAGCCCATATGCAATCCCATATGCAGAATCCCAATGGGAAAATATTAAGCCGTGCCAAATTTCAGAGTGATTGCTTAACGCTTTTGAAAGTTATCGTGCGTACCAGCAGGACAGACTGACGTACAGACGGACATGACTCAAACGAGTCAGAAAGTCATGAATGGTATTTGGTTCATAGACACCTGGGGTCTAATGTGGATATTTCTATGTGTTACACTTTTGAGCCGTATCCTACCCGTAGGGTGAGGGTATAAATATTGAATAGTTTTTTTCTCGAAAATTTTATGTAAGTACAAGAAGGGGAGTTGTCAGACTTCCATGTTTTTGTCCAAAACTTTGTCTAGCTATAGATTTACTAAATACAAAATTTGGGCAAGATCTTGTTGGTCATATTGATATTATTGGACGTTTGTAAGGGGGCGGGATGGTACATTAGTATGAGAGGTACCAGAAGGGGAGTTGCCAGACTTCCAAGTTTTTGCCAGCTTTATCTTAACTAAATAAAAAATTTGGGCAAGATCGCTTTGGTCATATTGATAGTATTACACGGTTTATAAGGGGCGGGATGGTACATTTGTATGGGAGGTACCAGAAGGGGAGTTGGCAGACTTCCAAGTTTTTTTCCAGCTTTATCTTTACTAAATAAAAAATTTGGGCAATAGGTCATATTGATAGTATTACACGGTTTATAAGGGGCGGGATTGTACATTTGTATGGGAGATACCAGAAGGGGAGTTGACAGACTTCCAAGTGTCTGAAGCTTTGTATAGTTATAGGTTTACTAAGTACAGAATACTAAATACAAAATTTGGGCATGATCGCGTTGGGCATGTTGGTGTTATTACACAATTTCTAAGGTAGCCATAGCGTTACTAACTACCGAATTTGGGCAAGATTGCGTTGGTCATATTGATATTATTACACGATTTCTAAAGTGGGCGGGACGGAATATTTGTATGGGAGGTACCAGAAGGGGAGTTGCCAGACTTCCAAGTATTTGTCTGAAACTTTGTATGGTTATAGGTTTAGTAAGTACAGAATTTGGGGAAGATCGCGTTGGGCATGTTGATATTATTACACGATTTCTAAGGTAGGCAGGATGGAATATTTGTATGGGAGGTACCAGAATGGGAGTTGCCAGACTTCCAAGTATTTGTCTGAAACTTTGTATGGTTATAGGTTTAGTAAGTACAGAATTTGGGGAAGATCGCGTTGGGCATGTTGATATTATTACACGATTTCTAAGGTAGGCAGGATGGTACAATTGTATGGGAGGTACCAGAAGGGGAGTTGCCAGACTTCCAAGTTTTTGTCCAAAACTTTGTCTGGAAATAGCTTTATCAAATACAGAATTTGGGCAATATCGCGTTGGTCACATTGATATTATTACACGATCTATAAAGTGGGCGAAATAGCACATTTGTATGGGAGGTAACCGAAGGGGTGTGGCCATATAGCCCATATGCAATCCCAGAAGCAGTTTTGGGAAAATATTAAGCCGTGCCAAATTTCAGAGTGATTGCTTAACGCTTTTGAAAGTTATTGTGCGTACCAGCAGGACAGACTGACGTACAGACGGACATGACTCAAACGAGTCAGAAAGTCATGAATCGAATTTGGTTCAAAGACACCTGGGGTCTAATGTGGATATTTCTATGTGTTACACTTTTGAGCCGTATCAAATGATATATACCCTCCTACCCGTAGGGTGAGGGTATAAATATAGAATAGTTTTTTCTCGAAAATTGTATGTAAGTACAAGAAGGGGAGTTTTCAGACTTCCATGTTTTTGTCCAAAACTTTGTCTAGCTATAGATTTACTACATACAAAATTTGGGCAAGATCTGGTTGGTCATATTGATAACACTACATGGCTTATAAGGGACGGTATGGTACATTTGTATGGGAGGTACCAGAAGGGGTGGTGCCAGACTTCCAAGTTTTTTTCCAGCTTTATCTTTACTAAATAAAAAATTTGGGCAATAGGTCATATTGATAGTATTACACGGTTTATAAGGGGCGGGATTGTACATTTGTATGGGAGATACCAGAAGGGGAGTTGACAGACTTCCAAGTTTTTGTCTGAAACTTTGTATGGTTATAGGTTTACTAAGTACAGAATTTGGGCAAGATCGCGTTGGGCATGTTGATATTATTACACGATTTCTAAGGTAGGCGGGATGGTATATTTGTATGGGAGGTACCAGAAGTGGTGTTGCCAGACTTCCAAGTTTTTGTCTGAAGCTTTGTTAAAGGTTTATTAAGTACAGACCTTGGGCTAGATCTCGTTGGGCATATTGATATTATTGGACGTTTCTAAGGGGGTGGGATGGTACATTTGTATGGGAGGTACCAGAAGGGGAGTTGCCAGACTTCCAAGTTTTTGTCCGAAACTTTGTCTTGCAACGATTTCTAATGGGTCGGGATTGTACATTTGTATGGGAGGTACCAGAAGGCGAGTTGACAGACTTCCAAGTTTTTGTCTGAAACTTTGTATGGTTATAGGTTTACTAAGTACAGAATTTGGGCAAGATCGCGTTGGGCATGTTGATATTATTACACGATTTCTAAGGTAGGCGGGATGGTATATTTGTATGGGAGGTACCAGAAGGGGAGTTGCCAGACTTCCAAGTTTATGTCTGAAGCTTTGTTAAAGGTTAATTAAGTACAGACTTTGGGCTAGATCTCGTTGGGCATATTGATATTATTGGACGTTTCTAAGGGGGTGGGATTGTACATTTGTATGGGAGGTACCAGAAGGGGAGTTGCCAGACTTCCAAGTTTTTGTCTGAAGCTTTGTTAAAGGTAAATTAAGTACAGACCTTGGGCTAGATCTCGTTGGGCATATTGATATTATTGGACGTTTCTAAGGGGGCGGGATGGTACATTCGTATGGGAGGTACCAGAAGGGTAGTTGCCAGACTTCCAAGTTTTTGTCTGAAGCTTTGTTAAAGGTTAACTAAGTACAGACCTTGGGAAAGATCTCGTTGGGCATATTGATATTATTGGACGTTTGTAAGGGGGCGGGATGGTACATTAGTATGGGAGGTACCAGAAGGGGAGTTGCCGACTACCAAGTTTTTGCCAGCTTTATCTTTACTAAATAAAAAATTTGGGCAAGATCGCTTTGGTCATATTGATAGTATTACACGGTTTATAAGGGGCGGGATGGTACATTTGTATGGGAGATACCAGAAGGGGAGTTGACAGACTTCCAAGTTTTTGTCTGAAACTTTGTCTTGCAACGATTTCTAATGGGTCGGGATTGTACATTTGTATGGGAGGTACCAGAAGGGGAGTTGCCAGACTTCCAAGTTTTTGTCAGAAACTTTGTCCAGTTATACGTTTACTAACTACGGAATTTAGCCAAGATCAAACTTGAGCGTGTTGATATTATTACACGATTTATAAAGTGGGCGGAATAGCACATTTGTATGGGAGGTACCAGAAGGGGTGTGGCCATATAGCCCATATGCAATCCCAAAACTCTGTCTAGCTATAGATTTACTAAATACAAAATTTGGGCAAGATCTTGTTGGTCATATTGATAACATTACACGGTTTATAAGGTAGGCGGGATGGTATATTTGTATGGGAGGTACCAGAAGGGGAGTTGTCAGACTTCCAAGTTTTTGTCTGAAACTTTGTATAGTTATAGGTTTACTAAGTACAGACCTTGGGCAAAATCTCATATTGATATTATTGGACGTTTCTAAGGGGGTGGGATGGTACATTTGTATGGGAGGTACCAGAAGGGGAGTTGCCAGACTTCCAAGTTTTTGTCCGAAACTTTGTCTTGCAACGATTTCTAATGGGTCGGCATTGTACATTTGTATGGGAGGTACCAGAAGGCGAGTTGACAGACTTCCAAGTTTTTGTCTGAAACTTTGTATGGTTATAGGTTTACTAAGTACAGAATTTGGGCAAGATCGCGTCGGGCATGTTGATATTATTACACGATTTCTAAGGTAGGCGGGATGGTATATTTGTATGGGAGGTACCAGAAGGGGAGTTGCCAGACTTCCAAGTTTTTGTCTGAAGATTTGTTAAAGGTTAATTAAGTACAGACCTTGGGCTAGATCTCGTTGGGCATATTGATATTATTGGACGTTTCTAAGGGGGTGGGATGGTACATTTGTATGGGAGGTACCAGAAGGGGAGTTGCCAGACCTCCAAGTTTTTGTCCGAAACTTTGTCTTGCAACGATTTCTAATGGGTCGGGATTGTACATTTGTATGGGAGGTACCAGAAGGGGAGTTGCCAGACTTCCAAGTTTTTGTCAGAAACTTTGTCCAGTTATACGTTTACTAACTACAGAATTTAGCCAAGATCAAACTTGAGCGTGTTGATATTATTACACGATTTATAAAGTGGGCGGAATAGCAGATTTGTATGGGAGGTACCAGAAGGGGTGTGGCCATATAGCCCATATGCAATCCCATAACTCTGTCTAGCTATAGATTTACTAAATACAAAATTTGGGCAAGATCTTGTTGGTCCTATTGATAACATTACACGGTTTATAAGGGGTGGGATGGTAGATTTGTATGGCAGGTACCAGAAGGGGAGTTGTGAGACTTCCAAGTTTTTGTCTGAAACTTTGTATAGTTATAGGTTTACTAAGTACAGACCTTGGGCAAAATCTCATATTGATATTATTGGACGTTTCTAAGGGGGCGGGATTGTACATTTGTATGGGAGGTACCAGAAGGGGAGTTGCCAGACTTCCAAGTTTTTGTCTGAAGCTTTGTTAAAGGTTAATTAAGTACATACCTTGGGCCAGATCTCGTTGGGCATATTGATATTATTGGACGTTTCTAAGGGGGTGGGATGGTACATTTGTATGGGAGGTACCAGAAGGGTAGTTGCCAGACTTCCAAGTTTTTGTCTGAAGCTTTGTTAAAGGTTAACTAAGTACAGACCTTGGGCAAGATCTCGTTGGGAATATTGATATTATTGGACGTTTGTAAGGGGGCGGGATGCTACATTAGTATGGGAGGTACCAGAAGGGGAGTTACCAGACTTCCAAGTTTTTGCTAGCTTTATCTTTACTAAATAAAAAATTTGGGCAAGATCGCTTTGGTCATATTGATAGTATTACACGGTTTATAAGGGGCGGGATGGTACATTTGTATGGGAGATACCAGAAGGGGAGTTGCCAGACTTCCAAGTTTTTGTCTGAAGCTTTGTATAGTTATAGGTTTACTAAGTACGGAATACTAAATACAAAATTCGGGCAAGATCGCGTTGGGCATGTTGGTGTTATTACACAATTTCTAAGGTAGCCATAGCTTTACTAACTACCGAATTTGGGCAAGATTGCGTTGGTCATATTGATATTATTACACGATTTCTAAAGTGGGCGAAATAGACGATTTGTGTGGGAGGTACACGAAGGCGTGTGGCCATATAGCCCATATACAATCCCATAAGCAATTTTGAAAAAATATTAACCCATGCCAAATTTAAAAGCGATTGTTTAACTCTTTCGAAAGTAATCGTGCGTACCAGCAGGAAAGCGGACGCACAGACGGACATGGCTCAAGCGATTCAGAAAGTCATGAATCGAATTTGGTTCAAAGACACCTGGGGTCTAATGTGGATATTTGTATGTGTTACACTTTTGAGCCGTATCAAATGATATATACCCGTAGGGTGAGGGTATACATATTGTAGAGCTTTTTCTCGAAAATTGTATGTAAGTACCAGAAGGGGAGTTGTCAGAATTCCATGTTTTTGTCCAAAACGTTGTCTAGCTATAGATTTACTACATACAAAATTTGGGCAAGATCTGGTTGGTCATATTGATAACATTACATGGCTTATAAGGGGCGGGATGGTACATTTGTATGGGAGGTACCAGAAGGGGTGGTGCCAGACTTCCAAGTTTTTTTCCAGCTTTATCTTTACTAAATAAAAAATTTGGGCAAGATCGCGTAGGTCATATTGATAGTATTACACGGTTTATAAGGGGCGGGATGGTACATTTGTATGGGAGATACCAGAAGGGGAGTTTTTGTCTGAAACTTTGTATAGTTATAGGTTTACTAAGTACAGACATTGGGCAAAATCTCGTTGGACATATTGATATTATTGGACGTTTCTAAGGGGGCGGGATTGTACATTTGTATGGGAGGTACCAGAAGGGGAGTTGCCAGACTTCCAAGTTTTTGTCTGAAGATTTGTTAAAGGTTAATTAAGTACAGACCTTGGGCTAGATCTCGTTGGGCATATTGATATTATTGGACGTTTCTAAAGGGGGCGGGATGGTACATTTGTATGGGAGGTACCAGAAGGGTAGTTGCCAGACTTCCAAGTTTTTGTCTGAAGCTTTGTTAAAGGTTAACTAAGTACAGACCTTGGGAAAGATCTCGTTGGGCATATTGATATTATTGGACGTTTGTAAGGGGGCGGGATGGTACATTAGTATGGGAGGTACCAGAAGGGGAGTTGCCGACTTCCAAGTTTTTGCCAGTTTTATCTTTACTAAATAAAAAATTTGGGCAAGACCGCTTTGGTCATATTGATAGTATTACACGGTTTATAAGGGGCGGGATGGTACATTTGTATGGGAGATACCAGAAGGGGAGTTGACAGACTTCCAAGTTTTTGTCTGAAACTTTGTATGGTTATAGGTTTACTAAGTACAGAATTTGGGCAAGATCGCGTTGGGCATGTTGATATTATTACACGATTTCTAAGGTAGGCGGGATGGTATATTTGTATGGGAGGTACCAGAAGGGGAGTTGCCAGACTTCCAAGTTTTTGTCTGAAGCTTTGTTAAAGGTTAATTAAGTACAGACCTTGGGCTAGATCTCGTTGGGCATATTGATATTATTGTACGTTTGTAAGGGGGCGGGATGGTACATTAGTATGGGAGGTACCAGAAGGAGAGTTGCCGACTTCCAAGTTTTTGCCAGCTTTATCTTTACTAAATAAAACATTTGGGCAAGATCGCTTTGGTCATATTGATAGTATTACACGGTTTATAAGGGGCGGGATGGTACATTTGTATGGGAGATACCAGAAGGGG
Source organism: Hydrotaea cyrtoneurina (assembly GCA_958296145.1). Taxonomy (NCBI): domain Eukaryota; kingdom Metazoa; phylum Arthropoda; class Insecta; order Diptera; family Muscidae; genus Hydrotaea; species Hydrotaea cyrtoneurina. The sequence continues at coordinate 50,947,592 of OY282517.1, forward strand.
AGTTGACAGACTTCCAAGTTTTTGTCTGAAACTTTGTATGGTTATAGGTTTACTAAGTACAGAATTTGGCAAGATCGCGTTGGGCATGTTGATATTATTACACGATTTCTAAGGTAGGCGGGATGGTATATTTGTATGGGAGGTACCAGAATTGGAGTTGCCAGACTTCCAAGTTTTTGTCTGAAGCTTTGTTAAAGGTTAATTAAGTACAGACCTTGGGCTAGATCTCGTTGGGCATTTTGATATTATTGGACGTTTCTAAGGGGGTGGGATGGTACATTTGTATGGGAGGTACCAGAAGGGGAGTTGCCAGACTTCCAAGTTTTTGTCCGAAACTTTGTTTTGCAACGATTTTTAATGGGTCGGGATTGTACATTTGTATGGGAGGTACCAGAAGGGGAGTTGCCAGACTTCCAAGTTTTTGTCAGAAACTTTGTCCAGTTATACGTTTACTAACTACGGAATTTAGCCAAGATCAAACTTGAGCGTTTTGATATTATTACACGATTTATAAAGTGGGCGGAATAGCACATTTGTATGGGAGGTACCAGAAGGGGTGTGGCCGTATAGCCCATATGCAATCCCAAAACTCTGTCTAGCTATAGATTTACTAAATACAAAATTTGGGCAAGATCTTGTTGGTCATATTGATAACATTACACGGTTTATAAGGGGTGGGATGGTAGATTTGTATGACAGGTACCAGAAGGGGACTTGTCAGACTTCCAAGTTGTTGTCTGAAACTTTGTATATTTATAGGTTTACTAAGTACAGACCTTGGGCAAAATCTCATATTGATATTATTGGACGTTTCTAAGGGGGCGGGATTGTACATTTGTATGGGAGGTACCAGAAGGGGAGTTGCCAGACTTCCAAGTTTTTGTCCAGCTTTATCTTTACTAAATAAAAAATTTGGGCAAGATCGCGTTGGTCATATTGATAGTATTACACGGTTTATAAGGGGCGGGATGATAAATTTGTATGGGAGATAGCAGAAGGGGAGTTTCCAGACTTCCAAGTTTTTGTCTGAAACTTTGTATGGTTATAGGTTTACTAAGTACAGAATTTGGGCAAGATCGCGTTGGGCATGTTGATATTATTACACGATTTCTAAGGTAGGAGGGGTGGTATATTTGTATGGGAGGTACCAGAAAGGAATTGTCAGTTTTTGTCTGAAACTTTGTATAGTTATAGGTTTACTAAGTACAGACCTTGGGCAAGATCTCGTTGGGCATATTGATACTATTGGACGTTTCTAAGGGGGCAGGATGGTAGATTTGTATGGGAGGTACCAGAAGGGGAGCTGCCAGACTTCCATATTTTTGTCCAAAACTTAGTGTAACTATACGTTTACTAAATACAAAATTTGGGCAAGATCGCGTTGGGCATGTTTGTGTTATTACACGATTTCTAAGGTAGGCGGGATGGTATATTTGTATGGGAGGTACCAGAAGTGGTGTTGCCAGACTTCCAAGTTTTTGTCTGAAGCTTTGTTAAAGGTTTATTAAGTACAGACCTTGGGCTAGATCTCGTTGGGCATATTGATATTATTGGACGTTTCTAAGGGGGTGGGATGGTACATTTGTATGGGAGGTACCAGAAGGGGAGTTGCCAGACTTCCAAGTTTTTGTCCGAAACTTTGTCTTGCAACGATTTCTAATGGGTCGGGATTGTACATTTGTATGGGAGGTACCAGAAGGCGAGTTGACAGACTTCCAAGTTTTTGTCTGAAACTTTGTATGGTTATAGGTTTACTAAGTACAGAATTTGGGCAAGATCGCGTTGGGCATGTTGATATTATTACACGATTTCTAAGGTAGGCGGGATGGTATATTTGTATGGGAGGTACCAGAAGGGGAGTTGCCAGACTTCCAAGTTTATGTCTGAAGCTTTGTTAAAGGTTAATTAAGTACAGACTTTGGGCTAGATCTCGTTGGGCATATTGATATTATTGGACGTTTCTAAGGGGGTGGGATTGTACATTTGTATGGGAGGTACCAGAAGGGGAGTTGCCAGACTTCCAAGTTTTTGTCTGAAGCTTTGTTAAAGGTAAATTAAGTACAGACCTTGGGCTAGATCTCGTTGGGCATATTGATATTATTGGACGTTTCTAAGGGGGCGGGATGGTACATTCGTATGGGAGGTACCAGAAGGGTAGTTGCCAGACTTCCAAGTTTTTGTCTGAAGCTTTGTTAAAGGTTAACTAAGTACAGACCTTGGGAAAGATCTCGTTGGGCATATTGATATTATTGGACGTTTGTAAGGGGGCGGGATGGTACATTAGTATGGGAGGTACCAGAAGGGGAGTTGCCGACTACCAAGTTTTTGCCAGCTTTATCTTTACTAAATAAAAAATTTGGGCAAGATCGCTTTGGTCATATTGATAGTATTACACGGTTTATAAGGGGCGGGATGGTACATTTGTATGGGAGATACCAGAAGGGGAGTTGACAGACTTCCAAGTTTTTGTCTGAAACTTTGTCTTGCAACGATTTCTAATGGATCGGGATTGTACATTTGTATGGGAGGTACCAGAAGGGGAGTTGCCAGACTTCCAAGTTTTTGTCAGAAACTTTGTCCAGTTATACGTTTACTAACTACGGAATTTAGCCAAGATCAAACTTGAGCGTGTTGATATTATTACACGATTTATAAAGTGGGCGGAATAGCACATTTGTATGGGAGGTACCAGAAGGGGTGTGGCCATATAGCCCATATGCAATCCCAAAACTCTGTCTAGCTATAGATTTACTAAATACAAAATTTGGGCAAGATCTTGTTGGTCATATTGATAACATTACACGGTTTATAAGGTAGGCGGGATGGTATATTTGTATGGGAGGTACCAGAAGGGGAGTTGTCAGACTTCCAAGTTTTTGTCTGAAACTTTGTATAGTTATAGGTTTACTAAGTACAGACCTTGGGCAAAATCTCATATTGATATTATTGGACGTTTCTAAGGGGGTGGGATGGTACATTTGTATGGGAGGTACCAGAAGGGGAGTTGCCAGACTTCCAAGTTTTTGTCCGAAACTTTGTCTTGCAACGATTTCTAATGGGTCGGCATTGTACATTTGTATGGGAGGTACCAGAAGGCGAGTTGACAGACTTCCAAGTTTTTGTCTGAAACTTTGTATGGTTATAGGTTTACTAAGTACAGAATTTGGGCAAGATCGCGTCGGGCATGTTGATATTATTACACGATTTCTAAGGTAGGCGGGATGGTATATTTGTATGGGAGGTACCAGAAGGGGAGTTGCCAGACTTCCAAGTTTTTGTCTGAAGATTTGTTAAAGGTTAATTAAGTACAGACCTTGGGCTAGATCTCGTTGGGCATATTGATATTATTGGACGTTTCTAAGGGGGTGGGATGGTACATTTGTATGGGAGGTACCAGAAGGGGAGTTGCCAGACCTCCAAGTTTTTGTCCGAAACTTTGTCTTGCAACGATTTCTAATGGGTCGGGATTGTACATTTGTATGGGAGGTACCAGAAGGGGAGTTGCCAGACTTCCAAGTTTTTGTCAGAAACTTTGTCCAGTTATACGTTTACTAACTACGGAATTTAGCCAAGATCAAACTTGAGCGTGTTGATATTATTACACGATTTATAAAGTGGGCGGAATAGCACATTTGTATGGGAGGTACCAGAAGGGGTGTGGCCATATAGCCCATATGCAATCCCATAACTCTGTCTAGCTATAGATTTACTAAATACAAAATTTGGGCAAGATCTTGTTGGTCCTATTGATAACATTACACGGTTTATAAGGGGTGGGATGGTAGATTTGTATGGCAGGTACCAGAAGGGGAGTTGTGAGACTTCCAAGTTTTTGTCTGAAACTTTGTATAGTTATAGGTTTACTAAGTACAGACCTTGGGCAAAATCTCATATTGATATTATTGGACGTTTCTAAGGGGGCGGGATTGTACATTTGTATGGGAGGTACCAGAAGGGGAGTTGCCAGACTTCCAAGTTTTTGTCTGAAGCTTTGTTAAAGGTTAATTAAGTACATACCTTGGGCCAGATCTCGTTGGGCATATTGATATTATTGGACGTTTCTAAGGGGGTGGGATGGTACATTTGTATGGGAGGTACCAGAAGGGTAGTTGCCAGACTTCCAAGTTTTTGTCTGAAGCTTTGTTAAAGGTTAACAAAGTACAGACCTTGGGCAAGATCTCGTTGGGAATATTGATATTATTGGACGTTTGTAAGGGGGCGGGATGCTACATTAGTATGGGAGGTACCAGAAGGGGAGTTACCAGACTTCCAAGTTTTTGCTAGCTTTATCTTTACTAAATAAAAAATTTGGGCAAGATCGCTTTGGTCATATTGATAGTATTACACGGTTTATAAGGGGCGGGATGGTACATTTGTATGGGAGATACCAGAAGGGGAGTTGCCAGACTTCCAAGTATTTGTCTGAAGCTTTGTATAGTTATAGGTTTACTAAGTACAGAATACTAAATACAAAATTCGGGCAAGATCGCGTTGGGCATGTTGGTGTTATTACACAATTTCTAAGGTAGCCATAGCTTTACTAACTACCGAATTTGGGCAAGATTGCGTTGGTCATATTGATATTATTACACGATTTCTAAAGTGGGCGAAATAGACGATTTGTGTGGGAGGTACACGAAGGCGTGTGGCCATATAGCCCATATACAATCCCATAAGCAATTTTGGAAAAATATTAACCCATGCCAAATTTAAAAGCGATTGTTTAACTCTTTCGAAAGTAATCGTGCGTACCAGCAGGAAAGCGGACGCACAGACGGACATGGCTCAAGCGATTCAGAAAGTCATGAATCGAATTTGGTTCAAAGACACCTGGGGTCTAATGTGGATATTTGTATGTGTTACACTTTTGAGCCGTATCAAATGATATATACCCGTAGGGTGAGGGTATACATATTGTAGAGCTTTTTCTCGAAAATTGTATGTAAGTACCAGAAGGGGAGTTGTCAGAATTCCATGTTTTTGTCCAAAACGTTGTCTAGCTATAGATTTACTACATACAAAATTTGGGCAAGATCTGGTTGGTCATATTGATAACATTACATGGCTTATAAGGGGCGGGATGGTACATTTGTATGGGAGGTACCAGAAGGGGTGGTGCCAGACTTCCAAGTTTTTTTCCAGCTTTATCTTTACTAAATAAAAAATTTGGGCAAGATCGCGTAGGTCATATTGATAGTATTACACGGTTTATAAGGGGCGGGATGGTACATTTGTATGGGAGATACCAGAAGGGGAGTTTTTGTCTGAAACTTTGTATAGTTACAGTACAGACATTGGGCAAAATCTCGTTGGACATATTGATATTATTGGACGTTTCTAAGGGGGCGGGATTGTACATTTGTATGGGAGGTACCAGAAGGGGAGTTGCCAGACTTCCAAGTTTTTGTCTGAAGATTTGTTAAAGGTTAATTAAGTACAGACCTTGGGCTAGATCTCGTTGGGCATATTGATATTATTGGACGTTTCTAAAGGGGGCGGGATGGTACATTTGTATGGGAGGTACCAGAAGGGTAGTTGCCAGACTTCCAAGTTTTTGTCTGAAGCTTTGTTAAAGGTTAACTAAGTACAGACCTTGGGAAAGATCTCGTTGGGCATATTGATATTATTGGACGTTTGTAAGGGGGCGGGATGGTACATTAGTATGGGAGGTACCAGAAGGGGAGTTGCCGACTTCCAAGTTTTTGCCAGTTTTATCTTTACTAAATAAAAAATTTGGGCAAGACCGCTTTGGTCATATTGATAGTATTACACGGTTTATAAGGGGCGGGATGGTACATTTGTATGGGAGATACCAGAAGGGGAGTTGACAGACTTCCAAGTTTTTGTCTGAAACTTTGTATGGTTATAGGTTTACTAAGTACAGAATTTGGGCAAGATCGCGTTGGGCATGTTGATATTATTACACGATTTCTAAGGTAGGCGGGATGGTATATTTGTATGGGAGGTACCAGAAGGGGAGTTGCCAGACTTCCAAGTTTTTGTCTGAAGCTTTGTTAAAGGTTAATTAAGTACAGACCTTGGGCTAGATCTCGTTGGGCATATTGATATTATTGTACGTTTGTAAGGGGGCGGGATGGTACATTAGTATGGGAGGTACCAGAAGGAGAGTTGCCGACTTCCAAGTTTTTGCCAGCTTTATCTTTACTAAATAAAACATTTGGGCAAGATCGCTTTGGTCATATTGATAGTATTACACGGTTTATAAGAGGCGGGATGGTACATTTGTATGGGAGATACCAGAAGGGGAGTTGACAGACTTCCAAGTTTTTGTCTGAAACTTTGTATGGTTATAGGTTTACTAAGTACAGAATTTGGCAAGATCGCGTTGGGCATGTTGATATTATTACACGATTTCTAAGGTAGGCGGGATGGTATATTTGTATGGGAGGTACCAGAATTGGAGTTGCCAGACTTCCAAGTTTATGTCTGAAGCTTTGTTAAAGGTTAATTAAGTACAGACCTTGGGCTAGATCTCGTTGGGCATTTTGATATTATTGGACGTTTCTAAGGGGGTGGGATGGTACATTTGTATGGGAGGTACCAGAAGGGGAGTTGCCAGACTTCCAAGTTTTTGTCCGAAACTTTGTTTTGCAACGATTTTTAATGGGTCGGGATTGTACATTTGTATGGGAGGTACCAGAAGGGGAGTTGCCAGACTTCCAAGTTTTTGTCAGAAACTTTGTCCAGTTATACGTTTACTAACTACGGAATTTAGCCAAGATCAAACTTGAGCGTTTTGATATTATTACACGATTTATAAAGTGGGCGGAATTGCACATTTGTATGGGAGGTACCAGAAGGGGTGTGGCCGTATAGCCCATATGCAATCCCAAAACTCTGTCTAGCTATAGATTTACTAAATACAAAATTTGGGCAAGATCTTGTTGGTCATATTGATAACATTACACGGTTTATAAGGGGTGGGATGGTAGATTTGTATGACAGGTACCAGAAGGGGACTTGTCAGACTTCCAAGTTGTTGTCTGAAACTTTGTATATTTATAGGTTTACTAAGTACAGACCTTGGGCAAAATCTCATATTGATATTATTGGACGTTTCTAAGGGGGCGGGATTGTACATTTGTATGGGAGGTACCAGAAGGGGAGTTGCCAGACTTCCAAGTTTTTGTCCAGCTTTATCTTTACTAAATAAAAAATTTGGGCAAGATCGCGTTGGTCATATTGATAGTATTACACGGTTTATAAGGGGCGGGATGATAAATTTGTATGGGAGATAGCAGAAGGGGAGTCTCCAGACTTCCAAGTTTTTGTCTGAAACTTTGTATGGTTATAGGTTTACTAAGTACAGAATTTGGGCAAGATCGCGTTGGGCATGTTGATATTATTACACGATTTCTAAGGTAGGAGGGGTGGTATATTTGTATGGGAGGTACCAGAAAGGAATTGTCAGTTTTTGTCTGAAACTTTGTATAGTTATAGGTTTACTAAGTACAGACCTTGGGCAAGATCTCGTTGGGCATATTGATACTATTGGACGTTTCTAAGGGGGCAGGATGGTAGATTTGTATGGGAGGTACCAGAAGGGGAGCTGCCAGACTTCCATATTTTTGTCCAAAACTTAGTGTAACTATACGTTTACTAAATACAAAATTTGGGCAAGATCGCGTTGGGCATGTTTGTGTTATTACACGATTTCTAAGGTAGGCGGGATGGTATATTTGTATGGGAGGTACCAGAAGTGGTGTTGCCAGACTTCCAAGTTTTTGTCTGAAGCTTTGTTAAAGGTTTATTAAGTACAGACCTTGGGCTAGATCTCGTTGGGCATATTGATATTATTGGACGTTTCTAAGGGGGTGGGATGGTACATTTGTATGGGAGGTTCCAGAAGGGGAGTTGCCAGACTTCCAAGTTTTTGTCCGAAACTTTGTCTTGCAACGATTTCTAATGGGTCGGGATTGTACATTTGTATGGGAGGTACCAGAAGGCGAGTTGACAGACTTCCAAGTTTTTGTCTGAAACTTTGTATGGTTATAGGTTTACTAAGTACAGAATTTGGGCAAGATCGCGTTGGGCATGTTGATATTATTACACGATTTCTAAGGTAGGGGGGTGGTATATTTGTATGGGAGGTACCAGAAGGGGAGTTGCCAGACTTCCAAGTTTATGTCTGAAGCTTTGTTAAAGGTTAATTAAGTACAGACTTTGGGCTAGATCTCGTTGGGCATATTGATATTATTGGACGTTTCTAAGGGGGTGGGATTGTACATTTGTATGGGAGGTACCAGAAGGGGAGTTGCCAGACTTCCAAGTTTTTGTCTGAAGCTTTGTTAAAGGTAAATTAAGTACAGACCTTGGGCTAGATCTCGTTGGGCATATTGATATTATTGGACGTTTCTAAGGGGGCGGGATGGTACATTCGTATGGGAGGTACCAGAAGGGTAGTTGCCAGACTTCCAAGTTTTTGTCTGAAGCTTTGTTAAAGGTTAACTAAGTACAGACCTTGGGAAAGATCTCGTTGGGCATATTGATATTATTGGACGTTTGTAAGGGGGCGGGATGGTACATTAGTATGGGAGGTACCAGAAGGGGAGTTGCCGACTACCAAGTTTTTGCCAGCTTTATCTTTACTAAATAAAAAATTTGGGCAAGATCGCTTTGGTCATATTGATAGTATTACACGGTTTATAAGGGGCGGGATGGTACATTTGTATGGGAGATACCAGAAGGGGAGTTGACAGACTTCCAAGTTTTTGTCTGAAACTTTGTCTTGCAACGATTTCTAATGGGTCGGGATTGTACATTTGTATGGGAGGTACCAGAAGGGGAGTTGCCAGACTTCCAAGTTTTTGTCAGAAACTTTGTCCAGTTATACGTTTACTAACTACGGAATTTAGCCAAGATCAAACTTGAGCGTGTTGATATTATTACACGATTTATAAAGTGGGCGGAATAGCACATTTGTATGGGAGGTACCAGAAGGGGTGTGGCCATATAGCCCATATGCAATCCCAAAACTCTGTCTAGCTATAGATTTACTAAATACAAAATTTGGGCAAGATCTTGTTGGTCATATTGATAACATTACACGGTTTATAAGGTAGGCGGGATGGTATATTTGTATGGGAGGTACCAGAAGGGGAGTTGTCAGACTTCCAAGTTTTTGTCTGAAACTTTGTATAGTTATAGGTTTACTAAGTACAGACCTTGGGCAAAATCTCATATTGATATTATTGGACGTTTCTAAGGGGGTGGGATGGTACATTTGTATGGGAGGTACCAGAAGGGGAGTTGCCAGACTTCCAAGTTTTTGTCCGAAACTTTGTCTTGCAACGATTTCTAATGGGTCGGCATTGTACATTTGTATGGGAGGTACCAGAAGGCGAGTTGACAGACTTCCAAGTTTTTGTCTGAAACTTTGTATGGTTATAGGTTTACTAAGTACAGAATTTGGGCAAGATCGCGTCGGGCATGTTGATATTATTACACGATTTCTAAGGTAGGCGGGATGGTATATTTGTATGGGAGGTACCAGAAGGGGAGTTGCCAGACTTCCAAGTTTTTGTCTGAAGATTTGTTAAAGGTTAATTAAGTACAGACCTTGGGCTAGATCTCGTTGGGCATATTGATATTATTGGACGTTTCTAAGGGGGTGGGATGGTACATTTGTATGGGAGGTACCAGAAGGGGAGTTGCCAGACCTCCAAGTTTTTGTCCGAAACTTTGTCTTGCAACGATTTCTAATGGGTCGGGATTGTACATTTGTATGGGAGGTACCAGAAGGGGAGTTGCCAGACTTCCAAGTTTTTGTCAGAAACTTTGTCCAGTTATACGTTTACTAACTACGGAATTTAGCCAAGATCAAACTTGAGCGTGTTGATATTATTACACGATTTATAAAGTGGGCGGAATAGCACATTTGTATGGGAGGTACCAGAAGGGGTGTGGCCATATAGCCCATATGCAATACCATAACTCTGTCTAGCTATAGATTTACTAAATACAAAATTTGGGCAAGATCTTGTTGGTCCTATTGATAACATTACACGGTTTATAAGGGGTGGGATGGTAGATTTGTATGGCAGGTACCAGAAGGGGAGTTGTGAGACTTCCAAGTTTTTGTCTGAAACTTTGTATAGTTATAGGTTTACTAAGTACAGACCTTGGGCAAAATCTCATATTGATATTATTGGACGTTTCTAAGGGGGCGGGATTGTACATTTGTATGGGAGGTACCAGAAGGGGAGTTGCCAGACTTCCAAGTTTTTGTCTGAAGCTTTGTTAAAGGTTAATTAAGTACATACCTTGGGCCAGATCTCGTTGGGCATATTGATATTATTGGACGTTTCTAAGGGGGTGGGATGGTACATTTGTATGGGAGGTACCAGAAGGGTAGTTGCCAGACTTCCAAGTTTTTGTCTGAAGCTTTGTTAAAGGTTAACTAAGTACAGACCTTGGGCAAGATCTCGTTGGGAATATTGATATTATTGGACGTTTGTAAGGGGGCGGGATGCTACATTAGTATGGGAGGTACCAGAAGGGGAGTTACCAGACTTCCAAGTTTTTGCTAGCTTTATCTTTACTAAATAAAAAATTTGGGCAAGATCGCTTTGGTCATATTGATAGTATTACACGGTTTATAAGGGGCGGGATGGTACATTTGTATGGGAGATACCAGAAGGGGAGTTGCCAGACTTCCAAGTTTTTGTCTGAAGCTTTGTATAGTTATAGGTTTACTAAGTACAGAATACTAAATACAAAATTCGGGCAAGATCGCGTTGGGCATGTTGGTGTTATTACACAATTTCTAAGGTAGCCATAGCTTTACTAACTACCGAATTTGGGCAAGATTGCGTTGGTCATATTGATATTATTACACGATTTCTAAAGTGGGCGAAATAGACGATTTGTGTGGGAGGTACACGAAGGCGTGTGGCCATATAGCCCATATACAATCCCATAAGCAATTTTGGAAAAATATTAACCCATGCCAAATTTAAAAGCGATTGTTTAACTCTTTCGAAAGTAATCGTGCGTACCAGCAGGAAAGCGGACGCACAGACGGACATGGCTCAAGCGATTCAGAAAGTCATGAATCGAATTTGGTTCAAAGACACCTGGGGTCTAATGTGGATATTTGTATGTGTTACACTTTTGAGCCGTATCAAATGATATATACCCGTAGGGTGAGGGTATACATATTGTAGAGCTTTTTCTCGAAAATTGTATGTAAGTACCAGAAGGGGAGTTGTCAGAATTCCATGTTTTTGTCCAAAACGTTGTCTAGCTATAGATTTACTACATACAAAATTTGGGCAAGATCTGGTTGGTCATATTGATAACATTACATGGCTTATAAGGGGCGGGATGGTACATTTGTATGGGAGGTACCAGAAGGGGTGGTGCCAGACTTCCAAGTTTTTTTCCAGCTTTATCTTTACTAAATAAAAAATTTGGGCAAGATCGCGTAGGTCATATTGATAGTATTACACGGTTTATAAGGGGCGGGATGGTACATTTGTATGGGAGATACCAGAAGGGGAGTTTTTGTCTGAAACTTTGTATAGTTATAGGTTTACTAAGTACAGACATTGGGCAAAATCTCGTTGGACATATTGATATTATTGGACGTTTCTAAGGGGGCGGGATTGTACATTTGTATGGGAGGTACCAGAAGGGGAGTTGCCAGACTTCCAAGTTTTTGTCTGAAGATTTGTTAAAGGTTAATTAAGTACAGACCTTGGGCTAGATCTCGTTGGGCATATTGATATTATTGGACGTTTCTAAGGGGGCGGGATGGTACATTTGTATGGGAGGTACCAGAAGGGTAGTTGCCAGACTTCCAAGTTTTTGTCTGAAGCTTTGTTAAAGGTTAACTAAGTACAGACCTTGGGAAAGATCTCGTTGGGCATATTGATATTATTGGACGTTTGTAAGGGGGCGGGATGGTACATTAGTATGGGAGGTACCAGAAGGGGAGATGCCGACTTCCAAGTTTTTGCCAGTTTTATCTTTACTAAATAAAAAATTTGGGCAAGATCGCTTTGGTCATATTGATAGTATTACACGGTTTATAAGGGGCGGGATGGTACATTTGTATGGGAGATACCAGAAGGGGAGTTGACAGACTTCCAAGTTTTTGTCTGAAACTTTGTATGGTTATAGGTTTACTAAGTACAGAATTTGGGCAAGATCGCGTTGGGCATGTTGATATTATTACACGATTTCTAAGGTAGGCGGGATGGTATATTTGTATGGGAGGTACCAGAAGGGGAGTTGCCAGACTTCCAAGTTTTTGTCTGAAGCTTTGTTAAAGGTTAATTAAGTACAGACCTTGGGCTAGATCTCGTTGGGCATATTGATATTATTGTACGTTTGTAAGGGGGCGGGATGGTACATTAGTATGGGAGGTACCAGAAGGAGAGTTGCCGACTTCCAAGTTTTTGCCAGCTTTATCTTTACTAAATAAAACATTTGGGCAAGATCGCTTTGGTCATATTGATAGTATTACACGGTTTATAAGGGGCGGGATGGTACATTTGTATGGGAGATACCAGAAGGGGAGTTGACAGACTTCCAAGTTTTTGTCTGAAACTTTGTATGGTTATAGGTTTACTAAGTACAGAATTTGGCAAGATCGCGTTGGGCATGTTGATATTATTACACGATTTCTAAGGTAGGCGGGATGGTATATTTGTATGGGAGGTACCAGAATTGGAGTTGCCAGACTTCCAAGTTTTTGTCTGAAGCTTTGTTAAAGGTTAATTAAGTACAGACCTTGGGCTAGATCTCGTTGGGCATTTTGATATTATTGGACGTTTCTAAGGGGGTGGGATGGTACATTTGTATGGGAGGTACCAGAAGGGGAGTTGCCAGACTTCCAAGTTTTTGTCCGAAACTTTGTTTTGCAACGATTTTTAATGGGTCGGGATTGTACATTTGTATGGGAGGTACCAGAAGGGGAGTTGCCAGACTTCCAAGTTTTTGTCAGAAACTTTGTCCAGTTATACGTTTACTAACTACGGAATTTAGCCAAGATCAAACTTGAGCGTTTTGATATTATTACACGATTTATAAAGTGGGCGGAATAGCACATTTGTATGGGAGGTACCAGAAGGGGTGTGGCCGTATAGCCCATATGCAATCCCAAAACTCTGTCTAGCTATAGATTTACTAAATACAAAATTTGGGCAAGATCTTGTTGGTCATATTGATAACATTACACGGTTTATAAGGGGTGGGATGGTAGATTTGTATGACAGGTACCAGAAGGGGACTTGTCAGACTTCCAAGTTGTTGTCTGAAACTTTGTATATTTATAGGTTTACTAAGTACAGACCTTGGGCAAAATCTCATATTGATATTATTGGACGTTTCTAAGGGGGCGGGATTGTACATTTGTATGGGAGGTACCAGAAGGGGAGTTGCCAGACTTCCAAGTTTTTGTCCAGCTTTATCTTTACTAAATAAAAAATTTGGGCAAGATCGCGTTGGTCATATTGATAGTATTACACGGTTTATAAGGGGCGGGATGATAAATTTGTATGGGAGATAGCAGAAGGGGAGTTTCCAGACTTCCAAGTTTTTGTCTGAAACTTTGTATGGTTATAGGTTTACTAAGTACAGAATTTGGGCAAGATCGCGTTGGGCATGTTGATATTATTACACGATTTCTAAGGTAGGAGGGGTGGTATATTTGTATGGGAGGTACCAGAAAGGAATTGTCAGTTTTTGTCTGAAACTTTGTATAGTTATAGGTTTACTAAGTACAGACCTTGGGCAAGATCTCGTTGGGCATATTGATACTATTGGACGTTTCTAAGGGGGCAGGATGGTAGATTTGTATGGGAGGTACCAGAAGGGGAGCTGCCAGACTTCCATATTTTTGTCCAAAACTTAGTGTAACTATACGTTTACTAAATACAAAATTTGGGCAAGATCGCGTTGGGCATGTTTGTGTTATTACACGATTTCTAAGGTAATGGGGATGGTACATTTGTATGGTAGGTACCAGAAGGGGAGTTGCCAGACTTCCAAGTTTTTGTCCAAAACTTAGTCTAAGTAAAGCTTAATTTAATACAAAATTTGGGTAAGATCGCGTTGGGCATATTGGTGTTATTACACGATTTCTAAGGTAGGCGAGATGGTACATTTGTATACGAGGTACCAGAACTTCCATGTTTTTGTCCATGTTGGTGTTATTACACGATTTCTAAGGTAGCCATAGCTTTACTAACTACCGAATTTGGCCAAGATTGCGTTGGTCATATTGATATTATTACACGATTTCTAAAGTGGGCGAAATAGACGATTTGTATGGGAGGTACCCGAAGATGTGTGGCCATATAGCCCATATGTATAGTTATAGGTTTACTAAGTACAGACCTTGGGTAAGATCTCGTTGGGCATATTGATATTATTGGTCGTTTGTAAGGGGTCGGGATGGTACATTAGTATGGGAGGTACCAGAAGGGGAGTTGCCAGACTTCCAAGTTTTTGTCTGAAGCTTTGTATTGTTGTAGGTTTACTAAATACAGAATACTAAATACCAAATTTGGGCAAGATCGCGATGGGCATGTTGGTGTTATTACACGATTTCTACGGTAGCCATAGCTTTACTAACTACCGAATTTGGGCAAGATTGCGTTGGTCATATTGATATTATTACACGATTTCTAAAGTGGGCGAAATAGACGATTTGTATGGGAGGTACCCGAAGGGGTGTGGCCATATAGCCCATATGTATATTTATAGGTTTACTAAGTACAGACCTTAGGCAAGATCTCGTTGGGCATATTGATATTATTGGACGTTTCTAAGGGGGCGGGATGGTACATTTGAATGGGAGGTACCAGAAGGGGAGTTGCCACACTTCCAGGTTTTTGTCTGAAGCTTTGTTAAAGGTTTACTAAGTACAGAATTTGGGCAAGATCGCGTTGGGCATGTTGATATTATTACACGATTTCTAAGGTAGGCGGGTTGGTATATTTGTATGGGAGGTACCAGAAGGGGAGTTGCCAGACTTCCAATTTTTGTCTGACACTTTGTATAGTTATAGGCTTACTAAGTACAGAATTTGGGCAAGATCGTGTTGGGCATGTTGATATTATTACACGATTTCTAAGGTAGGCGGGGTGGTATATTTGTATGGGAGGTATCAGAAGGGGAGTTGTCAGACTTCCAAGTTTTTGTCTGAAGCTTTGTATAGTTATAAGTTTACTAAGTACAGAATTTGGGCAAGATCGCGTTGGGTATGCTGATATTATTACACGATTTCTAAGGTATTCGGAATGGTATATTTGTATGGGAGGTACCAGAAGGGGAGTTGCCAGACTTCCAAGTTTTTGTCCGGAACTTTGTCTGGCAATAGCTTTACTAACTACCGAATTTGGGGAAGATCGCGCTTATCATATTTATAATATTACACGGTTTATAAGGGGTGGAATGGTCCATATGTATGGGAGGTACCAGAAGGGGTGGTGCCAGACTTCCAATTTTTGTCACTTTGCATAGTTATAGGCTTACTAAGTACAGAATTTGGGCAAGATCGTGTTGGGCATGTTGATATTATTACACGATTTCTAAGGTAGGCGGGGTGGTATATTTGTATGGGAGGTATCAAAAGGGGAGTTGTCAGACTTCCAAGATTTTGTCTAAAAACTTTGTCTGGTAGTAGCTTTACTAACTACCGAATTTGGGGAAGATCTCGCTGATCATATTGATAATATTACACGGTTTATAAGGGGTGGAATGGTCCATATGTATGGGAGGTACCAGAAGGGGTGGTGCCAGACTTCCAAGTTTTTGTCCGGAACTTTGTCTGGCAATAGCTTTACTACCTACCGAATTTGGGGAAGATCGCGCTGATCATATTGATAATATTACACGGTTTATAAGGGGTGGAATGGTCCATATGTATGGGAGGTACCAGAAGGGGTGGTGCCAGACTTCCAATTTTTGTCTGACACTTTGCATAGTTATAGGCTTACTAAGTACAGAATTTGGGCAAGATCGTGTTGGGCATGTTGATATTATTACACGATTTCTAAGGTAGGCGGGGTGGTATATTTGTATGGGAGGTATCAGAAGGGGAGTTGTCAGACTTCCAAGTTTTTGTCTGAAGCTTTGTATAGTTATAGGTTTACTAAGTACAGAATTTGTACAAGATCGCGTTGGGCATGTTGATATTATTACACGATTTCTAAGGTATATTTGTATGGGAGTTACCAGAAGGGGAGTTGCCGGTTTTTGTCGGAAACTTTGTATAGTTATAGGTTTACTAAGTACAGACCTTGGGCAAGATCCCTTGGGCATATTGATATTATTGCACGGTTTCTAAGGTAGGCGGGATGGTACATTTGTATGGGAGGTACCAGAAGGGGAGTTGCCAGACTTCCAAGTTTTTGTCCAAAACTTTGTCTAGCTATAGATTTGCTAAATACAAAATGTGGGCAATATCTTGTGGGTCATATTGATAACATTACATGCCTTATAAGGGGCGGGATGGTACATTTGTATGGGTGGTACCAGAAGGGGTGGTGACAGACTTCCAAGTTTTTGTCTAGCTTTATCTTTGCTAAATAAAAAATTTGGGCAAGATCACGTTGGTCATATTGATAGTATTACACGGTTTATAAGGGGCGGGATGGTCATTTGTATGGGAGGTACCAGAAGGGTAGTTGCCAGACTTCCATGTTTTTGTCCAAAACTTTGTCTAGCTATAGATTTGCTAAATACAAAATGTGGGCAATATCTTGTGGGTCATATTGACAACATTACATGCCTTATAAGGGGCGGGGTGGTACATTTGTATGTGAGGTACCAGAAAGGGCGTTGCCAGTTTTTGTCGGAAACTTTGTATAGTTATAGGTTTACTAAGTACAGACCTTGGGCAAGATCTCGGTGGGAAAATTGATATTATTGGACGGTTTCTAAGGGGGCGGGATGGTACATTTGTATGGTAGGTACCAGAAGGGGAGTTGCCAGACTTCAATCCAAAATTTGGGCAACATTTTGTTGGTCATATTGATAACATTACATGGCTTATGAGGGTCGGGTATGAGGTACCATAAGGGGAGTTGCCAGACTTCCAATTTTTGCCTGACCCTTTGCATAGTTATAAGCTTACTAAGTACACAATTTGGGCAAGATCGCGTTGGGCATGTTGATATTATTACACGATTTACAAGGTAGGCGGGGTGGTATGTTTGTATGGGAGGTACCAGAGGGGAGTTGCCAGTTTTTGTCTGAAACTTTGTATAGTTATAGGTTTACTAAGTACAGAATTTGGGCAAGATCGCGTTGGACATGTTGATATTATTACACGATTTCTAAGGTAGGCGGGGTGGTATGTTTGTATGGGAGGTACCATAAGGGGAGTTGCCAGACTTCCAATTTTTGTCTGACCCTTTGTATAGTTTTAGGTTTACTAAGTACAGACCTTGGGCAAGATCCCTTGGGCAAATTGATATTATTGCACGGGTTCTAAGGTAGGCGGGATGGTACATCTGTATCGGAGGTACCAGAAGGGGAGTTGCCAGACATCCATGTTTTTGTCCAAAACTTTGTCTAGCTATAGATTTGCTAAATACAAAATGTGGGCAATATCTTGTGGGTCATATTGATAACATTATAACATGGTGATAGCCTTCAAGTTTTTGTACAGCTTTATCTTTGCTAAATAAAAAATTTGGGCAAGATCGCGTTGGGCATGTTGATATTATTACACGATTTCTAAAATGTGGGCAATATCTTGTGGGTCATATTGATAACATTATAACATGGTGATAGACTTCCAAGTTTTTGTACAGCTTTATCTTTGCTAAATAAAAAATTTGGGCAATATCGCGTTGGTCATATTGATAGTATTACACGATTTCTAAGGTAGTCGTCATGATTTGTATGGGAGGTACCCGAAGGGGTGTGGCCATATAGCCCATATGTATAGTTATAGGTTTACTAAGTACAGACCTTAGGCAAGATCCCTTGGGCAAATTGATATTATTGCACGGTTTCTAAGGTAGGCGGGATGGTACATCTGTATGGGAGGTACCAGAAGGGGAGTTGCCAGACTTCCATGTTTTTGTCCAAAACTTTGTCTAGCTATAGATTTGCTAAATACAAAATGTGGGCAATATCTTGTGGGTCATATTGATAACATTATAACATGGTGATAGCCTTCAAGTTTTTGTACAGCTTTATCTTTGCTAAATAAAAAAATTTGGGCAAGATCGCGTTGGGCATGTTGATATTATTACACGATTTCTAAGGTAGGCGGGTTGGTATATTTGTATGCTAGGTACCAGAAGGGGAGTTGCCAGACTTCCAATTTTTGTCTGACACTTTGTATAGTTATAGGCTTACTAAGTACAGAATTTGGGCAAGATCGTGTTGGGCATGTTGATATTATTACACGATTTGTAAGGTAGGCGGGGTGGTATATTTGTATGGGAGGTATCAGAAGGGGAGTTGTCAGACTTCCAAGTTTTTGTCTGAAGCTTTGTATAGTTATAGGTTTACTAAGTACAGAATTTGGGCAAGATCGCGTTTGGTATGCTGATACTATTACACGATTTCTAAGGTAGGCGGGATGGTATATTTGTATGGGAGGTACCAGAAGGGGAGTTGCCAGACTTCCAAGTTTTTGTCTAAAAACTTTGTCTGGTAGTAGCTTTACAAACTACCGAATTTGGGGAAGATCTCGCTGATCATATTGATAATATTACACGGTTTATAAGGGGTGGAATGGTCCATATGTATGGGAGGTACCAGAAGGAGTGGTGCCAGACTTCCAAGTTCTTGTCCGTAACTTTGTCTGGCAATAGCTTTACTACCTACCGAATTTGGGGAAGATCGCGCTGATCATATTTATAATATTACACGGTTTATAAGGGGTGGAATGGTCCATATGTATGGGGGGTACCAGAAGGGGTGGTGCCAGACTTCCAATTTTTGTCTGACACTTTGCATAGTTATAGGCTTACTAAGTACAGAATTTGGGCAAGATCGTGTTGGGCATGTTGATATTATTACACGATTTCTAAGGTAGGCGGGGTGGTATATTTGTATGGGAGGTATCAGAAGGGGAGTTGTCAGACATCCCAGTTTTTGTCTGAAGCTTTGTATAGTTATAGGTTTACTAAGTACAGAATTTGTACAAGATCGCGTTGGGCATGTTGATATTATTACACGACTTCTAAGGTATATTTGTATGGGAAGTACCAGAAGGGGAGTTGCCGGTTTTTGTCGGAAACTTTGTATAGTTATAGGTTTACTAAGTACAGACCTTGGGCAAGATCCCTTGGTCATATTGATATTATTGCACGGTTTCTAATGTAGGCGGGATGGTACATTTGTATGGGAGGTACCAGAAGGGGAGTTGCCAGACTTCCAAGTTTTTGTCCAAAACTTTGGCTAGCTATAGATTTGCTAAATACAAAATGTGGGCAATATCTTGTGGGTCATATTGATAACATTACATGCCTTATAAGGGGCGGGATGGTACATTTGTATGGGAGGTACCAGAAGGGGTGGTGACAGACTTCCAAGTTTTTGTCTAGCTTTATCTTTGCTAAATAAAAAATTTGGGCAAGATCACGTTGGTCATATTGATAGTATTACACGGTTTATAAGGGGCGGGATGGTCATTTGTATGGGAGGTACCAGAAGGGTAGTTGCCAGACTTCCATGTTTTTGTCCAAAACTTTGTCTAGCTATAGATTTGCTAAATACAAAATGTGGGCAATATCATGTGGGTCATATTGATAACATTACATGCCTTATAAGGTGCGGGATGGTACATTTGTATGTGAGGTACCAGAAGAGGCGTTGCCAGTTTTTGTCGGAAACTTTGTATAGTTATAGGTTTACTAAGTACAGACCTTGGGCAAGATCTCGGTGGGAAAATTGATATTATTGGACGGTTTCTAAGGGGGCGGGATGGTACATTTGTATGGTAGGTACCAGAAGGGGAGTTGCCAGACTTCAATCCAAAATTTGGGCAAAATTTTGTTGGTCATATTGATAACATTACATGGCTTATGAGGGTCGGGTATGAGGTACCATAAGGGGAGTTGCCAGACTTCCAATTTTTGCCTGACCCTTTGCATAGTTATAAGCTTACTAAGTACACAATTTGGGCAAGATCGCGTTGGGCATGTTGATGTTATTACACGATTTCTAAGGTAGGCGGGGTGGTATGTTTGTATGGGAGGTACCAGAGGGGAGTTGCCAGTTTTTGTCTGAAACTTTGTATAGTTATAGGTTTACTAAGTACAGACCTTGGACAAGATCCCTTGGGCATATTGATATTATTACACGGTTTTTAAGGTAGGCGGGATGGTACATCTGTATGGAAGGTACAAGAAGGGGAGTTGCCAGACTTCATTCCAAAATTTGGGCAAAATTTTGTTGGTCATATTGATAACAGTACATGGCTTATGAGGGTCGGGTATGAGGTACCATAAGGGGAGTTGCCAGACTTCCAATTTTTGTCTGACCCTTTGTATAGTTATAGGTTTACTAAGTACAGAATTTGGGCAAGATCGCGTTGGACATGTTGATATTATTACACGATTTCTAAGGTAGGCGGGGTGGTATGTTTGTATGGGAGGTACCATAAGGGGAGTTGCCAGACTTCCAATTTTTGTCTGACCCTTTGTATAGTTATAGGTTTACTAAGTACAGACCTTGGGCAAGATCCCTTGGGCATATTGATATTATTGCACGGTTTCTAAGGTAGGCGGGATGGTACATCTGTATGGGAGGTACCAGAAGGGGAGTTGCCAGACTTCCATGTTTTTGTCCAAAACTTTGTCTAGCTATAGATTTGCTAAATACAAAATGTGGGCAATATCTTGTGGGTCATATTGATAACATTATAACATGGTGATAGACTTCCAAGTTTTTGTACAGCTTTATCTTTGCTAAATAAAAAATTTGGGCAATATCGCGTTGGTCATATTGATAGTATTACACGATTTCTAAGGTATTCGTCATGATACATTTGTATGGCAGGTACCAGAAAGGGAGTTTCCAGACTTCAAAGTTGTTTATAAAAGACGAATTTGTCTATTATAAGTTGTTTATTTTTGTCTTTGATAAGGCTTGTTTGCCCTTTTGTATTTTTTGTTATCGAGGTGATTCACCAAGATAATGAATGTTTTAACACAAGCACTTGTAACTTGGTTAATGGGTGTAAAAGAAGAAAGCAACTCAACGGTTTGAATGTTTCTCAAAGTTTATTGATTTTATTATGTCTTATAAACTATTTAATTGCTGAATTACATTTTTTTTTAGTGTGCCAATTCTTTATTTTGATTATTGATTACATTGCAAGAATGTGGCATACTTTATATTAATGGTAAACTGTAACAAACAAATGCTGTCGCAATCGCAATTTTTATTCATACGTATATATGTGTATGTTTTGACTGTGATGGTTTGAACATGCACCCCGCCGTGAGCTGTGCTCACAAACAAAAAAAATTAAAAAATAATGTGCTGACATGACAGATTTGAATTGCTACGGTTTCTCATTAATGTTATTATTTTGCTTAAAGTGACGTACAACTATGGTTTTGTTTATTTAGTCTAAGATTATTGCTGACTGGAAAAACATCTCAGCAAAACTGTATCGTACAAATGTATTATAAAATATTTATTGAGTAGGTTATGAAGAATATTATGTAAGTTATTGATGTACTAAATGTTTCCTGATTTCTAGGTCAATCTGTGGCACGTTTTGACGAACTGCTGGATATGGACGTTGCTGGTTTCTTCTCATCTTTCGCTGAAATTCTTTGCCTTTTGTTCGATGGACTTCCGTCAGGTGGAGGTACAGAGAGTTGTGCTTCGTCATTATCGGTTGATGTGTTAGACTGCTGATTTGTGTTGATCCGACATTCTTCCATATCATCATTCATTCTCGGAAGTGGTGCTAGGTATCCAATTGCCCGGTTAAATACACCGGACGCAGTTTTGACATCTGCAACTCTTACAATGTTGTCGTCACCCTTATAAGTTTTTATCACCCGTCCTAAAGGCCATTTTATGACTGGAACGTTATCTTCTTTGACAATAACGATATTACCTTCCTTGATGTTTTTTGACTGTTCTTGCCATAGTCCCGCGACCACCTGCTCCAAAATTCATGTTTCAGACGAGAAACTAACTTCCATCTGGTTTCCAAGCTAGTGTTCGTGGATTTAGCCTGTGCGTCAATTTGGGCTATGAGAGGTTCTCCGATTAAAAAATGTCCTGGAGTAAGTGCAGCTATATCATTCGGATCATTTGACATCGGTGAAATAGGTCTAGAATTCAGTATTGCCTCAATTTCAATTACCAATGTTTCCAGCTCTTCATATGTCAACGATGCATTTCCAAGACGATGCGACTCCAAGACTAGAAGATGTTTTGTGGATTTTACGGCTGCTTCCCATAGCCCACCAAAATGTGTCGGAAGAGTATATTATGCTTGACAGCTCAGGTAACTTATTTTTTGCTCCTACAAAGTTTGTCGCATTGTCACAATACAAGTTTTGACAGTGGCCACGGCGACCGATGAATCTTTTAAGGGCCCCAAGAAATGCGTCGGTTGTGAGATCACTGACAAGCTCCAAATGTACAGCTTTCGTTGCGAAACAGCAAAAAAACTGCGATGTATGCCTTGTGCGGTCTTTTCCCTCGAATTTTGTAGTGCACGGTTATTGGACCACAATAGTCGACTCCAGCATTTACAAATGGTCGGGCTGGAGTGACTCGCGTGGAAGGCAAATTTCCCATTATTTGATTGAATAGGACAGGTTTGGCTTTACTACATCTGGTACATCGATGTAATGTAGCTCGAGCCATAATTTTCCCTTTTATTGGCCAAAACCTTTGTCGAACAATTCCTAGTAGTATTTGTGTACCACAATGTTTATTGTCTTTATGACCCATTTCAAATATTAATTTTGAAATTGGATCATTGTATGGAATGAGCAGCTGGTGCTTTGAATCATACGCCAGTGATGAAGCTTCAAGTCGACCGCCAACACGAATCACTCCATTTTTGTCCAAAAATGGTGAAAGATTGCTTAAACAGCTTGATCCTCGTAGCTCATTGTATCTTCTTAGCAACTGTACCTCTTCCTTAAAATCGGATGTTTGCATTTGCCTGATAATTGGAACTAGTGCATTATCTAATTCCTCCGTCGTGAGTGATATCAGAGTCTTTCGCTGCTCCCTCCGACACCTGGTATGTTGTATAAAGCGCAAAACGTATCCCACAATTCGTTGTAGGCGATGGAAACAATTTTTGTGGTTGATTTTGTATACGAAGTCAAGCTCATTTACCGCTGCTACAAGTGACTCGGGTGCCTTCTTTTTCCTTTCCAAATTGTTAGAGCAGGAACTTGGGCTGAATTTTGGAGGCCAGACACTTTCCTTGCCATGTAAAAATAATGGCCCACAGAACCACAGAGTACACTCTTTTAAGGCTTTAGGTGACATACCTCTAGATAGAATGTCTGCTGGATTATTTTTTGAGCTAACGTGACGCCATTGTTCTGCTTGTGTTGTTTCCTGGATGCGTGAAATCCGATTTGCCACAAAGGTATTGTATAGTGTTGAGGGTGAGTGTATCCATGACAAAACAATTTCGGAATCTGTCCAAAACCATATTGGGCTCGTAACTTGAAGGTCCGCTGCGATTTTGGCTGCTAATTTTGCTCCTAGTTCTGCCGCACAGAGTTCCAAGCGCGGTATTGTTTGTTTCTTGAGTGGGGCTACGCGAGATTTGGCACATAACAATCGAGTTATAATGGCGCCATCTTTGAACACTGATCGAATATATGCCGCTGCTCCATAAGCTTTTTCCGATGCATCAGAGAAAATGTGTAATTGAGTTGCCTCTGGGATTCCTCCTTTGAAAACATGTCTTGATATCTGAAGCGTTCTCAACACATTCAAGTCCGAGCGGAATGTGAGCTATTTTGTATGAAGCTCTTCAGGTAGAGATTGATCCCAATCCAATTTTAACTGCCACAAATTCTGGATTAGGATTTTGGCCGATACTATGATGGGTGCAAGCATTCCCAATGGATCGAACAGTCTCGAGAGATCTGAAGTAATAGTGCTTTTAGTGATTCTTTTGACTGCTTCGACATTAACCTTAACACACAGCTTATCGTCCTTTGGGAGCCAGGTGAGTCCTAATGTTTTTATGGAGTCGGCGTGAGGATTTTCAAAATCTAAATTTACTTCTAGATCTCCTTGTGGAATATTTCTGAGCAGTTGCGGGTGATTTGCACACCATTTCCGTAAATTAAACCCACTTTCCTTCATTATTTCCGTTAGCTGTTCTTGCAATTGTATTGCGGTAATTAAGCTATCTGCTCCGCCCAGACCATCATCTACGTAGAAGTTTTCTTGGAGAAATTTCGAAGCCAGCGGGTAACGAAAGCTGTTGTCTTTTGCCAGTTGTTGTAGACACCTTGTTGCTAAATACGGGGCAGCTCTGGTTCCATATGTAACAGTGTTAAGCTGGTAGTATGATATGGGTTGATCGACGTGATTTCTCCAGATAATCAGTTGAAATCTACGATCTTCGGGGGATATCATGACTTGTCTGTACATCTTTTCGACATCAGTAGTAAAAACGAATCTGGGAAATCGAAATCGTAACAGTATGGAGAAGAGCTCGCTTTGCACAGTCGGGCCTGTGTACATAAGGTCACTAAGTGAGTATCCTGATGATGTTTTTGCTGACGCATCGAATACTACGCGCAGTTTAGTGGTAGAGCTTTCAGGCCGTAATACGCAGTGATGTGGAATAAAGTAGTTCGGTGAGGTAATTGAATTCGATGATATTTTTGTCATGTGCCCCATTGATTCGTATTCATGCATAAAAGCATTGTATGCTGTTCTCACTTCAGGGTTTGTTTGCAGTCGCCGCTCAAGTGATAAGAATCTGTTAAGAGCAACTCGATGTGATTCGCCTAGCGCCTCAGGACTTTGGTGAAACGGTATCTTCACTACAAATCGATTATCTTGGTTCTTCGAGGTGTGTCGAGTGAAGTGTTCTTCACACTGCCTTTCTGTTATCGAGAGCAATTTATCGCTGGTTTTAATATCATCTAATTCCCATAAGCGAGATATGGATTGTTCAAGACTTTCATTAGTGGTGCTGACACAGCATGCCACATTTGAGCTATGCGCTTCCTCAAGTTTACCTGAGACAATCCACCCGAATGTAGTATTGTGCAATATTGGTAGTTGCTCAGACAATTTAATTTGCCCAACTGATAAGAGCTGATGATAATGTTCCGCACCTAATAGTATGTCGATTCTGTCGGGGCGGTTAAATGATGGATCGGCTAGCACCAGATTTTTGGGTAACGACCAATTATCCGTGTTGATAAATAGTGATGGTTGCGGAGAAATGATGCGAGGCAGTACCAATGCTTCAAGTGGAGTTGAAAATCCATTAATGCGAGAGTGTAATGCCACCTTTACCACTGCTGTGCTGAGTAACACGTATGAATTTGACGATTGTTTATTGGCTGCAGCGAGTGAAGTGGCTTCTACTTTATTTGGTGGACAAGAAATTGTTGCATTTGGCATATTGCTTGTTAATGGTGCAGCTGTAGATGCTCTCTTGGAGTTACATTTTTGATCGCTCCCTTGATATGATGATGCTTTTGATGGCTCCAAATGTAACATTGTGTTATGCTTTTTATTGCATTTGGTGCATGATCGCGATGTGCAATTTTTGGTCACATGGCTTGATTTTAAGCAATTGCAGCATAACTTGTGTTTTTGTGTGAAATTTAGACGTTCCGATGGTGTTAGTTGTTGAAACTGTTGACACCGATATAACGGATGAGCGCCATTTTTGCAGAGTATACATACATCTTTATTTAGATTGGCTGAAGTCGCAGAGGCACATACCTTTGGACTCGGCTTTTCTTTCTGGCCCATTGCTTCTATTGATTGAAAACGGGTCTCCAGGAATGTCAAGAAATGTTTGAGTTGTGGCAGTTCTTTTGGATCCGTTAATGATCGTTCATAAAGAACATGTGTGCCACGATCAAGTTTTTTAACTAATAGGTGCAATAAAAGAGGATCCCAAGAGCTTGTGTCGACCCCAATATTTTGTAATGCATGCAGGCATTCTCGTGTGACGTCATGCAGTTGCTTAATGGCCATTGCTGATGACCCGCCTGATGGTTGATCAGTTAGTTGCTGCATCAGAGTTGTGACAAGAACTCGCTTATTGTCGTATCGCTCTTGTAGCAACTTCCATGCTGTATCATAGTTGTCCGCTGTAGCTGAAAGATGACATATTAGTTTTCCAGCTTCTCCGATGACGTTTGATTTAAGGTACCACATCTTCTGTACCGTAGGAATTTGTTGATTGTCTACGAGTTGTGAGAACATGTCAAAAAAGGTTCTCCACTTAAGGTAGTCTCCATTGAATTGAGGGAGAGTCACTTTTGGTAGAGGTAACGCGTTGCTCTGCTCTGGTTGGGATTTTCTTTCTGGTGTGGTATTTGACGACAGCTTAAAGTTGTTAATGATCAGTTTTTCAAGATTTGTATATGACTCCATATCGTATCCTTCTGCTTGTGGATCTTGACTGCATTCCCATATTGAGAAATGCAAATTCTGGACTTGCTCCCACAACTTTTCCTTAAGAGCCATATTTGCCGCTGTCGGATCCATGATAAGCAACCGTCTCAGCGATGCCATCATCACATTTTGTCTTCTAATTGATGAATTAGTAGTGGAAACCCTTAGCGCCGCTGGATCCCTATTAGTCACTGTAGTTCTAAGTGACACAGATGGCTTGTCGTCAGCATGCTTTTGTCTTGTTTCTACTTCGGGTTCATTAGATGATTCCATCATTGCGGTCTCGAAAATGTCCCGGTACTTTGAAGTAAGTTCCGATATTTTCTCATAATACTTCTCGGTGAAATATTTGTGGTCAGTTGGAATATTTTCCAGGCACTGTATTTTGTTGTCGGTGGTCTCGAACTCAGACCATGCCGTATCCAATCGTCTGAGACGTTCCTCATAATACGGGACTGTTTTTCTCGAAGCTCCATCCTTTTTGACGTTTCGGATAATGCTCTCAATGACATCGCCAGTCGCTTGTTGGGACTCTAGTAGTTGGCTAAATAATGTCATATTGAAGTGTTTTTGGTTTTTTTTTTTTTTTGGGCTCTGATCTTTGCATACTCAGCTGACGTTTCTTGTCCTCAGGCTATTGTACAACTGTAGACTTGGTAGTGTCGCTTCTGTGCCAGGGTACAGAACTAACAATTTTTGAGGAAATGCAGCGAATGCCGTCCTATGCCAAATAATAGGATATGTAATTTCTTTATGATGAAGAGTTGCCGTAGATTTGATCCTGTGCCAAGTTGCAGGATATCGGGCTGAACTACGTAAATGGGGTGCCACTGGTGTCTTCCTGTGTGCTGCAGCTCGCCAAGAGTTTTCCCAGTTCCTTACCACTGGTGGGGGGAAACTGGAATTCTGCTTTGGTTCGATGTCTGGACCGGTGTCCTGATGAATGTGTGCAAGGCGTATTAGAGTATTCCGAGTTCCTTACCACTGGTGGGGGGAAACTGGAATTCAGATCACGTCGGGGTCACCAAAATGTTTATAAAAGACGAATTTGTCTATTATAAGTTGTTTATTTTTGTCTTTGATAAGGCTTGTTTGCCCTTTTGTATTTTTTGTTATCGAGGTGATTCACCAAGATAATGAATGTTTTAACACAAGCACTTGTAACTTGGTTAATGGGTGTAAAAGAAGAAAGCAACTCAACGGTTTGAATGTTTCTCAAAGTTTATTGATTTTATTATGTCTTATAAACTATTTAATTGCTGAATTACATTTTTTTTTAGTGTGCCAATTCTTTATTTTGATTATTGATTACATTGCAAGAATGTGGCATACTTTATATTAATGGTAAACTGTAACAAACAAATGCTGTCGCAATCGCAATTTTTATTCATACGTATATATGTGTATGTTTTGACTGTGATGGTTTGAACAAAAGTTTTTGTCCGAAACTTTTTCCAGCCATAGCTTTACTAACTACCGAATTTGCGCAAGATCGCGATGGGCATTTTGATATTATAACACTGTTTATAAGGGGTGGAATAGTCCATGTGTATGGGTGGTACCAGAAGGGGAGTTGCCAGACTTCAATCCAAAATTTGGGCAAAATCTTGTTGGTCATATTGATAACATTACATGGCTTATAAGGGGCGGGATGGTACATTTGTATGGGAGGTACCATAAGGGGAGTTGCCAGACTTCCAATTTTTGTCTGACACTTTGCATAGTTATAGGCTTACTAAGTACAGAATTTGGGCAAGATCGCGTTGGGCATGTTGATATTATTAC
This sequence comes from Hydrotaea cyrtoneurina, assembly GCA_958296145.1. Taxonomy (NCBI): domain Eukaryota; kingdom Metazoa; phylum Arthropoda; class Insecta; order Diptera; family Muscidae; genus Hydrotaea; species Hydrotaea cyrtoneurina. Next base: position 50,975,966 of record OY282517.1, read on the forward strand.
ACGATTTCTAAGGCAGGCTGGGTGGTATATTTGTATGGGAGGTACCAGAAGGGGAGTTGCCAGACTTCCAAGTTTTTGTCCGGAACTTTGTCTGAATTTGGGGAAGATCGCGCTGATCATATTGATAATATTACACGGTTTATAAGGGGTGGAATGGTACATTTGTATGGGAGGTACCAGAAGGGGAGTTGCCAGACTTCCATGTTTTTTTTCCAAAACTTTGTCTATCAGCCTGGGGGTTGTGGGTTCGATTCCCACCAGAGGCTTTGGTCTGTCGTTGCAAAAATCATGCCAAATGGTCTTTGTCACCCGGTTTACCCTTGGACCCAAAATTATAATATAAATTTACTTTGTATTGTAATTAATAAATAAATAAATATTACACGATTTCTAATGGGACGGAATGGTAAATTTGTATGGGTGGTACCAGAAGGGGTGTGGCCATATAGCCCATACGCAATCCCAGAAGCAGTTTTGGGAAAATATTAAGCCATGCCAAATTTCAGAGTGATTGTTAACTCTTTCGAAAGTTATCGTGCATACCAGCAGGACAGACGGACGGACAGATGGACATGGCTCAAACGATTCAGAATCGAATTTGGTTCAAAGACACCTGGGGTCTAATGTGGATATTTCTATGTGTTACACTTTTGAGCCGTATCAAATGATACATACCCTCCAACCCGTAGGTGAGGGTATAAATATTGTAGAGTTTTTTCTCGAAAATTGTATGTAAGTACCAGAAGGTGAGTTGCCAGTCTTCCATGTTTTTGTCCAAAACTTTGTCTAGCTATAGATTTACTAAATACAAAATTTGGGATCTTGTTGGTCATATTGATAACATTACATGGCTTATAAGGGGCGGGATGGTACATTTGTATGAAAGGTGCCAGAAGGGGAGTTGCCAGACTTCCAAGTTTTTGTCTGAAGTTTTACTAAGTACAGAATTTGGGCAAGATCGCGTTGGGCGTATTGGTATTATTACACGATTTCTAAGGTAGGCGGGGTGGTATATTTGTATGGGAGGTACCAGAAGGGGAGTTGTCAGTTTTTGTCTGAAACTTTGTATAGATATAGGTTTTCTAAGTACAGACCTTGGGCAAGAGCGCGTTGGGCATATTGATATTATTACACGATTTCTAAGGTAGTCGTCATGATACATTTGTATGGCAGGTACCAGAAGGGGAGTTGCCAGACTTCTAAGTTTTTGTCCGAAACTTTTTCCAGCCATAGCTTTACTAACTACCGAATTTGCTCAAGATCGTGATGGGCATTTTGATATTATAACACTGTTTATAAGGGGTGGAATAGTCCATGTGTATGGGTGGTACCAGAAGGGGAGTTGCCAGACTTCAATCCAAAATTTGGGCAAAATCTTGTTGGTCATATTGATAACATTACATGGCTTATAAGGGGCGGGATGGTACATTTGTATGGGAGGTACCATAAAGGGAGTTGCCAGACTTCCAATTTTTGTCTGACACTTTGCATAGTTATAGGCTTACTACGTACAGAATTTGGGCAAGATCGCGTTGGGCATGTTGATATTATTACACGATTTCTAATGGGGCGGGATGGTACATTTGCATATTTGTACATTACAGCAATAGCTTTACTAACTACTGAATTTGGGCAAGATCGCGTTGGGCATATTGATATTATTACACGATTTTAAGCGCCCCGGTAGGCGAGTTGGTAGCGAGCTTGCCTATCAGCGTGGGGGTTGTGGGTTCGATTCCCACCAGAGGCTTTGGTCTGTCGTTGCAAAAATCAAGCCAAATGGTCTTTGTCACCCGGTTTACCCTTGGACCCAAAATTATAATATAAATTTACTTTGTATTGTAATTAATAAATAAATAAATAAATAAATATTACACGATTTCTAATGGGACGGAATGGTAAATTTGTATGGGTGCTACCAGAAGGGGTGAGGCCATATAGCCCATACGCAATCCCAGAAGCAGTTTTGGGAAAATATTAAGCCATGCCAAATTTCAGAGTGATTGTTAACTCTTTCGAAAGTTATCGTGCGTACCAGCAGGACAGACGGACGGACAGATGGACATGGTTCAAACGATTCAGAATCGAATTTGGTTCAAAGACACCTGGGGTCTAATGTGGATATTTCTATGTGTTACACTTTTGAGCCGTATCAAATGATACATATCCTCCAACCCGTAGGTGAGGGTATAAATATTGTAGAGTTTTTTCTCGAAAATTGTATGTAAGTACCAGAAGGTGATTTGCCAGTCTTCCATGTTTTTGTCCAAAACTTTGTCTAGCTATAGATTTACTAAATACAAAATTTGGGATCTTGTTGGTCATATTGATAACATTACATGGCTTATAAGGGGCGGGATGGTACATTTGTATGAAAGGTACCAGAAGGGGAGTTGCCAGACTTCCAAGTTTTTGTCTGAAGTTTTACTAAGTACAGAATTTGGGCAAGATCGCGTTGGGCATATTGGTATTATTACACGATTTCTAAGGTAGGCGGGGTGGTATATTTGTATGGGAGGTACCAGAAGGGGAGTTGTCAGTTTTTGTCTGAAACTTTGTATAGATATAGGTTTTCTAAGTACAGACCTTGGGCAAGATCGCGTTGGGCATATTGATATTATTACACGATTTCTAAGGTAGTCGTCATGATACATTTGTATGGCAGGTACCAGAAGGGGAGTTGCCAGACTTCTAAGTTTTTGTCCGAAACTTTTTCCAGCCATAGCTTTACTAACTACCGAATTTGCTCAAGATCGTGATGGGCATTTTGATATTATAACACTGTTTATAAGGGGTGGAATAGTCCATGTGTATGGGTGGTACCAGAAGGGGAGATGCCAGACTTCAATCCAAAATTTGGGCAAAATCTTGTTGGTCATATTGATAACATTACATGGCTTATAAGGGGCGGGATGGTACATTTGTATGGGAGGTACCATAAGGGGAGTTGCCAGACTTCCAATTTTTGTCTGACACTTTGCATAGTTATAGGCTTACTACGTACAGAATTTGGGCAAGATCGCGTTGGGCATGTTGATATTATTACACGATTTCTAAGGTAGGCGGGGTGGTATATTTGTATTGGAGGTACCAGAAGGGGAGTTGCCAGACTTCCAAGTTTTTGTCCGGAACTTTGTCTGAATTTGTCCGAATTTGGGGAAGATCGCGCTGATCATATTGATAATATTACACGGTTTATAAGGGGTGGAATGGTCCATATGTATGGTAGGTACCAGAAGGGGTGGTGCCAGACTTCCAAGTTTTTGTTCAGCTTTATCTTTACTAAATAAAAAATTTGGGCAAGATCGCGTTGGTCATATTGATAGAATTACACGATTTCTAATGGGGCGGGATGGTACATTTGTATGACAGGTACTAGAAGGGGAGTTGCCAGACTTCCAAGTTTTTGTCCGAAACTTTTTCCAGCCATAGCATTACTAACTACCGAATTTGCGCAAGATTGCGTTGGGCATATTGATATTATTACACTATTTCTAATGGGGCGGGATGGTACATTTGCATATTTGTACATTACAGCAATAGCTTTACTAACTACTGAATTTGGGCAAGATCGCGTTGGGCATATTGATATTATTACACGATTTTAAGCGCCCCGGTAGGCGAGTTGGTAGCGATCTTGCCCATCAGCGTGGGGGTTGTGGGTTCGATTCCCACCAGAGGCTTTGGTCTGTCGTTGCAAAAATCAAGCCAAATGGTCTTTGTCACCCGGTTTATCCTTGGACCCAAAATTATAATATAAATTTACTTTGTATTGTAATTAATAAATAAATAAATATTACACGATTTCTAATGGGACGGAATGGTAAATTTGTATGGGTGGTACCAGAAGGGGTGAGGCCATATAGCCCATACGCAATCCCAGAAGCAGTTTTGGGAAAATATTAAGCCATGCCAAATTTCAGAGTGATTGTTAACTCTTTCGAAAGTTATCGTGCGTACCAGCAGGACAGACGGACGGACAGATGGACATGGTTCAAACGATTCAGAATCGAATTTGGTTCAAAGACACCTGGGGTCTAATGTGGATATTTCTATGTGTTACACTTTTGAGCCGTATCAAATGATACATATCCTCCAACCCGTAGGTGAGGGTATAAATATTGTAGAGTTTTTTCTCGAAAATTGTATGTAAGTACCAGAAGGTGAGTTGCCAGTCTTCCATGTTTTTGTCCAAAACTTTGTCTAGCTATAGATTTACTAAATACAAAATTTGGGATCTTGTTGGTCATATTGATAACATTACATGGCTTATAAGGGGCGGGATGGTACATTTGTATGGAAGGTACCAGAAGGGGAGTTGCCAGACTTCCAAGTTTTTGTCTGAAGGTTTACTAAGTACAGAATTTGGGCAGGATCGCGTTGGGAATATTGGTATTATAACACGATTTCTAAGGTAGGCGGGGTGGTATATTTGTATGGGAGGTACCAGAAGGGGAGTTGTCAGTTTTTGTCTGAAACTTTGTATAGTTATAGGTTTTCTAAGTCCAGACCTTGGGCAAGATCGCGTTGGGCATATTGATATTATTACACGATTTCTAAGGTAGGCGGGATGGTACATTTGTATGGTAGGTACCAGAAGGGGAGTTGCCAGACTTCAATCCAAAATTTGGGCAAAATCTTGTTGGTCATATTGATAACATTACATGGCTTATAAAGGGCGGGATGGTACATTTGTATGGTAGGTACCAGAACTTCAATCCAGACTTCAATCCAAAATTTGGGCAAAATCTTGTTGGTCATATTGATAACATTACATGGCTTATAAGGGGCGGGATGGTACTTTTGTATGGGAGGTACCAGAAGGGGAGTTGCCAGACTTCCAAGTTTTTGTTTATAAGGGGCGGGATCAGAGATGATCCGTCGAAAACTGTGACGTATACGATATACTGTTGTGACGTATGTGACATACGTATAAGTTATCATGAGGAATCCTCGTGTTCCCACACTCTCACAGTTTGGTTGCACTAAACCAACCAAAAACCCCACACGAGCCGTTTGATCAGCACATTCGACACCTCATAATTTGGTTGCACTCGATCAACCAAATACTTAACCATCTTTCATGAGAAACCCTCATGCTCCCATATTCCCATAGTCAACACGAGCCGCTATGTCAGCATATTCTACACCTCGCAACTTGACTAAAGGTGAATAACCAAACATGCTACACGAGCCGCAGTGTCAGCAAACAGCAACATGTGCAATGGTAACGTTGGCAGAACGACAGCGGCGCAGCATAATGTAGTGGCTTTAGTTTTAAGCAAAGGTAGAATTGTAAGTCAGTTATTAACTCACCCTCTAACAATAAAGTTGTTTTTAATTAATTAACAACCCAAATCGTATAATTGGCGCCCAACGTGGTTCACTTCGCGACAAGTAAATCTAAAGAAAAAAAAACTTAGAAATTCGTGGAAAGTGAAACTACAAAAGCTAAAAAAAAAAAAAACATCCTGTAAAAACGGAAAGAAAAAAAAAAAACAACGTGGTTCACTTCGCGAAAATAAATCTAAAGAAAAAATTAGAACTTCGTGGAAAGTGAAACTGAAAAAAAAAAAAACATAACTCACTTCGCGAAAAGCAAATCTAAAAATTAGAACTTTGTGGAAGGTGAAAGTGCAACTGAAGTCACCAAGGAACGAATATCCTTGGGCAGCGAGAAACAACAGTGAAAATAATCTGAAGACTCCCCAAGGAACGAACATCCTGGGTCGGCGAAAAGAAGCAGAATCAACACCAACATCCAGGAAACTAGTTAAGACTAAATTTTAAGGATGATAAGGTAAGTGAAGTGCCCGCTTTTTAGAGAAGACAAATTTAAATAAAACAATTAAGTGAAAAAATTTTTTTTTTCCGGAATCCTCCTTTTTTTGCGAATAATTTATGAGTGAAGAATTAGAAGCCTTATTAGGGAATTTAAGATTAGAAACAAAAGAAACAATGAATACTGAACAAGTAAGAGAGCTAGTTAGAGCAGAAGTGAGCAGAGCACTGGCCGCGCAAAAATTAGAGTTTGACAGGAAGATAACTGCGATTAACAGTCGACTTGCTACCGACAAACCTAAGGTCGAAAGGTTCACGAAGGTTCGGATAAATCCGCTGACACCCTGTGATATCACCTTAGATGCTATAAAATCTCTTCCGGAATTTTCTGGCCAGCCAGGCACCTATGTGTCATGGCGCGAGGCTGCGCACAATGCGTATGAGCTATTCGAAAAATACGATGGCAGTGAACGCCACTATCAAGCGGTAATTATCCTTAGAAATAAAGTGCGAGGTGCCGCCGATGCGGTACTCTCGTCCTTTAGCACCGTATTAAGTTTTAGGGCAATCATTGCCCGTCTCGATTTTACTTACGCGGACAAACGTCCGATATACCTAATCGAACAAGAACTGTCCACGCTGAGGCAGGGTTCGATGCAGTTACTAGACTTCTACGATGAGGTAGAAAAGAAGCTAACCTTGTTAGCCAATAAGACAATCATGTCGTATGAAAATAGTGTAGCAGACACTATAAACGAAAAATATAGGGCCGATGCACTTAGGGTTTTCATATCAGGGTTAAGGAAACCTCTTTGCGATATCCTGTTTGCTTCAAGACCAACCGACCTCCCTTCTGCATTGGCCTTGGCACAAGAAGTAGACGCTAATAATGAGCGCTACGCGTTCGCGAAAAATTTCGCAAATAGATCGGATAGTTCATACAACAAAAAGGCAAGTTCAGCCCAAAATTCCCCTAATACGGATCACAATGTGGGACAGAAGAACCCACATTATTCGGTTACCAAACAGCATCAGGCTGGCCAACCGCAAAACCCCTTAAGTAGTCGAAAGCCACACACCAGCGGTAACTACTCTGATCATAGACGCGTCGAACCTATGGAGGTGGACCCTTCAATATCCCAATTTAAACAGAAAACAAATTACCAAAGTCACGACTATAATGACAGGCCGCAGGGAAATATGCAGAAACGAGCGGCAAATTCAGGGCGATACACAGGGCCAAAACTACAACGTGTGAATCATCTTAGCGAAGAACATGAATCAATGGTCGACCCAACGTATGATGAAGAGGCGGAACAGGCCGTAGACGAAATTGAGGGTGATGAGCTTAATTTTTTAGAGGAAGGTCCCTCCTGCCTTGGATTTCGAGGTCAATAGGAGGGAAAGAAATCAAACTCCTTGTCGACACGGGGGCTTCAAGGAGTTACATCAAACCTTTACCGGAACTAAAGGGAATAAAAGTGGTCCAAAATTCATTTGCAGTAAAATCAATCCATGGAGTTACCCCTATCAAACTCAAATGCGCAATTAAAATTTTCGGCGTAGCAGAAGACTTTTTCATTCTACCCGAGTTGACATCATTTGACGGCGTTATCGGCCTTGACTTATTGAATAAGGTACACGCGTCCATTGATTTAAAAACTAACACAATTACTCATGACCATGGAAAGGAGGTTATCTTATTTATAACCAGCCAGGATATGAATCATCTACAACTTCAGGCTAAGTCGGTACCAAGGGAGGTCAAAGACGCATTCTTCAGAGTAATTGGAAATGTAAACGGAGTTTTTGCAGACCCCAATGAAGCACTCCCATATAATACAAATGTAGTTGCGACGATCCGCACGGAGAACGAAGATCCAGTGTACTCAAGACTGTACCCGTACCCACTGGGCGTTGCGGATTTTGTTAATAAGGAAATCCAGGATCTACTGGCGAACGGTATCATTCGAAAGTCTAGGTCCCCCTATAACAACCCAATATGGGTCGTTAAAAAAAAGGGTTTTGACGAAAATGGACAGGAAAAAAAACGATTAGTAATAGATTTTCGAAAACTTAATGACAAAACTATCAGCGATAGGTACCCGATTCCGGAAATCACGGAAACTCTATCCAATCTTGGTGGGAGTAAATTCTTTACTACACTCGACCTAAAATCAGGTTTCCACCAAATTCAGCTGTCTGAATCCGATAGAGAAAAAACTGCATTTTCTGTAAAAAACGGAAAATATGAATTCTGCAGACTGGCCTTCGGCCTAAAGAACGCGCCCAGCATTTTCCAAAGGGCGATAGATGATGTGCTAAGAGAACACATCGGAAAGAGATGTTTCGTCTACGTAGACGATGTAATAATATTCTCGAAAAATGAGCAAGACCACTTAAAAGATACGGAAGTAGTGATGCGAAGTCTATTTGAAGCCAATATGAGGGTCTCGGCGGAAAAATCAAAATTTTTCCAAACCGAGGTCGAATACCTAGGGTTCATAATTTCACAAGGAGGAATTAAAACTTGTGTAGAGAAAATTGAAACAATTCGAAATTTTCCTGAGCCCAGCACCCTAAGAGGTCTAAGGTCATTCTTAGGCTTGGCGGGATACTACCGCTGCTTCATACGCGACTTCGCCAAGATTGCGAAACCACTATCGAACATACTGACAGGAGAGTACGGCCGAGTTACTGCAACACAGTCAAAAAAAATCAAAATTGATTTGACCAGTGAACAGAAAAAAGCCTTTAATAAAATAAAAGAAATACTAGCGTCTGAAGACGTAACATTAACATACCCAAATTTTCAAAAACCGTTCGATTTAACCACGGATGCATCCTCCCATGCTATAGGTGCTGTCCTTTCACAGGACGGAAAACCTATAACCATGATTTCCCGCACTTTGACAGGTAGCGAGGAACATTACGCTACTAATGAACGGGAATTATTAGCCATTGTCTGGGCACTAAAGACGCTCAGAAACTATCTTTATGGCGTATCAAAATTAAACGTATTCACGGACCACCAACCATTAACCTTTGCCGTTTCGGACAGAAATCCGAACTCGAAAATTAAAAGGTGGAAAGCTTTCATATATGAATGCAACGCAAAGCTAATTTACAAACCAGGCAAGGAAAACGTAGTTGCAGATGCGCTGTCTAGGCAGCACATTTATGCCTTAGACAATATGAGTGTCGAAACAATCCACAGCGAAGAGTCATCTACCAACACGATTGAGAGAACTGATAAGCCGGTAAATTGCTTCCGTAATCAGATACTTGTAGAGGAAGGCATAGAACCCCAGAAAAGAACTTTCATTATTTTTGGAAAAAAAACAAGACACTTGATTACATTCCGAACCGACGACGATTTAATTAAAAATCTACAGGAAGCCGTAAAAGCAGATGTAGTAAACGCTCTGCAGTGTGACCTACACACATTGGCACGATTCCAGCATAAATTGATCAAACACGTTACCAACCTGACTCTGTACGAACGACTAAAGGACGAGACAGCTAACGCTACGGACCACTTCCCCCAAACACACATGAGGAAGTTGCTGGACGCAGACATAAACCAGATAAGTAGACTAATACAGACGGTAAATACTCATCACAGACAAGCGAGAAGCTTGAACGCTATAGGGACGGTACTGAAATACATCGCAGGGACCCCAGACCACGATGACTTTGACAGACTAACAAACACAGCAGAACAATTAATTGACTCCCAGGACAGACAGTTTACTATCAACACGGAGGTACAAAAAGAAATTAATAGTCTCACCACTACAGTAAATAAAATCTTGAGAACAGAAAAACAAAGAGAAATAGACACTAGCCACCTTTATGATATTCTCTTAGCTAGAAACAGAGCAATAATAACAGACTTAGACAATCTTATCACTTCTATCACATTCGCAAAAATTGGAGTCTTGAATCCCATCCTTTTAGACAGTAACGAGATAAACTTCATAATAAAAAATGAGCACTTCACAAACCTCTCTGTGGCCGATGTTATGGCTGTAGCTAATATTAAGATTTTGCAATACGATAATGTAATATACTTCCTAATACGATATCCTATTCCTAAGCTTAGATGTAAGAAAATTACTATTTTACCAGTAGCTCACGGCCATCAAATGCTCCACCTACAAGAATCTACCTTAGCGGTATGCCACAATCGTACCTTAGCGGTGAGGAACTGCAGCGACACGATACCAATGTTTTGTCTACCGTCTTCAGCTACATCATGCGCTCTACAACTATTGACACGTAACACTGCAAGCTGCAGCACCACATTCAACAATCTCACGCCGATTACACCGATAAGCGATGGATTGGTAGTCATCAATGATCAACTGGCGATCGTAGAAGAAAGTAGTGAAGCTCCTATTACAATTAATGGTACTTACCTGGTCATTTTCAAAAACCATGTAAAAATCAACGACTCAGTATATTACAACGAAAATTCAACGACTCCTCTGCAACCTGAAACCCCATGGGCTTCTGCGATTAACCTAACGCAACACACCGAGATACTAAGCGCCCCCTATCTCCACCACGTTAACCGACAGAATCTTCAACACATCCGTCATTTACAACATACGATCGAGCAGGGTCAAATTGCAGCTTTATCAACTATTGGTGCTTTTGCGCTTGTGGGACTGGCAGCTTACCTATTACGACGTAGGGTCATCATAAAAAAAAGATCATCATAAAAAAAAAGATCATCATAGCCAGGTCCGTCGAAGATGCAATAAAGAACGTTGTTACGAGGACCGCGGACGGCCCCCACTTAGAAGGGGAGGAGTTATCATGAGGAATCCTCGTGTTCCCACACTCTCACAGTTTGGTTGCACTAAACCAACCAAAAACCCCACACGAGCCGTTTGATCAGCACATTCGACACCTCATAATTTGGTTGCACTCGATCAACCAAATACTTAACCATCTTTCATGAGAAACCCTCATGCTCCCATAGTCAACACGAGCCGCTATGTCAGCATATTCTACACCTCGCAACTTGACTAAAGGTGAATAACCAAACATGCTACACGAGCCGCAGTGTCAGCAAACAGCAACATGTGCAATGGTAACGTTGGCAGAACGACAGCGGCGCAGCATAATGTAGTGGCTTTAGTTTTAAGCAAAGGTAGAATTGTAAGTCAGTTATTAACTCACCCTCTAACAATAAAGTTGTTTTTAATTAATTAACAACCCAAATCGTATAATTTATACAACGTCATAAACCTAAGGTATGAAACCCAACTTTGCGACAAGATACTTTTCTATATTTATTTAACCACTGTTTAATTTAGTTTAAACAATATTTATATTGTCTTCGTCGCTAGAATAAATTTGCGGTTAGACTGATTTGATCCTTTCCAATATCGTATAGTTCTCGCGAAGCATCTGCAATTGAGTTCCTTGATGTTTGACAGTTTTTTCTATCAGCACTGCTACAGGATTTAAACAATTTTTAACGGATCCACTGAACTCTTCTTCTTATGCTTGACATCACAACATGTTTTTCGTCATCGCCAGTTTCCGCAGAAATTTTCTTGTTCATTGCGTATACAAGAATGTATATTCCTATTGAAATGTATTTTCAGTTTATTAAAAACAAAACATTATTAATAAACTATTTAAAAAACATAAAAGAATTCACTTACTAAATAATATCAACACAACTGTAAAATGCATTTGCACAAAATTCATTCTAAAATGTTTTCAGAATATACCATCCTACAAACATCTTAAAAGTTGGCAGTAACAGCCACAACTAATTAACCACTCTTTTAATGTAAAGTAAAAAGTATGCTTTGAGTCATACTAGTTAAATTTGACAAAAAGATCAGAACTTCGAGATCATGAAATTTACATCGACATTCAGCGTTGGTATATTTTTTTTTTTTTAAGCAACAGAAATTCACTTTAATTTTCAACTTGTTCGCTTCACTTTATAAACGAAAATCAGCTGATTGTTAAGATAATTGATGGTTTATATGATATGCCAATGCGCTCTATCAAATGATGAAATGTTTTAGCCGGCGTCCGTATTGACTCGTGTAATTATTAGTTATTGTCGAACTTAAAGTGGCATCTTCATTTAAAAACTCACATTCACCATTCTTTTGAGCACATCGGTCATTGATGTCCAGTAAAGCGAAGTCATATTAATGCAACAGAATCCATTTTTTCATAAACAAATTTTCACTTATCCGATATTTTCAGTAGAAAGGAGTTCCGTTAAAGCGGATTCATTCCAAGGAGCTGAACACAAAAACTAACTGGGAAATGAGATCGCTTTCAGTTATCCGATATTTTCAGTAAAGCGTATTGCGCTAATGCGGAGTTGACTGTATACTGTAAACTACAAAACTCCATCTCGTTCACTACACCATCTTATAGCACAAGGAAATTTTGGATTAGTTTCACCCAGGACAATTATTTACTTTTCGAGATGGACTTTTTTAAATTCTTTAAGAATTTTGTGGACATTGCAAAGAACTGACATAACATCAGGAACTTCTTCTTCGTACGATTCATTACCCAATTGGCGAGACTAAAGTCTTGTAGACCGTTTTTTTTTTATTAACACTCAGGGGATCCCCCTATAAATACAATGCACTGTGTTAGCGATAGGAAGAAAGGTTATTGGAGGGGGGAAAGAGGTGTTTGTTAACGTTGGCCTTCAATTTGATAATGTCAAAGCAGGCAAGAAAAACACGTGCAGGAAGATTATTCCACAAACGAACAGTCCGGCTGAAGAACGAATTTTCTCTATAGTGAGTCGTCGGGTCAATCGGATATTTGACAATGAACGGATGAGACTCCCTGGATAGCCGTGTATTCCGGCTACATGTTCTAATTTCAGGGACCAGAACACGGATATCTGACGAACAGATACCGTTGAAATATCTATAGAACAGCGATATACAACCAACATTCCCAAAGAATCCATATTAGCTGCATTATCTGTAACGACGGCGAAAACGTCAACACCAAACCGCTACCTTTTGCTTTCTTTATTTAAACCAAATTTTCTGACGTTTCTCTTGTATTTCAAAAATCATATGATTCGCGAAATATTCTATGGTCACAATTGTGTAATAAAGCTGCGATTAAATAGTATTTTTAAGTAGGAATGTACTCTAATAAAATTAATATTTTATATTACAACTACATATTTATGTTAAGCTGCCATCACACGATATGTTTTTTACATATGTAGTGTTAAATTGTCCATCTGTAAACGTTGTACGCATCCATAATAATCCATTAGATTTTAATCGAACTGAATTCAGTATACGAATTGCAATTCACAAATTGCACATTGGCTTTAAGGAATTGCTATAATTTAAATTTGAGAGTTTGCTACTTTTTATACATTTGTGACAAATTAGTGACGTATATGACGTTTACACCTTTTTGGCAGTCGTAAACTCGAAAAAACGCGATACGGACCATCTCTGGGCGGGATGGTACATTTGTATGGGAGGTACCAGAAGGGGAGTTGCCAGACTTCCATGTTTTTGTCCAAAACTTTGTCTAGCTATAGATTTGCTAAATACAAAATGTGGGCAATATCTTGTGGGTCATATTGATAACATTACATGCCTTATAAGGGGCGGGATGGTACATTTGTATGGGAGGTACCAGAAGGGGTGGTGAAAGACTTCCAAGTTTTTGTCCAGCTTTATCTTTGTTAAATAAAAAATTTGGGCAAGATCGCGTTGGTCATATTGATAGTATTACACGATTTCTAATGGAGCGGGATGGTACATTTGTATGGCAGGTACTAGAAGGGGAGTTGCCAGACTTCCAAGTTTTTGTCCGAAACTTTGTCTGGCAATAGCTTTACTAAGTACAGAATTTGGGCGAAGATCTCGTTGACCGCATTGATATTATTACACGATTTCTAAGGTAGTCGGGATGGTACATTTGTATGCCAGGTACCAGAAGGGGAGTTGCCAGACTTCAAAGTTTTTGTCCGAAACTTTTTCCAGCCATAGCTTTACTAACTACCGAATTTGCGCAAGATCGCGTTGGGCATATTGATATTATTACACGGTTTATAAGGGGTGGAATGGTCCATATGTATGGGAGGTACCAGAAGGGGAGTTACCAGACTTCCAAGATTTTTTGTCCAAAACTTTTTCAGCTATAGCTTTACTAACTACCGAATTTGGGCAAGATCGCGTTGGGCATATTGATATTATTACACGATTTCTAATGGGGCGGGATGGTACATTTGTATGGGTGGTACCAGAAGGGGTGTGGCCATATAGCCCATATGCAATCCCAGGACCAGTTTTGGGAAAATATTAAGCCATGCCAAATTTCAGAGTGATTGCTTAACTCTTGCGGAAGATATCGTACGTACCAGCAGGACAGACGGGCGCACAGATGGACATGGCTCGAACGATTCAGAAAGTCATGCATCGAATTTGGTTCAAAGACACCTGGGGTCTAATGTGGATATTTCTATGTGTTACACTTTTGAGCCGTATCAAATGATATATACCCTCCTACCCGTAGGGTGAGGGTATAAATATTGAATAGTTTTTTTTCTAGAAAATTGTATGTAAGTACAAGAAGGGGAGTTGTCAGACTTCCATGTTTTTGTCCAAAACTTTGTCTAGCTATAGATTTACTAAATACAAAATTTGGGCAAGATCTTGTTGGTCATATTGATAACATTACATGGCTTATAAGGGGCGGGATGGTACATTTGTATGGGAGGTACCAGAAGGGGTGGCGCCAGACTTCCAAGTTTTTGTCCAGCTTTATCTTTACTAAATAAAAAATTTGGGCAAGATCGCGTTGGTCATATTGATATTATTACACGATTTCTAAGGTAGGCGGGATGGTACATTTGTATTGCAGGTACCAGAAGGGGAGTTGCCAGACTTCCAATTTTTTGTCCAAAACTTTGTCTAGCTATAGATTTACTAAATACAAAATTTGGGCAAGATCTTGTTGGTCATATTGATAACATTACATGGCTTATAAGGGGCGGGATGGTACATTTGTATGGGAGGTACCAGAAGGGGTGGCGCCAGACTTCCAAGTTTTTGTCCAGCTTTATCTTTACTAAATAAAAAATTTGAGCAAGATCGCGTTGGGCATGTTGATATTATTACACGATTTCTAAGGTAGGCGGGATGGTATATTTGTATGGAGGTACCAGAATGGGTGTGGCCATATAGCCCATATGCAATCCCAGAAGCAGTTTTGGGAAAATATTAATCCGTGCCAAATTTCAGAGTGATTGCTTAACTCTTTCGAAAGTTATCGTACATACCAGCAGGACAGACGGACGGACAGATGGACATGGCTCAAACGATTCAGAAAGTCATGAATCGAATTTGGTTCAAAGACACCTGGGGTCTAATGTGGATATTTTTATGTGTTACAATTTTGAGCCGAATCAAATGATATATAAATTAAATTTAAACAAATTTATTTGTTAAAAAAATATATGTCTGCTGTGGGCGCGAGCTCCACAAGCAACGTTCTTTATTCGAGTACACAAAACAAAAAGCAATTAACTTAATATCTACCCTAAACTTATACCTTCAGTTTTGCACGTTTGGTGATATCTGATGTCAGTACTGAGGTGTTGCAATATTGGCAGCCTGCGTTGTCAGCGTCTTTGAATATTTGATGGGAACTTGCAATTCAGCAAAGTTACACCTTTGGGTTGTGGAGGTTTGAATGTATGAGTGATATGTTGGAATATGTTTGATGTTAACATGATATGTTGGAATATGTTTGGTGTTAACTCTTCCCCTTTTGAATGCAATCGTCCCGATTGCTCATAATGGATAAAGGTTGTAGAGACTTGATGATTCTTTCTTCTTCACGTCCCGATTGCTCATAATGGATAGAGATTGTAGAGACTTGGTGATCTTTTCTTCTTCATCTCTAGATTTATTACCGTTATCAGTAGAATTTGCTTCTTCACATTTCCTTGAAGTTTCTCCCATATCTTGAGATGTTTTTACTTTTTTGTTGAAGATCGTCTTTCGAAATAGCCAAACAACAATGATTAGAATGATAGCCATGACGAGTCCGCTGGATCCGATTATTACTTTGCTTTTAAGTTCCAGGTATTCTAGGCGTTCGATGTTTTTTATGTTTAGTTTGTTGAGACGTTCTAGGGATACGATTTCTTCAATTCTTTCCTCCTTAGTTTTGGGTTGTAGAAAGGCAGGAAGGGGTTTGCTGCCACTGATCTCTTTGGAGAAATATTCACGCCCGTCAGCTTGGATGGTGTTATTGTAGTATTTGACCAAATATGTCCCATTTAATTTGATGTCCTCGTTATTCACGCTTATTGTGCCCGCATATTGATTCAGTAATAGCAGATCTGGTTCAATTTCTTCGACCGTTGGTATGTGCTCGTTGTTTATTTTTACGCAGTTCCCTACTCTGTTTCTAAATAAACCTGTTATACAATCTTTATTACTCAATTCTATCAAATTGGCTTTATCGCATATTGTTAAATCATAATAATTTTTACAATCTTTTTTTATGGTAAATAGTTCTGTATTACATTCAAGAATTTTATTGTGTTCTATTTTATCTATCAAATGTCCATTTTTGACAGCTTTTGCTAAGTATACTTTACAAATATCATTTCGAGTAATCGGAATACTTAATATATACAATCAATTTCAATTTTTGGAATCATCTTTATTTACATATATGTTTTTAAATAAATATGTACAGTTTCGAGATATTATTTATATATATTACAGCGAATAATATTTTAACGTAAAATATTGATATTATAGAGTTGTTTATATAATGTTTTAAAGGAAAATTAGGGAAAACCTTTATTTGAGAAGTAAGAAAATTCAAATATTGGGAAAATGTGCGTGTATATAAAGTAATAGTACTAAAACTAGTAACATACAAATATACACTATTTTCGATTTGATAATTTACATTTACATACTACAATTATGGTAGTTCTCTACATTCTCTTATCAATGGATAGGGAGAATATTCAATTTTAGTAAAGTAATTTTCAGTAAATCTCTTAATGAAATCATCTAATTTTTCGTATTTACATTCTTCATGGAGTAAATCTGTTGAGAATCTCCAGTGCTTCTTATAAATTATTTTTAGACATTTATTTTGCAAAATTTGTAGTTTCTTTAAATGAGTTTTTGCAGCTTTATACCAAACAGGACATGCGTAAGTTAAAGAAGGCCTTATTATGCTTTTGTAGATAAGATTTTTGTTTTTTAAATGCAATGACGAACGTTTGTTTAAGAGAGGCCATAATGCTCTAATCGTTCGGAGACAATTTTTACGAATTTCATCGATATGGTTTTTGAAGGTTAATTTTTTATCAAGAATTACTCCGAGATATTTTGCGCTGTCTTGTATTGTAACTGTTTCGTTTCCCAGGATTAAGTGTCGAGTTGGAGTCCGTTTCGGCGAATTGTTGTATGGAAATATTATGGCTTGAGTCTTGATTGGGTTAATCTTTATTTTCCACTTTTTGAAATACTTGTTACACAGTGCTAGACCTTTCTCCATCTTTTTTAAGAGTGCCTTAGTTAGTTTACTCGAAGCAATAAGTGCTGTATCATCGGCGTAGTAAGCTGTTTTTATATAATTTGGGGGGGCAAAGTCCGATGTGTATATAGAGTATAACAAAGGAGATAATACTGATCCTTGTGGTAAGCCAGCAGCGATAGTTTTTCGTGTGGAGTAAGCGTCATTGACAGACACAACAAATGACCTATTTTCAATTCCGCAACCAATCTGCACAAGTAATTTGGGGTTTCTAATTTGATTAATTTGTATATGAGGCCATTGTGCCAAACTGTGTCAAATGCTTTTTCAATGTCCAGGAGAATAAGACCAGTTGAAAGTTTATTTCGCTTATTAGTCGTAATGATATTTTTAATTCTATTGACTTGATGAACAGAGCTGTGATCGTTTTTGAAGCCAAATTGTTCGTCAGCTATTAGAGAATTATCTGTCGCAAAATCACAGATTCTTTTATTGGATTATTTTTTCAAAAAGTTTTCCGATGTTACTAAGAAGGCTTATAGGCCTGTAACTTTTGGGATCGGTCTTAGGTTTATTTGGCTTAGGTACTGCTATGACCTTAGCTTGTTTAAAAACTTTTGGGAAATAATTCAATTGTATGCAGCTGTTAAAAACAATTACCAAGAACTTTAAAGCTTTCATAGGAAGACTCTTTATTAGCAGATTTGAAATATTATCCAAACCTGGAGACTTAGAAGTTTTAAGTGAGCTTATAATGGTGGTTAATTCGTCCAGAGATATAAAAATTGCATCTTCGTTGTTGGGCACTTCTCTTTTAAAACTTTTGATCTTCGAATTAACTACCTTGTCAACAGAATGCTTATAGTTAGAAGTTGTACCATTTGCTTCAGAAAAAGTTTCAGCTAATACCGTGGCTTTATCTTCATCAGAAATAAGTGATCTGTTCCCGATGAAAAAATTTGGAATTGTCTTGTTGCGTTTACCTCTCAAATTTTTACTGATTTTCCAGAAAGATTTATCCCCAGGCTTTAACTTTGAAAGAATATTATTCCACTTTCTATTACGATGCAATTTTATTCTGTCATTTATAATTATAGACAATTGTTTCACACATTGATTGTATAAATTGGCCTCCGAGTGAACAGTAGATCTCTGGGCTTTCCTTTTTAGAAACCGTCTAGTTTTTATTAATTTGATAATATCCTTCGGTAGAATGTAGTTATTTGAAGAACTTACTTTTGGTGTGGACAAATCCCTACCTTCCAGAACGAGTTTTATTAATTTATCGATTTCTCGGTCTATTACATGTTTTGAGTTGTATCTTTCAATGGCGGTGTCGATCCTGTTTTCAATAAATGCTTTAAATACTGGCCAGTTGGTTTGTTTAAAATCATAGTGGCTAGTATCAATCATATTCACAGCTGAGCGATTTATTGTGCATACTATTGGACGGTGGTCTGAAGGTATCTCATAACCCAGTACATTTAAGGCCATAGTTAGGGTAGTATTACTTATAATCACGTCAAGTACCGATGTAGAACGGGTTTGTTGGTGAGGATAGTAGGTATACAAAATTTCTTTGTTATTAGTTAAAATTTTTACGGAACCAAATGATAACAATTCATCTATATTGTAAACAGGAATATTGTAATTTTCGAGTATATTATTCACGTATTCAATTTCAGTTTTCGAAAGTATAAAAGAGTTAACAATATTGGCCTTGACCCATTGAATAGCATATTCAATATTCTCCAATTCTTTTTCAATTAGTGTCAATTTTCTCTCGAGACTGTTTGCCAATTCATTATTCCAACCTTCTCTCTTTGCCTTAGTTATTTCATTTGTCATATTTGTTATCAGAGAAATTCTATTAGATAATTATTTATTTATAATAAGTTGTCTGTTGTTATTTGCCAAAACATTATTTATTTTTTGTTCTAAGATTTGGAAATCGTGACTATCCGGATTACCGGCAATCCATTTCCAGGCGCTTCCGATAAAGTCGATCGATCTTTTTCCCCTACTGGGACTAAGTCGCCTCAAAAGTCCTCGGATGTCTACGATTTGTTGTTTTATAAACGGACGGATCGGATGGTTGTAAGTAAGATTCGTATCAAGGAAAGATTCTATCTGTAGCGTAAGTATTCTGTATTGTTCCATGTCAATGGAGTGTATTACTTTAAATGTTCCATTTTGTCTTCTTGCTGTCCCCTTTTGAATTGTTATAAGTCTCGCATTAGAATAGTCCAGAATATTGAAGTCTGCCTAAGCAGTTCCGAAAAGCAATCTGTAATCAAAATTTTTTAAATTAATTTCTTATATGTTTCTTGTGTATAACTCGTCCGCTTTCAGTAAGTATGGTGGTATTTCTGTTTTCCTGTACAGTTTCCTCTTTAAAACGTTCGCTTAACTTTGTACCCAATCGTTTATTGGTTTTCACATAAACAAGTTGGCCAGGAACATAATCTTTAATAGGATGCCGTTTCTTATTATGATAAGCTAAATCTTTCTCCTGTTTTTGCCTGATCTTTTCCATATTGGTTCGTCTAGTGGTTTCATAATCCTGTGGGGAAAAGTCAACGGTTCTGCCGAAGTACAGATCCACTGGTTTCCTATTCACCGTCGAATGAACCGAATGATTGTATTCATTGACGGATCTTTCGATTAATTCTTCCAGATTTCTCGATGTACCGTCACCTTTTAAACATCTCATTATTTCTGCAAGTGTTGAAAATTTGTCTATTGAAGTTAATATCAACATTTTGTCGGTAGAAAATATATCAATGTGAATGGTATGTCCTGGGTATGTGGGAATAGGTGTTTCTCCTAACTGAGGATCATTAGGGTGTCGCTCATATTTATTCTTCTTGCACGTGGAACAGATTTTAATTATCCTTTTGATTTTTTTCGACATCGAAGGAAAATAGTATTTTTCCAATATCTGAATTTTATTTTTCCTTTCGCTCCGATGTGCCCTATTGTGAGTTTCAATAATAATATTCTCTTGGTCATTTTCGGAATTGATATCCTCTACCATCAATTGAGTAAATCGGCATTTATAGGAGTAAAAATGGTCTGGATAAAGAATCTGAATCTTTCCCATTACCGATTCTGGAGTTTTTATACCATTAATGACCGATGGATTTAAATATCTCCTTAAGATGTCCCGTAATTTCTGTTCATCGTAGTATGGTTCGGTAATTATATGGCGATGAATTCCAGGGAAAATAATTTTAAATTCATATGTAGACGTAATGTCAATATTTAAAAGAAGTTGATTTCTAAAAACATTGATAGGAGTTTCTATACTTGGTATTAGGTTCTCTGATGAAATCTCTGCGCTATGCTGTGTTGGTGTTAGGGAATTAATATGAGAAACTATTGCATTTGATCCTTGCTCAACTCTAGAAAGAGCGTCAGCGACTATATTTTGTTTTCCCGGTTTATACTTCATTTCATAATTATATTCTTCAAGGATGCATTTCCATCTTTTCATCTTCGAGTTGCTGTTCTTACTGCTAAGAGAATATGTTAGAGGTTGGTGGTCCGTATAAATAATTATTTTCTTTGAACCATACAGATAGTTCCTTAGGGCTGTTAAGGCCCATATGATTGCCAGCATTTCCCTTTCATTAGTGGCATAATTTTCCTCTGTCTTATCAAGTGTCCTAGAGATAAAAGCTATTGGCCGTTCTTCTTGGCTTAACACAGCTCCAAGAGCTACGTTGGACGCATCGGTGGTTAATTGAAAGTCCTTTTCAAAATTTGGGTATGACAATAATACTTCCTCCGAAGTAAGGGCATTCTTCAGTTCATTGAAAGCATTTTGGGCCGGTACATCTAGATTGACAGGCATTTGACTCGAGGCCGTTTTTGACACTCTACCTTCTTCCCCTCTTAAGAGCGAAGTTAAAGGTTTTGCGATATCTGCGTATCCTCTGACAAATCTTCTGTAATATCCCGACAGGCCTAGGAAAGAACGCAGTTGTTTAAGTGTTTTTGGAGGGGGGAATTTCAGAATTGCCTCCACCTTTTTTGCATTTGTTCTTATACCGTCACTAGTTACTATGAAGCCCAAAAATTCCACTTCGGTCTTAAAAAAATCACACTTATCGAGCTGAATTTTCATATTTGCTGCTTCCAATGTCTCGAATACTTTCTTAATATGTTCACAGTGTGACTTTTCATCTTTGCTAAAGATAATTATGTCATCTACGTATACAAAACATATTTTTCCGATTAACTCTCTAAGGATATCATCCAGTGCCCTTTGAAAAATCGCCGGTGCGTTTTTCAACCCGAAGGGTAATCTTGTATACTCATACTTGCCATTGTTAACGGAGAACGCTGTTTTCTCCATGTCTTCGGCGCGTAAAGGTATTTGGTGGAATCCACTTTTGAGGTCCAAAACAGTGAAATACTTATTTCCTCCTAAGTTTGATAAAACTTCCGTTACTTCCGGAATCGGGTATTCAGTAATTGTGACTGCATTCAGTTTCCTAAAGTCAACCACTAATCTATGTTTCTTTTTCCCTGAATGGTCTTCTTTTTTTGGCACTACCCATATGGGTGAATTATATGGGGATCTTGATGGTCTTATTATACCGTCACGGAGGAGGCAATTAATTTCTTCTTCCACGTCGTCTTTTAATGCCATTGGGTATGGGTAGCTTTTCGCGTATATTGGAGAATCATTATCTGTCCGAATCTCCCCGACTACTACAGTGGTGTAAGTTAACCTTTCATCTGGATCTGCGAAGAGACTACAATGATTTCCCACAATTTGTTCAAGCGAATCTCTTTGGAAATTTGATAGGTGCTCTAACCTCATTTCGAGATTATTCACATTTTGAGTTATACGTTGTTTGATAGGGATTTTTATACCACCTTTAACAGTAAAGTAATTTTCGGACGTGTGAATGACAGCTGTAAGTTCCTTCAGGCTGTCATTTCCTAATATACCATCGAAAGATTTTAAACCAGGTAAGAGGAAAAATTTGATAGGTATCTTGTTAATACCAAACATGTTCAAAAACGTATGTTTTGCTACAAACTTCTATTTTAATTATTGCCTTTGAATTAAGAAGGCTTTGATTATTTTAATTTGTTGAATTTCACTGTTTTGTATAATTTATTGTTTCGTATATTCCAGGGTTTTTTTTTGTTGTACAATATATGCTTGTGTTGTAACTTTTCGTGTACTATTTGATAGTTAACAATAAGGGTGGGTTTTTCGTTTTGATTTAAATACAATATTTGTTTTGTTTATAATTATTACATGTTTTTTGTGGGTTTATAATAATTATTTAATTCTTTTTTTTGTATAATATTTACAATTTTGTTACATTTTCGTTTTTTGTGTTTCGTTCACTGGGGTTTGTAAGTTATTGAGTTCACTTGTGCCGGTTGTTACACATAAACATACTTACAAAATCTGAAATTGTAGAAATTATTGATTTATTGTGTCTCTTTTTTTAAACTTCACTTTGTCACTAATTCCCGGGGGCAACGTACTGCTTATAACTTCGATTAAAAACCAACTGATCTTGTGTGCTGTCTGTCTGTCGCTTGCATCCTCAAAAAGGTTATTTTTTGAAGCGGGACAGACCGTTAGCACAAAACAAACGAAGGAAAAAGCGCAAGGAACGCGACAGCAACCTGTACATAGATTTGTACATAGCACAGGCTGAGAACACTTGGAAAACAAAACAGTGTGGGACAGAAGTTTAACGCTGTTTTGAACATTCCGCCCCCCCGTGACTTGGTGACAATCTTACCAACTGACTCATAACTGTTGTGGGTCGTCTAGGCGTGGTTCCTTTGAACTGCTGGGGATCTTGTGGGTCCAGTTAGAACATATCCCAGCGATGTTTTTGAGGCTTGTACAGCACCAACTGTGGTAGGACTCGTGCCTTCTTGACGTACTGCCGATTAAACATCACCGCCAAGCTCGATATCCAAGGGGGTGTTGCATCTCGGATCAACATCAGCCAGTCGGTGATGGCCAACATCTGGCACTGGGTCCTCTAGTATGGGGTCTGAGTAGGGTCGTCGAGGAAGCTCGTTGGTAATGAGAGCGTCCACCTTCAGAGTAACGGGATTTCGCTCATGTCTTGACCTTAGTTTGAAGGAGGCGAACTTTCGCCCCTGGTGATGAAAAGTCGGCAACCCCAGCCGTTTGACGAGGGAAGAGGCTATGCGCGAGACTACCGCAGATTGGCATAGAATCCCACGCACAGATGCCCACCTATCGAGGCAATCTTCTGAAACCTGAAGCATAACCGTAGGTATGAAGACTGTGGCTCTGTTGAATGCTGGTTCCAGGGGCCGACGCCAAACATGGCTATATTTAGTTGCGGAGCGCCATGAAGCATGGTGTGGTGGCGTTGGTCACATTGACGACAGCCAGTCAGAGAAGGACAGTCGGGGGCTAGATGGCTTCGAGCTAGGCAGTTCCGGCAGTACCCTCGCCTTTCGACCGCCTCGTAACGTTGCCGGGGAGACATCTCCTGGAACGTCCTGCAGGACCTTATGGCGTGGTCTTCCTGACAAAGGCCACATGAGTACTGCCAATTGGTGGGACGGCTGTTACGTCGTAATATGGGATCATTGCCACGGCTTGGGTCCCTGAGTCGGTTTCCGGTCGGTGCTCGGTGGCGATCGGCCGAGCGGCTGGGGCGGGGTAAGTAAGCGGCCATGTCTGTAAGTAGAAATGATTGTATTAATTGGTAAGGAGAGGTAAAGAGAAAAAAGACAAAACGTGTGTAATTGCTGAGTAGCGTGACCGAGAGATTTCTGAGTCATTTGGTGGGTAACCGAACAATTTTGGTGATTGGTCGGCTGACGAGTCCATGGCTGGTTCGAATTTCAACCACGCGGACATTTTGGTCACTGCCAGGATGAGTTCTGACAATTCGACCCATTTTCCAGTCGTTTTGTGTTACCCGTTCGTCTTTGATGACGACGAGGTCGTTGACCTGGACATTTTCTTGGGGGTATTTCCATTTGTAACGACGGTGTAGCTCCTTCAGATATTCGGTTTTCCATCGTTGGCAGAAATGTTGAGAGACGATTTTTAAGCGTTTCCATCGGTTGGCCAGCGTCACTTCTTCCCCTGATAAATCTGGTTCCGCTGGAGCCAGCATGCATGTCCCAATCAGAAAATGACCCGGTGTCAATGGAGTGAGGTCATCAGGGTCGTCACTGACCGGGCTAAGGGGTCGTGAGTTTAGACAGGCCTCAATTCTGGCTAAGATAGTAGAGAGTTCTTCAAAGGTGAAACTCATTTTTGGTATCAATTTGCGCAAGTGCGTCTTAAAGGACTTCACCCCGGCTTCCCATAGGCCACCCATGTGAGGTGCGCCCGGGGGTATGAATTTCCACTCAAGTGATTGGTGCGCGTTCGTCTCCATGGTGCGATTTTGAAGAGTCTTCATAAAAGCCAGTCTATCCTTGCGAATTAGTTCAGCGGCGCCGACAAAGTTTGTGCCGTTGTCCGAATATATGCACTTGGGGCACCCTCTCCTGCCGATGAACCGTGAGAGTGCAGCAAGAAACGATTGGGCCGACAAGTCGCTCGAGGCTTCTAAGTGAATAGCCTTCGTCGAGAAGCACACGAATATGCATACGTAGCCCTTGGTGACAAGACAAGCTCGGCCAGTGAAACTCTTGATGCAAAAAGGGCCTGCAAAATCGATTCCCGTATTCACAAAGGGTCGGGTGAGCACCGTACGTTCGGGGGGAAGAGCGGCCATGATCTGAGTCTGAGTATGTTGCTTGTATAGTAGGCAAGTTCGGCAGTTGTGTATCACTTTCCGGACAAGAGGTTTCAACCTGCACACCCAGAATTCTGATCTAATTACCCGCACCATTAGTTGGTTTCCTCCATGAAGAGTTATCTTGTGAATGAATTCCACGAGTAGTTGAGTCAGATGAGCATGGTAGGGGAGAATAATCGGATGACGTTCGTTATAAGTCAGGGCCGGCGACCGAACCAGCCGCCCATTGGCCCGGATCACTCCCTTCGTATCTAAAAATGGATTGAGTGTTAAAAGTGGGCTATGAGGAGGAATTCGAGTTTTCTTCTGCAACGATTGCCATTCGACATTAAAATAGTGTTTTTGTGAAATCACTATAAGTTTAGTCTTGATATCTTGAATTTCAGCTGCTGTTACTTCAAGGCCGGTAACTCTTAAGTGGGTCCTGTTGGTACCGGTGTTTCTCCAGAACCGCATAACATAGGCCAAAACTCGATAGGCTCGGGTCAATGATGAAAATCTAAGCAGGGGGTCTTCACATGTCGTCGTAGCAAAAACCTTTACCGGCTTCGCCTCGAGAGTTGTGTCTCCTGGAGGATTATAACTTGGCCAGCTGGTTTTAGGTAGCCTTAACCAGGGTGGTCCGTACCACCATAAATGGTGTGACTTCAAATCGGTTGGTGTACATCCGCGGCTTGCAACGTCGGCCGGATTACATTCCGAGTCGACATGACGCCAGTTTTCAACCCCTACGTTATCCAAAATATCTGAGATTCTATTTCCAACAAAGGTATTCCAGGAGCATGGAGGTTTCCTAAGCCAGGCCAGCACTATGGTTGAGTCTGTCCAGTAGTGGTTCGAAATGTTAGTTAGGTTAAGATTCGGTATAACTGCAGCAGCCAGTGTTGACAGCAGCACAGCACCGCAGAGTTCCAGTCTAGGTAGGGAAATTTTCTTAATAGGGGCAACGCGAGTCTTAGCTGCTAGCAGAAAAGTGTCTGTTTGTCGATTAGCGTGTTCCACGCGAATGTAGAGTGCCGCCCCGTAGGCGCTTTCTGAAGCATCGCAGAACCCGTGGATCTCGACAACACTGGTGGGCTTGAATTGTATCCACCTGGGAATTGACACTGTGTCGACGGATGGGCAATTTTTTACAAAAGTTTGCCAGTTCATCAAGGTAATAGGCTTTAAGGCGTCATCCCATCCGATTTTATCCAGCCAAACCTGTTGCATGATCAGCTTGGCCACTATTATGACCGGCGCAAGCCAGCCACAGGGATCGAAAAATTTTGCAATCGCGGAAAGAACCTCTCTTTTAGAATGAAAACCCTTTTGGTCAATAATTGGGTCCGTGAAGGTGAATGAGTCCGATGAGATGTTCCAACGGATGCCTAATGTCTTCGTTGATGTTACCTCCGATATGTCCAACCAATTAACGGGCAAGATTGCATCAGATGGCAGATCTTGAATGACTGCGGGGTCGTTAGAGGTCCACTTTCTCAGCTCAAATCCTGCTGAATCCAATGCCATATGTAACTCCTTGCGGGCTGCAATTGCTTGTTCTAATGTATGGGCGCCTGCTAGCACATCATCGACGTACATGTTCTGTCGAATAATGTTAGATGCTAAAGGGTATTGGTCATGGACATCCTCGGCAAGTTGTAGGAGTGTTCGGATGGCCAAGAAGGGCGCGCAATTAACTCCGAATGTGACAGTCAGTAATTCAAAATCTTCAACTGGGTCGGACGGATTTTTGCGGAAAAGAATTCGCTGATAACATGTCTGTGACTGATTTACCAGGATCTGCCGGTACATCTTGGTCACGTCTGCGTTGATGACGTACTTAAAAACCCTCCATTTCAAAATCTGCAGGACCAGATCCTGCTGTAGTATCGGTCCCGGGTACAAAATGTCATTCAAGCTTTTTTTGTTCGCTGAGGGGCTAGACGCGTTGAATACGACTCTAAGTTTCGTCGTTAACCTATCGGGTTTTATGACGGCATGATGTGGTAAATAAAAATGTGGCATTTTTCCAATCTCATGACTTGGAACCTTCCTCATTTGTCCTAATTCCATATATTCCAAGATGGATTTGTCGTACTGCTCCTTGACTTCCGGGGTCCTCTGCAGCTTTTTCTCCATCCGATGAAACTGAGCCATAGCTATATTCCTCGAAGCTCCTAGTTCCTCACACGTCCTGAACGGCAGTGTCACCCTATACCTTCCAGTGGATTCTCGGCGAGTTGAAGCTTTATAATTTTCTTCGCAAAAGTTATCTTCTTTTGACCGCAAAATCTTTTTTGGGGTCTCCTCCACCTCCCAAAAACGTGTGAGAATCTTGTCAATGGAAACTGTGTTGCATAGCGCAATCCGATCAGCGTCGCTGGACCGTTGAGGTAGAGGTCCTCCCACAATCCATCCAAAAACTGTTTTTTGCGCCAGCAGAGATCCAACTGACTGCATAGGCGTTTCCAAAGAATATATAAGGGGTCCAATGTCCATTCCAATCAAAAGATCGACTGACCGACTTGTGTAGAATCTAGGATCTGCCAGTTCTAGGCCGGCAGCACAGCTAAGTTGAGTCCTGTCAAGGGTCCTTGAGGGTAAATTTGACGGAAGGGTCTTCAGTACCGGGGCCCATACTTCCAGTTCAAAATCAGGATCAATGCGAGAACGAAGACTAAACAAACAAGATTTGGTAGAAGTCTCGGATGCGACTTGACTCAATCCGGACACATGAACTAGATTTGTCTTGGTGGGGAGTCTCAGACGGTTTTTGAGCTTCTCTGATATAAAGGTGGATGTGAAATTTTTACCACGTGAATGCGGTCATTCGTGGTCTTATCCAGAAATTTTTGGCAAACGCGTAGGCTGTGAGTGGCTTTGCACAGTTGACAGACTGGCTCCTCCTTTGGGCGCTGGGCACCTTGAGGAGCTGTTGAGTGTTTTCCTCTCTGCGTAGAATTTGGCGCTCTATGGAAAGTGTTAGTCTGGAAGGTATTAACATGCCTTCCCTTGTTTCCCTGCTCTGATTTGGGTTGACTAAACTTCGAGTTAGAGGGTCGAATGTTTCCTACCGATTCTATAGTTTTAAACTTATGAGTCAAAAAGTTATCAAAATCGGCCCAAGTCGGAAGAATCGAACAATCAGTTAAAGAACTTTCAAAATCTTCAAGGAAATTTCTTGGCAGCTTCGTAGAACTAAGATAAATCAAAATTGGGTCCCATCCATTCGTAGTAATGTCGAGAGTCTCCAGGGTCTGTACGCAGCTGTTGACTGTCCGTTGTAACTTTTGAATTGACGCTCCCGAATCACCAGAAACCGATGGTAGATTAAAAAGAGATTTTAGCTGGTCATTCACCTGCATTCGTTTGTTCTCGTAGCGGGCAACTAAATTTCTCCACGCGATATCAAACCCTTCATTCGTCAAGGAACGTGGGTTATAATTTCACGCGCCTCACCAGCTGTCTTTTGTGTCAAATGGAACAATTTTTCAACCTTACTGAGTCTAGTATTTTGAATGTAGATGGCGGAAAAAAGATCGCGAAACGTCGGCCACTTGCTGTATCCCCCATGAAACGTGTCAGTATCGCAAGGAGGTAACCGGAAAACAGGGGCAAACTCCTTCTCAGTGTCTTTCGGCGGCAGTGCGGACATCCTTTCTCGTTTTTCCTCAGAATTCCGATCGGATAGGGTCAGAATCTCGTCGTTCAGTGAACTTAACACTCGTTGATAACTCGTTAAGGCTTCCTTATAGTGTGTACGAAGCTTAGTCTTATCAATGGGGTTCTCTCCCTCGACCTCCTCTTGATCCCTACAATTCAAATAGGACTTCTTCACTTGATCCCATAAAGAATTTATCTCTACCCTTAGGACCTCTAAAGCATGTATACTCTCGGAGGATTCCTTGACTGAATACACTGATTCGAAGTCCACTAAATCGTTCACGCAGTTTGCAAATTTAGCTCTAAGTGCTTTAGACATTGTGTAAAGATAGCTGGTAAACAACCGACGATGGAGTCACAAAATAATCCAATAATAATTATAGGGTCTCAAAAAATTATTTACAAATTGACGATAGGTTTGGCTGTTTACTGAAACTTTTCCCTCAAAAAAGGAATGCCCAAAAATGTTTTTCGCAATTCTGCAAAAAATTCGCAAGAACAAAAACTATTTCCAAAAAAAAAATAACTTTCTCAATGTTGAACTTCAAAATTTTTTTTTTTCCAAAAAATTTTTGTCTTTCAAAATTGTTTTTTTTTTCCAAATTGACGCAATTTTCGTTGTACAAAAATATTTTTCTCTAGTTGACGCAACTTTCGCCGTATAAAAATATTTTTCACTAGTTGACGCAACTTTCGTCGTATAAAAATATTTTTCACCAGTTGACGCAACTTTCGTCGTAGAAAAATATTTTCCACAAATCAACGCAACATTCGCCGTATAAAAATATTTTTCACTAGTTGACGCAACTTTCGTCGTATAAAAATATTTTTCACCAGTTGACGCAACTTTCGTCGTAGAAAAATATTTTCCACAAATCAACGCAACATTCGCCGTATAAAAATATTTTTCACTAGTTGACGCAACCTTCGTCGTAGAAAAATAATTTTCACAAATTAACGCAACCTTTGCCGTATAAGAATATTTTTCACAAATTGACGCAACTTCCGTCGTAGAAAAATATTTTTCACAAATTAACGCAACCTTTGCCGTATAAAAATATTTTTCCCAAATTGACGCAACTTTCGTCGTAGAAAAATATTTTTCACAAATTGGCGTGATCGTCGCTTTTCCAATGATATCTTTCAAGAGTCGCGAAAGGTTGACCGTTGCTAACATTTCTCAGGCCTCTCTAATTAATCTTCCAAATGGGCATATTACAAAATGGCTACCCAAGACCATTGAGCGGCGTCAGTGACAAATTAATATCAGCAATGGCGAACAGTTGAATCTCAGAACAGGGGCTACATATACCGGCAATTTATTATAAAAAGCACATACCGACAAGCAAATGATTAACAGGGTCATACGAGGAATTTGAGTTCAACCACAGCTTAGCAACAGCTAGCCGAAATATTTTTTAACCTTAGCTGCACCCTCTATTATTTGCTTGTTTGTCGTGTTACCTTTTACTGTACTTACGGTTTCTTTATGTGTGTGTATGTGTATGCGTTGCCTTTTTGCTGGGTCTTGAAGCGTTGTCTCTTTCCTTCCTTCGGGTCTGGAGTCTGTGGTTGTTGCTGAAGTTTTGTGTCGAATTAGATTTTGTAGTTTTTGATTTGGCGGGATTTTTTGGCGTCACGCGCGTAAAAGAGAATTAGAAATACCGTTAGAAGAATTTAGTGTAGTTTTGAAAAGTTGCGAAATTTCTAGAACACTTATTTTCCGTTATAGAACAGTACAAAATTTTACGTTATTCTTTATCTCTTTTTTTTTGAAGCATTTTCCGCTAAATGCTTTTATACACAAATATTATAAATTCAACACGATTTGGCAAACGTTGGAATTCTAGCACTTTTCTGAAAATTTCGCAATTGTTAAAGAAGAAAAAAAAACAAAATACAAATAACGGGTCGAGTTTTTTCACTTGGGTCTTGTTTCACTGGTTTTCGAGCCTATTTCTATTTTTAAAAGGGTAATTTCTTTCAGTGTTGCAAAATTTTCACTTTCACAATTTTTATTCTAATTGTTCGTTTTTGCACAATTTTCCACTTTCACAATTTTTTTTTCTTTTATTTTTTCTGTTTTTCCCACTGGGGTCTTAATTTTCACTTTTTATATTTTTCCCACTGGGTCTTTTATTTCGTTGTATGTACGTATGTATATACACACATGTATGAAAGCGGACGGACTTGCACAAAGAAGACGATAATAATTGTGTTATTAATTTCACAATTATTTCTGTTTTTTTTACACTTATCCGGTTCGAAGGACCAAATGTTTTGCTACAAACTTCTATTTTAATTATTGCCTTTGAATTAAGAAGGCTTTGATTATTTTAATTTGTTGAATTTCACTGTTTTGTATAATTTATTGTTTCGTATATTCCAGGGGTTTTTTTTGTTGTACAATATATGTTTGTGTTGTAACTTTTCGTGTACTATTTGATAGTTAACAATAAGGGTGGGTTTTTCGTTTTGATTTAAATACAATATTTGTTTTGTCTTATAATTATTACATGTTTGTTGTGGGTTTATAATAATTATTTAATTCTTTTTTTTGTATAATATTTACAATTTTGTTACATTTTAGTTTTTTGTGTTTCGTTCACTGGGGTTTGTAAGTTATTGAGTTCACTTGTGCCGGTTGTTACACATAAACATACTTACAAAATCTGAAATTGTAGAAATTATTGATTTATTGTGTCTCTTTTTTTAAACTTCACTTTGTCACTAATTCCCGGGGGCAACGTAAGGGTCATTTCTTTCAGTGTTGCAAAATTTTCACTTTCACAATTTTTATTCTAATTGTTCGTTTTTGCACAATTTTCCACTTTCACAATTTTTTTTTTCTTTTATTTTTTCTGTTTTTCCCACTGGGGTCTTAATTTTCACTTTTTATATTTTTCCCACTGGGTCTTTTATTTCGTTGTATGTACGTATGTATATACACACATGTATGAAAGCGGACGGACTTGCACAAAGAAGACGATAATAATTGTGTTATTAATTTCACAATTATTTCTGTTTTTTTTACACTTATCCGGTTCGAAGGACCAAATGTTTTGCTACAAACTTCTATTTTAATTATTGCCTTTGAATTAAGAAGGCTTTGATTATTTTAATTTGTTGAATTTCACTGTTTTGTATAATTTATTGTTTCGTATATTCCAGGGGTTTTTTTTGTTGTACAATATATGTTTGTGTTGTAACTTTTCGTGTACTATTTGATAGTTAACAATAAGGGTGGGTTTTTCGTTTTGATTTAAATACAATATTTGTTTTGTCTTATAATTATTACATGTTTGTTGTGGGTTTATAATAATTATTTAATTCTTTTTTTTGTATAATACTTAAAATTTTGTTACATTTTAGTTTTTTGTGTTTCGTTCACTGGGGTTTGTAAGTTATTGAGTTCACTTGTGCCGGTTGTTACACATAAACATACTTACAAAATCTGAAATTGTAGAAATTATTGATTTATTGTGTCTCTTTTTTTAAACTTCACTTTGTCACTAATTCCCGGGGGCAACGTAAGGGTCATTTCTTTCAGTGTTGCAAAATTTTCACTTTCACAATTTTTATTCTAATTGTTCGTTTTTGCACAATTTTCCACTTTCACAATTTTTTTTTTCTTTTATTTTTTCTGTTTTTCCCACTGGGGTCTTAATTTTCACTTTTTATATTTTTCCCACTGGGTCTTTTATTTCGTTGTATGTACGTATGTATATACACACATGTATGAAAGCGGACGGACTTGCACAAAGAAGACGATAATAATTGTGTTATTAATTTCACAATTATTTCTGTTTTTTTTACACTTATCCGGTTCGAAGGACCAAATGTTTTGCTACAAACTTCTATTTTAATTATTGCCTTTGAATTAAGAAGGCTTTGATTATTTTAATTTGTTGAATTTCACTGTTTTGTATAATTTATTGTTTCGTATATTCCAGGGTTTTTTTTTGTTGTACAATATATGTTTGTGTTGTAACTTTTCGTGTACTATTTGATAGTTAACAATAAGGGTGGGTTTTTCGTTTTGATTTAAATACAATATTTGTTTTGTCTTATAATTATTACATGTTTGTTGTGGGTTTATAATAATTATTTAATTCTTTTTTTTTGTATAATATTTACAATTTTGTTACATTTTATTTTTTTGTGTTTCGTTCACTGGGGTTTGTAAGTTATTGAGTTCACTTGTGCCGGTTGTTACACATAAACATACTTACAAAATCTGAAATTGTAGAAATTATTGATTTATTGTGTCTCTTTTTTTAAACTTCACTTTGTCACTAATTCCCGGGGGCAACGTAAGGGTCATTTCTTTCAGTGTTGCAAAATTTTCACTTTCACAATTTTTATTCTAATTGTTCGTTTTTGCACAATTTTCCACTTTCACAATTTTTTTTTTCTTTTATTTTTTCTGTTTTTCCCACTGGGGTCTTAATTTTCACTTTTTATATTTTTCCCACTGGGTCTTTTATTTCGTTGTATGTACGTATGTATATACACACATGTATGAAAGCGGACGGACTTGCACAAAGAAGACGATAATAATTGTGTTATTAATTTCACAATTATTTCTGTTTTTTTTACACTTATCCGGTTCGAAGGACCAAATGTTTTGCTACAAACTTCTATTTTAATTATTGCCTTTGAATTAAGAAGGCTTTGATTATTTTAATTTGTTGAATTTCACTGTTTTGTATAATTTATTGTTTCGTATATTCCAGGGTTTTTTTTTGTTGTACAATATATGTTTGTGTTGTAACTTTTCGTGTACTATTTGATAGTTAACAATAAGGGTGGGTTTTTCGTTTTGATTTAAATACAATATTTGTTTTGTCTTATAATTATTACATGTTTGTTGTGGGTTTATAATAATTATTTAATTCTTTTTTTGTATAATATTTACAATTTTGTTACATTTTAGTTTTTTGTGTTTCGTTCACTGGGGTTTGTAAGTTATTGAGTTCACTTGTGCTGGTTGTTACACATAAACATACTTACAAAATCTGAAATTGTAGAAATTATTGATTTATTGTGTCTCTTTTTTTAAACTTCACTTTGTCACTAATTCCCGGGGGCAACGTACTGCTTATAACTTCGATTACAAACCAACTGATGTTGTGTGCTGTCTGTCTGTCGCTTGCATCCTCAAAAAGGTTATTTTTTGAAGCGCGACAGACCGTTAGCACAAAACAAACGAAGGAAAAAGCGCAAGGAACGCGACAGCAACCTGTACATAGATTTGTACATAGCACAGGCTGAGAACACTTGGAAAACAAAACAGTGTGGGACAGAAGTTTAACGCTGTTTTGAACACGTATGTTGAATAACTTTCACGTCTCCACCTACAGATTTTGCATTAAAAATAATCTTATTTGGTTTTGGATTTTTTACTAAATTAGGTTTTATATAATTTTTGTTGCTACCAGTATCCAACAAAAAATTTAGCACTTCTCCGTTCCTCGTTTTGCATTGAAAATATGGTAGCGAGGAACAGCTTAATCTAAAAAATGTATATCGACGAAGTTAATTGGCATATCCGTGTGGTTCCCATCCTGATGTTCATCAACATCATCAGGATATTGTTGGAAGTATTCAACAGCGGTTTCATCGTTTGTAATTCCGCTTGCCTCTTCTATCTCGTTATCAACAATTGGAACATCATAATTGGTCATATTACAAGTATTGAGATGGAAGTTTCGTTGAACCTTATTTACCGGAGCCTGTACTGAAAATTGTGCAGGTCTCTTGAAGGAAGTGTTTTGCGCGGGTCTTATTTGCATAGACCTATCGACATCCATAGGTTCTGGGCGAACCTGAGTATTTGGCTGTCCTCCAAATTGAGCACGCTGGAAGTGTTGTGGCTGGGAACGTTGTGTGAATTGCGGTCCTGAAATTTGAGGAGGTTGACTGAATTGTGACCTCCAATATTGTTGAGGTTGGCCTTGCCGAACTTGTGGATTTGAATAGTAATTTTGAGGAGTAAATGTAGTTCTATTTCCGTATGATGGAATATTAACTAATTCTGGGTGAAATTTCGGCCTTGTTCCCGTATTAGGTATTGAATTTCGAATATCGTTCTTTGGAGTTCTGTTATGAGCATACTCTCTTTTAAACGACTTGTTACTAAGACTAAGACAAATGTGAAGTGCTTCTGGTAAAGACTTGGGTCGGGACACACTCAAGAGTTTAGGTAAGTCTTCGTTCAAGCCCCTTATAAATGTATCAAGAGCTTTTTCTCTGTATGCAATTGTCATTGCACGAAGGCTTCCTTCATCTAAATCTAGACATGAGAGTTTGTCTAGTATTAAGGATAATATTTGATAAATATTCTGATAAAACTCCATTACAGATTTTTGTCCTTGACACAGGACATTCATTTGGTACTCCAGAGTACCAATATCCCTTTTGTCAGAATAATGAACCATTTGACACTTTCGTATCCTTGGCCAATCCAATGGAGTCCTATAGGACTCTAATGCAGTATCAGCTTCTCCCGTAATTTTTGTGCGAATGGTATGCAGAATTGCATAATATCTACCAGTTCCTTTTAAACTTTTGTATAATTCTAATACTCTGTCGACAGACTTTCGCCATGATCCAAATTCTCCAGGCTTACCCGAGAATTCTCTGAGAGACTTGACAATGTCCGGAACCTTTTCTAATTCCTCTAATCTTGTGGACAGTGTCCCTATTGGTTGGTCGGTCCCTTCGTCGGTCAAAGTATCTTGTCCTAATAAAACGTCACTTACAATTTTCTTAATTTCGTTTCGTTGAACTTCACTGAGCCCCGAGGGACTGGAAGTAGTTTGACCTAAGGTCAGTGTCTTATTCATTCTTTCAGTTAGTTGCTCTAGTGTCTCAGGCATTTCGAAAGTTGGAATTTAATTTATACAATCTATTTTGAGTGGTTTTCAAAAATTAAACAATGTTTCAATAGATTTAATTACAATATTACTTATTAATAATTCGTACAGTATGATCAGCATTGTAGATGGGGATGTTGATTGATGATGCTGCTTCTCTGCTTTCCAAATTTTTACGGCTGATTTCACACAAATTGTTCTTAATTTATTTTCTTGGTTTCTTGAGGATTTTTTCTTTATATTGTCTTAGTTGTCTTAGTTTTTTTTTCACTTATATTCTTTGATTTCAATTCTCAGGTTTTTCTTAATTAACTTAATTTATTTATTTTTCTTTATATTGTCTTAGTTTTTTTCTTTTTTTTTTTCACTTAATAGTTCTTTTTTTTTCACTTGTATTCTTTGATTTGAATTTTCAGGTTTTTCTTAGTTAACTTAGTTTATTTATTTTTCTTTATATTGTCTCAGTTTTTTTCTTTTTTTCACTTAATAGTTCTTTTGTTTTCACTTGTATTTTTTTATTTCAATTTTCAGATTTTTCTTAATTAACTTAATTTATTTATTACTAGTAACCGCGCCGCGGGCTTTGGGGGCTGTGACTTAACGTGCACTCCGGTTTGTACTTAAACTACTAGGGAACCCTTCCAAAGGCTTGACTTTTTGAATTGTTGTATCGACCGTACCTGTTATTTACAACAGGTTCCTGCTCGGGCGCCAATTAAATTTAAACAAATTTATTTGTTAAAAAAAATATATGTCTGCTGTGGGCACGAGCTCCACAAGCAACGTTCTTTATTCGAGTACACAAAACAAAAAGCAATTAACTTAATATCTACCCTAAACTTATACCTTCAGTTTTGCACGTTTGGTGATATCTGATGCCTGCGCGTGTTGGCACAACGCGATCGTCAGTACTGAGGTGTTGCAATATTGGCAGCCTGCGTTGTCAGCGTCTTTGAATATTTGATGGGAACTTGCAATTCAGCAAAGTTACACCTTTGGGTTGTGGAGGTTTGAATGTATGAGTGATATGTTGGAATATGTTTGATGTTAACATGATATGTTGGAATGTTGGAATATGTTTGGTGTTAACTTATACCCTCTTACCCGTAGGTTGAGGTTGTAGAGTTTTTTCTCGAAAATTGGATGTTAGTACAAGAAGGGGAGTTGCCAGACTTCCATGTTTTTGTCCAAAACTTTGTCTAGCTATAGATTTACTAAATACAAAATTTGGGCAAGATCGTGTTGGTCATATTGATAACATTACATGGGTTATAAGGGGCGGGATGGTATATTTGTAAGGGAGGTACCAGAGGGGGTGGCGCCAGACTTCCAAGTTTTTGTGTGCAACTTGTTCAGCCATATCTTCACTAACTACCGATTTCCAAGTTTTTGTCCAACTTTATCTTTACTAAATAAAAAATTTGCTCAAGATCGCGTTGGTCATATTGATAGTATTACACAGTTTCTAAGGTAGGCGGGATGGTACATTTATATTGCAGGTACCAGAAGGGGAGTTGCCAGACTTCCAATTTTTTGTCCGAAACTTTGTATAGTTATAGGTTTACTTAGTACAGAATTTGAGCAAGATCGCGTTGGGCATGTTGATATTATTACACGATTTCTAAGGTAGGCGGGATGGTATATTTGTATGGGAGATACCAGAAGGGGAGTTGCCAGTTTTTGTCTGAAACTTTGTACAGTTATAGGTTTACTATGTACAGACCTTGGGCAAAATCTCGTTGGGCATATTGATAGTATTACATGGTTTATAAGGGGCGGGATGGTACACTTGTATGGGTGGTACCATATGGGAAGTTGCCACACTTCCAAGTTTTTGTCTGAAACTTTGTATAGTTATAGGTTTACTTAGTACAGAATTTGGGCAAGATCGAGTTGGGCATGTTGATATTATTACACGATTTCTAAGGTAGGCGGGATGGTATATTTGTATGGGAGGTACCAGAAGGGGAGTTGCCACACTTCCAAGTGTTACCTTTGTATTGCAGGTACCAGAAGGGGAGTTGCCAGACTTCCAAGTTTTTGTCCGAAACTTTGTATAGTTATAGGTTTACTAAGTACAGAATTTGGGCAAGATCTTGTTGGTCATATTGATAACATTACATGGCTTATAAGGGGCGGGATGGTACATTTGTATGGGAGGTACCAGAAGGGAAGTCGCCAGACTTCCAAGTTTTTGTCTGAAACTTTGTATAGGCAAGATCGAGTTGGGCATGTTGATATTATTACACGATTTCTAA
This sequence comes from Hydrotaea cyrtoneurina, assembly GCA_958296145.1. Classification (NCBI taxonomy): domain Eukaryota; kingdom Metazoa; phylum Arthropoda; class Insecta; order Diptera; family Muscidae; genus Hydrotaea; species Hydrotaea cyrtoneurina. Next base: position 51,013,850 of record OY282517.1, read on the forward strand.
GGTAGGCGGGATGGTATATTTGTATGGGAGGTACCAGAAGGGGAGTTGCCACACTTCCAAGTGTTACATTTGTATTGCAGGTACCAGAAGGGAAGTTGCCAGACTTCCAAGTTTTTGTCCGAAACTTTGTATAGTTATAGGTTTACTAAGTACAGAATTTGAGCAAGATCGCGTTGGGCATATTGATATTATTACACGATTTCCAATGGGGCTGGATGGTACTTTTGTATGGATGTACCAGAATGGGTGTGGCCATATAGCCCATATGCAATCCCAGAAGCAGTTTTGGGAAAATATTAATCCGTGCCAAATTTCAGAGTGATTGCTTAACTCTTTCGAAAGTTATCGTACGTACCAGCAGGACAGACGGACGGACAGATGGACATGGCTTAAACGATTCAGAAAGTCATGAATCGAATTTGGTTCAAAGACACCTGGGGTCTAATGTGTATATTTCTATGTGTTACACTTTTGAGCCGTATCAAATGATATATACCCTCCTACCCGTAGGGTGAGGGTATAAATATTGTGGAGTTTTTTTCTCGAAAATTGTATGTTAGTACAAGAAGGAGAGTTGCCAGACTTCCATGTTTTTGTCCAAAACTTTGTCTAGCTATAGATTTACTAAATACAAAATTTGGGCAAGATCGTGTTGGTCATATTGATAACATTACATGGGTTATAAGGGGCGGAATGGTACATTTGTAAGGGAGGTACCAGAGGGGGTGGCGCCAGACTTCCAAGTTTTTGTCTGAAACTTGTTCAGCCATAGCTTTACTAGCTACCGACTTCCAAGTTTTTGTCCAGCTTTATCTTTACTAAATAAAACATTTGGGCAAGATCGCGTTGGTAAAATTGATAGTATTACACGGTTTATAAGGGGCGGGATGGTACATTTGTATGGGAGGTATCAGAACGGGAGTTGTCAGACTTCCAAGTTTTTGTCTGAAACTTTGTATAGTTATAGGTTTACTAAGTACAGACCTTGGGCAAAATCTCGTTGGGCGTATTGATATTATTGCACGTTTCTAAGGTAGGCGGGATGGTACATTTGTATGGCAGGTACCAGAAGAGGTGGTGTCAGACTTCCAAGTTTTTGTCCAGCTTTATCTTGAGTAAATAAAAAATTTGGGCAATATCGCGTTGGTCCTATTGATAGTATTACACGATTTCTAATGGAGCGGGATGGAACATTTGTATGGCAGGCAATAGAAGGGGAGTTGCCAGACTTCCAAGTTTTTGTCCGAAACTTTGTATTTCTAAGGTAGGCGGAATGGTATATTTGTATGGGAGGTACCAGAAGGGGGGTTGCCAGTTTTTGTCTGAAACTTTGTATAGTTATAGGTTTGCTATGTACAGACCTTGGGCAGTTCTATACTAGACTTCGTTCAGTACGGTCGCTAATAGAATACTCAAAGCATTCGCTCTCCTCAGTGTGTTACACATTTGTGATTTATACAAATCTCTTTCGTATTTTCTCTCGCGAATATACGATTGTATTTAATCAATAAATAAAGTAAAAACTATGAAAATGCCCCGCGGGGCAAAATCTACGGGTCGCCAAAGTGGCAATACGCCTTTCAAAAGGGCAAAAGTTCAGTCAAAGTTTGTCAACTTCGGGTCTCTTGGAGCCACCTCATCCCGACACAACAGATACAGCAGCCTATCTAGCATGGATGATATGGACGAGCAAGAAACCAACATAACTCCAGCGGTAAGAACGTACAGGCCTCCACCAATTGTCGCAGATATTAATCTCTCTCTTAGAGAAATTCAGCATATTTTGGGAAATGACTGCATTTATAAACGCACTTCTATCGGAACTAAAATATTTCCACAAACTAAAGAAAAGTACGACTTATGCATAAACTCACTAAAAGAGAATAAAATTGAATTCCACTCATTTAAGAATCCGAGAATGATGCTGTTTACAAGGTTCAGTTTTTACGGAACACCTTTAATCCAAAATCACTGCACAATGTTAAAACCATTTGTAATGTTATAATTACATGGAAGAAAAGTAAGCCTAAAAAGAACGATAAACCAACGCAATGCTGGAACTGTTTAATGTTCGGTCATGGCGGAGAGCATTGCAACCGTCAGCCTGCATGCATGACTTGTGCTAAGCAACACTCTACTAATGTCTGTCCGTTTACACAAAATAACAAACGACCTGCGGTATTTTCTTGTTTCAATTGTAAGAAGCATGGTCATGAGAGAACAGATCACTCAGCGAATGATGTCAATTGTCCTCTACGTGCCCTTTACATGGAAATACGATCGAACGCAACAAACAGACAATCCAGGAGAGTACCCAACTCTCATCAGCGCACGCACAAGACTAACGTTCCTCTCAATGTTCCACAAAGTAGGAACAGTTCTCGCGGCTCTTTCGAGAACAGTCATGTCAACGGACGATCATACGCAGGGGTAGTGCGGGACGTTAGTAATGATCTCTTTAGCATAGATCAACTGTTTAATATATTCACTGCATCTCTTGAGGAACTGAGCAGATGCACTTCTAAGATACAACAAATACAAGTTGTAATGTCTCTCTTGAAATATGCCCATGACATTAAATAAAAAGTTCTCCATTCTCCAGTGGAATGCAAATGGAATTACAACACACTCACACATTCGTCAGATGGAAAACATGCTGATACTCAAAAATATTCAAATCGCTGGTCTAAATGAAACGTTCTTTAAAGAGAAACACAAACCGTATTTCCAGACTTATACTCTGCTTCGCAATGACCGATCCAACTGCAGAGGCGGGGGTGTAGCCCTTCTGATACACAAGTCTCTTTCATTCACAGAAATTCCAGTCACCAAAACCTCTTGCATTGAAAACTTATCTGTTGAAGTTAACATAAACAATCGAAGAGTAGTTATAACTACGGCATACTCTCCTAAATACACCTCAGCATTTATCAACGATATTAAAGCTTTAACACCAGCCAACAGACATTTTATTCTACTTGGTGACTTAAATACAAAGAATGTATCTTGGAATTGTCCAAATAATAATTCAGCCGGCATACAACTTAACCAACTACAACAGTCACGTAACTTTTTTGTCTACTACCCCGATGAACATACACTATATCCTCACGGTAGGGGGTCGCTTCCTTCTACCGTTGACATTGTTCTAAGCAATTTTCCACTGCCGATCAGTCTTAAAACATTAGATTATGAGATTCCATCAGATCATCGTCCAATTGTATGCTCTTTCGAATGCGCAGCATATAAAACTGAAGAGTCGCAAACATATGCGTACAAACACACGAACTGGAATACTTTTAAAAATTTAATAGATCGAAGCATAATCTTTTCTATAGATAGATATACTTCCCAAAGTAGTGTTGATAAGGAAATTGAAAGTTTTACTAATCTAATTCTGTCTGCAAGAGACATATCCACGCCCACTACTAACATAACATCCGAAATGCGTCTACCCAACGATATTATGCACTACATTAAAACACAAGATTTTTAAAAAGAAGCAACAACGTACCATCGATCCACAACAATTTACCATATATGAGCAAATTATCAAATTCTTAAGCAAATTCATAAACAAAAAAATCAATGCTTTAAGAAATAAAAAATGGTCAAATCTACTGGAACACATGAAACCTGGCGATAAACGATTTTGAAAGATCAGCCGTTCCTTGCGACGCAAGAACAAACAAAATATCCCTTACCTTACATATGGCAACAACAAATTACTTACCGACGTTGAAAAGAGTGAATTACTAGCAAGCACATTCGCCAAAGCACATAGACTTACGCTTAACTATACTCATTCCGTGGATAATGTAGTAAATACAACAGCTCAGAATCTTAAAATGGAAAATCTAACGTGCAAAAATTATTCCCATCCAAAAACCAAACAAACCAAAAAACAACCCAAGCTGCTACAGACCCATAAGTCTCCTGAGCAATCTAGGGAAAGTGTATGAAAAACTTATTCACTCCAGGGTTCAAACGTTTGCTGTTAATAACAACATTATATCCGAGAAACAATTTGGGTTCAAAAAAGAACACAGCACGGTTCAGCAAATCGGTCGGATAAAAAATAGAATTATAACAAATAAACGCTTAAGAAAATCAACTGGTTTGATTTTACTAGACGTTGAAAAAGCATTCGATACCGTGTGGCACAACGGCCTTCTATACAAGTTGGTAACTGCCAAAATGCCAACATATTTATGCAAAATAATAGAAGACTTCCTCGAAAGCCGTAAATTCGCAGTGTCATTAAACAAGGGCATTTCCACATATAGGAATATACCAGCGGGTCTTCCGCAAGGATCCATTTTATCCCCGATTCTTTATTCAATTTTCACCTCGGACTTCAAGCCAAATAAAGAAGCTGATGTTGCCTATTACGCAGACGACACCGCACTACTCTCCTCTAGCAAACTCACTAGTGCTCTCATAAAAAAAATGGAACAAAGTCTTATAGTTTGCAGCAGGTTTTTTAAAAAATGGAAGATTAAGATTAATCACCTCAAAACTCAGTGTATTATCTTTCCATTTAACAAATCTCCAAAGAGAACTCCATCTAGGCAACTATGGTTTGAAGGAAATGAAATTAACATTCAAAACGAAGTGAAATACCTCGGAGTAGTTTTGGATAAAAAAACTACTATTTCGTGAACATATCTACTCGTCATGCGATAAAGCAATAAAATCTTTCCGAGCTTTGTGGCCTTTTCTGAATAGACGTTCGTTCTTAAACCTCAGAAATAAGAACCTTATTTTTAAGTGCGTCATAAGACCATGTCTGTCCTACGCATCTCCTATATGGTACCAAGCAGCTACATGTCACCAGAAAAAAATGCAAATCATTCAAAGTAAATGTTTGAAAATGATCTATCATAAGCCTTGGAGATACCCTACATCCTCATTACACGAGGAAACTAGTTACGAACTCTTTGCTGACTTCATTAAAAGATTGAATGAAAACTATTTCCTCAAGGTTCAACATTCGCCTTATTCAATAATAAGGGAATGTTACGATGAATAATATATATACCAATATAAACAGCAATTTATCAAACAGAAAACATTGTTATATAATTGATTATTAGCCAAAATAATCTTTCTATGTACAATTTGTTTTCTAATATTTGTTTGAATTTCTAAAAATATCTACCAAATAAAGGTTTTTTTTATCCTTTTGCCTTTTTAACTGATTCATAGTATTAAATAAAAATGTAAATATTAAGCAACTATTCCTCGCCACAATTGTTGATATATCTATAAGATAAAACTCAAAAATGTATATAGCTCTTATTTAGATGATAATTTATATTTGGATAAATAAAATTTGAAATTGAAAAAAAAAAAAAATGTACAGACCTTGGGCAAAATTTCGTTGGGCATATTGATATTATTGCACGTTTCGAAGGTAGGCGGGATGGTACATTTGTATGGCAGGTACCAGAAGGGGAGTTGCCAGACTTCCAAGTTTTGTCCAAAACTTTTTCCAGCCATAGCTTTACTACCTACCGAATTTGGGCAAGATCGCGTTGGTCATATTGATATTATTACACGATTTCTAAGGTAGGCGGGATGGTACATTTGTATTGCAGGTACCAGAAGGGGAGTTGCCAGACTTCCAATTTTTTGTCCGAAACTTTGTATAGTTATAGGTTTACTTAGTACAGAATTTGAGCAAGATCGCGTTGGGCATGTTGATATTATTACACGATTTCTAAGGTAGGCGGGATGGTATATTTGTATGGGAGGTACCAGAAGGGGAGTTGTCAGTTTTTGTCTGAAACTTTGTACAGTTATAGGTTTACTATGTACAGAACTTGGGCAAAATCTCGTTGGGCATATTGATAGTATTACATGGTTTATAAGGGGCGGGATGGTACACTTGTATGGGTGGTACCATATGGGAAGTTGCCAGACTTCCAAATTTTTGTCTGAAACTTTGTATAGTTATAGGTTTACTTAGTACAGAATTATTACACGATTTCTAAGGTAGGCGGGATGGTATATTTGTATGGGCGGTACCAGAAGGGGAGTTGCCACACTTCCAAGTGTTACATTTGTATTGCAGGTACCAGAAGGGAAGTTGCCAGACTTCCAAGTTTTTGTCCGAAACTTTGTATAGTTATAGATTTACTAAATACAAAATTTGGGCAAGATCGCGTTGGTCATATTGATAGTATTACATGGTTTATAAGGGGCGGGATGGTACACTTGTATGGGTGGTACCAGAAGGGAAGTTGCCAGACTTCCAAGTTTTTGTCTGAAACTTTGTATAGTTATAGGTTTACTTAGTACAGAATTTGGGCAAGATCGAGTTGGGCATGTTGATATTATTACACGATTTCTAAGGTAGGCGGGATGGTATATTTGTATGGGAGGTACCAGAAGGGGAGTTGCCACACTTCCAAGTGTTACATTTGTATTGCAGGTACCAGAAGGGGAGTTGCCAGACTTCCAAGTTTTTGTCCGAAACTTTGTATAGTTATAGGTTTACTAAGTACAGAATTTGAGCAAGATCGCGTTGGGCATATTGATATTATTACACGATTTCCAATGGGGCGGGATGGTACTTTTGTATGGATGTACCAGAATGGGTGTGGCCATATAGCCCATATGCAATCCCAGAAGCAGTTTTGGGAAAATATTAATCCGTGCCAAATTTCAGAGTGATTGCTTAACTCTTTCGAAAGTTATCGTACGTACCAGCAGGACAGACGGACGGACAGATGGACATGGCTTAAACGATTCAGAAAGTCATTAATCGAATTTGGTTCAAAGACACCTGGGGTCTAATGTGTATATTTCTATGTGTTACACTTTTGAGCCGTATCAAATGATATATACCCTCCTACCCGTAGGGTTAGGGTATAAATATTGTAGAGTTTTTTTTCTCGAAAATTGTATGTTAGTACAAGAAGGAGAGTTGCCAGACTTCCATGTTTTTGTCCAAAACTTTGTCTAGCTATAGATTTACTAAATACAAAATTTGGGCAAGATCGTGTTGGTCATATTGATAACATTACATGGGTTATAAGGGGCGGGATGGTACATTTGTAAGGGAGGTACCAGAGGGGGTGGCGCCAGACTTCCAAGTTTTTGTCTGAAACTTGTTCAGCCATAGCTTTACTAACTACCTACTTCCAAGTTTTTGTCCAGCTTTATCTTTACTAAATAAAACATTTGGGCAAGATCGCGTTGGTAAAATTGATAGTATTACACGGTTTATAAGGGGCGGGATGGTACATTTGTATGGGAGGTACCAGAAGGGGAGTTGTCAGACTTCCAAGTTTTTGTCTGAAACTTTGTATAGTTATAGGTTTACTAAGTACAGACCTTGGGCAAGATCTCGTTGGGCGTATTGATATTATTGCACGTTTCTAAGGTAGGCGGGATGGTACATTTGTATGGCAGGTACCAGAAGAGGTGGTGCCAGACTTCCAAGTTTTTGTCCAGCTTTATCTTGACTAAATAAAAAAATTGGGCAAGATCGCGTTGGTCCTATTGATAGTATTACACGATTTCTAATGGAGCGGGATGGAACATTTGTATGGCAGGCAATAGAAGGGGAGTTGCCAGACTTCCAAGTTTTTGTCCGAAACTTTGTATTTCTAAGGTAGGCGGGATGGTATATTTGTATGGGAGGTACCAGAAGGGGAGTTGCCAGTTTTTGTCTGAAACTTTGTATAGTTATAGGTTTGCTATGTACAGACCTTGGGCAAAATCTCGTTGGTCATATTGATATTATTGCACGTTTCTAAGGTAGGCGGGATGGTACATTTGTATGGCAGGTACCAGAAGGGGAGTTTCCAGACTTCCAAGTTTTGTCCAAAACTTTTTCCAGCCATAGCTTTACTACCTACCGAATTTGGGCAGGATCGCGTTGGTCATATTGATATTATTACACGATTTCTAAGGTAGGCGGGATGGTACATTTGTATTGCAGGTACCAGAAGGGGAGTTGCCAGACTTCCAAGTTTTTGTCCAGCTTTATCTTGACTAAATAAAAAAATTGGGCAAAATCGCGTTGGTCCTATTGATAGTATTACACGATTTCTAATGGAGCGGGATGGAACATTTGTATATCAGGCAATAGAAGGGGAGTTGCCAGACTTCCAAGTTTGTGTCCGAAACTTTGTATTTCTAAGGTAGGCGGGATGGTATATTTGTATGGGAGGTACCAGAAGGGGAGTTGCCAGTTTTTGTCCGAAACTTTGTATAGTTATAGGTTTACTTAGTACAGAATTTGAGCAAGATCGCGTTGGGCATGTTGATATTATTACACGATTTCTAAGGTAGGCGGGATGGTATATTTGTATGGAGGTACCAGAATGGGTGTGGCCATATAGCCCATATGCAATCCCAGAAGCAGTTTTGGGAAAATATTAATCCGTGCCAAATTTCAGAGTGATTGCTTAACTCTTTCGAAAGTTATCGTACATACCAGCAGGACAGACGGACGGACAGATGGACAGGGTGAGGGTATAAATATTGAATAGTTTTTTTTCTCGAAAATTGTATGTAAGTACAAGAAGGGGAGTTGTCAGACTTCCATGTTTTTGTCCAAAACTTTGTCTAGCTATAGATTTACTAAATACAAAATTTGGGCAAGATCTTGTTGGTAATATTGATAACATTACATGGCTTATAAGGGGCGGGATGGTACATTTGTATGGGAGGTACCAGAAGGGGTGGCGCCAGACTTCCAAGTTTTTGTCCAGCTTTATCTTTACTAAATAAAAAATTTGGGCAAGATCGCGTTGGTCATATTGATAGTATTACATGGTTTATAAGGGGCGGGATGGTACACTTGTATGGGTGGTACCAGAAGGGAAGTTGCCAGACTTCCAAGTTTTTGTCTGAAACTTTGTATGGTTATAGGTTTACTTAGTACAGAATTTGGGCAAGATCGAGTTGGGCATGTTGATATTATTACACGATTTCTAAGGAAGGCGGGATGGTATATTTGTATGGGAGGTACCAGAAGGGGAGTTGCCACACTTCCAAGTGTTACATTTGTATTGCAGGTACCAGAAGGGGAGTTGCCAGACTTCCAAGTTTTTGTCCGAAACTTTGTATAGTTATAGGTTTACTAAGTACAGAATTTGAGCAAGATCGCGTTGGGCATATTGATATTATTACACGATTTCCAATGGGGCGGGATGGTACTTTTGTATGGAGGTAGCAGAATGGGTGTGGCCATATAGCCCATATGCAATCCCAGAAGCAGTTTTGGGAAAATATTAATCCGTGCCAAATTTCAGAGTGATTGCTTAACTCTTTCGAAAGTTATCGTACGTACCAGCAGGACAGACGGACGGACATATGGACACGGCTTAAACGATTCAGAAAGTCATGAATCGAATTTGGTTCAAAGACACCTGGGGTCTAATGTGTATATTTCTATGTGTTACACTTTTGAGCCGTATCAAATGATATATACCCTCCTACCCGTAGGGTGAGGGTATAAATATTGTAGAGTTTTTTTTCTCGAAAATTGTATGTTAGTACAAGAAGGAGAGTTGCCAGACTTCCATGTTTTTGTCCAAAACTTTGTCTAGCTATAGATTTACTAAATACAAAATTTGGGCAAAACATGGTTGGTCATATTGATAACATTACATGGCTTATAAGGGGCGGGATGGTACATTTGTAAGGGAGGTACCGGAGGGGGTGGCGCCAGACTTCCAAGTTTTTGTCTGAAACTTGTTCAGCCATAGCTTCACTAACTACCGATTTCCAAGTTTTTGTCCAACTTTATCTTTACTAAATAAAAAATTTGGGCAAGATCGCGTTGGTCATATTTTTGTCCAAAACTTTTTCCAGCCATAGCTTTACTACCTACCGAATTTGGGCAAGATCGCGTTGGTCATATTGATATTATTACACGATTTCTAAGGTAGGCGGGATGGTACATTTGTATTGCAGGTACCAGAAGGGGAGTTGCCAGACTTCCAATTTTTTGTCCGAAACTTTGTATAGTTATAGGTTTACTTAGTACAGAATTTGAGCAAGATCGCGTTGGGCATGTTGATATTATTACACGATTTCTAAGGTAGGCGGGATGGTATATTTGTGTGGGAGGTACCAGAAGGGGAGTTGCCAGTTTTTGTCTGAAACTTTGTACAGTTATAGGTTTACTATGTACAGACCTTGGGCAAAATCTCGTTGGGCATATTGATAGTATTACATGGTTTATAAGGGGCGGGATGGTACACTTGTATGGGTGGTACCATATGGGAAGTTGCCAGACTTCCAAGTTTTTGTCTGAAACTTTGTATATTTATAGGTTTACTTTGTACAGAATTTGGGCAAGATCGAGTTGGGCATGTTGATATTATTACACGATTTCTAAGGTAGGCGGGATGGTATATTTGTATGGGAGGTACCAGAAGGGGAGTTGCCACACTTCCAAGTGTTACCTTTGTATTGCAGGTACCAGAAGGGGAGTTGCCAGACTTCCAAGTTTTTGTCCGAAACTTTGTATAGTTATAGGTTTACTAAGTACAGAATTTGGGCAAGATCTTGTTGGTCATATTGATAACATTACATGGCTTATAAGGGGCGGGATGGTACATTTGTATGGGAGGTACCAGAAGGGGTGGCGCCAGAGTTCCAAGTTTTTGTCCAGCTTTATCTTTACTAAATACAAAATTTGGGCAAGATCTTGTTGGTCATATTGATAACATTACATGGCTTATAAGGGGCGGGATGGTACAATTGTATGGGAGGTACCAGAAGGGAAGTTACCAGACTTCCAAGTTTTTGTCTGAAACTTTGTATAGTTATAGGTTTACTTAGTACAGAATTTGGGCAAGATCGAGTTGGGCATATTGATATTATTACACGATTTCTAAGGAAGGCGGGATGGTATATTTGTATGGGAGGTACCAGAAGGGGAGTTGCCACACTTCCAAGTGTTACATTTGTATTGCAGGTACCAGAAGGGGAGTTGCCAGACTTCCAAGTTTTTGTCCGAAACTTTGTATAGTTATAGGTTTACTAAGTACAGAATTTGAGCAAGATCGCGTTGGGCATATTGATATTATTACACGATTTCCAATGGGGCGGGATGGTACTTTTGTATGGAGGTACCAGAATGGGTGTGGCCATATAGCCCATATGCAATCCCAGAAGCAGTTTTGGGAAAATATTAATCCGTGCCAAATTTCAGAGTGATTGCTTAACTCTTTCGAAAGTTATCGTACGTACCAGCAGGACAGACGGACGGACATATGGACACGGCTTAAACGATTCAGAAAGTCATGAATCGAATTTGGTTCAAAGACACCTGGGGTCTAATGTGTATATTTCTATGTGTTACACTTTTGAGCCGTATCAAATGATATATACCCTCCTACCCGTAGGGTGAGGGTATAAATATTGTAGAGTTTTTTTTCTCGAAAATTGTATGTTAGTACAAGAAGGAGAGTTGCCAGACTTCCATGTTTTTGTCCAAAACTTTGTCTAGCTATAGATTTACTAAATACAAAATTTGGGCAAGATCGTGTTGGTCATATTGATAACATTACATGGGTTATAAGGGGCGGGATGGTACATTTGTATGGGAGGTACCAGAGGGGGTGGCGCCAGACTTCCAAGTTTTTGTCTGAAACTTGTTCAGCCATAGCTTTACTAACTACCGACTTCCAAGTTTTTGTCCAGCTTTATCTTTACTAAATAAAACATTTGGGCAAGATCGCGTTGGTAATATTGATAGTATTACACGGTTTATAAGGGGCGGGATGGTACATTTGTATGGGAGGTGCCAGAAGGGGAGTTGTCAGACTTCCAAGTTTTTGTCTGAAACTTTGTATTTCTAAGGTAGGCGGGATGGTATATTTGTATGGCAGGTACCAGAAGAGGTGGTGCCAGACTTCCAAGTTTTTGTCCAGCTTTATCTTGACTAAATAAAAAATTTGGGCAAGATCGCGTTGGTCCTATTGATAGTATTACACGATTTCTAATGGAGCGGGATGGAACATTTGTATGGCAGGCAATAGAAGGGGAGTTGCCAGACTTCCAAGTTTTTGTCCGAAACTTTGTATTTCTAAGGTAGGCGGGATGGTATATTTGTATGGGAGGTACCAGAAGGGGAGTTGCCAGTTTTTGTCTGAAACTTTGTATAGTTATAGGTTTGCTATGTACAGACCTTGGACAAAATCTCGTTGGGCATATTGATATTATTGCACGTTTCGAAGGTAGGCGGGATGGTACATTTGTATGGCAGGTACCAGAAGGGGAGTTGTCAGACTTCCAAGTTTTGTCCAAAACTTTTTCCAGCCATAGCTTTACTACCTACCGAATTTGGGCAAGATCGCGTTGGTCATATTGATATTATTACACGATTTCTAAGGTAGGCGGGATGGTACATTTGTATTGCAGGTACCAGAAGGGGAGTTGCCAGACTTCCAATTTTTTGTCCGAAACTTTGTATAGTTATAGGTTTACTTAGTACAGAATTTGAGCAAGATCGCGTTGGGCATGTTGATATTATTACACGATTTCTAAGGTAGGCGGGATGGTATATTTGTATGGAGGTACCAGAATGGGTGTGGCCATATAGCCCATATGTAATCCCAGAAGCAGTTTTGGGAAAATATTAATCCGTGCCAAATTTCAGAGTGATTGCTTAACTCTTTCGAAAGTTATCGTACATACCAGCAGGACAGACGGACGGACAGATGGACATGGCTCAAACGATTCAGAAAGTCATGAATCGAATTTGGTTCAAAGACACCTGGGGTCTAATGTGGATATTTCTATGTGTTACACTTTTGAGCCGAATCAAATGATATATACCCTCCTACCCGTAGGTTGAGGTTGTAGAGTTTTTTCTCGAAAATTGTATGTTAGTACAAGAAGGGGAGTTGCCAGACTTCCATGTTTTTGTCCAAAACTTTGTCTAGCTATAGATTTACTAAATACAAAATTTGGGCAAAACATGGTTGGTCATATTGATAACATTACATGGCTTATAAGGGGCGGGATGGTACATTTGTAAGGGAGGTACCAGAGGGGGTGGCGCCAGACTTCCAAGTTTTTGTCTGAAACTTGTTCAGCCATAGCTTCACTAACTACCGATTTCCAAGTTTTTGTCCAACTTTATCTTTACTAAATAAAAAATTTGGGCAAGATCGCGTTGGTCATATTTTTGTCCAAAACTTTTTCCAGCCATAGCTTTACTACCTACCGAATTTGGGCAAGATCGCGTTGGTCATATTGATATTATTACACGATTTCTAAGGTAGGCGGGATGGTACATTTGTATTGCAGGTACCAGAAGGGGAGTTGCCAGACTTCCAATTTTTTGTCCGAAACTTTGTATAGTTATAGGTTTACTTAGTACAGAATTTGAGCAAGATCGCGTTGGGCATGTTGATATTATTACACGATTTCTAAGGTAGGCGGGATGGTATATTTGTGTGGGAGGTACCAGAAGGGGAGTTGCCAGTTTTTGTCTGAAACTTTGTACAGTTATAGGTTTACTATGTACAGACCTTGGGCAAAATCTCGTTGGGCATATTGATAGTATTACATGGTTTATAAGGGGCGGGATGGTACACTTGTATGGGTGGTACCATATGGGAAGTTGCCAGACTTCCAAGTTTTTGTCTGAAACTTTGTATATTTATAGGTTTACTTAGTACAGAATTTGGGCAAGATCGAGTTGGGCATGTTGATATTATTACACGATTTCTAAGGTAGGCGGGATGGTATATTTGTATGGGAGGTACCAGAAGGGGAGTTGCCACACTTCCAAGTGTTACCTTTGTATTGCAGGTACCAGAAGGGGAGTTGCCAGACTTCCAAGTTTTTGTCCGAAACTTTGTATAGTTATAGGTTTACTAAGTACAGAATTTGGGCAAGATCTTGTTGGTCATATTGATAACATTACATGGCTTATAAGGGGCGGGATGGTACATTTGTATGGGAGGTACCAGAAGGGGTGGCGCCAGAGTTCCAAGTTTTTGTCCAGCTTTATCTTTACTAAATACAAAATTTGGGCAAGATCTTGTTGGTCATATTGATAACATTACATGGGTTATAAGGGGCGGGATGGTACATTTGTATTGCAGGTACCAGAAGGGAAGTTGCCAGACTTCCAAGTTTTTGTCTGAAACTTTGTATATTTATAGGTTTACTTAGTACAGAATTTGGGCAAGATCGAGTTGGGCATGTTGATATTATTACACGATTTCTAAGGTAGGCGGGATGGTATATTTGTATGGGAGGTACCAGAAGGGGAGTTGCCACACTTCCAAGTGTTACCTTTGTATTGCAGGTACCAGAAGGGGAGTTGCCAGACTTCCAAGTTTTTGTCCGAAACTTTGTATAGTTATAGGTTTACTAAGTACAGAATTTGGGCAAGATCTTGTTGGTCATATTGATAACATTACATGGCTTATAAGGGGCGGGATGGTACATTTGTATTGCAGGTACCAGAAGGGAAGTTGCCAGACTTCCAAGTTTTTGTCCGAAACTTTGTATAGTTATAGATTTACTAAATACAAAATTTGGGTGTGGCCAGAATGGGTGTGGCCATATAGCCCATATACAATCCCAGAAGCAGTTTTGGGAAAATATTAATCCGATATTAATCTTTCGAAAGTTATCGTACGTACCAGCAGGACAGACGGACGGACAGATGGACATGGCTTAAACGATTCAGAAAGTCATGAATCGAATTTGGTTCAAAGACACCTGGGGTCAAATGTGTATATTTCTATGTGTTACACTTTTGAGCCGTATCAAATGATATATACCCTCCTACCCGTAGGGTGAGGGTATAAATATTGTAGAGTTTTTTTCTCGAAAATTGTATGTTAGTACAAGAAGGAGAGTTGCCAGACTTCCATGTTTTTGTCCAAAATTTTGTCTAGCTACAGATTTACTAAATACAAAATTTGGGCAAGATCGTGTTGGTCATATTGATAACATTACATGGGTTATAAGGGGCGGGATGGTACATTTGTAAGGGAGGTACCAGAGGGGGTGGCGCCAGACTTCCAAGTTTTTGTCTGAAACTTGTTCAGCCATAGCTTTACTAACTACCGACTTCCAAGTTTTTGTCCAGCTTTATCTTTACTAAATAAAACATTTGGGCAAGATCGCGTTGGTAAAATTGATAGTATTACACGGTTTATAAGGGGCGGGATGGTACATTTGTATGGCAGGTACCAGAAGAGGTAGTGTCAGACTTCCAAGTTTTTGTCCAGCTTTATCTTGACTAAATAAAAAATTTGGGCAAGATCGCGTTGGTCCTATTGATAGTATTACACGATTTCTAATGGAGCGGGATGGAACATTTGTATGGCAGGCAATAGAAGGGGAGTTGCCAGACTTCCAAGTTTTTGTCCGAAACTTTGTATTTCTAAGGTAGGCGGGATGGTATATTTGTATGGGAGGTACCAGAAGGGGAGTTGCCAGTTTTTGTCCGAAACGTTGTATAGTTATAGGTTTACTTAGTACAGAATTTGAGCAAGATCGCGTTGGGCATGTTGATATTATTACACGATTTCTAAGGTAGGCGGGATGGTATATTTGTATGGAGGTACCAGAATGGGTGTGGCCATATAGCCCATATGCAATCCCAGAAGCAGTTTTGGGAAAATATTAATCCGTGCCAAATTTCAGAGTGATTGCTTAACTCTTTCGAAAGTTATCGTACATACCAGCAGGACAGACGGACGGACAGATGGACATGGCTCAAACGATTCAGAAAGTCATGAATCGAATTTGGTTCAAAGACACCTGGGGTCTAATGTGGATATTTCTATGTGTTACACTTTTGAGCCGTATCAAATGATATATACCCTCCTACCCGTTGGGTGAGGGTATACATATTGTAGAGTTTTTTCTCGCGTTGGGCATATTGATATTATTACACGATTTCCAATGGGGCGGGATGGTACTTTTGTATGGAGGTACCAGAATGGGTGTGGCCATATAGCCCATATGCAATCCCAGAAGCAGTTTTGGGAAAATATTAATCCGTGCCAAATTTCAGAGTGAATATTTAACTCTTTCGAAGGTTATCGTACATACCAGCAGGACAGATGGACATGGCTCAAACGATTCAGAAAGTCATGAATCGAATTTGGTTCAAAGACACCTGGGGTCTAATGTGGATATTTCTATGTGTTACACTTTTGAGCCGAATCAAATGATATATACCCTCCTACCCGTAGGTTGAGGTTGTAGAGTTTTTTCTCGAAAATTGTATGTTAGTACAAGAAGGGGAGTTGCCAGACTTCCATGTTTTTGTCCAAAACTTTGTCTAGCTATAGATTTACTAAATACAAAATTTGGGCAAAACATGGTTGGTCATATTGATAACATTATATGGCTTATAAGGGGCGGGATGGTACATTTGTATGGGAGGTACCAGAGGGGGTGGCGCCAGACTTCCAAGTTTTTGTCTGAAACTTGTTCAGCCATAGCTTCACTAACTACCGATTTCCAAGTTTTTGTCCAACTTTATCTTTACTAAATAAAAAATTTGGGCAAGATCGCGTTGGTCATATTGATAGTATTACACAGTTTCTAAGGTTATATATTGCAGGTACCAGAAGGGGAGTTGCCAGACTTCCAATTTTTTGTCCGAAACTTTGTATAGTTATAGGTTTACTTAGTACAGAATTTGAGCAAGATCGCGTTGGGCATGTTGATATTATTACACGATTTCTAAGGTAGGCGGGATGGGATATTTGTATGGGAGGTACCAGAAGGGGAGTTGCCAGTTTTTGTCTGAAACTTTGTACAGTTATAGGTTTACTATGTACAGACCTTGGGCAAAATCTCGTTGGGCATATTGATAGTATTACATGGTTTATAAGGGGCGGGATGGTACACTTGTATGGGTGGTACCATATGGGAAGTTGCCAGACTTCCAAGTTTTTGTCTGAAACTTTGTATAGTTATAGGTTTACTTAGTACAGAATTTGGGCAAGATCGAGTTGGGCATGTTGATATTATTACACGATTTCTAAGGTAGGCGGGATGGTATATTTGTATGGGAGGTACCAGAGGGGGAGTTGCCACACTTCCAAGTGTTACCTTTGTATTGCAGGTACCAGAAGGGGAGTTGCCAGACTTCCAAGTTTTTGTCTGAAACTTTGTATAGTTATAGGTTTACTTAGTACAGAATTTGGGCAAGATCGAGTTGGGCATGTTGATATTATTACACGATTTCTAAAGTAGGCGGAATGGTATATTTGTATGGGAGGTACCAGAAGGGGAGTTGCCACACTTCCAAGTGTTACATTTGTATTGCAGGTACCAGAAGGGAAGTTGCCAGACTTCCAAGTTTTTGTCCGAAACTTTGTATAGTTATAGATTTACTAAATACAAAATTTGGGCAAGATCACGTTGGTCATATTGATAGTATTACATGGTTTATAAGGGGCGGGATGGTATATTTGTATGGGAGGTACCAGAGGGGGAGTTGCCACACTTCCAAGTGTTACCTTTGTATTGCAGGTACCAGAAGGGGAGTTGCCAGACTTCCAAGTTTTTGTCTGAAACTTTGTATAGTTATAGGTTTACTTAGTACAGAATTTGGGCAAGATCGAGTTGGGCATGTTGATATTATTACACGATTTCTAAAGTAGGCGGAATGGTATATTTGTATGGGAGGTACCAGAAGGGGAGTTGCCACACTTCCAAGTGTTACATTTGTATTGCAGGTACCAGAAGGGAAGTTGCCAGACTTCCAAGTTTTTGTCTGAAACTTTGTATAGTTATAGGTTTACTTAGTACAGAATTTGGGCAAGATCGAGTTGGGCATGTTGATATTATTACACGATTTCTAAGGTAGGCGGGATGGTATATTTGTATGGGAGGTACCAGAGGGGGAGTTGCCACACTTCCAAGTGTTACCTTTGTATTGCAGGTACCAGAAGGGGAGTTGCCAGACTTCCAAGTTTTTGTCTGAAACTTTGTATAGTTATAGGTTTACTTAGTACAGAATTTGGGCAAGATCGAGTTGGGCATGTTGATATTATTACACGATTTCTAAAGTAGGCGGAATGGTATATTTGTATGGGAGGTACCAGAGGGGGAGTTGCCACACTTCCAAGTGTTACCTTTGTATTGCAGGTACCAGAAGGGGAGTTGCCAGACTTCCAATTTTTTGTCCGAAACTTTGTATAGTTATAGGTTTACTTAGTACAGAATTTGAGCAAGATCGCGTTGGGCATGTTGATATTATTACACGATTTCTAAGGTAGGCGGGATGGTATATTTGTATGGGAGGTACCAGAGGGGGAGTTGCCACACTTCCAAGTGTTACCTTTGTATTGCAGGTACCAGAAGGGGAGTTGCCAGACTTCCAAGTTTTTGTCCGAAACTTTGTATAGTTATAGATTTACTAAATACAAAATTTGGGCAAGATCACGTTGGTCATATTGATAGTATTACATGGTTTATAAGGGGCGGGATGGTACATTTGTATGGGAGGTACCAGAAGGGGAGTTGCCAGACTTCCAAGTTTTTGTCTGAAACTTTGTATAGTTATAGGTTTACTTAGTACAGAATTTGGGCAAGATCGAGTTGGGCATGTTGATATTATTACACGATTTCTAAAGTAGGCGGGATGGTATATTTGTATGGGAGGTACCAGAAGGGGAGTTGCCACACTTCCAAGTGTTACATATGTATTGCAGGTACCAGAAGGGAAGTTGCCAGACTTCCAAGTTTTTGTCCGAGACTTTGTATAGTTATAGATTTACTAAATACAAAATTTGGGCACGATCTTGTTGGTCATATTGATAACATTACATGGCTTATAAGGGGCGGGATGGTACATTTGTATGGGAGGTACCAGAAGGGAAGTTGCCAGACTTCCAAGTTTTTGTCCGAAACTTTGTATAGTTATAGGTTTACTTAGTACAGAATTTGGGCAAGATCGCGTTGGGCATGTTGATATTATTACACGATTTCTAAGGTAGGCGGGATGGTATATTTGTATGAAGGTACCAGAATGGGTGTGGCTATATAGCCCATATGCAATCCCAGAAGCAGTTTTGGGAAAATATTAATCCGTGCCAAATTTCAGAGTGATTGCTTAACTCTTTCGAAAGTTATCGTACGTACCAGCAGGACAGACGGACGGACAGATGGACATGGCTTAAACGATTCAGAAAGTCATGAATCGAATTTGGTTCAAAGACACCTGGGGTCTAATGTGTATATTTCTATGTGTTACACTTTTGAGCCGTATCAAATGATATATACCCTCCTACCCGTAGGGTGAGGGTATAAATATTGTAGAGTTTTTTTTCTCGAAAATTGTATGTTAGTACAAGAAGAAGAGTTGCCAGACTTCCATGTTTTTGTCCAAAACTTTGTCTAGCTATAGATTTACTAAATACAAAATTTGGGCAAGATCGTGTTGGTCATATTGATAACATTACATGGGTTATAAGGGGTGGGATGGTACATTTGTAAGGGAGGTACCAGAGGGGGTGGCGCCAGACTTCCAAGTTTTTGTCTGAAACTTGTTCAGCCATAGCTTTACTAACTACCGACTTCCAAGTTTTTGTCCAGCTTTATCTTTACTAAATAAAACATTTGGGCAAGATCGCGTCGGTAAAATTTATAGTATTACACGGTTTATAAGGGGCGGGATGGTACATTTGTATGGGAGGTACCAGAAGGGGAGTTGTCAGACTTCCAAGTTTTTGTCTGAAACTTTGTATAGTTATAGGTTTACTGTGTACAGACCTTGGGCAAGATCTCGTTGGGCGTATTGATATTATTGCACGTTTCTAAGGTAGGCGGGATGGTACATTTGTATGGCAGGTACCAGAAGAGGTGGTGTCAGACTTCCAAGTTTTTGTCCAGCTTTATCTTGACTAAATAAAAAATTTGGGAAAGATCGCGTTGGTCCTATTGATAGTATTACACGATTTCTAATGGAGCGGGATGGAACATTTGTATGGCAGGCAATAGAAGGGGAGTTGCCAGACTTCCAAGTTTTTGTCCGAAACTTTGTATTTCTAAGGTAGGCGGGATGGTATATTTGTATGGGAGGTACCAGAAGGGGAGTTGCCAGTTTTTGTCTGAAACTTTGTATAGTTAAAGGTTTGCTATGTACAGACCTTGGGCAAAATCTCGTTGGGCATATTGATATTATTGCACGTTTCGAAGGTAGGCGGGATGGTACATTTGTATGGCAGGTACCAGAAGGGGAGTTGCCAGACTTCCAAGTTTTGTCCAAAACTTTTTCCAGCCATAGCTTTACTACCTACCGAATTGGGGCAAGATCGCGTTGGTCATATTGACATTATTACACGATTTCTAAGGTAGGCGGGATGGTACATTTGTATTGCAGGTACCAGAAGGGGAGTTGCCAGACTTTCAATTTTTTGTCCGAAACTTTGTATAGTTATAGGTTTACTTAGTACAGAATTTGAGCAAGATCGCGTTGGGCATGTTGATATTATTACACGATTTCTAAGGTAGGCGGGATGGTATATTTGTATGGGAGGTACCAGAAGGGGAGTTGCCAGTTTTTGTCTGAAACTTTGTGAAGTTATAGGTTTACCAAGTACAGACCTTGGTCAAGATCTCGTTGGGTAAATTGATATTATTGCACGTTTCTAAGGTAGGCGGGATGGTACTTTTGTATGGCAGGTACCAGAAGGGGTGGTGCCAGGCTTCCAAGTTTTTGTCCAGCTTTATCTTTACTAAATAAAAAATTTGCCAAGATCGCGTTGGTCATATTGATAACATTACATGGCTTATAAGGGGCGGGATGGTACATTTGAATGGGAGGTACCAGAAGGGGTGGCGCCAGACTTCCAAGTTTTTGTCCAGCTTTATCTTTACTAAATAAAAAATTTGGGCAAGATCGCGTTGGTAATATTGATAGTATTACACGGTTTATAAGGGGCTGGATGTTACATTTGTATGGGAGGTACCAGAATGGAAGTTGCCAGACTTCCAAGTGGTACATTTGTATTGCAGGTACCAGAAGGGTAGTTTCCAGACTTCCAAGTTTTTGTCAGAAACTTTGTATAGTTATAGATTTACTAAGTACAGAATTTGGGCAAGATCGCGTTGGGCATGTTGATATTATTACACGATTCGAAAGTAGGCGGGATGGTACATTTGTATGGCAGGTACCAGAAGGGGAGTTTCCAGACTTCCAAGTTTTGTCCAAAACTTTTTCCAGCCATAGATTTACTACCTACCGAATTTGGGCAAGATCGCGTTGGTCATATTGATATTATTACACGATTTCTAAGATAGGCGGGATGGTACATTGATATTGCAGGTACCAGAAGGGGAGTTGCCAGACTTCCAATTTTTTGTCTGAAAATTTGTATAGTTATAGGTTTACTTAGTACAGAATTTGAGCAAGATCGCGTTGGGCATGTTGATATTATTACACGATTTCTAAGGTAGGCGGGATGGTATATTTGTATGAAGGTACCAGAATGGGTGTGGCTATATAGCCCATATGCAATCCCCGAAGCAGTTTTGGGAAAATATTAATCCGTGCCAAATTTCAGAGTGATTGCTTAACTCTTTCGAAAGTTCTCGTACGTACCAGCAGGACAGACGGACGGACAGATGGACATGTCTCAAACGATTCAGAAAGTCATGAATCGAATTTGGTTCAAAGACACCAGGGGTCTAATGTGGATATTTCTATGTGTTACACTTTTGAGCCGTATCAAATGATATATACCCTCCTACCCGTTGGGGAGGGTATAAATATTGTAGAGTTTTTTCTCTCGTTGGGCATATTGATATTATTACACGATTTCCAATGGGGCGGGATGGTACTTTTGTATGGAGGTACCAGAATGGGTGTGGCCATATAGCCCATATGCAATCCCAGAAGCAGTTTGGGGAAAATATTAATCCGTGACAAATTTCAGAGTGATTGCTTAACTCTTTCGAAAGTTATCGTACGTACCAGCAGGACAGACGGACGGACAGATGGACATGGCTCAAACGATTCAGAAAGTCATGAATCGAATTTGGTTCAAAGACACCTGGGGTCTAATGTGGATAAAGTGATTTGCAAAATGACACAAGAGTAGACGTGTTTTTTCGGCTCCACATAATAATATGAAAATACAGTGAAAAAAAAGTATTCTGTCTTTTTAAACGGGTGGATATATTTGGCTTGAGTCCGGATCTCGCGAAGAAGTGTAAAGATTTTGTCGTGAAGATTTATAAAGATAGTTACATATCCTAAAAAAAATATAAATATTTCGAAGCATTCTTACTTCATGAATCTGAAGAGACGGGAGAGAGTGAACCTAACAAACAAGTTCTCTTACGCGGGACATAAACCAAAACATATTTGACATACGACAAACACAAGAAATGTCTTATATGAAAGAAGTACAAAACAGCAACACAAAATAAATATCGACAGATGAACATACAACAAATAGTGATAAAACTAATGTTCAGTAACAAAGCGATAATTAAACAACAAAACCTAATTTCTCTACGCTCTTTGTATGTGTGCATAAACAAGACAAAAACTACACTGAATGAAAGTGTTAACTAAGAACTGCGAAAGAACGAAAAGAATAAAATCAAAAAAGTAGCGCTACTTCTATTCTCTCGGTGTTTCTTTGTCTCATCAAACCTAATAAAATCTAAAAGAGAAAAAGATATCTGACAGCTAAAAACCGTAATAATTCTCTTATACGGCGCCAATGCAAAACAGTGACAATAAGAATATCAAATAAATAAGATAAGTGTGTAATGAGAGAGTAAACTAAGAACTAAAAAAACAAAAATAAAGCCAAAATCGTGTCTCTTATATGTAGCACTACTTAACTTGCCAGTGTATTTTTTTTTGTTCCATCATACATACGTTCATTATTGTCAAACCAGAAACTCTAGATACAAGAAGAAAATACTGAAGAAACACTAACTTCACAAATTTGTAATTAAAAATTATAGTAGAAAAACTATGACTCCTTCAGTATGTGCCGTATGTGAAAAGAGACTACAAAGCTCTAACACTTTAGAATGTGGAAAGTGTCATCGCAATTTTCATCTGAAATGTGCATCTCCTAAGGTAACTGAAGCAACGCTTGACCTTATAAAAAGAAGCAAAGGTGGGTTGACGTTTAAATGTGCTGAGTGTGTGAAAACTCCGGAAAGTCTGCCAACGGATTCACTGGACATTTCATCACAGCTGAATAGATTGGAGGCCAGTATAGCTCATCTATCCTAGATTGTCGCGGAAGATGTCCTATCGCAGCTGAGAAGCATTAGGGAAGACGTCGCTAACTGCACAGCAGTGTTGCCAAGTATTTTTCATTAAATACCGCCAAATCTGACTAAAAATCTCTAGAAACCGCTAAATTTTTAATTTAGCGGGATTTTCTTCAAAAATACCGCTAAACCATTGGAAATAATTGAAATTTGTTGAAAATTTTGACTTCAATCTTTTTTAATTTCAAGTAAAACCCTTTTCTTTCATTAAATACATTTTTATTGCAATTTTTTCATATAAAATACGTAAATCTATTACTTTTTAATTACATTTATTTATAAGAAGACAAAATATAGATACCGACTTTTTTTTCTTCTTTATATGTTTGCACTTTAATATGGATGCAAAAGTAATTTATTTAGTCAAAAATGTGTGACCAGTCTTCCGCAGCCTTAAGGTTATATGCTGAAAGAATTCCTACTTCTCTTAGTACGGCTACAGGAACTTCACATTCGTAGCAGCATTTGTTACTAAGAATTTTTTTTTTTTTGAACTTTTAGATTATACTGTAGCCTCATGCTGTACCGTGTGTTGATTGTTTTCTTTTTATTTTTCAGTGAACCGTTATTCGATACTAGAGCGCAAACAAATTGATATTTCTTTTCAAGATGCTACTAAATGCCATTTAATACTATAAAATACAACTCTCCCAAAGAAAAAATTTTACCTCCAAACGCTGGTGAAAAAGCGCTAAAATTCCCGCTAACCTCTAAATCACATTTTTTCCCGCGATGGCAATTTAAAAAGCTCTAGATTTAGCGGGAAATCCGCCAAATTGGCAACACTGCTGCACAGCAAAAACTAAGGAGACAGAGGCTTATGTAAAAACAAAAATAAACCAGCTTGAGATGGAGAACAATGGCTTGAGGAGGCAATTAAACAGAGGAGATATTCTGATTAGCGGTCTCCCAGCAAATTTGTCGGTAGATGCTATTCATGAAGCCGTTTTTAAAATTGGAAGTACATTGAGTGTTAACATAGAACAGTGATTTGAACATATGTACATACATCCGAAGCAAGAAAGTAGTTATTGCTAAATTCAACAGCATTTACAAACGAGACCTTTTGTACAAAAATTACATGGCTAAACGAAATTTGAAGCTGAGTCAAATTATGGATTCTGGTATCGAAGCAAGAATTTTTATCAACGATAACCTTACTCCATTGGCTTCCAAGATGAGTTATATGTGTCGAAAATTGATAAAACACAAGAAAATTAAAAGGTTTAGTCTTATCAATAAAAACCAACCAGAGGTTAACATTTTTTTTAATGATGGAACTGATCAGACTTTGAATGTGGAGAAACTCGCATCTCTTGTCAAGGAGTTTGCTGTTGAATCAATCGATGGCTAGCTGTTTTAAATATTATTAAATCGAATTTCTTTTTTTTATATACCTTCTGTATTACTAATTATTATTATTTTCAATAAACTTCTTGTGATGCAATAGCAATGTTTTTTGCTATTGCTTGCGATAATTATATTTTCCTATGAACTTATTCAACCTTTTTGCTGTTATTTACATTTTTATTATGAACTGCCAAAAACTACTTGAAATACAAATTTAAAAAAAAAATACATTATTTAAATTATTATTATTAAACTTAATACTACTTCTATGCTTAGGTTAAAATTATTTCTTTTAATACGAATATGGATGACGGCGCTGTATGACCAGTATGGCTGATAATCTTGGTGCGACCATCAGCGCTAGCTCCATTAGAAATCTCAATTTGAAATCCACCAATTAAAATATAATTCATTTTAACGCGCAAAGTATAGTTCCTGGATCTAGTTCTACGAAGCTAGATGAAATCCGTTCTGCTTTTATTGACCACCATTTTTACGTCATTGGAATTTCTGAATCGTGGCTGAAGGATATTGTGAGAGATGATGCTGTTAGCATACAGGGGTACCGTTTGTTTAGAATGGATAGATCGGTTGGACGTGCAGGGGGAGTGTGTATTTACTAGGGTGATCGATTCTTCGACATTTTTTAGAAACCGGTTTTCGGTTTCTTCGAAAAATTGCAATTGAAAATAAACCGGTTTCGGTTTCGGGTATTTAATAATAACCGGTTAGCCGGTTTTTCTTTAAATATTAAAACGCCTCGAAATAAGGAGAAAAATTATTTTATTTATTAAAATAAATGTTATTTAAACTAAAACAATTCATTGAAAAACATAACAAAACAAAAAAGAGATTATATAAATAGTACAATTAAAAGAATATACATGTGTTCTTATTCTATATTAAAATAAATGTTATTTAAACAAAAACAATTCATTAAAAAACATAACAAAACAAAAATGAGATCATATAAAAAGTATAAAAATGAGAATATACATGTATTCTAATAACCTCAAATAAGCCATTTTAAAACGCTTAAATTTTTTTAAAATCTAATGATGATTATTTCTTTTAAAATAATCTCTTAAAAATAAAACACAGTTTAAATGCTTAGGAGTATATCGATTTCTTTCTTTTGTTTTGATAAAACTAGACATTGAAAATGATCTTTCACTCAGTGTACTTGTAGGACATATAGTTAATAAAGCATTGAGTAATTTTTCAAGGTTTTCAGAACGCTTATGACATTTGTCTAAATACATAAAGTCCTCAAAAATATTTGGAGTATTTGTTTTCAAAGGGTTTTTTGGATTTTGAATACTTTTAATAGAATTATTTAATTCATGTTCCAAATTATACTCAGAATCATCACTGTTTATATCTTCGGATTCAGATTCAGTGTTATTTTCCATATCATTAAATAGACGGTAATATAATTGAGAACCAAATTCTTTTGTCTCCGTTTTGGTGGAATATTGAAGAAATGAATCACCCACAGGAAAGATGCCAGTGCTTAAGTATAATATCAAAGTACTTAAAACTTTAATACGACGTTCTGTTATACGTTTCTTTAAGCATTGTAGCAAATCTTGTGACAAAGGGTTTTTGATTTTTGAAAGATTTTTAAACATAAATTCAAATATGCCTTCAGCTTCAACTAAAGTAGAAGAGTTTTTTGACAGCTCATTAATAGCTATTTCTAACGGCTTTAGAGTGTTATTAAGCTCTGTCAATGTTTGTATTTCATGTTCACTAAATTGTGGTATCCCCAGGTCCAATAGAGCATGGTTTACACATTTATAAATCTTTAAAAATTGGGCAATCATTTTTACCATAGAATTCCATCTATGCTTTACGTCATGTACGAGCTTAAGCTCTTTATTCTCCTGTTTTTTTACATAAACTTGAAGCTTCTTTTGTTTATCAGAAGATTTATTAAACATTTTTACGCATTTTCTTATGCGGTCTATAAGAGTCTTTATATTGCCAATTAAATTGACGTTTTCTACGGTTAAATCAATAAAGCCTTCTGGATCCTCGTCTTCCAAATCAGATTCATTAGAACTGCAATCGTTATCTATGTTATAATTTTTTTTTGAATAAATAGTATCAACAACACAAAGGTGAATGGCATGATTAATGCAAAGTTGAGATTCTGCCCATATATTCTCCCCATATTTTTGCATGACTGCGGCACCATCATGTGTTGATGCTACAATATCGTGTTGAATATTTAACGAGAACTCATCCAGCTTTTTTTTAATAATTTGTTCTAAGTTAATTGCAGTTGCTTTTACCTTGATTTCTTCCAATCCAAGATTATATATTTCAAATAATTTGCCGTCTGGATTATAGTGACGTACGATTACATTAACATATTTCAAATACGACAAGTCGGACCACTCATCTACCACAATGGAGAATCTTCCATTATCTTGTTTTATTTGGATAATTTTATCCTTTAATTCTTGATGTTTCGTAAGATAAAAATTATCAATTTTTTCCCATATTGTGGACTCTGCTGGCATATTGTAGTTTTTGGAATGAAGATATGCCAGTACTACACGAGATTTTTTAATCGCTCTGACAGACATCCCATCTTCAGCCACACAACGGGCTAGTATTTCGCCAAGTGACTCATTATTAGTGGCATACTTTAATAAAGTATGTCGGGGTGTTGCATTAGAACAACTTGGGACGGAATCAATTGCTTCTTGAGACACTTCTGAAGGGAAGGCAATTTTGTGGACGATTTTAGCATGACTAAGAAGTCCAGATGTTGAAGAGCCTTTGCAACTCAATATTTTAGGACAGTTATATTTGTTTTTCACACTATAATATTAGGTTTAAACTTACTTTTTTAGATTTTGACGAGAAAATTGTGTTTTGTTGTATTATTTTATGTAGTGAACAAAAAACCGCGCCTTTGCCTTGTAATTTTCTAAAAAGATATGCTTTTTCTTCTCACATTCTAATGAGTAATTGGCGCATTTGTTTACTAAAACAGCTGTTGTATAATGGTTGCCAGATGAATTGAAATATAACAAAATTATACACTTAAAGAAAATGTTTAGAAGATATTTTTTAAAGTTGTTAATACATTAAAACACATAAACTCATAAAAACATAGTTTTAGAAAAAAAAACCGGTTATTCGATGGTTTAATCCCGGTTTCTTCGATATTCGAAAAGTGAACTTTTCAAAAAACCGAAACCGACTAAGCCAAAAAAACCGGTTGTAACCGGTTATTAAAAACCGGGCCGATCACCCTAGTATTTACGTTAAGAGATAGTTGAAAGCGAAAGTTATACATGAATTAAAAAATGATTGTGTGTCTGAGGGAATATTTGTTGAGATTCAAGCATCTGGTGGCATAAGGATACTAGTGGGTGTTTTATATCTCCCTTATGGTGACATCATTAGCTGTGAGGATGTTATTGGAGATCTTGCCTCTCAGTTTGAACATGTCGTGCTGGTAGGAGATTTTAATATAAATATCTTTGAGCGAGGTATGGAAATAAGAAACTTTTGTAATTGTTATGGTCTTGAACTGGTACACAACGCCATTCCCACGCATTTCTCTTCTCAGTCTCGTAGATGTTCACTAATTGATTATTTCTTAGTTAGTAATAGTAATCTGGTAGAATCTAAGGGTCAATTTTTATTTCCCGCCTTGAACTCGCATCATGCCGCTATTTTCATCTCGTACAAGGTTAGAAAATCTATAACTCCCTGCGGTATACAAGTCCGAGACTATTCCGGTCTCAATATAGACGAGTGTTTTGCTGATTTTATGCATTCGGACTTTAGAGTCATATATGCCACAAACGATTCAAATATTCAATTAAGCCATTTTAATCGCATCACTCTCCAAATTTTTAATAGACATGTTCCTACCAAAACTGTGCATGCACGAAAAAGCTTCGACTGGATTAAAAAAGCAAGCATTACAGCTGCTTCTGAGCTAAGGAATCTATCGTACAGAGCATATGTGGAAAATAAAACTAGTTTAAATTGGCATATATTTTGTAAATATAGAAATCGTCTTAAAGGTATTATTAGAAAGGAAAGATCGCGGTATTTTAAAAGTGTTTTTTTCGGCTGCATCATCTAAACAAATGTGGATCGAACTCAGAAATCGTGGTTACATTGGCAGTACCGTCGACAGCTGTGAAGTAAATGTTAATTCTTGTAACCAGTTCTTTACACTGCCACGCTTTCAAAATCCACCACCGATAATATTTGAAAACGAACCCTATGAAACGGATACAGGATTTTCGTTCAGGAATGTCGACTCAGCCGAGGTATGGTCTGCTATATGTAAGATTAAATCAAATGCTATTGGAGATGACGGAATACCCTTGAAGTTTGTTAGAATTGTATTTCCCATGATATCACACCACTTAGTACACATTTTCAATACAATCATAACAACTTCCACCTTCCCTACTGATTGGACTTGTGCTAGAGTAATTCCAATACCGAAGGTCAGAAGCCCCCAAGGTAGCTGTGACTACCGTCCTATTAGTATATTGCCAGCTCTGTCAAAGGTTCTAGAAATAATTATAAATAACCAAGTGAACGCATACATAAGAGAAAACTCTCTGCTTTCTGAGTTTCAATCAGGTTTTAGAAAGGGACATAGCACAACTACGTTAATGGTAGACCTGGTTGATGAAATAAGAAAATTTTTAGAGGAAAAGAGTCTTGCAGTTTTGCTAAGTCTGGACTTCAGTCGGGCATTTGAGTCGATTAGTCATGAAACATTGCTTAACAAGTTATATCAAATATACGGATTTTCATTGTCGTCATGCCGATTTATCAAATCATTTCTATGTGCTAGGACTCAATATGTTCAATCGTATACCGAGAGTTCTGAACTGCGTAACATATTTCGGGGTGTACCCCAGGGTTCAATTTTAGGTCCCTTGTTGTTTTCCTTATATATAAATGATATTTTTAATTGCATATCTTTTATGAAAGGTCATCTCTACGCTGATGACCTTCAATTGATTGCAGGTGGAACCAATGATTCCGTGGTTCTGTTTCAAGATCGCGTTAACGAGGAACTTGATAGAATAAACACTTGGTGTGAGGATAATTTTATTGTAATTAACTCCTCTAAATCAAAATCGGTATTGTTTAATCCGATACATAACGTAACATTACGTTTTGTTTTGAATAACTCTATTATTGATAACGTAGGTTTTCAGAATATTTTAGGATTTTATATAGATAACCAACTTAAGTTTGACTTCCACATTAGTAAAGTGGTTTCTAATATAACATTCTTACTTCGAAGAGTGTATAATGCTGGTCCTACACTTCCTTGCAATGTGCGTAAGCATATTGGAGTAACATTATTACTGCCACATATACTCTACGGCCTAGAAGTTTATTCAGGATCTAGTGAAGGTAGCCTTCAACGACTAAAAGCTTGTTTCAACCGTATAGTTCCCTACGTATATAATTTAAAGCGCTACGATCATATAACCCCTTATGAACTTCAATTTTTGGGGTGTACATTTAACAATTTTATCAAACTTCGAATCATTTTACTCCTATATAAAATATTGAAGTTTAGAAGTCCATCATACCTAACATCCAAGTTTGAATTTGGTAGCTCCACTAGATCTAATTCCTTACTTGTCCCTCGGTTCTATTCCTTGATAATGCAAAGGTCGTTTCAAGTTCGCGCAATTCGGCTTTGGAACTGCTTAATTCCTTATGAAAGTAGGAATTGTTCCCTGTCATGTGGTAAATTCAAGGAGCTGGTACTTTCGCGCTTATAGTCTGTAGTTTTCTGTGCTTGGTCGGCGCTGGTGGTCGTTTTATACTGTTTATACTGTTTGTACAGTTCTGTACACATTGTAAGATTGGTACTATCTATAGTTCCAACCATATGTTTGTATTTTTTGTTATGAGGATGAAAGGTCGTAAATATTGTTATTTTATTACGAATGCATGCGGTGTCAACCTTGTTTAATGCAGTTGTATGCTTACTTTCTCGGTCTCCGAGTTGTGGGTTAATCTAATTATAAATTCTGATTAGAAGACCGAACAACATAATGTCAATGACACTGTGTGTTAATGGACAGAGTTGGAGGGGTGAGAATGTAGCATGTCATGTTTATTTGATAGAGTCTAAATATATTCCACTATCTGAGTATTTATTTAATTGTCATTCTGTCCGCGTTTGATGGAGCGGCAGATCATATAAGCATGAATGTGCGTTGGTGCATTCATATAGTTTTTATGTATTGTTTGTTGTAAGTTTGGTATGTACATGTATCCATGTACATATGTATTTTTAGTTTCTTTATTTATGTAGGTTTCAAGTTAAGATTCTATTGTAAATAAAGTTAGTTCCTGACTAAGAGCGAAACCGTGCTGTCGTTTTTATTCCTCCGCTCCCTATAAGATCTACACTGTTATTACCGCATTCATATTCGTATTAGTATTATTTTTAATTTTTTTTAAGCATATACATTTAAGTATAGTACATTTATTATTATAGTGTCAAATATGTATGTTGCCCTAAGTAATCAACTTGGCCAATACTGGCTTTTCGATTATGAAGTTAATAAATGAAATGAAATGAAAAATATTTCTATGTGTTACACTTTTGAGCCGTATCAAATGATATATACCCTCCTACCCGTTGGGTGAGGGTATAAATATTGTAGAGTTTTTTCTCGAAAAGTGTATGTTACAAGAAGGGGAGTTGCCAGACTTCCATGTTTTTGTCCAAAACTTTGTTTAGCTATAGATTTACTAAATACAAAATTTGGGCAAAACATTGTTGGTCATATTGATAACATTACATGGCTTATAAGGGGCGGGATGGTACATTTGTATGGGAGGTACCAGAGGGGGTGGCGCCAGACTTCCAAGTTTTTATCTGAAACTTGTTCAGCCATAGCTTTACTAACTACCGATTTCCAAGTTTTTGTCCAGCTTTATCTTTACTAAATAAAAAATTTGGGCAAGATCGCGTTGGTCATATTGATAGTATTACACGGTTTCTAAGGTAGGCGGGATGGTATATTTGTATGGGATGTACCAGAAGGGGAGTTGTCAGACTTCCAAGTTTTTGTCTGAAACTTTGTATAGTTATAGGTTTACTAAGTACAGACCTTGGGCAAGATCTCTTTGGGCATATTGATATTATTGCACGTTTCTAAAGTAGGCGGGATGGTACATTTGTATGGCAGGTACCAGAAGGGGAGTTGCCAGACTTCCAAGTTTTGTCCAAAACCTTTTCCAGCCATAGCTTTACTAACTACCGAATTTGGGCAAGATCGCGTTAGTCATACTGATATTATTATACGATTTCTAATGGGGCGGGTTGGTTTATAAGGGGTGGAATGGTCCGTATGTATAGGAGGTACCAGAAGGGGGGTTGCCAGACTTCCATGTTTTTGTCCAAAACTTTGTCTAGCTATAGATTTACTATATACAAAATTTGGGCAAGATCTTGTTGGTCATATTGATAACATTACATGGCTTATAAGGGGCGGGATGGTACATATGTATGGGTGGTACCAGAAGGGGAGTTGCCAGACTTCCAAGTTTTTGTCCAAAACTTTGTCTGGAAATAGCTTTATCAAATACAGAATTTGGGCAATATCGCGTTGGTCATATTGATATTATTACACGATCTATAAAGTGGGCGAAATAGCACATTTGTATGGGAGGTACCCGAAGGGTTGTGGCCATATAACCCATATGCAATCCCAGAATCAGTTTTGGTAAAATATTAAGCCATGCCAAATTTCAGAGTGATTGCTTAACTCTTTCGAAAGTTATCGTGCGTACCAGCATGAATCGAATTTGGTTCAAAGACACCTGGGGTCTAATGTGGATATTTCTATGTGTTACACTTTTGAGCCGAATCAAATGATATATACCCTCCTACCCGTAGGTTGAGGGTATAAATAGTGTAGAGTTTTTTCTCGAAAATGTTATGTAAGTACCAGAAGGGGGTTGCCAGACTTCCAAGTTTTTGTCCAAAACTTTTTCCAGCCATAGCTTTACTAACTACCGAATTTGGGGAAGATCGCGTTAGTCATACTGATATTATTATACGATTTCTAATGAGGTACATTTCTATGGCAGGTACCAGAAGGGGAGTTGCCAGACTTCCAAGTTTTTGGGCACGATCTCGTTGGGCATATTTATATTATTACACGATTTCTAAGGAAGGCGGGATAATATATTTGTATGGGAGGTACCAGAACGGGAGTTGCCAGACTTCCAAGTTTTTTCCAAAACTTTTTCTAGCCATAGCTTTACTAACTACCGAATTTGGGCAAGATCGCGTTAGGCATATTGATATTATTACACGATTTCTAATGGGGCGGGATGGTACATTTGTATGGCAGGTACTAGAAAGGGAGTTGCCAGACTTCCAAGTTTTTGTCTGAAACTTTGTATAGTTATAGGTTTAATAAGTACAGAATTTGTGCAAGATCGCGTTGGGCATGTTTATATTATTAAACGATTTCTAAGGAAGGCGGGATAATATATTTGTATGGGAGGTACCAGAACGGGAGTTGCCAGACTTCCAAGTTTTGTCCAAAACTTTTTCCAGCCATAGCTTTACTAACTACCGAATTTGGGCAAGATCGCGTTAGGCATATTGATATTATTACACGATTTCTAATGGGGCGGGATGGTACATTTCTATGGCAGGTACCAGAAGGGGAGTTGCCAGACTTCCAAGTTTTTGGGCACGATCTCGTTGGGCATATTTATATTATTACACGATTTCTAAGGTAGGCGGGATGGTACATTTGTATGGCAGGTACCAGAAGGGGTGGTGCCAGACTTCCAAGTTTTTGTTCAGCTTTATCTTGGCTAAATAAAAAATTTGGGCAAGATCGCGTTGGTCATATTGATAGTATTACACGATTTCTAATGGGGCGGGATGGTACATGTGTATGGCAGGTACTAGAAAGGGAGTTGCCAGACTTCCAAGT
This sequence comes from Hydrotaea cyrtoneurina, assembly GCA_958296145.1. Taxonomy (NCBI): domain Eukaryota; kingdom Metazoa; phylum Arthropoda; class Insecta; order Diptera; family Muscidae; genus Hydrotaea; species Hydrotaea cyrtoneurina. The sequence goes on from OY282517.1 coordinate 51,047,440, forward strand.
TTTTGTCCGAATCTTTGTATAGTTATAGGTTTAATAAGTACAGAATTTGTGCAAGATCGCGTTGGGCATGTTTATATTATTAAACGATTTCTAAGGAAGGCGGGATAATATATTTGTATGGGAGGTACCAGAACGGGAGTTGCCAGACTTCCAAGTTTTGTCCAAAACTTTTTCCAGCCATAGCTTTACTAACTACCGAATTTGGGCAAGATCGCGTTAGGCATATTGATATTATTACACGATTTCTAATGGGGCGGGATGGTACATTTCTATGGCAGGTACCAGAAGGGGAGTTGCCAGACTTCCAAGTTTTTGGGCACGATCTCGTTGGGCATATTTATATTATTACACGATTTCTAAGGTAGGCGGGATGGTACATTTGTATGGCAGGTACCAGAAGGGGTGGTGCCAGACTTCCAAGTTTTTGTTCAGCTTTATCTTGGCTAAATAAAAAATTTGGGCAAGATCGCGTTGGTCATATTGATAGTATTACACGATTTCTAATGGGGCGGGATGGTACATTTGTATGGCAGGTACTAGAAAGGGAGTTGCCAGACTTCCAAGTTTTTGTCCGAATCTTTGTATAGTTATAGGTTTAATAAGTACAGAATTTGGGCAAGATCGCGTTGGGCATGTTTATATTATTAAACGATTTCTAAGGAAGGCGGGATAATATATTTGTATGGGAGGTACCAGAACGGGAGTTGCCAGACTTCCAAGTTTTGTCCAAAACCTTTTCCAGCCATAGCTTTACTAACTACCGAATTTGGGCAAGATCGCGTTAGTCATACTGATATTATTATACGATTTCTAATGGGGCGGGATGGTTTATAAGGGGTGGAATGGTACATATGTATGGGTGGTACCAGAAGGGGAGTTGCCAGACTTCCAAGTTTTTGTCCAGCTTTATCTTGGCTAAATAAAAATTTGGACAAAATCGCGTTGGTCATATTGATAGTATTACACGATTTCTAATGGGGCGGGATGGTACATTTGTATGGCAGGTACTATAAAGGGAGTTGCCAGACTTTCAAGTTTTTGTCCGAAACTTTGTATAGTTATAGGTTTAATAAGTACAGAATTTGGGCAAGATCGCGTTGGGCATGTTTATATTATTAAACGATTTCTAAGGAAGGCGGGATAATATATTTGTATGGGAGGTACCAGAACGGGAGTTGCCAGACTTCCAAGTTTTTGTCCGAAACTTTGTCTGGCAATAGCGTTACTAACTACCGAATTTAGGGAAGATCGATAATATTACACGGTTTACAACTACCGAATTTGGGGAAGATCGCGTTAGTCATACTGAGTTGCCAGAGGGGAGTTGCCAGACTTCCAAGTTTTTGTCCAAAACTTTGTCTAGCTATAGATTTACTAAATACAAAATTTGGGCAAAACATTGTTGGTCATATTGATAACATTACATGGCTTATAAGGGGCGGGATGGTACATTTGTATGGGAGGTACCAGAGGGGGTGGCGCCAGACTTCCAAGTTTTTATCTGAAACTTGTTCAGCCATAGCTTTACTAACTACCGATTTCCAAGTTTTTGTCCAGCTTTATCTTTACTAAATACAAAATTTGGGCAAGATCGCGTTGGTCATATTGATAGTTTTACACGGTTTCTAAGGTAGGCGGGATGGCATATTTGTATGGGATCTACCAGAAGGGGAGTTGCCAGTTTGTGTCTGAAACTTTGTACAGTTTTTTTTTTTTTTTTTTTGAAGGCCAACACTCAGGGGATGCCCCCTATAAATGCAATGCATTGTGTTAGCGGAAGGAAATTAGGGTATCGGAAGGAGGAAAGAGGGAGTAGTGTTTGTTGACATTTGTTTTGAATTTCTGAATGTCACAACTGGCAGGAAATACATTTGCTGGAAGTTTATTCCACATACGAACGGTTCGGCTAAAGAACGAATTTTCTCTATAGTGGGGAGTTGTCAGACTTTCAAGTTGTGGTCTGAAACTTTGTATAGTTATAGGTTTACTAAGTACAGACCCTGGGCAAGATCTCTTTGGGCATATTGATATTATTGCACGTTTCTAAGGTAGGCGGGATGGTACATTTTTATGGCAGGTACCAGAAGGGGTGGTGCCAGACTTCCAAGTTTTTGTCCAGCTTTATCTTGGCTAAATAAAAAATTTGGGCAAGATCGCGTTGGTCATATCGATAGTATTACACTATTTCTAATGGGGGCGGGATGGTACATTTGTATGGCAGGTACTAGAAAGGGAGTTGCCAGACTTCCAAGTTTTTGTCCGAAACTTTGTATAGTTATAGGTTTATAAGTACAGAATTTGGGCAAGATCGCGTTGGGCATGTTTATATTATTAAACGATTTCTAAGGAAGTCGGGATAGTATATTTGTATGGGAGGTACCAGAACGGGAGTTGCCAGACTTCCAAGTTGTTGTCTGAAACTGTGTATAGTTATAGGTTTACTAAGTACAGAATTTGGGCAAGATCGCGTTGGGCATGTTGATATTATTACACGATTTCTAAGGTAGGCGGGATGGTATATTTGTATGGGAGGTACCAGAAGTGGAGTTGCCAGTTTTTGTCTGAAACTTTGTATAGTTATAGGTTTGCTATGCACAGACCTTGGGCAAAATCTCGTTGGGCATATTGATATTATTGCACGTTTCGAAGGTAGGCGGGATGGTACATTTGTATGGCAGGTACCAGAAGGGGAGTTGCCAGTTTTTGTCTGAAACTTTGTATAGATATAGGTTTGCTATGCACAGACCTTGGGCAAAATCTCGTTGGGCATATTGATATTATTGCACGTTTCGAAGGTAGGCGGGGTGGTACATTTGTATGGCAGGTACCAGAAGGGGAGTTGCCAGACTTCCAAGTTTTTGACAGAAACTTTGTATAGTTATAGATTTACTAAGTACAGAATTTGGGCAAGATCGCGTTGGGCATGTTGATATTATTACACGATTTCTAAGGTAGGCGGGATGGTATATTTGTATGGGAGGTACCAGAAGTGGAGTTGCCAGTTTTTGTCTGAAACTTTGTATAGTTATAGGTTTGCTATGCACAGACCTTGGGCAAAATCTCGTTGGGCATATTGATATTATTGCACGTTTCGAAGGTAGGCGGGATGGTACATTTGTATGGCAGGTACCAGAAGGGGAGTTGCCAGACTTCCAAGTTTTGTCCAAAACTTTTTCCAGCCATAGCTTTACTACCTACCGAATTTGGGCAAGATCGCGTTGGTCATATTGATATTATTACACGATTTCTAAGGTAGGCGGGATGGTATATTTGTATGGAGGTACCAGAATGGGTGTGGCCATATAGCCCATATGCAATCCCAGAAGCAGTTTTGGGAAAATATTAATCCGTGACAAATTTCAGAGTGATTGCTTAACTCTTTCGAAAGTTATCGTATGTACCAGCAGGACAGACGGACGGACAGATGGACATGGCTCAAACGATTCAGAAAGTCATGAATCGAATTTGGTTCAAAGACACCTGGGGTCTAATGTGGATATTTCTATGTGTTACACTTTTAAGCCGTATTAAATGATATATACCCTCCTACCCGTTGGGTGAGGGTATAAATATTGTAGAGTTTTTTCTCGAAAATTGTATGTTAGTACAAGAAGGGGAGTTGCCAGACTTCCATGTTTTTGTCCAAAACTTTGTCTAGCTATAGATTTACTAAATACAAAATTTGGGCATAACATTGTTGGTCATATTGATAACATTACATGGCTTATAAGGGGCGGGATGGTACATTTGTATGGGAGGTACCAGAGGGGGTGGCGCCAGACATCCAAGTTTTTGTCTGAAACTTGTTCAGCCATAGCTTTACTAACTACCGATTTCCAAGTTTTTGTCCAGCTTTATCTTTACTAAATAAAAAATATGGGCAAGATCGCGTTGGTCATATTGATAGTATTACACGGTTTCTAAGGTAGGCGGGATGGTATATTTGTATGGGATGTACCAGAAGGGGACTTGCCAGCTTGTGTCTGAAACTTTGTATAGTTATAGGTTTACTAAGTACAGACCTTGGGCAAGATCTCGTTTAGCATATTGATATTTCTAAGCGGGCGGGATGGTACATTTGTATGGGTGGCACCAGAAGGGGAGTTGTCAGACTTCCAAGTTTTTGTCTGAAACTTTGTATAGTTATAGGTTTACTAATTACAGACCTTGGGCAAGATCTCTTTGGGCATATTGATATTATTGCACGTTTCTAAAGTAGGCGGGATGGTACATTTGTATGGCAGGTACCACAAGGGGAGTTGCCAGACTTCCAAGTTTTGTCCAAAACCTTTTCCAGCCATAGCTTTACTAACTACCGAATTTGGGCAAGATCGCGTTAGTCATACTGATAGTATTATACGATTTCTAATGGGGCGGGATGGTTTATAAGGGGTGGAATGGTACATATGTATGGGTGGTACCAGAAGGGGAGTTGCCAGACTTCCAAGTTTTTGTCCAGCTTTATCTTGGCTAAATAAAAATTTGGACAAGATCGCGTTGGTCATATTGATAGTATTACACGATTTCTAATGGGGCGGGATGGTACATTTGTATGGCAGGTACTATAAAGGGAGTTGCCAGACTTCCAAGTTTTTGTCCGAAACTTTGTATAGTTATAGGTTTAATAAGTACAGAATTTGGGCAAGATCGCGTTGGGCATGTTTATATTATTAAACGATTTCTAAGGAAGGCGGGATAGTATATTTGTATGGGAGGTACCAGAACGGGAGTTGCCAGACTTCCAAGTTTTGTCCAAAACCTTTTCCAGCCATAGCTTTACTAACTACCGAATTTGGGCAAGATCGCGTTAGTCATACTGATATTATTATACGATTTCTAATGGGGCGGGATGGTTTATAAGGGGTGGAATGGTACATATGTATGGGTGGTACCAGAAGGGGAGTTGCCAGACTTCCAAGTTTTTGTCCAGCTTTATCTTGGCTAAATAAAAATTTGGACAAGATCGCGTTGGTCATATTGATAGTATTACACGATGTCTAATGGGGCGGGATGGTACATTTGTATGGCAGGTACTATAAAGGGAGTTGCCAGACTTCCAAGTTTTTGTCCGAAACTTTGTATAGTTATAGGTTTAATAAGTACAGAATTTGGGCAAGATCGCGTTGGGCACGTTTATATTATTAAACGATTTCTAAGGAAGGCGGGATAGTATATTTGTATGGGAGGTACCAGAACGGGAGTTGCCAGACTTCCAAGTTTTGTCCAAAACTTTTTCTAGCCATAGCTTTACTTACTACCGAATTTGGGCAAGATCGCGTTAGGCATATTGATATTATTACACGATTTCTAATGGGGCGGGATGGTACATTTGTATGGCAGGTACCAGAACGGGAGTTCCCAGACTTCCAAGTTTTTGTCCGAAACTTGTTTAGCCTTAGCTTTACTAACTACCGAATTTGGGGAAGATAGCGTTGATAATTTTGATAATATTACACGATTTCTAAGGGGTGGAGTGGTCCATATGTCTGGGAGGTACCAGAAGGGGAGTTGCCAGACTTCCAAGTTTTTCTCCAAACCTTTTTCCAGACATAGCTTTACTAACTTCCGAATTTGGGCAAGATCGCGTTGGGCATATTGACGTAATTACACGATTTCTAATGTGGCGGGATGGTACATTTGTATGGGAGGTACCAGAAGGGGACTTGCCAGACTTCCAAGTTTTTGTCCGAAACTTTGTCTGGCAATAGCGTTACTAACTACCGAATTTAGGGAAGATCGATAATATTACACGGTTTATAACTACCGAATTTGGGGAAGATCGCGTTAGTCATACTGAGTTGCCAGAGGGGAGTTGCCAGACTTCCAAGTTTTTGGGCAAGATCGCGTTGGGCATATTTATATTATTACACGATTTCTAAGGTAGGCGGGATGGTACATTTCTATGGCGGGTACCAGAAGGGGAATTGTCAGTTTTTGTCTGAAACTTTGTACAGTTATAGGTTTACTAAGTACAGACCTTGGGCAAGATCTAGTTGGAAAAATTGATATTTCTAAGGGGGCGGGATGGTACATTTGTATGGGAGGTACCAGAAGGGGAGTTGTCAGACATCCAAGTTGTTGTCTGAAACTTTGTATAGTTATATGTTTACTAAATACAGACCCTGGGCAAGATCTCTTTGGGCATATTGATATTATTGCACGTTTCTAAGGTAGGCGGGATGGTACATTTGTATGGCAGGTACCAGAAGGGGTGGTGCCAGACTTCCAAGTTTTTGTCCAGCTTTATCTTGGCTAAATAAAAAATTTGGGCAAGATCGCGTTGGTCATATTGATAGTATTACACGATTTCTAATGGGGCGGGATGGTACATTTGTATGGCAGGTACTAGAAAGGGAGTTGCCAGACTTCCAAGTTTTTGTCCGAAACTTTGTTTAGTTATAGGTTTAATAAGTACAGAATTTGGGCAAGATTGCGTTGGGCATGTTTATATTATTAAACGATTTCTAAGGAAGGCGGGATAGTATATTTGTATGGGAGGTAACAGAACGGGAGCTGCCAGACTTCCAAGTTTTTCTCCAAAACTTTTTCCAGACATAGCATTACTAACTTCCGAATTTGGGCAAGATCGCGTTGGGCATATTGATATTATTACACGATTTCTAATGTGGCGGGATGGTACATTTGTATGGGAGGTACCAGAAGGGGACTTGCCAGACTTCCAAGTTTTTGTCCGAAACTTTGTATAGTTATATGTTTACTTAGTACAGACCCTGGGCAAGATCTCTTTGGGCATATTGATATTATTGCACGTTTCTAAGGTAGGCGGGATGGTACATTTGTATGGCAGGTACCAGAAGGGGTGGTGCCAGACTTCCAAGTTTTTGTCCAGCTTTATTTTGGCTAAATAAAAAATTTGGGCAAGATCGCGTTGGTCATATTGATAGTATTACACGATTTCTAATGGGGCGGGATGGTACATTTGTATGGCAGGTACTAGAAAGGGAGTTGCCAGACTTCCAAGTTTTTGTCCGAAACTTTGTTTAGTTATAGGTTTAATAAGTACAGAATTTGGGCAAGATCGCGTTGGGCATGTTTATATTATTAAACGATTTCTAAGGAAGGCGGGATGGTACATTTGTATGGCAGGTACCAGAACGGGAGTTCCCAGACTTCCAAGTTTTTGTCCGAAACTTGTTTAGCCTTATCTTTACTAACTACCGATTTCCAAGTTTTTGTCCAGCTTTATCTTTACTAAATAAAAAATATGGGAAAGATCGCGTTGGTCATATTGATAGTATTACACGGTTTCTAAGTTAGGCGGGATGGTATATTTGTATGGGATGTACCAGAAGGGGACTTGCCAGCTTGTGTCTGAAACTTTGTATTGGAATAGGTTTACTAAGTACAGACCCTGGGCAAGATCTCTTTGGGCATATTGATATTATTGCACGTTTCTAAGGTAGGCGGGATGGTACATTTTTATGGCAAGGGGTGGTGCCAGACTTCTAAGTTTTTGTCCAGCTTTATCTTGGCTAAATAAAAAATTTGGGCAAGATCGCGTTGGTCATATCGATAGTATTACACTATTTCTGATGGGGCGGGATGGTACATTTGTATGGCAGGTACTAGAAAGGGAGTTGCCAGACTTCCAAGTTTTTGTCCGAAACTTTGTATAGTTATAGGTTTAATAAGTACAGAATTTGGGCAAGATCGCGTTGGGCATGTTTATATTATTAAACGATTTCTAAGGAAGGCGGGATGGTACATTTGTATGGCAGGTACCAGAACGGGAGTTCCCAGACTTCCAAGTTTTTGTCCGAAACTTGTTTAGCCTTAGCTTTACTAACTACCGATTTCCAAGTTTTTGTCCAGCTTTATCTTTACTAAATAAAAAATATGGGAAAGATCGCGTTGGTCATATTGATAGTATTACACGGTTTCTAAGTTAGGCGGGATGGTATATTTGTATGGGATGTACCAGAAGGGGACTTGCCAGCTTGTGTCTGAAACTTTGTATTGGTATAGGTTTACTAAGTACAGACCCTGGGCAAGATCTCTTTGGGCATATTGATATTATTGCACGTTTCTAAGGTAGGCGGGATGGTACATTTTTATGGCAAGGGGTGGTGCCAGACTTCTAAGTTTTTGTCCAGCTTTATCTTGGCTAAATAAAAAATTTGGGCAAGATCGCGTTGGTCATATCGATAGTATTACACTATTTCTGATGGGGCGGGATGGTACATTTGTATGGCAGGTACTAGAAAGGGAGTTGCCAGACTTCCAAGTTTTTGTCCGAAACTTTGTATAGTTATAGGTTTAATAAGTACAGAATTTGGGCAAGATCGCGTTGGGCATGTTTATATTATTAAACGATTTCTAAGGAAGGCGGGATGGTACATTTGTATGGCAGGTACCAGAACGGGAGTTCCCAGACTTCCAAGTTTTTGTCCGAAACTTGTTTAGCCTTAGCTTTACTAACTACCGATTTCCAAGTTTTTGTCCAGCTTTATCTTTACTAAATAAAAAATATGGGAAAGATCGCGTTGGTCATATTGATAGTATTACACGGTTTCTAAGTTAGGCGGGATGGTATATTTGTGTGGGATGTACCAGAAGGGGACTTGCCAGCTTGTGTCTGAAACTTTGTATTGGTATAGGTTTACTAAGTACAGACCCTGGGCAAGATCTCTTTGGGCATATTGATATTATTGCACGTTTCTAAGGTAGGCGGGATGGTACATTTTTATGGCAAGGGGTGGTGCCAGACTTCTAAGTTTTTGTCCAGCTTTATCTTGGCTAAATAAAAAATTTGGGCAAGATCGCGTTGGTCATATCGATAGTATTACACTATTTCTGATGGGGCGGGATGGTACATTTGTATGGCAGGTACTAGAAAGGGAGTTGCCAGACTTCCAAGTTTTTGTCCGAAACTTTGTATAGTTATAGGTTTAATAAGTACAGAATTTGGGCAAGGTCGCGTTGGGCATGTTTATATTATTAAACGATTTCTAAGGAAGTCGGGATAGTATATTTGTATGGCAGGTACCAGAAGGGGAGTTGCCAGACTTCCATGTTTTTGACAGAAACTTTGTATAGTTATAGATTTACTAAGTACAGAATTTGGGCAAGATCGCGTTGGGCATGTTGATATTATTACACGATTTCTAAGGTAGGCGGGATGGTATATTTGTATGGGAGGTACCAGAAGGGGAGTTGCCAGACATCGAAGTTGTTGTCTGAAACTTTGTATAGTTATATGTTTACTAAGTACAGACCCTGGGCAAGATCTCTTTTGGCATATTGATATTATTGCACGTTTCTAAGGTAGGCGGGATGGTACATTTGTATGGCAGGTACCAGAAGGGGTGGTGCCAGACTTCCAAGTTTTTGTCCAGCTTTATCTTGGCTAAATAAAAAATTTGGGCAAGATCGCGTTGGTCATATCGATAGTATTACACTATTTCTGATGGGGCGGGTTGGTACATTTGTATGGCAGGTACTAGAAAGGGAGTTGCCAGACTTCCAAGTTTTTGTCCGAAACTTTGTATAGTTATAGGTTTAATAAGTACAGAATTTGGGCAAGATCGCGTTGGGCATGTTTATATTATTAAACGATTTCTAAGGAAGTCGGGATAGTATATTTGTATGGCAGGTACCAGAAGGGGAGTTGCCAGACTTCAAAGTTTTTGACAGAAACTTTGTATAGTTATAGATTTACTAAGTACAGAATTTGGGCAAGATCGCATTGGGCATGTTGATATTATTACACGATTTCTAAGGTAGGCGGGATGGTATATTTGTATGGGAGGTACCAGAAGTGGAGTTGCCAGTTTTTGTCTGAAACTTTGTATAGTTATAGGTTTGCTATGCACAGACCTTGGGCAAAATCTCGTTGGGCATATTGATATTATTGCACGTTTCGAAGGTAGGCGGGATGGTACATTTGTATGGCAGGTACCAGAAGGGGAGTTGCCAGACTTCCAAGTTTTGTCCAAAACTTTTTCCAGCCATAGCTTTACTACCTACCGAATTTGGGCAAGATCGCGTTGGTCATATTGATATTATTACACGATTTCTAAGGTAGGCGGGATGGTATATTTGTATGGAGGTACCAGAATGGGTGTGGCCATATAGCCCATATGCAATCCCAGAAGCAGTTTTGGGAAAATATTAATCCGTGCCAATTTTGATTGCTTAACTCTTTCGAAAGTTATCGTATGTACCAGCAGGACAGACGGACGGACAGATGGACATGGCTCAAACGATTCAGAAAGTCATGAATCGAATTTGGTTCAAAGACACCTGGGGTCTAATGTGGAAATTTCTATGTGTTACACTTTTGAGCCGTATCAAATGATATATACCCTCCTACCCGTTGGGTGAGGGTATAAATATTGTATAGTTTTTTCTCGCGTTGGGCATATTGATATTATTACACGATTTCCAATGGGGCGGGATGGTACTTTTGTATGGAGGTACCAGAATGGGTGTGGCCATATAGCCCATATGCAATCCCAGAAGCAGTTTTGGGAAAATATTAATCCGTGACAAATTTCAGAGTGATTGCTTAACTCTTTCGAAAGTTATCGTACGTACCAGCAGGACAGACGGACGGACAGATGGACATGGCTCAAACGATTCAGAAAGTCATGAATCGAATTTGGTTCAAAGACACCTGGGGTCTAATGTGGATATTTCTATGTGTTACACTTTTAAGCCGTATCAAATGATATATACCCTCCTACCCGTTGGGTGAGGGTATAAATATTGTAGAGTTTTTTCTCGAAAATTGTATGTTAGTACAAGAAGGGGAGTTGCCAGACTTCCATGTTTTTGTCCAAAACTTTGTCTAGCTATAGATTTACTAAATACAAAATATGGGCATAACATTGTTGGTCATATTGATAACATTACATGGCTTATAAGGGGCGGGATGGTACATTTGTATGGGAGGTACCAGAGGGGGTGGCGCCAGACATCCAAGTTTTTGTCTGAAACGTGTTCAGCCATAGCTTTACTAACTACCGATTTCCAAGTTTTTGTCCAGCTTTATCTTTACTAAATAAAAAATATGGGCAAGATCGCGTTGGTCATATTGATAGTATTACACGGTTTCTAAGGTAGGCGGGATGGTATATTTGTATGGGATGTACCAGAAGGGGACTTGCCAGCTTGTGTCTGAAACTTTGTATAGTTATAGGTTTACTAAGTACAGACCTTGGGCAAGATCTCGTTTAGCATATTGATATTTCTAAGCGGGCGGGATGGTACATTTGTATGGGTGGCACCAGAAGGGTGTTGTCAGACTTCCAAGTTTTTGTCTGAAACTTTGTATAGTTATGGGTTTACTAAGTACAGACCTTGGGCAAGATCTCTTTGGGCATATTGATATTATTGCACGTTTCTAAAGTAGGCGGGATGGTACATTTGTATGGCAGGTACCACAAGGGGAGTTGCCAGACTTCCAAGTTTTGTCCAAAACCTTTTCCAGCCATAGCTTTACTAACTACCGAATTTGGGCAAGATCGCGTTAGTCATACTGATAGTATTATACGATTTCTAATGGGGCGGGATGGTTTATAAGGGGTGGAATGGTACATATGTATGGGTGGTACCAGAAGGGGAGTTGCCAGACTTCCAAGTTTTTGTCCAGCTTTATCTTGGCTAAATAAAAATTTGGACAAGATCGCGTTGGTCATATTGATAGTATTACACGATTTCTAATGGGGCGGGATGGTACATTTGTATGGCAGGTACTATAAAGGGAGTTGCCAGACTTCCAAGTTTTTGTCCGAAACTTTGTATAGTTATAGGTTTAATAAGTACAGAATTTGGGCAAGATCGCGTTGGGCATGTTTATATTATTAAACGATTTCTAAGGAAGGCGGGATAGTATATTTGTATGGGAGGTACCAGAACGGGAGTTGCCAGACTTCCAAGTTTTGTCCAAAACCTTTTCCAGCCATAGCTTTACTAACTACCGAATTTGGGCAAGATCGCGTTAGTCATACTGATATTATTATACGATTTCTAATGGGGCGGGATGGTTTATAAGGGGTGGAATGGTACATATGTATGGGTGGTACCAGAAGGGGAGTTGCCAGACTTCCAAGTTTTTGTCCAGCTTTATCTTGGCTAAATAAAAATTTGGACAAGATCGCGTTGGTCATATTGATAGTATTACACGATGTCTAATGGGGCGGGATGGTACATTTGTATGGCAGGTACTATAAAGGGAGTTGCCAGACTTCCAAGTTTTTGTCCGAAACTTTGTATAGTTATAGGTTTAATAAGTACAGAATTTGGGCAAGATCGCGTTGGGCATGTTTATATTATTAAACGATTTCTAAGGAAGGCGGGATAGTATATTTGTATGGGAGGTACCAGAACGGGAGTTGCCAGACTTCCAAGTTTTGTCCAAAACTTTTTCTAGCCATAGCTTTACTTACTACCGAATTTGGGCAAGATCGCGTTAGGCATATTGATATTATTACACGATTTCTAATGGGGCGGGATGGTACATTTGTATGGCAGGTACCAGAAGGGGACTGCCAGACTTCCAAGTTTTTGTCCGAAACTTTGTATAGTTATATGTTTACTAAGAACAGACCCTGGGCAAGATCTCTTTGGGCATATTGATATTATTGCACGTTTCTAAGGTAGGCGGGATGGTACATTTGTATGGCAGGTACCAGAAGGGGTGGTGCCAGACTTCCAAGTTTTTGTCCAGCTTTATTTTGGCTAAATAAAAAATTTGGGCAAGATCGCGTTGGTCATATTGATAGTATTACACGATTTCTAATGGGGCGGGATGGTACATTTGTATGGCAGGTACTAGAAAGGGAGTTGCCAGACTTCCAAGTTTTTGTCCGAAACTTTGTTTAGTTATAGGTTTAATAAGTACAGAATTTGGGCAAGATCGCGTTGGGCATGTTTATATTATTAAACGATTTCTAAGGAAGGCGGGATGGTACATTTGCCCAGACTTCCAAGTTTTTGTCCGAAACTTGTTTAGCCTTAGCTTTACTAACTACCGATTTCCAAGTTTTTGTCCAGCTTTATCTTTACTAAATAAAAAATATGGGAAAGATCGCGTTGGTCATATTGATAGTATTACACGGTTTCTAAGTTAGGCGGGATGGTATATTTGTATGGGATGTACCAGAAGGGGACTTGCCAGCTTGTGTCTGAAATTTTGTATTGGTATAGGTTTACTAAGTACAGACCCTGGGCAAGATCTCTTTGGGCATATTGATATTATTGCACGTTTCTAAGGTAGGCGGGATGGTACATTTTTATGGCAAGGGGTGGTGCCAGACTTCCAAGTTTTTGTCCAGCTTTATCTTGGCTAAATAAAAAATTTGGGCAAGATCGCGTTGGTCATATCGATAGTATTACACTATTTCTGATGGGGCGGGATGGTACATTTGTATGGCAGGTACTAGAAAGGGAGTTGCCAGACTTCCAAGTTTTTGTCCGAAACTTTGTATAGTTATAGGTTTAATAAGTACAGAATTTGGGCAAGATCGCGTTGGGCATGTTTATATTATTAAACGATTTCTAAGCAAGTCGGGATAGTATATTTGTATGGGAGGTCCCAGAACGGGAGTTGCCAGACTTCCAAGTTTTTGACAGAAACTTTGTATAGTTATAGATTTACTAAGTACAGAATTTGGGCAAGATCGCGTTGGGCATGTTGATATTATTACACGATTTCTAAGGTAGGCGGGATGGTACATTTGTATGGGAGGTACCAGAAGGGGAGTTGCCAGTTTTTGTCTGAAACTTTGTATAGTTATAGGTTTGCTATGCACAGACCTTGGGCAAAATCTCGTTGGGCATATTGATATTATTGCACGTTTCGAAGGTAGGCGGGATGGTACATTTGTATGGCAGGTACCAGAAGGGGAGTTGCCAGACTTCCAAGTTTTGTCCAAAACTTTTTCCAGCCATAGCTTTACTACCTACCGAATTTGGGCAAGATCGCGTTGGTCATATTGATATTATTACACGATTTCTAAGGTAGGCGGGATGGTATATTTGTATGGAGGTACCAGAATGGGTGTGGCCATATAGCCCATATGCAATCCCAGAAGCAGTTTTGGGAAAATATTAATCCGTGCCAAATTTGATTGCTTAACTCTTTCGAAAGTTATCGTATGTACCAGCAGGACAGACGGACGGACAGATGGACATGGCTCAAACGATTCAGAAAGTCATGAATCGAATTTGGTTCAAAGACACCTGGGGTCTAATGTGGATATTTCTATGTGTTACACTTTTAAGCCGTATGAAATGATATATACCCTCCTACCCGTTGGGTGAGGGTATAAATATTGTATAGTTTTTTCTCGAAAATTTTATGTTAGTACAAGAAGGGGAGTTGCCAGACTTCCATGTTTTTGTCCAAAACTTTGTCTAGCTATAGATTTACTAAATACAAAATTTGGGCAAAACATTGTTGGTCATATTGATAACATTACATGGCTTATAAGGGGCGGGATGGTACATTTGTATGGGAGGTACCAGAGGGGGTGGCGCCAGACATCCAAGTTTTTGTCTGAAACTTGTTCAGCCATAGCTTTACTAACTACCGCTTTCCAAGTTTTTGTCCAGCTTTATCTTTACTAAATAAAAAATATGGGCAAGATCGCGTTGGTCATATTGATAGTATTACACGGTTTCTAAGGTAGGCGGTATGGTATATTTGTATGGGATGTACCAGAAGGGAACTTGCCAGCTTGTGTCTGAAACTTTGTATAGTTATAGGTTTACTAAGTACAGACCTTGGGCAAGATCTCGTTTAGCATATTGATATTTCTAAGCGGGCGGGATGGTACATTTGTATGGGTGGTACCAGAAGGGGAGTTGTCAGACTTCCAAGTTTTTGTCTGAAACTTTGTATAGTTATAGGTTTACTAAGTACAGACCTTGGGCAAGATCTCTTTGGGCATATTGATATTATTGCACGTTTCTAAAGTAGGCGGGATGGTACATTTGTATGGCAGGTACCAGAAGGGGAGTTGCCAGACTTCCAAATTTTGTCCAAAACCTTTTCCAGCCATAGCTTTACTAACTACCGAATTTGGGCAAGATCGCGTTAGTCATACTGATAGTATTATACGATTTCTAATGGGGCGGGATGGTTTATAACGGGTGGAATGGTACATATGTATGGGTGGTACCAGAAGGGGAGTTGCCAGACTTCCAAGTTTTTGTCCAGCTTTATCTTGGCTAAATAAAAATTTGGACAAGATCGCGTTGGTCATATTGATAGTATTACACGATTTCTAATGGGGCGGGATGGTTCATTTGTATGGCAGGTACTATAAAGGGAGTTGCCAGACTTCCAAGTTTTTGTCCGAAATTTTGTATAGTTATAGGTTTAATAAGTACAGAATTTGGGCAAGATCGCGTTTATATTATTAAACGATTTCTAAGGAAGGCGGGATAGTATATTTGTATGGGAGGTACCAGAACGGGAGTTGCCAGACTTCCAAGTTTTGTCCAAAACCTTTTCCAGCCATAGCTTTACTAACTACCGAATTTGGGCAAGATCGCGTTAGTCATACTGATATTATCATACGATTTCTAATGGGGCGGGATGGTTTATAAGGGGTGGAATAATACATATGTATGGGTGGTACCAGAAGGGGAGTTGCAAGACTTCCAAGATTTTTTCCAGCTTTATCTTGGCTAAATAACAATTTGGACAAGATCGCGTTGGTCATATTGATAGTATTTCACGATTTCTAATGGGGCGGGATGGTACATTTGTATGGCAGGTACTATAAAGGGAGTTGCCAGACTTCCAAGTTTTTGTCCGAAACTTTGTATAGTTATAGGTTTAATAAGTACAGAATTTGGGCAAGATCGCGTTGGGCATGTTTATATTATTAAACGATTTCTAAGGAAGGCGGGATAGTATATTTGTATGGGAAGTACCAGAACGGGAGTTGCCAGACTTCCAAGTTTTTCTCCAAAACTTTTTCCAGACATAGCATTACTAACTTCCGAATTTGGGCAAGATCGCGTTGGGCATGTTGGTATTATTACACGATTTCTAAGGTAGGCGGGATGGTATATTTGTATGGGAGGTACCAGAAGGGGAGTTGCCAGTTTTTGTCTGAAACTTTGTATAGATATAGGTTTGCTATGCACAGACCTTGTGCAAAATCTCGTTGGGCATATTGATATTATTGCACGTTTCGAAGGTTGGCGGGATGGTACATTTGTATGGCAGGTACCAGAAGGGGAGTTGCCAGACTTCCAAGTTTTGTCCAAAACCTTTTCCAGCCATAGCTTTACTAACTACCGAATTTGGGCAAGATCGCGTTAGTCATACTGATATTATCATACGATTTCTAATGGGGCGGGATGGTTTATAAGGGGTGGAATAATACATATGTATGGGTGGTACCAGAAGGGGAGTTGCAAGACTTCCAAGATTTTTTCCAGCTTTATCTTGGCTAAATAACAATTTGGACAAGATCGCGTTGGTCATATTGATAGTATTTCACGATTTCTAATGGGGCGGGATGGTACATTTGTATGGCAGGTACTATAAAGGGAGTTGCCAGACTTCCAAGTTTTTGTCCGAAACTTTGTATAGTTATAGGTTTAATAAGTACAGAATTTGGGCAAGATCGCGTTGGGCATGTTTATATTATTAAACGATTTCTAAGGAAGGCGGGATAGTATATTTGTATGGGAAGTACCAGAACGGGAGTTGCCAGACTTCCAAGTTTTTCTCCAAAACTTTTTCCAGACATAGCATTACTAACTTCCGAATTTGGGCAAGATCGCGTTGGGCATGTTGGTATTATTACACGATTTCGAAGGTTGGCGGGATGGTACATTTGTATGGCAGGTACCAGAAGGGGAGTTGCCAGACTTCCAAGTTTTTGACTGAAACTTTGTATAGTTATAGATTTACTAAGTACAGAATTTGGGCAAGATCGCGTTGGGCATGTTGATATTATTACACGATTTCTAAGGTAGGCGGGATGGTATATTTGTATGGGAGGTACCAGAAGGGGAGTTGCCAGTTTTTGTCTGAAACTTTGTATAGTTATAGGTTTGCTATGCACAGACCTTGGGCAAAATCTCGTTGGGCATATTGACATTATTGCACGTTTCGAAGGTAGGCGGGATGGTACATTTGTATGGCAGGTACCAGAAGGGGAGTTGCCATACTTCCAAGTTTTGTCCAAAACTTTTTCCAGCCATAGCTTTACTACCTACCGAATTTGGGCAAGATCGCGTTGGTCATATTGATATTATTACACGATTTCTAAGGTAGGCGGGATGGTATATTTGTATGGAGGTACCAGAATGGGTGTGGCCATATAGCCCATATGCAATCCCAGAAACAGTTTTGGGAAAATATTAATCCGTGCCAAATTTGATTGCTTAACTCTTTCGAAAGTTATCGTATGTACCAGCAGGACAGACGGACGGACAGATGGACATGGCTCAAACGATTCAGAAAGTCATGAATCGAATTTGGTTCAAAGACACCTGGGGTCTAATGTGGAAATTTCTATGTGTTACACTTTTGAGCCATATCAAATGATATATACCCTCCTACACGTTGGGTGAGGGTATAAATATTGTATAGTTTTTTCTCGCGTTGGGCATATTGATATTATTACACGATTTCCAATGGGCGAGATGGTACTTTTGTATGGAGGTACCAGAATGGGTGTGGCCATATAGCCCATATGCAATCCCAGAAGCAGTTTTGGGAAAATATTAATCCGTGACAAATTTCAGAGTGATTGCTTAACTCTTTCGAAAGTTATCGTACGTACCAGCAGGACAGACGGACGGACAGATGGACATGGCTCAAACGATTCAGAAAGTCATGAATCGAATTTGGTTCAAAGACACCTGGGGTCTAATGTGGATATTTCTATGTGTTACACTTTTAAGCCGTATGAAATGATATATACCCTCCTACCCGTTGGGTGAGGGTATAAATATTGTATAGTTTTTTCTCGAAAATTGTATGTTAGTACAAGAAGGGGAGTTGCCAGACTTCCATGTTTTTGTCCAAAACTTTGTCTAGCTATAGATTTACTAAATACAAAATTTGGGCAAAACATTGTTGGTCATATTGATAACATTACATGGCTTATAAGGGGCGGGATGGTACATTTGTATGGGAGGTACCAGAGGGGGTGGCGCCAGACATCCAAGTTTTTGTCTGAAACTTGTTCAGCCATAGCTTTACTAACTACCGCTTTCCAAGTTTTTGTCCAGCTTTATCTTTACTAAATAAAAAATATGGGCAAAATCGCGTTGGTCATATTGATAGTATTACACGATTTCTAATGGGGCGGGATGGTACATTTGTATGGCAGGTACTATAAAAGGAGTTGCCAGCTTGTGCCTGAAAGTTTGTATAGTTATAGGTTTACTAAGTACAGACCTTGGGCAAGATCTCGTTTAGCATATTGATATTTCTAAGCGGGCGGGATGGTACTTTTGTATGGGTGGTACCAGAAGGGGAGTTGTCAGACTTCCAAGTTTTTGTCTGAAACTTTGTATAGTTATAGGTTTACTAAGTACAGACCTTGGGCAAGATCTCTTTGGGCATATTGATATTATTGCACGTTTCTAAAGTAGGCGGGATGGTACATTTGTATGGCAGGTACCAGAAGGGGAGTTGCCAGACTTCCAAGTTTTGTCCAAAACCTTTTCCAGCCATAGCTTTACTAACTACCGAATTTGGGCAAGATCGCGTTAGTCATACTGATAGTATTATACGATTTCTAATGGGGCGGGATGGTTTATAACGGGTGGAATGGTACATATGTATGGGTGGTACCAGAAGGGGAGTTGCCAGACTTCCAAGTTTTTGTCCAGCTTTATCTTGGCTAAATAAAAATTTGGACAAAATCGCGTTGGTCATATTGATAGTATTACACGATTTCTAATGGGGCGGGATGGTACATTTGTATGGCAGGTACTATAAAGGGAGTTGCCAGACTTCCAAGTTTTTGTCCGAAACTTTGTATAGTTATAGGTTTAATAAGTACAGAATTTGGGCAAGATCGCGTTGGGCATGTTTATATTATTAAACGATTTCTAAGGAAGGCGGGATAGTATATTTGTATGGGAGGTACCAGAACGGAAGTTGCCAGACTTCCAAGTTTTGTCCAAAACTTTTTCTAGCCATAGCTTTACTTACTACCGAATTTGGGCAAGATCGCGTTAGGCATATTGATATTATTACACGATTTCTAATGTGGCGGGATGGTACATTTGTATGGGAGGTACCAGAAGGGGACTTGCCAGACCTCCAAGTTTTTGTCCGAAACTTTGTCTGGCAATAGCGTTACTAATTACCGAATTTAGGGAAGATCGATAATATTACACGGTTTATAACTACCGAATTTGGGGAAGATCACGTTAGTCATACTGACATTATTATACGATTTCTAGTGAGGCGGGTTGGTACATTTCTATGGCAGGTACCAGAAGGGGAGTTGCCAGACTTCCAAGTTTGTGGGCAAGATCGCGTTGGGCATATTTATATTATTACACGATTTCTAAGGTAGGCGGGATGGTACATTTGTATGGCGGGTACCAGAAGGGGAATTGCCAGTTTTTGTCTGAAACTTTGTACAGTTATAGGTTTACTAAGTACAGACCTCGGGCAAGATCTCGTTGGGCATATTGATATTTCTAAGGGGGCGGGATAGTACATTTGTATGGGAGGTACCAGAAGGGGAGTTGTCAGACTTCCAAGTTGTTGTCTGAAACTGTGTAGAAGGGGTGGTGCCAGACTTCCAAGTTTTTGTCCAGCTTTATCTTGGCTAAATAAAAAATTTGGGCAAGATCGCGTTGGTCATATTGATAGTATTACACGATTTCTAATGGGGCGGGATGGTACATTTGTATGGCAGGTACTATAAAGGGAGTTGCCAGACTTCCAAGTTTTTGTCCGAAACTTTGTATAGTAATAGGTTTAATAAGTACAGAATTTGGGCAAGATCGCGTTGGGCATGTTTATATTATTAAACGATTTCTAAGGAAGGCGGGATAGTATATTTGTATGGGAGGTACCAGAACGGGAGTTGCCAGACTTCCAAGTTTTGTCCAAAACTTTTTCTAGCCATAGCTTTACTTACTACCGAATTTGGGCAAGATCGCGTTAGGCATATTGATATTATTACACGATTTCTAATGGGGCGGGATGGTACATTTGTATGGCAGGTACCAGAACGGGAGTTCCCAGACTTCCAAGTTTTTGTCCGAAACTTGTTTAGCCTTAGCTTTACTAACTACCGAATTTGGGGAAGATAGCGTTGATAATTTTGATAATATTAGACGATTTCTAAGGGGTGGAATGGTCCATATGTCTGGGAGGTACCAGAAGGGGAGTAGCCAGACTTCCAAGTTTTTCTCCAAAACTTTTTCCAGACATAGCTTTACTAACTACCGAATTTAGGCAAGATCGCGTTAGTCATACTGATAGTATTATACGATTTCTAATGGGGCGGGATGGTTTATAAGGGGTGGAATGGTACATATGTATGGGTGGTACCAGAAGGGGAGTTGCCAGACTTCCAAGTTTTTGTCCAGCTTTATCTTGGCTAAATAAAAATTTGGACAAGATCGCGTTGGTCATATTGATAGTATTACACGATTTCTAATGGGGCGGGATGGTACATTTGTATGGCAGGTACTATAAAGGGAGTTGCCAGACTTCCAAGTTTTTGTCCGAAACTTTGTATAGTTATAGGTTTAATAAGTACAGAATTTGGGCAAGATCGCGTTGGGCATGTTTATATTATTAAACGATTTCTAAGGAAGGCGGGATAGTATATTTGTATGGGAGGTACCAGAACGGGAGTTGCCAGACTTCCAAGTTTTGTCCAAAACCTTTTCCAGCCATAGCTTTACTAACTACCGAATTTGGGCAAGATCGCGTTAGTCATACTGATATTATTATACGATTTCTAATGGGGCGGAATGGTTTATAAGGGGTGGAATGGTACATATGTATGGGTGGTACCAGAAGGGGAGTTGCCAGACTTCCAAGTTTTTGTCCAGCTTTATCTTGGCTAAATAAAAATTTGGACAAGATCGCGTTGGTCATATTGATAGTATTACACGATTTCTAATGGGGCGGGATGGTACATTTGTATGGCAGGTACTATAAAGGGAGTTGCCAGACTTCAAAGTTTTTGTCCGAAACTTTGTATAGTTATAGGTTTAATAAGTACAGAATTTGGGCAAGATCGCGTTGGGCATGTTTATATTATTAAACGATTTCTAAGGAAGGCGGGATAGTATATTTGTATGGGAGGTACCAGAACGGGAGTTGCCAGACTTCCAAGTTTTGTCCAAAACTTTTTCTAGCCATAGCTTTACTTACTACCGAATTTGGGCAAGATCGCGTTAGGCATATTGATATTATTACACGATTTCTAATGGGGCGGGATGGTACATTTGTATGGCAGGTACCAGAAGGGGAGTTGCCAGACTTCCAAGTTTTTCTCCAAAACTTTTTCCAGACATAGCTTTACTAACTACCGAATTTGGGCAAGATCGCGTTAGTCATACTGATAGTATTATACGATTTCTAATGGGGCGGGATGGTTTATAAGGGGTGGAATGGTACATATGTATGGGTGGTACCAGAAGGGGAGTTGCCAGACTTCCAAGTTTTTGTCCAGCTTTATCTTGGCTAAATAAAAATTTGGACAAGATCGCGTTGGTCATATTGATAGTATTACACGATTTCTAATGGGACGGGATGGTACATTTGTATGGGAGGTACCAGAAGGGAACTTGCCAGACTTCCAAGTTTTAGTCCGAAACTTTGTCTGGCAATAGCGTTACTAACTACCGAATTTAGGGAAGATCGATAATATTACACGGTTTATAACTACCGAATTTGGGGAAGATCGCGTTAGTCATACTGAGTTGCCAGAGGGGAGTTGCCAGACTTCCAAGTTTTTGGGCAAGATCGCGTTGGGCATATTTATATTATTACACGATTTCTAAGGTAGGCGGGATGGTACATTTGTATGGCGGGTACCAGAAGGGGAATTGCCAGTTTTGTCTGAAACTTTGTTTAGTTATAGGTTTAATAAGTACAGAATTTGGGCAAGATCGCGTTGGGCATATTGATATTTTTACACGATTTCTAATATGGCGGGATGGTACATTTGTATGGGAGGTACCAGAAGGGGACTTGCCAGACTTCCAAGTTTTTGTCCGAAACTTTGTATAGTTATATGTTTACTAAGTACAGACCCTGGGCAAGATCTCTTTGGGCATATTGATATTATTGCACGTTTCTAAGGTAGGCGGAATGGTACATTTGTATGGCAGGTACCAGAAGGGGTGGTGCCAGACTTCCAAGTTTTTCTCCAGCTTTATTTTGGCTAAATAAAAAATTTGGGCAAGATCGCGTTGGTCATATTGATAGTATTACACGATTTCTAATGGGGCGGGATGGTACATTTGTATGGCAGGTACTAGAAAGGAAGTTGCCAGACTTCCAAGTTTTTGTCCGAAACTTTGTTTAGTTATAGGTTTTATAAGTACAGAATTTGGGCAAGATCGCGTTGGGCATTGATATTATTGCACGTTTCTAAGGTAGGCGGGATGGTACATTTGTATGGCAGGTACCAGAAGGGGTGGTGCCAGACTTCCAAGTTTTTGTCCAGCTTTATTTTGGCTAAATAAAAAATTTGGGCAAGATCGCGTTGGTCATATTGATAGTATTACACGATTTCTAATGGGGCGGGATGGTACATTTGTATGGCAGGTACTAGAAAGGAAGTTGCCAGACTTCCAAGTTTTTGTCCGAAACTTTGTTTAGTTATAGGTTTTATAAGTACAGAATTTGGGCAAGATCGCGTTGGGCATGTTTATTAAACGATTTCTAAGGAAGGCGGGATGGTACATTTGTATGGGAGGTACCAGAAGGGGACTTGCCAGACCTCCAAGTTTTTGTCCGAAACTTTGTCTGGCAATAGCGTTACTAATTACCGAATTTAGGGAAGATCGATAATATTACACGGTTTATAACTACCGAATTTGGGGAAGATCACGTTAGTCTTACTGACATTATTATACGATTTCTAGTGAGGCGGGTTGGTACATTTCTATGGCAGGTACCAGAAGGGGAGTTGCCAGACTTCCAAGTTTTTGGGCAAGATCGCGTTGGGCACATTTATATTATTACACGATTTCTAAGGTAGGCGGGATGGTACATTTGTATGGCGGGTACCAGAAGGGGAATTGCCAGTTTTTGTCTGAAACTTTGTACAGTTATAGGTTTACTAAGTACAGACCTCGGGCAAGATCTCGTTGGGCATATTGGTATTTCTAAGGGGGCGGGATGGTACATTTGTATGGGAGGTACCAGAAGGGGAGTTGTCAGACTTCCATGTTGTTGTCTGAAACTGTGTAGAAGGGGTGGTGCCAGAGTTCCAAGTTTTTGTCCAGCTTTATCTTGGCTAAATAAAAAATTTGGGCAAGATCGCGTTGGTCACATTGATAGTATTACACGATTTCTAATGGGGCGGGATGGTACATTTGTATGGCAGGTACTATAAAGGGAGTTGCCAGACTTCCAAGTTTTTGTCCGAAACTTTGTATAGTTATAGGTTTAATAAGTACAGAATTTGGGCAAGATCGCGTTGGGCATGTTTATATTATTAAACGATTTCTAAGGAAGGCGGGATAGTATATTTGTATGGGAGGTACCAGAACGGGAGTTGCCAGACTTCCAAGTTTTTGTCCGAAACTTTGTATAGTTATATGTTTACTAAGTACAGACCCTGGGCAAGATCTCTTTGGGCATATTGATATTATTGCACGTTTCTAAGGTATGCGGGATGGTACATTTGTATGGCAGGTACCAGAAGGGGTGGTGCCAGACTTCCAAGTTTTTGTCCAGCTTTATTTTGGCTAAATAAAAAATTTGGGCAAGATCGCGTTGGTCATATTGATAGTATTACATGATTTCTAATGGGGCGGGATGGTACATTTGTATGGCAGGTACTAGAAAGGAAGTTGCCAGACTTCCAAGTTTTTGTCCGAAACTTTGTTTAGTTATAGGTTTTATAAGTACAGAATTTGGGCAAGATCGCGTTGGGCATGTTTATTAAACGATTTCTAAGGAAGGCGGGATGGTACATTTGTATGGCAGGTACCAGAACGGGAGTTCCCAGACTTCCAAGTTTTTGTCCGAAACTTGTTTAGCCTTAGCTTTACTAACTACAGAATTTGGGGAAGATAGCGTTGATAATTTTGATAATATTACACGATTTCTAAGGGGTGGAATGGTCCATATGTCTGGGAGGTACCAGAAGGGGAGTTGCCAGACTTCCAAGTTTTTCTCCAAAACTTTTTCTAGACATAGCATTACTAACTTCCGAATTTGGGCAAGATCGCGTTGGGCATATTGATATTATTACACGATTTCTAATGTGGCGGGATGGTACATTTGTATGGGAGGTACCAGAAGGGGACTTGCCAGACCTCCAAGTTTTTGTCCGAAACTTTGTCTGGCAATAGCGTTACTAACTACCGAATTTAGGGAAGATCGATAATATTACACGGTTTATAACTACCGAATTTGGGGAAGATCGCGTTAGTCATACTGAGTTGCCAGAGGGGAGTTGCCAGACTTCCAAGTTTTTGGGCAAGATCGCGTTGGGCATATTTATATTATTACACGATTTCTAAGGTAGGCGGGATGGTACATTTGTATGGCGGGTACCAGAAGGGGAATTGCCAGTTTTGTCTGAAACTTTGTTTAGTTATAGGTTTAATAAGTACAGAATTTGGGCAAGATCGCGTTGGGCATATTGATATTTTTACACGATTTCTAATATGGCGGGATGGTACATTTGTATGGGAGGTACCAGAAGGGGAATTGCCAGTTTTGTCCGAAACTTTGTATAGTTATATGATTACTAAGTACAGACCCTGGGCAAGATCTCTTTGGGCATATTGATATTATTGCACGTTTCTAAGGTAGGCGGGATGGTACATTTGTATGGCAGGTACCAGAAGGGGTGGTGCCAGACTTCCAAGTTTTTGTCCAGCTTTATTTTGGCTAAATAAAAAATTTGGGCAAGATCTCGTTGGTCATATTGATAGTATTACACGATTTCTAATAGGGCGGGATGGTACATTTGTATGACAGGTACTAGAAAGGAAGTTGCCAGACTTCCAAGTTTTTGTCCGAAACTTTGTTTAGTTATAGGTTTTATAAGTACAGAATTTGGGCAAGATCGCGTTGGGCATGTTTATTAAACGATTTCTAAGGAAGGCGGGATGGTACATTTGTATGGCAGGTACCAGAAGGGGAATTGCCAGTTTTGTCCGAAACTTTGTATAGTTATATGTTTACTAAGTACAGACCCTGGGCCAGATCTCTTTGGGCATATTGATATTATTGCACGTTTCTAAGGTAGGCGGGATGGTACATTTGTATGGCAGGTACCAGAAGGGGTGGTGCCAGACTTCCAAGTTTTTGTCCAGCTTTATTTTGGCTAAATAAAAAATTTGGGCAAGATCTCGTTGGTCATATTGATAGTATTACACGATTTCTAATAGGGCGGGATGGTACATTTGTATGACAGGTACTAAAAAGGAAGTTGCCAGACTTCCAAGTTTTTGTCCGAAACTTTGTTTAGTTATAGGTTTTATAAGTACAGAATTTGGGCAAGATCGCGTTGGGCATGTTTATTAAACGATTTCTAAGGAAGGCGGGATGGTACATTTGTATGGCAGGTACCAGAACGGGAGTTCCCAGACTTCCAAGTTTTTGGGCAAGATCGCGTTGGGCATATTTATATTATTACACGATTTCTAAGGTAGGCGGGATGGTACATTTGTATGGCGGGTACCAGAAGGGGAATTGCCAGTTTTGTCCGAAACTTTGTATAGTTATATGTTTACTAAGTACAGACCCTGGGCAAGATCTCTTTGGGCATATTGATATTATTGCACGTTTCTAAGGTAGGCGGGATGGTACATTTGTATGGCAGGTACCAGAAGGGGTGGTGCCAGACTTCCAAGTTTTTGTCCAGCTTTATTTTGGCTAAATAAAAAATTTGGGCAAGATCTCGTTGGTCATATTGATAGTATTACACGATTTCTAATAGGGCGGGATGGTACATTTGTATGACAGGTACTAGAAAGGAAGTTGCCAGACTTCCAAGTTTTTGTCCGAAACTTTGTTTAGTTATAGGTTTTATAAGTACAGAATTTGGGCAAGATCGCGTTGGGCATGTTTATTAAACGATTTCTAAGGAAGGCGGGATGGTACATTTGTATGGCAGGTACCAGAACGGGAGTTCCCAGACTTCCAAGTTTTTGTCCGAAACTTGTTTAGCCTTAGCTTTACTAACTACCGAATTTGGGGAAGATAGCGTTGATAATTTTGATAATATTACACGATTTCTAAGGGGTGGAATGGTCCATATGTCTGGGAGGTACCAGAAGGGGAGTTGCCAGACTTCCAAGTTTTTCTCCAAAACTTTTTCCAGACATAGCATTACTAACTTCCGAATTTGGGCAAGATCGCGTTGGGCATATTGATATTATTACACGATTTCTAATGTGGCGGGATGGTACATTTGTATGGGAGGTACCAGAAGGGGACTTGCCAGACCTCCAAGTTTTTGTCCGAAACTTTGTCTGGCAATAGCGTTACTAATTACCGAATGTAGGGAAGATCGATAATATTACACGGTTTATAACTACCGAATTTGGGGAAGATCACGTTAGTCATACTGACATTATTATACGATTTCTAGTGAGGCGGGTTGGTACATTTCTATGGCAGGTACCAGAAGGGGAGTTGCCAGACTTCCAAGTTTTTGGGCAAGATCGCGTTGGGCATATTTATATTATTACACGAATTCTAAGGTAGGCGGGATGGTACATTTGTATGGCGGGTACCAGAAGGGGAATTGCCAGTTTTTGTCTGAAACTTTGTACAGTTATAGGTTTACTAAGTACAGACCTCGGGCAAGATCTCGTTGGGCATATTGGTATTTCTAAGGGGGCGGGATGGTACATTTGTATGGGAGGTACCAGAAGGGGAGTTGTCAGACTTCCATGTTGTTGTCTGAAACTGTGTAGAAGGGGTGGTGCCAGACTTCCAAGTTTTTGTCCAGCTTTATCTTGGCTAAATAAAAAATTTGGGCAAGATCGCGTTGGTCATATTGATAGTATTACACGATTTCTAATGGGGCGGGATGGTACATTTGTATGGCAGGTACTATAAAGGGAGTTGCCAGACTTCCAAGTTTTTGTCCGAAACTTTGTATAGTTATAGGTTTAATAAGTACAGAATTTGGGCAAGATCGCGTTGGGCATGTTTATATTATTAAACGATTTCTAAGGAAGGCGGGATAGTATATTTGTATGGGAGGTACCAGAACGGGAGTTGCCAGACTTCCAAGTTTTTGTCCGAAACTTTGTATAGTTATATGTTTACTAAGTACAGACCCTGGGCAAGATCTCTTTGGGCATATTGATGTTATTGCACGTTTCTAAGGTAGGCGGGATGGTACATTTGTATGGCAGGTACCAGAAGGGGTGGTGCCAGACTTCCAAGTTTTTGTCCAGCTTTATTTTGGCTAAATAAAAAATTTGGGCAAGATCGCGTTGGTCATATTGATAGTATTACATGATTTGTAATGGGGCGGGATGGTACATTTGTATGGCAGGTACTAGAAAGGAAGTTGCCAGACTTCCAAGTTTTTGTCCGAAACTTTGTTTAGTTATAGGTTTTATAAGTACAGAATTTGGGCAAGATCGCGTTGGGCATGTTTATTAAACGATTTCTAAGGAAGGCGGGATGGTACATTTGTATGGCAGGTACCAGAACGGGAGTTCCCAGACTTCCAAGTTTTTGTCCGAAACTTGTTTAGCCTTAGCTTTACTAACTACCGAATTTGGGGAAGATAGCGTTGATAATTTTGATAATATTACACGATTTCTAAGGGGTGGAATGGTCCATATGTCTGGGAGGTACCAGAAGGGGAGTTGCCAGACTTCCAAGTTTTTGTCCGAAACTTTGTCTGGCAATAGCGTTACTAATTACCGAATTTAGGGAAGATCGATAATATTACACGGTTTATAACTACCGAATTTGGGGAAGATCACGTTAGTCATACTGACATTATTATACGATTTCTAGTGAGGCGGGTTGGTACATTTCTATGGCAGGTACCAGAAGGGGAGTTGCCAGACTTCCAAGTTTTTGGGCAAGATCGCGTTGGGCATATTTATATTATTACACGATTTCTAAGGTAGGCGGGATGGTACATTTGTATGGCGGGTACCAGAAGGGGAATTGCCAGTTTTTGTCTGAAACTTTGTACAGTTATAGGTTTACTAAGTACAGACCTCGGGCAAGATCTCGTTGGGCATATTGGTATTTCTAAGGGGGCGGGATGGTACATTTGTATGGGAGGTACCAGAAGGGGAGTTGTCAGACTTCCATGTTGTTGTCTGAAACTGTGTAGAAGGGGTGGTGCCAGACTTCCAAGTTTTTGTCCAGCTTTATCTTGGCTAAATAAAAAATTTGGGCAAGATCGCGTTGGTCATATTGATAGTATTACACGATTTCTAATGGGGCGGGATGGTACATTTGTATGGCAGGTACTATAAAGGGAGTTGCCAGACTTCCAAGTTTTTGTCCGAAACTTTGTATAGTTATAGGTTTAATAAGTACAGAATTTGGGCAAGATCGCGTTGGTCATGTTTATATTATTAAACGATTTCTAAGGAAGGCGGGATAGTATATTTGTATGGGAGGTACCAGAACGGGAGTTGCCAGACTTCCAAGTTTTGTCCAAAACTTTTTCTAGCCATAGCTTTACTTACTACCGAATTTGGGCAAGATCGCGTTAGGAATATTGATATTATTACACGATTTCTAATGGGGCGGGATGGTACATTTGTATGGCAGGTACCAGAACGGGAGTTCCCAGACTTCCAAGTTTTTGTCCGAAACTTGTTTAGCCTTAGCTTTACTAACTACAGAATTTGGGGAAGATAGCGTTGATAATTTTGATAATATTACACGATTTCTAAGGGGTGGAATGGTCCATATGTCTGGGAGGTACCAGAAGGGGAGTTGCCAGACTTCCAAGTTTTTCTCCAAAACTTTTTCCAGACATAGCTTTACTAACTTCCGAATTTGGGCAAGATCGCGTTGGGCATATTGATATTATTACACGATTTCTAATGTGGCGGGATGGTACATTTGTATGGGAGGTACCAGAAGGGGACTTGCCAGACTTCCAAGTTTTTGTCCGAAACTTTGTCTGGCAATAGCGTTACTAACTACCGAATTTAGGGAAGATCGATAATATTACACGGTTTATAACTACCGAATTTGGGGAAGATCGCGTTAGTCATACTGAGTTGCCAGAGGGGAGTTGCCAGACTTCCAAGTTTTTGGGCAAGATCGCGTTGGTCATATTTATATTATTACACGATTTCTAAGGTAGGCGGGATGGTACATTTGTATGGGAGGTACCAGAAGGGGAGTTGTCAGACATCCAAGTTGTTGTCTGAAACTTTGTATAGTTATATGTTTACTAAGTACAGACCCTGGGCAAGATCTCTTTGGGCATATTGATATTATTGCACGTTTCTAAGGTAGGCGGGATGGTACATTTGTATGGCAGGTACCAGAAGGGGTGGTTCCAGACTTCCAAGTTTTGTCCAGCTTTATCTTGGCTAAATAAAAAATTTGGGCAAGATCGCGTTGGTCTTATTGATAGTATTACACGATTTCTAATGGGGCGGGATGGTACATTTGTATGGCAGGTACTAGAAAGGGAGTTGCCAGACTTCCAAGTTTTTGTCCGAAACTTTGTTTAGTTATAGGTTTAATAAGTACAGAATTTGGGCAAGATCGCGTTGGGCATGTTTATATTATTAAACGATTTCTAAGGAAGGCGGGATAGTATATTTGTATGGGAGGTACCAGAACGGGATTTGCCAGACTTCCAAGTTTTTCTCCAAAACTTTTTCCAGACATAGCATTACTAACTTTCGAATTTGGGCAAGATCGCGTTGGGCATATTGATATTATTACACGATTTCTAATGTGGCGGGATGGTACATTTGTATGGGAGGTACCAGAAGGGGACTTGCCAGACTTCCAAGTTTTTGTCCGAAACTTTGTATAGTTATATGTTTACTAAGTACAGACCCTGGGCAAGATCTCTTTGGGCATATTGATATTATTGCACGTTTCTAAGGTAGGCGGGATGGTACATTTGTATGGCAGGTACCAGAAGGGATGGTGCCAGACTTCCAAGTTTTTGTCCAGCTTTATTTTGGCTAAATAAAAAATTTGGGCAAGATCGCGTTGGTCATATTGATAGTATTACACGATTTCTAATGGGGCGGGATAGTACATTTGTATGGCAGGTACTAGAAAGGGAGTTGCCAGACTTCCAAGTTTTTGTCCGAAACTTTGTTTAGTTATAGGTTTAATAAGTACAGAATTTGGGCAAGATCGCGTTGGGCATGTTTATAATATTAAACGATTTCTAAGGAAGGCGGGATGGTACATTTGTATGGCAGGTACCAGAACGGGAGTTCCCAGACTTCCAAGTTTTTGTCCGAAACTTGTTTGCCTTAGCTTTACTAACTACCGAATTTGGGGAAGATAGCGTTGATAATTTTGATAATATTACACGATTTCTAAGGGGTGGAATGGTCCATATGTCTGGGAGGTACCAGAAGGGGAGTTGCCAGACTTCCAAGTTTTTCTCCAAAACTTTTTCCAGACATAGCATTACTAACTTCCGAATTTGGGCAAGATCGCGTTGGGCATATTGATATTATTACACGATTTCTAATGTGGCGGGATGGTACATTTCTATGGGAGGTACCAGAAGGGGACTTGCCAGACTTCCAAGTTTTTGTCCGAAACTTTGTCTGGCAATAGCGTTACTAACTACCGAATTTAGGGAAGATCGATAATATTACACGGTTTATAAGGGGTGGAATGGTCCATATGTATAGGAGGTACCAGAAGGGGAGTTGCCAGACTTCCAAGTTTTTCTCCAAAACTTTTTCCAGACATAGCATTACTAACTTCCGAATTTGGGCAAGATCGCGTTGGGCATATTGATATTATTACACGATTTCTAATGTGGCGGGATGGTACATTTCTATGGGAGGTACCAGAAGGGGACTTGCCAGACTTCCAAGTTTTTGTCCGAAACTTTGTCTGGCAATAGCGTTACTAACTACCGAATTTAGGGAAGATCGATAATATTACATGGCTTATAAGGGGTGGGATGGTACATTTGTATGGGAGGTACCAGAAGGGGAGTTGTCAGACTTCCAAGTTTCTGTCTGAAACTTTGTATAGTTATAGGTTTACTAAGTACAGCATTTGGGCAAGATCGCGTTGGGTATGTTGGTGTTATTACACGATTTCTAAGGTAGGCGGGATGGTACATTTGTATGGCAGGTACCAGAAGGGGTGGTGCCAGACTTCCAAGTTTTGCTTTATCTTGGCTAAATAAAAAATTTGGGCAAGATCGCGTTGGTCATATTGATAGTATTACACGATTTCAAATGGGGCGGGATGGTACATTTGTATGGCAGGTACAAGAACGGGAGTTCCCAGACTTCCAAGATAGCGTTGCTAATTTTGATAATATTACACGATTTCTAAGGGGTGGAATGGTCCATATGTCTGGGAGGGACCAGAAGGGGAGTTGCCAGACTTCCAAGTTTTTCTCCAAAACTTTTTCCAGACATAGCTTTACTAAGTTCCGAATTTGGGCAAGATCGCGTTGGGCATATTGATATTATTACACGATTTCTAATGTGGCGGGATGGTACATTTGTATGGGAGGTACCAGAATGGGAGTTGCCAGACTTCCAAGTTTTGTCCAAAACTTTTTCCAGCCATAGCTTTACTAACTACAGAATTTGGGGAAGATCGCGTTAGGCATATTGATATTATTACACGATTTCTAATGGGGCGGGATGGTACATTTGTATGGCAGGTACCAGAACGGGAGTTCCCAGACTTCCAAGTATTTGTCCGAAACTTGTTTAGCCTTAGCTTTACTAACTACCGAATTTGGGGAAGATAGCGTTGATAATTTTGATAATATTACACGATTTGTAAGGGGTGGAATGGTCCATATGTCTGGGAGGTACCAGAAGGGGAGTTGCCAGACTTCCAAGTTTTTTCCAAAACTTTTTCCAGACATGGCTTTACTAAGTTCCGAATTTGGACAAGATCGCGTTGGGCATATTGATATTATTACACGATTTCTAATGTGGCGGGATGGTACATTTGTATGGAAGGTACCAGAACGGGAGTTGCCAGACTTCCAAGATTTGTCCAAAACTTTTTCCAGCCATAGCTTTACTAACTACAGAATTTGGGGAAGATCGCGTTAGGCATATTGATATTATTACACGATTTCTAATGGGGCGGGATGGTACATTTGTATGGGAGGTAACAGAAGGGGAGTGGCCAGACTTCCAAGTTTTTGGCCGAAACTTTGTCTGGCAATAGCTTTACTAACTACCGACTTTAGGGAAGATCGATAATATTACACGGTTTATAACTACCGAATTTGGGGAAGATCGCGTTAGTCATACTGATATTATTGTACGATTTCTAATGAGGCGGGTTGGTACATTTCTATGGCAGGTACCAGAAGGGGAGTTTTTGGGCAAGATCGCGTTGGGCATATTTATATTATTACACGATTTCTAAGGTAGGCGGGATGGTACAATTTGTATGGCGGGTACCAGAAGGGGAATTGCCAGTTTTTGTCTGAAACTTTGTACAGTTATAGGTTTACTAAGTATTGACCTTGGGCAAGATCTCGTTGGGCATATTGATATTTCTAAGGGGTCGGGATGGTACATTTGTATGGGAGGTACCAGAAGGGGAGTTGTCAGACTTCCAAGTTGTTGTCTGAAACTTTGTATAGTTATAGGTTTACTAAGTACAGACCTTGGGCAAGATCTCTTTGCGCATATTTATATTATTGCACGTTTCTAAGGTAGGCGGGATGGTACATTTGTATGGCAGGTACCAGAAGGGGTGGTGCAGACTTCCAAGTTTTTGTCCAGTTTTATCTTGGTTAAATAAAAAATTTGGGCAAGATCGCGTTGGTCATATTGATAGTATTACACGATTTCTAATGGGGCGGGATGGTACATTTGTATGGCAGGTACTAGAAAGGGAGTTGTAAGACTTCCAAGTTTTTGTCCGAAACTTTTTATAGTTATATGTTTAATAAGTACAGAATTTGGGCAAGATCGCGTTGGGCATGTTGATATTATTAAACGATTTCTAAGGAAGGTGCGATAGTATATTTGTATGGGAGGTACCAGAACGGGAGTTGCCAGACTTCCAAGTGTTGTCCAAAACTTTTTCCAGCCATAGCTTTACTAACTACCGAATTTGGGCAAGATTGCGTTAGGCATATTGATATTATTACACGATTTCTAATGGGGCGGGATGGTACATTTGTATGGCAGGTACCAGAACGGGAGTTCCCAGACTTCCAAGTTTTTGTCCGAAACTTGTTCAGCCTTAGCATTACTAACTACCGAATTTGGGGAAGATAGCGTTGATAATTTTGATAATATTACACGATTTCTAAGGGGTGGAATGGTCCATATGTCTGGGAGTTACCAGAAGCGGAGTTGCCAGACTTCCAAGTTTTTCTCCAAAACTTTTTCCAGACATAGCTTTACTAACTTCCGAATTTGGGCAAGATCGCGTTGGGCATATTGATATTATTACACGATTTCTAATGTGGCGGGATGGTACATTTGTATGGGAGGTAACAGAAGGGGAGTCGCCAGACTTCCAAATTTTTGTCCGAAACTTTGTCTGGCAATAGCTTTACTAACTACCGAATTTATGGAAGATCGATAATATTACACGGTTTATAAGGGGTGGAATTGTCCATATGTATAGGAGGTACCAGAAGGGGGGTTGCCAGTCTTCCAAGTTTTTGGGCAAGATCGCGTTGGGCATATTTATATTATTACACGATTTCTAAGGTAGGCGGGATGGTACATTTGTATGGCAGGTACAAGAACGGGAGTTCCCAGACTTCCAAGATAGCGTTGATAATTTTGATAATATTACACGATTTCTAAGGGTGGAATGGTCCATATGTCTGGGAGGTACCAGAAGGGGAGTTGTCAGACTTCCAAGTTTTTCTCCAAATCTTTTTCAAGACATAGCTTTACTAACTTCCGAATTTGGGCAAGATCGCGTTGGGCATATTGATATTATTATACGATTTCCAATGTGGCGGGATGGTATATTTGTATGGGAGGTAACAGAAGGGGAGTTGCCAGACTTCCAAGTTTTTGTCCGAAACTTTGTCTGGCAATAGCTTTACTAACTACCGACTTTATGGAAGATCGATAATATTACACGGTTTATAACTACCGAATTTGGGGAAGATCGCGTTAGTCATACTGATATTATTATACGATTTCTAATGAGGCGGGTTGGTACATTTCTATGGCAGGTACCAGAAGGGGAGTTTTTGGGCAAGATCGCGCTGGGCATATTTATATTATTACACGATTTCTAAGGTAGGCGGGATGGTACAATTTGTATGGCGGGTACCAGAAGGGGAATTGCCAGTTTTTGTCTGAATCTTTGTACAGTTATAGGTTTACTAAGTACAGACCTCGGGCAAGATCTCGTTGGGCATATTGATATTTCTAAGGGGTCGGGATGGTACATTTGTATGGGAGGTACCAGAAGGGGAGTTGTCAGACTTCCAAGTTGTTGTCTGAAACTTTGTATAGTTATAGGTTTAATAAGTACAGAATTTGGGCAAGATCGCGTTGGGCATGTTGATATTATTAAACGATTTCTAATGTGGCGGGATGGTACATTTGTATGGGAGGTAACAGAAGGGGAGTCGCCAGACTTCCAAGTTTTTGTCCGAAACTTTGTCTGGCAATAGCTTTACTAACTACCGAATTTATGGAAGATCGATAATATTACACGGTTTATAAGGGGTGGAATGGTCCATATGTATAGGAGGTACCAGAAG
The DNA here is from genome assembly GCA_958296145.1 of Hydrotaea cyrtoneurina. Taxonomy (NCBI): domain Eukaryota; kingdom Metazoa; phylum Arthropoda; class Insecta; order Diptera; family Muscidae; genus Hydrotaea; species Hydrotaea cyrtoneurina. The sequence goes on from OY282517.1 coordinate 51,082,482, forward strand.
GGGGGTTGCCAGACTTCCAAGTTTTTGTCCAAAACTTTTTCCAGCCATGGCTTTACTAACTACCGAATTTGGGCAAGATTGCGTTAGGCATATTGATATTATTACACGATTTCTAATGGGGCGGGATGGTACATTTGTATGGCAGGTACCAGAACTTGAGTTCCCAGACTTCCAAATTTTTGTCCGAAACTTGTTCAGCCTTAGCTTTACTAACTACCGAATTTGGGGAAGATAGCGTTGATAATTTAGATAATATTACACGATTTCTAAGGGGTGGAATGGTCCATATGTCTGGGAGGTACCAGAAGCGGAGTTGCAAGACTTCCAAGTTTTTCTCCAAAACTTTTTCCAGACATAGCTTTACTAACTTCCGAATTTGGGCAAGATCGCGTTGGGCATATTGATATTATTACACGATTTCTAATGTGGCGGGATGGTACATTTGTATGGGAGGTAACAGAAGGGGAGTCGCCAGACTTCCAAGTTTTTGTCCGAAACTTTGTCTGGCAATAGCTTTACTAACTACCGAATTTATGGAAGATCGATAATATTACACGGTTTATAAGGGGTGGAATGGTCCATATGTATAGGAGGTACCAGAAGGGGGGTTGCCAGACTTCCAAGTTTTTGTCCAAAACTTTTTCTAGCCATGGCTTTACTAACTACCGAATTTGGGGAAGATCTTGTTTGTCATATTGATAACATTACATGGCTTATAAGGGGTGGGATGGTACATTTGTATGGGAGGTACCAGAAGGGGAGTTGCCAGACTTCCAAGTTTTTGTCTGAAACTTTGTATAGTTATAGGTTTACTAAGTACAGCATTTGGCCAAGATCGCGTTGGGCATGTTGGTGTTATTACACGATTTCTAAGGTAGGAGGGGTGGTACATTTGTATGGAGGTACCAGAAGGGGAGTTGCCAGACGTCCAAGTTTTTGTCCGAAACTTTGTCCAGTTATACGTTTACTAACTACGGAATTTGGCCAAGATCGAATCAGCGCGTGTTGATATTATTACACGATTTATAAAGTGGGCGAAATAGCACATTTGTATGGGAGGTACCCGAAGGGGTGTGGCCATATAACCCATATGCAATCAAAGAATCAGTTTTGGTAAAATATTAAGCCATGCCAAATTTCAGAGTGATTGCTTAACTCTTTCGAAAGTTATCGTGCGTACCAGCAGGACGGACGGATGGACAGATGGGCATGGCTCAAACGATTCAGAAAGTCATGAATCGAATTTGGTTCAAAGACACGTGGGGTCCAATGTGGATATTTCTATGTGTTACACTTTTGAGCCGAATCAAATGATATATACCCTCCTACCCGTAGGTTGAGGGTATAAATAGTGTAGAGTTTTTTCTCGAAAATGTTATGTAAGTACCAGAAGGGGGGTTGCCAGACTTCCAAGTTTTTGTCCAAAACTTTTTCCAGCCATGGCTTTACTAACTACCGAATTTGGGGAAGATCGCGTTAGCCATACTGATATTATTATACGATTTCTAAGGTAGGCGGGATGGTACATTTGTATGGCGGGTACCAGAAGGGGAATTGCCAGTTTTTGTCTGAAACTTTGTACAGTTATAGGTTTACTAAGTACAGACGTCGGGCAAGATCTCGTTGGGCATATTGATATTTCTAAGGGGGCGGGATGGTACATTTGTATGGGAGGTACCAGATGGGGAGTTTTCAGACTTGCAAGTTGTTGTCTGAAACTTTGTATAGTTATAGGTTTACTAAGTACAGACCTTGGGCAAGATCTCTTTGGGCATATTGATATTATTGCACGTTTCTAAGGTAGGCGGGATGGTACATTTGTATGGCAGGTACCAGAAGGGGTGGTGCCAGACTTCCAAGTTTTTGTCCAGCTTTATCTTGTCTAAATAAAAAATTTGGGCAAGATCGCGTTGGTCATATTGATAGTATTACACAATTTCTAATGGGGCGGGATGGTGCATTTGTATGGCAGGTACCAGAACGGGAGTTCCCAGACTTCCAAGTTTTGTCCAAAACTTTTTCCAGCCATAGCTTTACTAACTACCGAATTTGGGGTAGATCGCGTTAGGCATATTGATATTATTACACGATTTCTAATGGGGCGGGATGGTACATTTGTATGGCAGGTACCAGAACGGGAGTTCCCAGACTTCCACGTTTTTGTCCAAAACTTTTTCCAGCCATAGCTTTACTAACTACCGAATTTGGGGTAGATCGCGTTGGGCATATTGATATTATTACACGATTTCTAATGTGGCGGGATGGTACATTTGTATGGGAGGTAACAGAAGGGGAGTTGCCAGACTTCCAAGTTTTTGTCCGAAACTTTGTCTGGCAATAGCTTTACTATCTACCGACTTTAGGGAATATCGATAATATTACACGGTTTATAAATACCGAATTTGGGGAAGATCGCGTTAGTCATACTGATATTATTATACGATTTCTAATGAGGCGGGTTGGTACATTTGTATGGAGGTACCAGAAGGGGAGTTGCCAGACTTCCAAGTTTTTGGGCAAGATCGCGTTGGGCATACTGATATTATTACACGATTTCTAAGGTAGGCGGGATGGTACATTTGTATGGCGGGTACCAGAAGGGGTGGTGCAGACTTCCAAGTTTTTGTCCAGCTTTATCTTGGCTAAATAAAAAAATTTGGGCAAGATCGCGTTGGTCATATTGATAGTATTACACGATTTCTAATGGGGCGGGATGGTACATTTGTATTTCTGGTACTAGAAAGGGAGTTGTCAGACTTCCAAGTTGTTGTCTGAAACTTTGTATAGTTATAGGTTTACTAAGTACAGACCTTGGGCAAGATCTCTTTGGGCATATTGATATTATTGCACGTTTCTAAGGTAGGCGGGATGGTACATTTGTATGGCAGTTGCCAGAAGGGGTGGTGCAGACTTCCAAGTTTTTGTCCAGCTTTATCTTGCCTAAATAAAAAATTTGGGCAAGATCGCGTTGGTCATATTGATAGTATTACACGATTTCTAATGGGGCGGGATGGTACATTTGTATGGCAGGTACTAGAAAGGGAGTTGCCAGACTTCCAAGTTTTTGTCCGAAACTTTGTATGGTTATAGGTTTAATAAGTACAGAATTTGGGCAAGATCGCGTTGGGCATGTTTATATTATTAAACGATTTCTAAGGAAGGCGGGATAGTATATTTGTATGGGAGGTACCAGAACGGGAGTTGCCAGACTTCAAAGTTTTTGTCCGAAACTTTGTCTGGCAATAGCTTTACTAACTACCGACTTTAGGGAAGATCGATAATATTACACGGTTTATAACTACCGAATTTGGGGAAGATCGCGTTAGTCATACTGATATTATTATACGATTTCTAATGAGGCGGGTTGGTACATTTCTATGGCAGGTACCAGAATGGGAGTTTTTGGGCAAGATCGCGTTGGGCATATTTATATTATTACACGATTTCTATGGTAGGCGGGATGGTACATTTGTATGGCGGGTACCAGAAGGGGAATTGCCAGTTTTTGTCTGAAACTTTGTACAGTTATAGGTTTACTAAGTACAGACCTCGGGCAAGATCTCGTTGGGCATATAGATATTTCTAAGGGGTCGGGATGGTACATTTGTATGGAGGTACCAGAAGGGGAGTTGTCAGACTTCCAAGTTATTGTCTGAAACTTTGTATAGTTATAGGTTTACTAAGTACAGACCTTGGACAAGATCTCTTTGGGCATATTGATATTATTGCACGTTTCTAAGGTAGGCGGGATGGTACATTTGTATAGCAGGTACCAGAAGGGGTGGTGCAGACTTCCAAGTTTTTGTCCAGCTTTATCTTGGTTAAATAATAAATTTGGGCAAGATCGCGTTGGTCGTATTGCTAGTATTACACGATTTCTAATGGGGCGGGATGGTACATTTGGAGGTACTAGAAAGGGAGTTGCCAGACTTCCAAGTTTTTGTCCGAAACTTTATATAGTTATAGGTTTAATATGTACAGAATTTGGGCAAGATCGCGTTGGGCATGTTGACATTATTAAACGATTTCTAAGGAAGGCGGGATAGTATATTTGTATGGGAGGTACCAGAACGGGAGTTGCCAGACTTCCAAGTTTTGTCCAAAACTTTTTCCAGCCATAGCTTTACTAACTACCGAATTTGGGCAAATTGCGTCAGGCATATTGATATTATTACACGATTTCTAATGGGGCGGGATGGTACATTTGTATGGCAGGTACCAGAACGGGAGTTGCCAGACTTCCAAATTTTTGTCCGAAACTTGTTTAGCCTTAGCTTTACTAACTACCGAATTTGGGGAAGATAGCGTTGATAATTTTGATAATATTACACGATTACTAAGGGGTGGAATGGTCCATATGTCTGGGAGGTACCAGAAGCGGAGTTGCCAGACTTCCAAGTTTTTCTCCAAAACTTTTTCCAGACATAGCTTTACTAACTTCCGAATTTGGGCAAGATCGCGTTGGGCATATTGATATTATTACACGATTTCTAATGTGGCGGGATGGTACATTTGTATGGGAGGTAACAGAAGGGGAGTTGCCAGACTTCCAAGTTTTTGTCTGAAACTTTGTATAGTTATAGGTTTACTAAGTACAGCATTTGGCCAAGATCGCGTTGGGCATGTTGGTGTTATTACACTATTTCTAAGGTAGGAGGGGTGGTACATTTGTATGGAGGTACCAGAAGGGGAGTTGCCAGACGTCCAAGTTTTTGTCCGAAACTTTGTCCAGTTATACGTTTACTAATTTGGCCAAGATCGAATCAGCGCGTGTTGATATTATTACACGATTTATAAAGTGGGCGAAATAGCACATTTGTATGGGAGGTACCCGAAGGGGTGTGGCCATATAACCCATATGCAATCCCATAATCAGTTTTGGTAAAATATTAAGCCATGCCAAATTTCAGAGTGATTGCTTAACTCTTTCGAAAGTTATCGTGCGTACCAGCAGGACGGACGGACGGACAGATGGGCATGGCTCAAACGATTCAGAAAGTCATGAATCGAGTTTGGTTCAAAGACACCTGGGGACTAATGTGGATATTTCTATGTGTTACACTTTTGAGCCGAATCAAATGATATATACCCTCCTACCCGTAGGTTGAGGGTATAAATAGTGTAGAGTTTTTTTCTCGAAAATGTTATGTAAGTACCAGAAGGGGGGTTGCTAGACTTCCAAGTTTTTGTCCAAAACTTTTTCCAGCCATAGCTTTACTAACTACCGAAGTTGGGGAAGATCTTGTTGGTCATATTAATAACATTACACGGCTTATAAGGGGCGGAATGGTATGGGAGGTACTAAAATGGGAGTTGAGAGACTTCCAAGTTTTTGTCCAAAACTCTTTCCAGCTATAGCTTTACTAAGACAGAATTTGGCCAAGATCGCGTTGGGCATATTGATATTATTGCACGATTTCTAATGTGGCGGGATGGTACATTTGTATGGCAGGTACCAGAATGGGAGTAGCCAGACTTCCAAGTTTTCGTCCAAAACTTTTTCCAGCCATAGCTTTACTAACAACCGAATTTGGGCAAGATCTCGTTGATCATATTGATAATATTACACGGTTTATAAGAGGTGGAAAGGTCCATTTGTGTGGGAGGTGCCAAAAGGGGAGTTGCCAGACTTCCAAGTTTTTGTCCAAAACTTAGTCTAAATATACGTTTAATAAATACAAAATTTGGGCAAGATCTTGTTGGGCATATTGATAACATTACAAGACTTACAAGGGGCGGGATGGTACATTTGTATGGGTGGTACCAGAAGGGGTGTTGCCAGACTTCTAAGTTTTTGTCCAGCTTTATCTTTACTAAATAAAAAATTTGGGCAAAATTGCGTTGGGCATGTTGATATTATTGCACGTTTCTAAGGTAGGCGGGATGATATATTTGTATGGGAGGTACCAGAAGGGGAGTTGCCAGTTTTTGTCTGAAACTTTGTACAGTTATAGGTTTACTAAGTACAGAACTTGGGCAAGATGTCGTTGGGCATATTGATATTATTGCACGTTTCTAAGGTAGGCGGGATGGTACATTTGTATGGCAGGTACCAGAAGGGGTGGTGCCAGACTTCCAAGTTATTGTCCAGCTTTATCTTGACTAAATAAAAAATTTGGGCAAGATCGCGTTGATCATATTGATAGTATTACACGATTTCTAATGGGGCGGGATGGTACATTTGTATGGCAGGTACTATAAAGGGAGTTGCCAGACTTCCAAGTGTAGTGTTATCGATAGGATAACATCCCTAATTTTTGTAACAGCTGATAAACAGCTGTTTAGTACTAAGAATCATTGTTTACTTTTAAGGATATAGATGTAAGAAAAACTAGAATTAAGGATACCGTTAGTTTTGTTTATAAACAATGGAAAACATGAAATAAAGATTCAGTAAAAATTGAACTAGCCGAACCATTGGCATAATTTATTCATTTTTTTGTATAGCGCTATAAAGTGCTAAATATAAATTTGCATTGGAGCTTTTGAGTTCCTGCAAAAGCAACCACCTTTTATTTTTTTTGCCAGTGGCGTTATTTAGCGCCGGCACCTCAATAGGCAGGCCCTCACAAAAATAAATAAAACAAAACTTATTACATGGCGATCCTGCCAAACAACAACAACGTTCCAGTGGAGACCTCTTGTCCGACAACAAACTACCAACAACCGAAGCCTATAACAATTGAACAATATTTGCAGCGGCAACAACAACGAAAGGAAGAGAAGCTCACACGGATTCCCCCTACCGAGAAACCGAAACACAGGAGAGGTGGCAGAATTGTGCGGCTCCGAAGACAACTGGCTGATTTAAAGGCAACAATAAATAGCGATCCCCCACCACCATACCAAAGTGCATTAAAGATGTGGGAACGAGTAGAAGCTATTGAAGCACAGCTAAAAAAAAAAAACTAACACTATGCACAATTAAACATTAAAACACAACACATATTTTATTTATTTATTCTAAAAGAAAAACAATTTAAATATAAATAACATATGAATTTTATGAAATGAAATACATATTTTGTACATAAATTAATTTAATTAGATTGGAATTGAAGTTAAAGTTTATTTTTCGCAAATTACACAAAAACAACACGTAACAAAATGTCGGCGAATAAATAAACACTGGTTGACAGCCGCTCGTTGTATAAATAGGTTAACGAATATCCGGTTACTCAAGGACCCGGTACAACCATATATGCTAGTACAGGGTTGCATTTAGGTGCGTTCACACTATACGAACCATTTTTAAGGAAATTAATTGAGAGCGTTTCACACTATACGAATTTTACACTATTTAGTTAATATTGTTCACACTATTTTTTAATACTGTTCTGTACAAAGTGATTTAAAAATTTCAAATTAATGGAGTTAATTAATGAATGTATTGATGAATTGGAAAAATTAAAAGTAAATTTAAAGAAAAGTAAAAATAGAGTTTTTGCGAACAAATACGTAGAGGAAAAGCTAGAGAGGTTAGGATTTTTACAAGGTACGGTGGATAAAATATTTCCAAAAAGTGAAGGAGTAGGGAAAGAAGAAGAATCAAGTGAAGTAGTTAAAATCACCTCTGAGGAAGATATTGCTACCTGAAAATTAAGATTTGAGAAACTTCGTGGAGAAATAGAAGAATTTTTGAAAAATTTAAAAACGCAGGAGAGAAATTTACCAAGCATGGCTCAATTTGACATTTCAATGGTAGGTAAAAACCTACAAGTATTCAAAGGCACATTCAAGTATTTGGAAGATTTTATTGCGCAGACTGAGTTGCTGCATGATTTATTAAGGAATGAGGATAAAGAAATATTCATTAAGTACGTGTATAACTTCAAGCTATCTGCCCAAGTACGTAGCATTTTAGGTCGTTCAAACAGACCGACTACATTCGCTGGTTTGAAGAAATGTCTGGAAGACGCTTATCCAAATCCTAGGACGTTACAACAAACATTAACGGAGCTAGGAACTACAAAACAAGGAGAATCGAGCATAACAGAATTTAGGGAGAAGGTTTCAGAGCTTTCTGATCAATTAAGTTTATTTGAAATAGGTAACTTAACAAACCCCTCTGAGGAAACTAAGGATGCAATTTATAAAGTTAGCGATAGTATGGCGCTTAATGTTTTTATAAAGGGAGTAAATTCGGAGTATCAACCGCTTTTATTGGCAAATATGCCAAACACTTTAAATGAGGCAGCACAAAGGTGCGTAACAGCCGAGAAAAGCTTTGGTTTCGAAAGCAAAAATTTATTTCCGGTTCATAGAACGGATAGGCGTTCCGAAGGGAATAGACATAACGGTGGTGGTAGATATAATAACGGTGACAGAAACAATTACGGAAATAGATACGGTAACCATAGAAACAATTACGACAGGGACAACCTGAATTACAACAACGATAATTTCAGAGGAAACAACCGGAATAATCAAGCTGGAAATAGTGCCAGTTACAATGGCAATAATCCTAGGAGAGACTACCGAGACCAATCTGCAAACAATACAAGTTACAATTACGGAAATTCCAGATGGAGCTATCAGAACAACCAATCTAGAGGTAATAATGGTTACGCGCGTGGTACATTCGAATCAGATTATGGTCCAAGAGATCGCGGGTATAACAACCAGAGGAACAGAAACTTCAGAGCTTTTCCCTACGCAGAGGAGTCGGAAAACTCAGATGGCCGGATGACGGAAGCCGTTGTCCAGGAAGGCCAAATATAAGGATTTTTAATATATCAGCTAAATCTAGCGCGTTTATAACTCTCAACTGCAACAACATTAACAGAAGTTTAAAATTTTTAATAGATACGGGGGCAGACGTGTCGATTTGCAAAGATCAGAATTTTACTAATATAAATGAAAATAAATCTGCTAGACTAACCGGAATTACAGAGGATGCGGTACAGTGTATTGGCGCTACGAAATTGGAGTTGTCAGTTGAATCAGCAACGGTAGCACACGATTTCTATATTGTCGAAAGGGATTTCCCAATCCCAACAGACGGCATAATTGGAAGAGATATTTTGACACAGCGTATGTGCAAAATAGACTTCGAAACATTTACCATAACGTTTAATGTTGCTGACAATGATATTGTTCTACCTATGAATTCGAGACCCGTATCTCAGATTAGTAGGGTAGTACCTGCGAGGTCGGAAATTATTCTGCCTCTGGATATTCGTGTCAATAAAGACAGTATAGTGTTAAACAAAGAGCTTACAGAAGGAGTATTTCTGGCGAATTGTTTGATTCCAGCGCATAGGATGGTACATGTTAAGCTATTGAATACTACAGATAACGCAGTAACCATTAATAAGATAGACTGTGAAATACATCCATTGGAGGAATATAGTATATGTCATGCGTACAAATCAGAAGCAGCAAGTGACGGAAGGCTGGAAGCTGTTTTGAGTAACATTGATATTGGAGTGAGTGACTCTTACTCGAGAGAATCAATTATGGATATATTTAAGGAATTCCAAGATGTTTTCCATCTTCCAGGAGATAAACTTACTGTGAATAATTTTTATACCCAACAAATACAAACTACGGATACGACACCGGTTTATATAAAGAATTACAGATTACCGCAAGCACAGATGGACGAAGTGAATCAACAGGTAGAAAACCTACAAGAGTATGATATAATTGAAAATTCAATTAGTCCCTACAACTCACCGCTGTTAGTGGTACCTAAAAAGTCTGCGGATGGCGAAAAGAAATGGCGTTTGGTTGTAGATTTCAGAAAACTTAATGATAAGATCGTTAATGACAAGTTTCCACTAACCAGGATTGAAGACGTTTTAGACAAGCTCGGAAGAGCCAAATACTTTTCAACATTAGATATGACCAGCTCTTTCCACCAGATAAATTTACACGAGGATTCGCGGCATCTTACCGCATTTTCAACGGCAAATGGGCATTTCCAATTCAAACGCTTACCTTTCGGCTTAAAGATATCCTCAAATAGTTTCCAGAGAATGTTAACGATTGCGTTAAGCGGTTTAGACGCAGCAGCTTTCCTTTACGTGGATGACATAATAGTCTTTGGGTGTAGTTTGAAACACCACAACGAAAATTTGTCGGATGTATTTCGCAGATTAAGGAAGTTTAACTTAAAGCTTAATCCAAATAAATGCAGCTTTTTGAAACCGGAGGTTGTCTATCTTGGACACCTTATAACTGATAAAGGAGTGAAGACTGATCCAGCTAAAGATAGCGTTATAAGAACGTATCCTGTGCCTACGAATGCAGACGAGGTCAGGAGATTTGTGGCCTTTTGTAGCGAAGAGTCTGAACGAGCTCCTAAAGAAAAACAATCCTTTTGTGTGGACTTCTACGTGTCAAAAAGCATTTGAAACGCTGAAAAGCATGCTGTTAAGGCCTCCCATTTTAAAATACCCGGATTTTACGAAAACATTCATATTAACCACGGATGCGTCTAACTACGCTCTAGGTGCGGTTTTATCTCAAGGTGAGATAGGATCCGATTTACCAATCTCATATGCGAGACAACCCTATCGAAACATGACGTAAATAAACCCATAATAGAGAAAGAATTATTGGCCATCCATTGGGGAATTAATTTTTTTAGACCATACCTATATGGTAGGAGGTTTTTGGTGGTCACGGATCATAGACCACTAGTGTCGTTATTTGCACACAGAAATCCATCTTCAAAAATGACTCGTATAAGAATGGATTTATGCGATTATGACTTTGAGATTGTTTTCAAAAAAGGAAAAATGAATACAAATGCTGATGCTTTGTCAAGAATAACCTTGAACAGTGAAACCCTTAAAGCAATGATTCCCAGTAAGACTGAAAGAGATGAGATGATTTTAGCGATCACAAGGAGTATGCAGAAAGAGAAAACAGTTACTAAAGACACAGATACGAATAACAGTGCTAAATACATGAACAACGGAAAACCCAATCAACTTTTTATATGGGATTGTACATCAATAACAGATATACGGAACACGAGAAAACTTAAGTTTACGCCTCAAACGGAGGGTAAAAAGCTACAAATTATAATTGAAGATCGTTTTATTACGGCGGGATTCAGAGATAATCCATCGAACACTAAGTTGTCCTTGGAGAAACTGACATCAAAGATGCGCGATTTAGGGATACGCGAGTTAGCATTGAACAAAAATGATGATATATTTAAAACAATGGCAATGGAAGAGTTTAAAACAGTTTTTAATAGAATACAACATGAAAAAAAGACAGATTTGAAAATTTTATTATATGAGGAACCGAAGAGAATACTTTGTCGGGATACACAGTTGGGGTTAATAGCTGATTACCACGATTCAGCACACGGGTGTCAGAAAAACAACATTGAGGTTAAAACAGAGATATATTTGGAAGAACATGTACAGAATGATCAAGGATTATGTACTAGATTGCCCACAGTGCAAAATCAATAAACAGACAAGACATACGAAAGAACCATATACTTTAACGGACACGCCGGGAACAAGCTTCGAGACGGTATCGATTGATACAGTAGGTCCGCTGAGGTTATCTAATCATTATCGATATGTACTCACGATACAATGTGATTTAACAAAATATATTGTAGCTTATCCTATGGAAACGAAAGATGCAAAGACGGTCTCGAAAACTTTGGTTGAACAATTTATACTAATATATGGAAATTTTAAAAGGCTTAAGTCAGATAAAGGCACGGAATTTACGAACCAGTTAATGTCGGAAATATGTAGGTTATTAGATATCAAGCAGATTTTTAGTGCGCCGTATCATTATGAAACCTTGGGCTCGATTGAACGAAGTCATAGAGTACTAAATGAATTTTTATTAAATTTTTCCAAAGATGATGAATGGGAGTTTTGGGTACCATATTTTACATTTGCTTACAATACGACGCCACATGTTGATACTGGCTATTCTCCTTATGAGTTAGTATTTGGTAAACTTCCCTACTTACCGGGTGACGAAATTATTAAAGAGAGGCAATTCTATAATACAGAAAATTATGCCTCTGAAATCAAACAAAGATTAAAATTTTCTCTGCAAAAAGCCAAGGAATTCTTGGAGAAAGCAAAGATAAAAAGAACACTCCAAAACGAAAACTTAAATCCACTTAATTTGAAGGTAGGAGATCAAGTACTCTTGAGAGTTATGGATAGAAAAAAGCATCAGGCACCGTATCGAGGACCGTATAGAATCGTAGATAGAGAAGGGGTAAATTCTATTATTAATGTAGATGGGAAATTAAAAAAGTATCATAACAACATGTTAAAGAAATGGAATAATGAAATGGAATAATGAAAATTTTTACTTAAATTAAATACTTAAAAATAATTTTTTCCCTTTTGTATAAAAATTATTTTTTTTTTAAAGGGTGAGGGTGTAGTGTTATCGATAGGATAACATCCCTAATTTTTGTAACAGCTGATAAACAGCTGTTTAGTACTAAGAATCATTGTTTACTTTTAAGGATATAGATGTAAGAAAAACTAGAATTAAGGATACCGTTAGTTTTGTTTATAAACAATGGAAAACATGAAATAAAGATTCAGTAAAAATTGAACTAGCCGAACCATTGGCATAATTTATTCATTTTTTTGTATAGCGCTATAAAGTGCTAAATATAAATTTGCATTGGCGCTTTTGAGTGCCTGCAAAAGCAACCACCTTTTATTTTTTTTGCCAGTGGCGTTATTAAGCTCCGGCACCTCAATAGGCAGGCCCTCACAAAAATAAATAAAACAAAACTTATTACACAAGTTTTTGTCCGAAACTTTGTATAGTTATAGGTTTAATAAGTACAGAATTTGGGCAAGATCGCGTTGGGCGTGTTGATATTATTAAACGATTTCTAAGGAAGGCGGGATGATATATTTGTATGGGAGGTACCAGAACGGGAGTTGCCAGACTTCCAAGTTTTGTCCAAAACTTTTTCCAGCAATAGCTTTACTAACTACCGAATTTGGGCAAGATCGCGTTGGTCATATTGATAGTAGTACACGATTTCTAATGGGGCGGGATGGTACATTTGTATGGCAGGTACCAGAACGGGAGTTGCCAGACTTCCAAGTTTTTGTCCGAAACTTGTTTAGCCTTAGCTTTACTAACTACCGAATTTGGGGAAGATAGCGTTGATAATTTTGATAATATTACACGATTTCTAAGGGGTGGAATGATCCATATGTCTGGGAGGTACCTGAAGGGCAGTTGCCAGACTTCCAAGTTTGTGTCCAAAACTTTTTCCAGACATAGCTTTACTAACTTCCGAATATGGGCAAGATCGCGATGGGCATATTGATATTATTACACGATTTCTAATGTGGCGGGATGGTACATTTGTATGGGAGGTACCAGAAGGGGAGTTGCCAGACTTCCAAGTTTTTGTCCGATACTTTGTCTGGCAATAGCTTTACTAACTACCGAATTTAGGGAAGATCGATAATAATACACGGTTTATAAGGGGTGGGATGGTCCATATGTATAGGAGGTACAAGAAGGGGGGTTGCCAGACTTCCAAGTTTTTGTCCAAAACTTTTTCCAGCCATAACTTTACTAACTACCGAATTTGGGGAAGATCTTGTTGGTCATATTGATAACATTACATGGCTGATAAGGGGTGGGATGGTACATTTGTATGGGAGGTACCAGAAGGGGAGTTGCCAGACATCCAAGTTTTTGCCCAAAATTATTCAAGCCATAGCTTTACTAACTACCGAATTTGGCAAGATCGCGTTGGGCATATTGATATTATTACACGATTTCTAATGGGGCGGTATGGTACATTTGTATGGCAGGTACTAAAATGGGACTTGCCAGACTACCAAGTTTTTGTCCAAAACGTTGTCCAGCTATAGCTTTACTAACTACCGAATTTGGGCAAGATCTCGTTGGGCATATTGATAATATTACACGGTTTATAAGGTATGGAATGGTCCATATGTATGGGAGGTACCAGAAGGGGAGTTGCCAGACATCCAAGTTTTTGCCCAAAAATTTTCAAGCCATAGCTTTACTAACTACCGAATTGGGCAAGATCGCGTTGGGCATATTGATATTATTACACGATTTCTAATGGGACGGTATGGTACATTTGTATGGGAGGTACTAAAATGGGACTTGCCAGACTTCCAAGTTTTTGTCCAAAACTTTTTCTAGCCATTGCTTTACTAACTACCGAATTTGGGCAAGATCGCGTTGATCATATTGATAATATTACATGATTTCTAATGGGGCTGGTTGGTACATTTGTATGGCAGGTACCAGAAGGGGAGTTGCCAGTCTTCCAAGTTTTTGTCCAAAACTTTTTCCAGCCATAGCTTTACTAACAACCGAATTTGGGCAAGATCTCGTTGATCATATTGATAATATTACACGGTTTATAAGGGGTGGAAAGGTCCATTTGTGTGGGAGGTGCCAAAAGGGGACTTGCCAGACTTCCAAGTTTTCGTCAAAAACTTTTTCCAGCCATAGCTTTACTAACAACCGAATTTGGGCAAGATCTCGTTGATCATATTGATAATATTACACGGTTTATAAGGGGTGGAAAGGTCCATTTGTGTGGGAGGTGCCAAAAGGGGACTTGCCAGACTTCCAAGTTTTTGTCCAAAACTTAGTCTAAACTTAGGTCTAATGTGGATATTTCTATGTGTTACACTTTTGGGTCGTATCAAATGATATATACCCTCCTACCCGTAGGGTGAGGATATAAATATTGTATTACACGGTTTTACAACAGTAAAAACATACAAGTCTCATATTCCATAATAGCAACCTCAAAATACAGCATGTTATAGAAAAATATTGTAGAGTTTTTCTCGAAAACTTTATATAAGTACAAGAAGGGGAGTTGCAGACTTCCATGTTTTTGTCCAAAACTTTGTCTAGCTGTAGATTTACTAAATACAAAATTTGGGCAAGATCTTGTTGGGCATATTGATAACATGACATGGCTTACAAGGGGCGGGATGGTACATTTGTATGGGTGGTACCAGAAGGGGTGTTGCCAGACTTCTAAGTTTTTGTCCAGCATTATCTTTACTAAATAAAAAAATTTTGGGCAAAATTGCGTTGGGCATGTTGATATTATTACACGATTTCTAAGGTAGGTGGGTTGATATATTTGTATGGGAGGTACCAGAAGGGGAGTTGCCAGTTTTTGTCTGCAACTTTGTACAGTTATAGGTTTACTAAGTACAGAACTTGGGCAAGATGTCGTTGTGCATATTGATATTATTGCACGTTTCTAAGGTAGGCGGGATGGTACATTTGTATGGCAGGTACCAGAAGGGGTGGTGCCAGACTTCCAAGTAATTGTCCAGCTTTATCTTGACTAAATAAAAAATTTGGGCAAGATCGCGTTGGTCATATTGATAGTAGTACACGATTTCTAATGGGGCGGGATGGTACATTTGTATGTCAGGTACTAGAAAGGGAGTTGCCAGACTTCCAAGTTTTTGTCCGAAACTTTGTATAGTTATAGGTTTAATAAGTACAGAATTTGGGCAAGATCGCGTTGGGCGTGTTGATATTATTAAACGATTTCTAAGGAAGGCGGGATGGTATATTTGTATGGGAGGTACCAGAAGAGGAGTTGCCAGTTTTTGTCTGCAACTTTGTACAGTTATAGGTTTCTAAGTACAGAACTTGGGCAAGATGTCGTTGGGCATATTGATATTATTGCACGTTTCTAAGGTAGGCGGGATGGTACATTTGTATGGCAGGTACCAGAAGGGGTGGTGCCAGACTTCCAAGTTATTGTCCAGCTTTATCTTGACTAAATAAAAAATTTGGGCAAGATCGCGTTGGTCATATTGATAGTAGTACCCGATTTCTAATGGGGCGGGATGGTACATTTGTATGTCAGGTACTAGAAAGGGAGTTGCCAGACTTCCAAGTTTTGTCCAAAATATTTTCCAGCCCTAGCTTTACTAACTACCGAATTTGGGCAAGATCGCGTTAGGCATATTGATATTATTACACGATTTCTAATGGGGCGGGATGGTACATTTGTATGGCAGGTACCAGAACGGGAGTTGCCAGATTTCCAAGTTTTTGTCCGAAACTTGTTTAGCCTTAGCTTTACTAACTACCGAATTTGGTGTTATTACACGATTTCTAAGGTAGGAGGGATGGTACATTTGTATGACAGGTACCAGAAGGGGAGTTGCCAGACTTCCAAGTTTTTGTCCAAAACTATTTCCAGCCATAGCTTTACTAACAACCGAATTTGGGCAAGATCTCGTTGATCATATTGATAATATTACATGGTTTATAAGGGGTGGAAAGGAAATTTTTGTCCGAAACTTTGTCTAGTTATACGTTTACTAACTACGGAATTTGGCCAAGATCGAACCTGCGCGTGTTGATATTATTACACGATTTATAATGTGGGCGAAATAGCACATTTCTATGGGAGGTACCCGAAGTGGTGTGTCCATACAACCCATATGCAATCCCAGAATCAGTTTTGATAAAATATTAAGCCATGCCAAATTTCAGAGTGATTGCTTAACTCTTTCGAAGTTATCGTGCGTACCAGCAGGACGGACAGATGGGCATGGCTCAAACGATTCAGAAAGTCTTGAATCGAATTTGGTTCAAAGACACCTGGGGTCTAATGTGGACATTTCTATGTGTTACACTTTTGGGTCGTATCAAATGATATATACTCTCCTACCCGAAGGGAGAGGATATAAATATTGTATTACACGGTTTTACAACAGTAAAAACATACAAGTCTCATATTCCATAATAGCAACCTCAAAATACAGCATGTTATAGAAAAATATTGTAGAGTTTTTCTCGAAAACTTTATATAAGTACAAGAAGGGGAGTTGCAAAATTCCATGTCCAAATCTTTGTCTAGCTGTAGATTTACTAAATACAAAATTTGGGCAAGATCTTGTTGGCCATTTTGATAACATTACATGGCTTACAAGGGGCGGGATGGTACATTTGTATGGCAGGTACCAGAAGGGGAGTTGCCAGTTTTTGTCTGAAACTTTGTACAGTTATAGGTTTACTAAGTACAGAACTTGGGCAAGATGTCGTTGGGCATATTGATATTATTGCACGTTTCTAAGGTAGGCGGGATGGTACATTTGTATGGCAGGTACCAGAAGGGGAGTTGCCAGTTTTTGTCTGAAACTTTGTACAGTTATTGGTTTACTAAGTACAGACCTTAGGCAAGATGTCGTTGGGCATATTGATATTATTGCACGTTTCTAAGGTAGGCGGGATGGTACATTTGTATGGCAGGTACCAGAAGGGGTGGTGCCAGACTTCCAAGTTATTGTCCAGCTTTATCTTGACTAAATAAAAAATGTGGGCAAGATCGCGTTGGTCATATTGATAGTATTACACGTTTTCTAATGGGGCGGGATGGTACATTTGTATGGCAGGAACTAGAAAGGGAGTTGCCAGACTTCCAAGTTTTTGTCCGAAACTTTGTATAGTTATAGGTTTAATAAGTACAGAATTTGGGCAAGATCGCGTTGGGCGTGTTGATATTATTAAACGATTTCTAAGGAAGGTGGGATGGTATATTTGTATGGGAGGTACCAACAGGGGAGTTGCCAGTTTTTGTCTGAAACTTTGTACAGTTATAGGTTTACTAAGTACAGAATTTGGGCAAGATGTCGTTGGGCATATGATATTATTGCACGTTTCTAAGGTAGGCGGGATGGTACATTTGTATGGCAGGTACCAGAAGTGGTGCAATACTTCCAAGTTATTGTCCAGCTTTATCTTGACTAAATAAAAAATTTGGGCAAGATCGCGTTGGTCATATTGATAGTAGTACACGATTTCTAATGGGGCGGGATTGTACATTTGTATGTCAGGTACTAGAAAGGGAGTTGCCAGACTTCCAAGTTTTTGTCCGAAACTTTGTATAGTTATAGGTTTAATAAGTACAGAATTTGGGCAAGATCGCGTTGGGCGTGTTGATAGTATTAAACGATTTCTAAGGAAGGCGGGATGGTATATTTGTATGGGAGGTACCAGAACGGGAGTTGCCAGACTTCCAAGTTTTGTCCAAAACATTTCCAGCCATAGCTTTACTAACTACCGAATTTGGGCAAGATCGCGTTAGGCATATTGATATTATTACACAATTTCTAATGGGGCGGGATGGTACATTTGTATGGCAGGTACCAGAACGGGAGTTTCCAGACTTCCAAGTTTTTGTCCGAAACTTGTTTAGCCTTAGCTTTACTAACTACCGAATTTGGGGAAGATAGAGTTGATAATTTTGATAATATTGCACGATTTCTAAGGGGTGGAATTGTCCATATGTCTGGGAGGTACCTGAAGGGGAGTTGCCAGACTTCCAAGTTTTTGTCCAAAACTTTTTCCAGCCATAGCTTTACTAACTACCGAATTTGGGGAAGATCTTGTTGGTCATATTGTCGACGAAACATAAATCCTAACAAAACTCAGTTCCAATATATATCAGGGAATTTTCCAAACATCGTTCATGACGGCAACACACAGGAAAGATCTGCGATGAATCAATTTTCATATGCTCAAGTTACAAAACACCAGCCAGAGCAAAATACATTTAAAAATTTAGAAGCACTTATTCAGAAACAAACCGAATTAACCAATACGTTATTGAACATGATGCAACTACTCATTTCAAAACTATGCCCTTAAATCTTATAATGGCAATATGGAATGCCAATGGCATATCCAATCATACCAGGGAAGTTGAACTTTTCCTTAAATCCAATTATATTGATGTGATGCTAGTGTCTGAGACACACTGCACTAGCAGAAGTTATTTTAAAATTGCCGGCTATGACTTTATTAACACAAATCACCCTAGTAATAGGGCCCATGCTGGATCAGGAATAATAGTCAAGTCTAACATTAAATATAATATACTGAAAGAGTACAAAGAACCATTTCTTCAGGCTACTAATATCAAGTTAAAAGTTTTATTTTTTTATTTATTTATTATTAATTACAATACAAAGTAAATTTATATTCTAATTTTGGGTCCAAGGGTAAACCGGGTGACAAAGACCATATGTTTTAGATTTTTGCAGCGACAGACCAAAGCCTCTGGAGGGAATCGAACCCACAACCCTCACGCTGATAGGCAAGCACGCTACCAACTCGCCTACCGGGGCGCCTAAGTTAAAAGTTAATAACGGTGATCTAGTTATATCCTCCATATATTTCCCTCCGCGACACAATATCAATGTTCAAGACTATGACGACAAGACTATTAAAACACTAGGAACACGATTCCTCGTTGGTGGTGATTTTAATGCGAAGCACCCATGGTGGGGCTCCAGGTTGGTAAACCCGAAAGGTAGAGAACTTTACAAGTACTTAACAAAGAAAAACTACTCCGTTCTATCTACGGGATCACCCACATACTGGCCAAGCGACCCTCGTAAAGTTCCTGATTTACTAGACTTTATAGTTTATTCCGGAATACCCAACCATCAATTAGATATTGTCGATAGTAACGAGTTAAGCTCAGATCATACACCCATTATGGTCAATATAAATATTTCTCATCAACTAAAGTCCAGAAAATATAGCATCCTAAACTCTAATACGAATATATCTCAATTTCAATATCTCTTGGACAACAATGTAAATTTGAGTATAAAACTAAAAACTGGTACGGAATTGGATGAAGCCGTTGAAAATTTTACAAATTTGATACACACATGTGCCAGCATTTCTACACCATCATTGGATGTAGCACCCTGCCAATATAATTCACAATTTCACATCTCAACTGAAATTAGACAATTGGTAAGAGAAAAAAGGAGGTTGCGCAAAAGATGGCAACTAAGCAGGAATATTGATGACAAGCGATTATTTAATAAGGCATGTAAGGATCTTACAACTTTACTCTACGAACATGTCAATAAGAAAACGGCTGAGTTTATTGATGACATAAATCATTCTAAATATGACGAACACATGTTATGGAAAGCTACGAAATATTTGAAAAGGCCCACAAAAAGAAAAACTCTCATAAAAAACGCTGACGGAATTTTGTGTAGAACAGATGAAAGCACTGCAGAAACATTCGCTCGACACCTTGAAAATACATTCAAACCATTTTCTTTTAATAGCGATGATGAACAAGATGAAGTTTTGAATTATTTAGATTGTCCTTTACAAATGGATCTTCCAGTAATATTAGTGGCTGTCTATGAAGTTCAGCAAGAAATAAATTCTTTAAACAAGAAAAAATCTCCCGGATATGACCAAATTGATGCCTATGTACTGATGCAACTTACACAAAAATGCATTAAATTCCTTACTCTACTCTACAACGCCATTCTCAGACTTAATCATTACCCGACACAATGGAAATGTGCGGAGATTATAATGATACAAAAGCCGTCCAAACCGGAAAACATGGTAACTTCATACAGACCAATAAGCCTCCTTGTAATATTCTCTAAAATATTTGAAAAAATATTTTTAAGACGATTATTACCAGTGCTTGAAAGTAAGCATATAATTCCTGATCATCAGTTTGGTTTCAGGCACAATCATGGTACGCCAGAACAGATCCACAGAATTGTCAATTTTGTTACTGATGCTCTAGAGCAGGGGTGCCCAAAACCTTCTTATGGAAGCGCAAACACCAATACGTATACACTTTATCAACACACACAAGGAAGAACAAAAATATTTCATTATGTACGCTGGTAAAAAAATTGAATTTCATTTTTATAAAATTTATATGTGGCAAGTATAAAAAAAAACAAAAGATAATTTATTATAGAAAAAGCAAATCATACATTGAGATTGATCCTCAAAATTTTGAGCGAAGAAATAATCGCTTTCCCACGTGTCATTCATTCTGCAAAATAATCTATCCGCTTCAAACTCACAACACATAATGATTTCTGCAAGTGTTTCTCATTCCACGAAATCATTCAAAAAATAGCAACAAAATTTACGATGCGAGCGCCTGGCACCAATGTGTACCAACAAAGCATGCGTTCTTGTTGCTGTGTATATGAAAGTGTTGTTGCTTTGATCTTGGGTATGTGTGTATTTCATACAAACAGTTGTATGTGCATAGTAAGATGCTCAGCCTATGCTAAGCGCTTTTACAAAAACAAAAGCGCACCAAGCGCATAGGCCGTGGGCACCCCTGCTCTAGAGAATAAAAAATATTGCTCTGCAGTTTTCCTAAATATTCAACAAGCCTTTGATAGAGTTTGGCATCCAGGGTTACTGTACAAGATAAAAAAATTCCTGCCTGCACCCTTCTACTTATTTTTCAAAAGTTATCTGAGTAACAGATGTTTCTATGTAAAAGTCGAAGACATAAGATCTGATATGTACAATAGGGTGGAGTGAAAACATGCTTTTTTTTTAATTTGAAAAAGTTAACCTCGCAAAGAGATGTAGTCTGGGGTCCTAATGAGGGGAAAAATAAAGAAAAAAAATTTAAAAATTTTTTAGGGGTCGCGCCACTCCCTCGAAATTTGGAAATTATCGCTATTTTAACGACTTAACTTATTCGAAATTTAAAAGTTTGAGCTTGTTCAGTGCCCAAACAAAAGTATTTGAGGCAAATATGAGGATAATCGACTAATATTTGTAGCTTTGGTGGCGATTTCATTGTTCAGTCAATTTTCTGAAGAAGGGACGATTTGACTTATTTTACTTTTTGAAATTTTTGAACAATAAGAAAATTTTTTTTAAATTTTTCATGCCCTTATTTCATTGTTTACGCTATTGCAAACATTTATTGACATAAAACTTTTTAGGATTTTTCTAAAACCAACGCCAAAATAGCGATAATTTCCAAATTTCGAGGGAGTGGCGCGACCCCTAAAAATTTTTTAAAATTTTTTTCTTTATTTTTCCCCTCATTAGGACCCCGGACTACATCTCTTTCCGAGGTTAACTTTTTTTTTTTGAATTTCACTCCACCCTAATGTAGAATATTAATGCAGGAATACCACAGGGTAGCGTACTAGGCCCTATATTGTATACATTATACACATCCGACATCTGATGGTGTTCTCGTTGCCACATATGCAGACGACACTGCAATAATAGCTTCAAACGAATCTTCCACACAAGCATCTTCTTTGGTGCAAACCGAATTGAACAAACTTGATCAATGGCTAACGAAATGGAATATTAAGGTTAATACCGCCAAATCAAATCATGTAACTTTTGCACTACGACGAGGTAATTGCGCCTCTGTTACTTTAAGTGGTAATACCATTCCCGCTCGAGATTCAGTCAAATATCTAGGTATGGAGTTAGACCGACGTCTGACATGGAAACAACATATCAGAAATAAGAAGCAGCAGCTGAAAATCAAAACGAAGAAACAATATTGGCTCATAGGACCTAGATCAAAATTAAACCTGAATAATAAACTCCGAGTATATAAAGTAATCCTCAAACCAGTATGGACATATGGAATTCAGCTATGGGGAACTGCCAGTAATTCCAACATCGATATTCTTGAACGATTCCAATCTACTACACTGCGGCTTATTACCAATGCGCCATGGTACGTTCGAAATACATCAATTCGAAGAGATCTGTCGATGTCATCAGTTAGAGATGAAATAAAAACATACTGTGAAAAATACCTACATCGACTAAGTAACCATATCAACCCTTTTGCCATATCCCTTCTCGATTCCTCCAATGAAATAAGAAGACTGAAGCGATACCACGTTCTAGATCTCCCCTTTCGAAATTAAGTTTTAAAATATTATTATAGGTTACAAAATCACTATGTATATACATACAAACTATTAATACTATTAGTACTACTACATATTCGTACACAGATTTTATTTAGATTATGTTATGCTTTTCAGTGGAAATGCATAATTTCTGTTATTTAATTATTTATTTATACAATTTGCTTATTATCCTAGGATAGATTGTAAATAAAAAATGAATTAAAAAAAAAAAAGCTTTACTAAGTACAGAATTTGGGCAACATCGCTTTGACCGCATTGATATTATTACACGATTTCTAGGTGGGCGGGATGGTACATTTGTATGACAGGTACCAGAAGGGGAGTTGCCAGACTTCCAAGTTTTTGTCCAAAACTTTTTCCAGCTATAGCTTTACTATCTACTGAATATGGGCAAGATCGCGTCCGGCATATTGATATTATTACACGATTTCTAATGGTGCGGGATGGTACATTTGTATGGCAGGTACCTGAAGGGGAATTGCCAGACTTCCAAGTTTTTGTCTGAAACTTTTTCCAGCCATAGCTTTACTAACTACCGAATTTGGGCAAGATCTCGTTGATCATATTGATAATATTACACGGTTTATAAGGGGTGGAAAGGTCCATTTGTGTGGGAGGTGCCAGAAGGGGAGTTGCCAGACTTCCAAGTTTTTGTCCAAAACTTTTTCCAGCCATAGCTTTACTAACTACCGAATTTGGGGAAGATCTTGTTGGTCATATTGATAACATTACATGGCTTATAAGGGGCGGGATGGTACATTTGTATGGGAGGTACCAGAAGGGGAGTTGCCAGACTTCCAAGTTTTTGTCCAAAACTTAGTCTAACTATACGTTTACTAAATACAAAATTTGGGCAAGATCGCGTTGCGCATGTTGGTGTTATTACACGATTTCTAAGGTAGGCGGGATGGTACATTTGTATGGGAGGTACCAGAACGGGAGTTGCCAGACTTCCAAGTTTTTGTCCGCAACTTTGTCTAGTTATATGTTTACTAACTACGGAATTTGGCCAAGATCGAACCAGCGCGTGTTGATATTATTACACGATTTCTAAGGTAGGCGGGATGGTATATTTGTATGAGAGGTACCAGAAGGGGAGTTGCCAGTTTTTGTCTGAAACTTTGCATAGTTATAGGTTTACTAAGTACAGAATTTGGGCATGTTGATATTATTACACGATATCTAAAGTAGGCGGGATGGTATCTTTGTATGGGAGGTACCAGAAGGGGAGTTGCCAGACTTCCAAGTTTTTGTCCAAAACTTTTTCCAGCCATAGCTTTACTAACTACCGAATTTGGGGAAGATCTTGTTGGGCATATTGATAACATTACATGGCTTACAAGGGGCGGAATGGTACATTTGTATGGGTGGTACCAGAAGGGGTGTTGCCAGACTTCTAAGTTTTTGTCCAGCTTTATCTTTACTAAATAAAAAAATTTTGGGCAAAATTGCGTTGGGCATGTTGATATTATTACACGATTTCTAAGGTAGGTGGGTTGATATATTTGTATGGGAGGTACCAGAATGGGAGTTGCCAGTTTTTGTCTGCAACTTTGTACAGTTATAGGTTTACTAAGTACAGAACTTGGGCAAGATGTCGTTGTGCATATTGATATTATTGCACGTTTCTAAGGTAGGCGGGATGGTACATTTGTATGGCAGGTACCAGAAGGGGTGGTGCCAGACTTCCAAGTAATTGTCCAGCTTTATCTTGACTAAATAAAAAATTTGGGCAAGATCGCGTTGGTCATATTGATAGTAGTACACGATTTCTAATGGGGCGGGATGGTACATTTGTATGTCAGGTACTAGAAAGGGAGTTGCCAGACTTCCAAGTTTTTGTCCGAAACTTTGTATAGTTATAGGTTTAATAAGTACAGAATTTGGGCAAGATCGCGTTGGGCGTGTTGATATTATTAAACGATTTCTAAGGAAGGCGGGATGGTATATTTGTATGGGAGGTACCAGAAGAGGAGTTGCCAGTTTTTGTCTGCAACTTTGTACAGTTATAGGTTTCTAAGTACAGAACTTGGGCAAGATGTCGTTGGGCATATTGATATTATTGCACGTTTCTAAGGTAGGGATGGTACATTTGTATGACAGGTACCAGAAGGGGAGTTGCCAGACTTCCAAGTTTTTGTCCAAAACTATTTCCAGTTATAGCTTTACTAACAACCGAATTTGGGCAAGATCTCGTTGATCATATTGATAATTATTTTTATTTTATTTTTTTTTTTTTTTTTTATTTTATGTAATTACAATACAAAGTAAATTTATATTCTAATTTTGGGTCCAAGGATAAACCGAGTGACAAAGACTATTTGGCTTGATTTTTTTGCAGCGACAGACCAAAGCCTCTGGTGGGAATCGAACCCACAACCCCCACGCTGATAGGCAAGCACGCTACCAACTCGCCTACCGGGGCGCTTTCATATTGATAATATTACATGGTTTATAAGGGGTGGAAAGGAAATTTTTGTCCGAAACTTTGTCTAGTTATACGTTTACTAACTACGGAATTTGGCCAAGATCGAACCTGCGCGTGTTGATATTATTACACGATTTATAATGTGGGCGAAATAGCACATTTCTATGGGAGGTACCCGAAGTGGTGTGTCCATACAACCCATATGCAATCCCAGAATCAGTTTTGATAAAATATTAAGCCATGCCAAATTTCAGAGTGATTGCTTAACTCTTTCGAAGTTATCGTGCGTACCAGCAGGACGGACGGACAGATGGGCATGGCTCAAACGATTCAGAAAGTCTTGAATCGAATTTGGTTCAAAGACACCTGGGGTCTAATGTGGACATTTCTATGTGTTACACTTTTGGGTCGTATCAAATGATATATACTCTCCTACCCGAAGGGAGAGGATATAAATATTGTATTACACGGTTTTACAACAGTAAAAACATACAAGTCTCATATTCCATAATAGCAACCTCAAAATACAGCATGTTATAGAAAAATATTGTAGAGTTTTTCTCGAAAACTTTATATAAGTACAAGAAGGGGAGTTGCAAAATTCCATGTCCAAATCTTTGTATAGCTGTAGATTTACTAAATACAAAATTTGGGCAAGATCTTGTTGGCCATTTTGATAACATTACATGGCTTACAAGGGGCGGGATGGTACATTTGTATGGCAGGTACCAGAAGGGGAGTTGCCAGTTTTTGTCTGAAACTTTGTACAGTTATAGGTTTACTAAGTACAGAACTTGGGCAAGATGTCGTTGGGCATATTGATATTATTGCACGTTTCTAAGGTAGGCGGAATGGTACATTTGTATGGCAGGTACCAGAAGGGGTGGTGCCAGACTTCCAAGTTATTGTCCAGCTTTATCTTGACTAAATAAAAAATGTGGGCAAGATCGCGTTGGTCATATTGATAGTATTACACGTTTTCTAATGGGGCGGGATGGTACATTTGTATGGCAGGAACTAGAAAGGGAGTTGCCAGACTTCCAAGTTTTTGTCCGAAACTTTGTATAGTTATAGGTTTAATAAGTACAGAATTTGGGCAAGATCGCGTTGGGCGTGTTGATATTATTAAACGATTTCTAAGGAAGGTGGGATGGTATATTTGTATGGGAGGTACCAAAAGGGGAGTTGCCAGTTTTTGTCTGAAACTTTGTACAGTTATAGGTTTACTAAGTACAGAATTTGGGCAAGATGTCGTTGGGCATATGATATTATTGCACGTTTCTAAGGTAGGCGGGATGGTACATTTGTATGGCAGGTACCAGAAGTGGTGCCATACTTCCAAGTTATTGTCCAGCTTTATCTTGACTAAATAAAAAATTTGGGCAAGATCGCGTTGGTCATATTGATAGTAGTACACGATTTCTAATGGGGCGGGATTGTACATTTGTATGTCAGGTACTAGAAAGGGAGTTGCCAGACTTCCAAGTTTTTGTCCGAAACTTTGTATAGTTATAGGTTTAATAAGTACAGAATTTGGGCAAGATCGCGTTGGGCGTGTTGATAGTATTAAACGATTTCTAAGGAAGGCGGGATGGTATATTTGTATGGGAGGTACCAGAACGGGAGTTGCCAGACTTCCAAGTTTTGTCCAAAACATTTCCAGCCATAGCTTTACTAACTACCGAATTTGGGCAAGATCGCGTTAGGCATATTGATATTATTACACAATTTCTAATGGGGCGGGATGGTACATTTGTATGGCAGGTACCAGAACGGGAGTTTCCAGACTTCCAAGTTTTTGTCCGAAACTTGTTTAGCCTTAGCTTTACTAACTACCGAATTTGGGGAAGATAGAGTTGATAATTTTGATAATATTGCACGATTTCTAAGGGGTGGAATTGTCCATATGTCTGGGAGGTACCTGAAGGGGAGTTGCCAGACTTCCAAGTTTTTGTCCAAAACTTTTTCCAGCCATAGCTTTACTAACTACCGAATTTGGGGAAGATCTTGTTGGTCATATTGTCGACGAAACATAAATCCTAACAAAACTCAGTTCCAATATATATCAGGGAATTTTCCAAACATCGTTCATGACGGCAACACACAGGAAAGATCTGCGATGAATCAATTTTCATATGCTCAAGTTACAAAACACCAGCCAGAGCAAAATACATTTAAAAATTTAGAAGCACTTATTCAGAAACAAACCGAATTAACCAATACGTTATTGAACATGATGCAACTACTCATTTCAAAACTATGCCCTTAAATCTTATAATGGCAATATGGAATGCCAATGGCATATCCAATCATACCAGGGAAGTTGAACTTTTCCTTAAATCCAATTATATTGATGTGATGCTAGTGTCTGAGACACACTGCACTAGCAGAAGTTATTTTAAAATTGCCGGCTATGACTTTATTAACACAAATCACCCTAGTAATAGGGCCCATGCTGGATCAGGAATAATAGTCAAGTCTAACATTAAATATAATATACTGAAAGAGTACAAAGAACCATTTCTTCAGGCTACTAATATCAAGTTAAAAGTTTTATTTTTTTATTTATTTATTATTAATTACAATACAAAGTAAATTTATATTCTAATTTTGGGTCCAAGGGTAAACCGGGTGACAAAGACCATATGTTTTAGATTTTTGCAGCGACAGACCAAAGCCTCTGGAGGGAATCGAACCCACAACCCTCACGCTGATAGGCAAGCACGCTACCAACTCGCCTACCGGGGCGCCTAAGTTAAAAGTTAATAACGGTGATCTAGTTATATCCTCCATATATTTCCCTCCGCGACACAATATCAATGTTCAAGACTATGACGACAAGACTATTAAAACACCAGGAACACGATTCCTCGTTGGTGGTGATTTTAATGCGAAGCACCCATGGTGGGGCTCCAGGTTGGTAAACCCGAAAGGTAGAGAACTTTACAAGTACTTAACAAAGAAAAACTACTCCGTTCTATCTACGGGATCACCCACATACTGGCCAAGCGACCCTCGTAAAGTTCCTGATTTACTAGACTTTATAGTTTATTCCGGAATACCCAACCATCAATTAGATATTGTCGATAGTAACGAGTTAAGCTCAGATCATACACCCATTATGGTCAATATAAATATTTCTCATCAACTAAAGTCCAGAAAATATAGCATCCTAAACTCTAATACGAATATATCTCAATTTCAATATCTCTTGGACAACAATGTAAATTTGAGTATAAAACTAAAAACTGGTACGGAATTGGATGAAGCCGTTGAAAATTTTACAAATTTGATACACACATGTGCCAGCATTTCTACACCATCATTGGATGTAGCACCCTGCCAATATAATTCACAATTTCACATCTCAACTGAAATTAGACAATTGGTAAGAGAAAAAAGGAGGTTGCGCAAAAGATGGCAACTAAGCAGGAATATTGATGACAAGCGATTATTTAATAAGGCATGTAAGGATTTTACAACTTTACTCTACGAACATGTCAATAAGAAAACGGCTGAGTTTATTGATGACATAAATCATTCTAAATATGACGAACACATGTTATGGAAAGCTACGAAATATTTGAAAAGGCCCACAAAAAGAAAAACTCTCATAAAAAACGCTGACGGAATTTTGTGTAGAACAGATGAAAGCACTGCAGAAACATTCGCTCGACACCTTGAAAATACATTCAAACCATTTTCTTTTAATAGCGATGATGAACAAGATGAAGTTTTGAATTATTTAGATTGTCCTTTACAAATGGATCTTCCAGTAATATTAGTGGCTGTCTATGAAGTTCAGCAAGAAATAAATTCTTTAAACAAGAAAAAATCTCCCGGATATGACCAAATTGATGCCTATGTACTGATGCAACTTACACAAAAATGCATTAAATTCCTTACTCTACTCTACAACGCCATTCTCAGACTTAATCATAACCCGACACAATGGAAATGTGCGGAGATTATAATGATACAAAAGCCGTCCAAACCGGAAAACATGGTAACTTCATACAGACCAATAAGCCTCCTTGTAATATTCTCTAAAATATTTGAAAAAATATTTTTAAGACGATTATTACCAGTGCTTGAAAGTAAGCATATAATTCCTGATCATCAGTTTGGTTTCAGGCACAATCATGGTACGCCAGAACAGATCCACAGAATTGTCAATTTTGTTACTGATGCTCTAGAGAATAAAAAATATTGCTCTGCAGTTTTCCTAGATATTCAACAAGCCTTTGATAGAGTTTGGCATCCAGGGTTACTGTACAAGATAAAAAAATTCCTGCCTGCACCCTTCTACTTATTTTTCAAAAGTTATCTGAGTAACAGATGTTTCTATGTAAAAGTCGAAGACATAAGATCTGATATGTACAATAGGGTGGAGTGAAAACATGCTTTTTTTTTAATTTGAAAAAGTTAACCTCGCAAAGAGATGTAGTCTGGGGTCCTAATGAGGGGAAAAATAAAGAAAAAAAATTTAAAAATTTTTTAGGGGTCGCGCCACTCCCTCGAAATTTGGAAATTATCGCTATTTTAACGACTTAACTTATTCGAAATTTAAAAGTTTGAGCTTGTTCAGTGCCCAAACAAAAGTATTTGAGGCAAATATGAGGATAATCGACTAATATTTGTAGCTTTGGTGGCGATTTCATTGTTCAGTCAATTTTCTGAAGAAGGGACGATTTGACTTATTTTACTTTTTGAAATTTTTGAACAATAAGAAATTTTTTTTTAAATTTTTCATGCCCTTATTTCATTGTTTACGCTATTGCAAACATTTATTGACATAAAACTTTTTAGGATTTTTCTAAAACCAACGCCAAAATAGCGATAATTTCCAAATTTCGAGGGAGTGGCGCGACCCCTAAAAATTTTTTAAAATTTTTTTCTTTATTTTTCCCCTCATTAGGACCCCGGACTACATCTCTTTCCGAGGTTAACTTTTTTTTTTTGAATTTCACTCCACCCTAATGTAGAATATAAATGCAGGAATACCACAGGGTAGCGTACTAGGCCCTATATTGTATACATTATACACATCCGACATCTGATGGTGTTCTCGTTGCCACATATGCAGACGACACTGCAATAATAGCTTCAAACGAATCTTCCACACAAGCATCTTCTTTGGTGCAAACCGAATTGAACAAACTTGATCAATGGCTAACTAAATGGAATATTAAGGTTAATACCGCCAAATCAAATCATGTAACTTTTGCACTACGACGAGGTAATTGCGCCTCTGTTACTTTAAGTGGTAATACCATTCCCGCTCGAGATTCAGTCAAATATCTAGGTATGGAGTTAGACCGACGTCTGACATGGAAACAACATATCAGAAATAAGAAGCAGCAGCTGAAAATCAAAACGAAGAAACAATATTGGCTCATAGGACCTAGATCAAAATTAAACCTGAATAATAAACTCCGAGTATATAAAGTAATCCTCAAACCAGTATGGACATATGGAATTCAGCTATGGGGAACTGCCAGTAATTCCAACATCGATATTCTTGAACGATTCCAATCTACTACACTGCGGCTTATTACCAATGCGCCATGGTACGTTCGAAATACATCAATTCGAAGAGATCTGTCGATGTCATCAGTTAGAGATGAAATAAAAACATACTGTGAAAAATACCTACATCGACTAAGTAACCATATCAACCCTTTTGCCATATCCCTTCTCGATTCCTCCAATGAAATAAGAAGACTGAAGCGATACCACGTTCTAGATCTCCCCTTTCGAAATTAAGTTTTAAAATATTATTATAGGTTACAAAATCACTATGTATATACATACAAACTATTAATACTATTAGTACTACTACATATTCGTACACAGATTTTATTTAGATTATGTTATGCTTTTCAGTGGAAATGCATAATTTCTGTTATTTAATTATTTATTTATACAATTTGCTTATTATCCTAGGATAGATTGTAAATAAAAAATGAATTAAAAAAAAAAAAAAGCTTTACTAAGTACAGAATTTGGGCAACATCGCTTTGACCGCATTGATATTATTACACGATTTCTAGGTGGGCGGGATGGTACATTTGTATGACAGGTACCAGAAGGGGAGTTGCCAGACTTCCAAGTTTTTGTCCAAAACTTTTTCCAGCTATAGCTTTACTATCTACTGAATATGGGCAAGATCGCGTCCGGCATATTGATATTATTACACGATTTCTAATGGTGCGGGATGGTACATTTGTATGGCAGGTACCTGAAGGGGAATTGCCAGACTTCCAAGTTTTTGTCTGAAACTTTTTCCAGCCATAGCTTTACTAACTACCGAATTTGGGCAAGATCTCGTTGATCATATTGATAATATTACACGGTTTATAAGGGGTGGAAAGGTCCATTTGTGTGGGAGGTGCCAGAAGGGGAGTTGCCAGACTTCCAAGTTTTTGTCCAAAACTTTTTCCAGCCATAGCTTTACTAACTACCGAATTTGGGGAAGATCTTGTTGGTCATATTGATAACATTACATGGCTTATAAGGGGCGGGATGGTACATTTGTATGGGAGGTACCAGAAGGGGAGTTGCCAGACTTCCAAGTTTTTGTCCAAAACTTAGTCTAACTATACGTTTACTAAATACAAAATTTGGGCAAGATCGCGTTGCGCATGTTGGTGTTATTACACGATTTCTAAGGTAGGCGGGATGGTACATTTGTATGGGAGGTACCAGAACGGGAGTTGCCAGACTTCCAAGTTTTTGTCCGCAACTTTGTCTAGTTATATGTTTACTAACTACGGAATTTGGCCAAGATCGAACCAGCGCGTGTTGATATTATTACACGATTTCTAAGGTAGGCGGGATGGTATATTTGTATGAGAGGTACCAGAAGGGGAGTTGCCAGTTTTTGTCTGAAACTTTGCATAGTTATAGGTTTACTAAGTACAGAATTTGGGCATGTTGATATTATTACACGATATCTAAAGTAGGCGGGATGGTATCTTTGTATGGGAGGTACCAGAAGGGGAGTTGCCAGACTTCCAAGTTTTTGTCCAAAACTTTTTCCAGCCATAGCTTTACTAACTACCGAATTTGGGGAAGATCTTGTTGGGCATATTGATAACATTACATGGCTTACAAGGGGCGGAATGGTACATTTGTATGGGTGGTACCAAAAGGGGAGTTGCCAGACTTAAAATTTTGTCCAGCTTTATATTTACTAAATAAAAAATTTGGGCAAGAATCAGCGCGTGTTGATATTATTACACGATTTATAAAGTGGGCGAAATAGCACATTTCTATGGGAGGAACCTGAAGTGGTGTGGTCATACAGCCCATATGCAATCCCAGAATCAGTTTTGATAAAATATTAAGCCATGCCAAATTTCAGAGTGATTGCTTAACTCTTTGGTTATCGTGCGTACCAGCAGGACGGACGGACAGATGGGTATGGCTCAAACGATTCAGAAAGTCTTGAATCGAATTTGGTTCAAAGACACCTGGGGTCTAATGTGGATATTTCTATGTGCTACACTTTTGGGTCGTATCAAATGATATATACCCTCATACCCGTAGGGTGAGGGTATAGATATTGTATTACACGGTTTCATAACCAGTGAAAAAGTTGCAGTCGGGTACCCCCACCCTTAGTAAAAACATACAAGTCTCATATTCCATAATAGCAACCTCAAAATACAGCATGTTATAGAAAAATATTGTAGAGTTTTTCTCGAAAACTTTATATAAGTACAAGAAGGGGAGTTGCAGACTTCCATGTTTTTGTCCAAAACTTTGTCTAGCTGTAGATTTACTAAATACAAAATTTAGGCAAGATCTTGTTGGGCATATTGATAACATTACATGGCTTACAAGGGGCGGAATGGTACATTTGTATGGGTGGTACCAGAAGGGATGTTGCCAGACTTCTAAGTTTTTGTCCAGCTTTATATTTACTAAATAAAAAATTTGGGCAAGATTGCGTTGGGCATGTTGATATTATTACACGATTTCTAAGGTAGGTGGGATGATATATTTGTAAGGGAAGTACCAGAAGGGGACTTGCCAGTTTTTGTCTGAAACTTTGTACAGTTATAGGTATACTAAGTACAGAACTTGGGCAAGATCGCGTTGGGCATGTTGATATTATTACACGATTTCTAAGGTAGGCGGGATGATATATTTGTATGGGAGGTACCAGAAGGGGAGTTGCCAGTTTTTGTCTGAAACTTTGTACAGTTATAGGTTTATATAAGTACAGAACTTGGGCAAGATGTCGTTGGGCATATTGATATTATTGCACGTTTCTAAGGGGGCGGGATGGTACATTTGTATGGGAGGTACCAAAAGCGGAGTTGCCAGACTTAAAATTTTTGTCCAAAACTTTTTTCCAGCCATAGCTTTACTAACTACAGAATGAGGGCAAGATCGCGTTGATCACATTGATAATATTACACGGATTATAAGAGGTGGAATGGTCCATATGTATCGGAGGTAACAGAAGGAGAGTTGCCAGACTTCCAAGTGTTTGTCTGAAACATTGTATAGTTATAGGTTTACTAAGTACAGAATTTGGGCAAGGTAGCGTTGGGGATGTTGATATTATTACACGATTTCTAATGGGCGGTATGGTATATTTGTATGGGAGGTGCTAAAATGGGAGTTGCCAGACTTCCAAGTTTTTGTCCAAAACATAGTCTAACTATACGTTTACTAAATACAAAATTTGGGCAAGATCGCGTTGGGCATGTTGGTGTTATTACACGGTTTCTAAGGTAGGCGGGATGGTACATTTGTATGGGAGGTACCAGAACGGGAATTGCCAGACTTCCAAGTTTTTGTCCGAAACTTTGTCCAGTTATACGTTAACAACTACCGAATTTGGCCAAGATCAAACCAGCGCGGGTTGATATTATTACACGATTTCTAAGGTAGGCGGGATGGTATATTTGTATGAGAGGTACCAGAAGGGGAGTTGCCAGTTTTTGTCTGAAACTTTGCATAGTTATAGGTTTACTAAGTACAGAATTTGGGCATGTTGATATTATTACACGATATCTAAAGTAGGCTGGATGGTATATTTGTATGGGAGGTACCAGAAGGCTAGTTGCCAGACTTCCAAGTTGTTGTCCGAAACTTTACTACCTACCGAATTTAGGCAAGATCTCGTTGATCATATTGATAAAAATACACGGTTTATAAGTTGTGGAAAGGTCCATTTGTGTGGGAGGTGCCAAAAGGGGACTTGCCAGACTTCCAAGTTTTTGTCCAAAACTTTTTCCAGCCATAGCTTTACTAACTACCGAATTTGGGCAAGATCGCGTTGGGCATATGGATATTATTTCACGATTTCTAATGGGGAGGGATGGTATATTTGTGTGGAAGGTACCAGAAGGGGATTTGCCAGACATCCAAGTTTTTGTCCGATACTTTGTCCAGTTATACGTTAACAACTACGGAATTTGGCCAAGATCGAACCAGTGCGTGTTGATATTATTACACGATATCTAAAGTAGGCGGGATGGTATATTTGTATAGGAGGTACCAGAACGGGAGTTGCCAGACTTCCAAGTTTTTGACGGCAAATTTGTCTAGTTATATGTTTACTAACTACGGAATTTGGCCAAGATCGAACCAGCGCGTGTTGATATTATTACACGATTTCTAAGGTAGGCGGGATGGTATATTTGTATGAGAGGTACCAGAAGGGGAGTTGCCAGTTTTTGTCTGAAACTTTGCATAGTTATAGGTTTACTAAGTACAGAATTTGGGCATGTTGATATTATTACACGATATCTAAAGTAGGCGGGATGGTATATTTGTATGGGAGGTACCAGAAGGGGAGTTGCCAGACTTCCAAGTTGTTGTCCGAAACATTGTCTAGCTGTAGATTTAATAAATACAAAATTTGGGTAAGATCTTGTTGGGCATATTGATAACATTACATGGCTTACAAGGGGCGGAATGGTACATTTGTATGGGAGGTACCAAAAGGGGAGTTGCCAGACTTAAAATTTTTGTCCAGCTTTATATTTACTAAATAAAAAATTTGGGCAAGAATCAGCGCGTGTTGATATTATTACACGATTTATAAAGTGGGCGAAATAGCACATTTCTATGGGAGGAACCTGAAGTGGTGTGGTCATACAGCCCATATGCAATCCCAGAATCAGTTTTGATAAAATATTAAGCCATGCCAAATTTCAGAGTGATTGCTTAACTCTTTCGAAGTTATCGTGCGTACCAGCAGGACGGACGGACAGATGGGTATGGCTCAAACGATTCAGAAAGTCTTGAATCGAATTTGGTTCAAAGACACCTGGGGTCTAATGTGGATATTTCTATGTGCTACACTTTTGGGTCGCATCAAATGATATATACCCTCATACCCGTAGGGTGAGGGTATAGATATTGTATTACACGGTTTTATAACCAGTGAAAAAGTTGCAGTCGGGTACCCCCACCCTTAGTAAAAACATACAAGTCTCATATTCCATAATAGCAACCTCAAAATACAGCATGTTATAGAAAAATATTGTAGAGTTTTTCTCGAAAACTTTATATAAGTACAAGAAGGGGAGTTGCAGACTTCCATGTTTTTGTC
This sequence comes from Hydrotaea cyrtoneurina, assembly GCA_958296145.1. Taxonomy (NCBI): domain Eukaryota; kingdom Metazoa; phylum Arthropoda; class Insecta; order Diptera; family Muscidae; genus Hydrotaea; species Hydrotaea cyrtoneurina. The sequence continues at coordinate 51,118,207 of OY282517.1, forward strand.
CAAAACTTTGTCTAGCTGTAGATTTACTAAATACAAAATTTAGGCAAGATCTTGTTGGGCATATTGATAACATTACATGGCTTACAAGGGGCGGAATGGTACATTTGTATGGGTGGTACCAGAAGGGATGTTGCCAGACTTCTAAGTTTTTGTCCAGCTTTATATTTACTAAATAAAAAATTTGGGCAAGATTGCGTTGGGCATGTTGATATTATTACACGATTTCTAAGGTAGGTGGGATGATATATTTGTAAGGGAAGTACCAGAAGGGGACTTGCCAGTTTTTGTCTGAAACTTTGTACAGTTATAGGTATACTAAGTACAGAACTTGGGCAAGATCGCGTTGGGCATGTTGATATTATTACACGATTTCTAAGGTAGGCGGGATGATATATTTGTATGGGAGGTACCAGAAGGGGAGTTGCCAGTTTTTGTCTGAAACTTTGTACAGTTATAGGTTTATATAAGTACAGAACTTGGGCAAGATGTCGTTGGGCATATTGATATTATTGCACGTTTCTAAGGGGGCGGGATGGTACATTTGTATGGGAGGTACCAAAAGCGGAGTTGCCAGACTTAAAATTTTTGTCCAAAACTTTTTTCCAGCCATAGCTTTACTAACTACAGAATGAGGGCAAGATCGCGTTGATCACATTGATAATATTACACGGATTATAAGAGGTGGAATGGTCCATATGTATCGGAGGTAACAGAAGGAGAGTTGCCAGACTTCCAAGTGTTTGTCTGAAACATTGTATAGTTATAGGTTTACTAAGTACAGAATTTGGGCAAGGTAGCGTTGGGGATGTTGATATTATTACACGATTTCTAATGGGCGGTATGGTATATTTGTATGGGAGGTGCTAAAATGGGAGTTGCCAGACTTCCAAGTTTTTGTCCAAAACATAGTCTAACTATACGTTTACTAAATACAAAATTTGGGCAAGATCGCGTTGGGCATGTTGGTGTTATTACACGGTTTCTAAGGTAGGCGGGATGGTACATTTGTATGGGAGGTACCAGAACGGGAATTGCCAGACTTCCAAGTTTTTGTCCGAAACTTTGTCCAGTTATACGTTAACAACTACCGAATTTGGCCAAGATCAAACCAGCGCGGGTTGATCTTATTACACGATTTCTAAGGTAGGAGGGATGGTATATTTGTATGAGAGGTACCAGAAGGGGAGTTGCCAGTTTTTGTCTGAAACTTTGCATAGTTATAGGTTTACTAAGTACAGAATTTGGGCATGTTGATATTATTACACGATATCTAAAGTAGGCTGGATGGTATATTTGTATGGGAGGTACCAGAAGGCTAGTTGCCAGACTTCCAAGTTGTTGTCCGAAACTTTACTACCTACCGAATTTAGGCAAGATCTCGTTGATCATATTGATAAAATTACACGGTTTATAAGTTGTGGAAAGGTCCATTTGTGTGGGAGGTGCCAAAAGGGGACTTGCCAGACTTCCAAGTTTTTGTCCAAAACTTTTTCCAGCCATAGCTTTACTAACTACCGAATTTGGGCAAGATCACGTTGGGCATATGGATATTATTTCACGATTTCTAATGGGGAGGGATGGTATATTTGTGTGGAAGGTACCAGAAGGGGATTTGCCAGACATCCAAGTTTTTGTCCGATACTTTGTCCAGTTATACGTTAACAACTACGGAATTTGGCCAAGATCGAACCAGTGCGTGTTGATATTATTACACGATATCTAAAGTAGGCGGGATGGTATATTTGTATAGGAGGTACCAGAACGGGAGTTGCCAGACTTCCAAGTTTTTGACGGCAAATTTGTCTAGTTATATGTTTACTAACTACGGAATTTGGCCAAGATCGAACCAGCGCGTGTTGATATTATTACACGATTTCTAAGGTAGGCGGGATGGTATATTTGTATGAGAGGTACCAGAAGGGGAGTTGCCAGTTTTTGTCTGAAACTTTGCATAGTTATAGGTTTACTAAGTACAGAATTTGGGCATGTTGATATTATTACACGATATATAAAGTAGGCGGGATGGTATATTTGTATGGGAGGTACCAGAAGGGGAGTTGCCAGACTTCCAAGTTGTTGTCCGAAACATTGTCTAGCTGTAGATTTAATAAATACAAAATTTGGGTAAGATCTTGTTGGGCATATTGATAACATTACATGGCTTACAAGGGGCGGAATGGTACATTTGTATGGGAGGTACCAAAAGGGGAGTTGCCAGACTTAAAATTTTTGTCCAGCTTTATATTTACTAAATAAAAAATTTGGGCAAGAATCAGCGCGTGTTGATATTATTACACGATTTATAAAGTGGGCGAAATAGCACATTTCTATGGGAGGAACCTGAAGTGGTGTGGTCATACAGCCCATATGCAATCCCAGAATCAGTTTTGATAAAATATTAAGCCATGCCAAATTTCAGAGTGATTGCTTAACTCTTTCGAAGTTATCGTGCGTACCAGCAGGACGGACGGACAGATGGGTATGGCTCAAACGATTCAGAAAGTCTTGAATCGAATTTGGTTCAAAGACACCTGGGGTCTAATGTGGATATTTCTATGTGCTACACTTTTGGGTCGCATCAAATGATATATACCCTCATACCCGTAGGGTGAGGGTATAGATATTGTATTACACGGTTTTATAACCAGTGAAAAAGTTGCAGTCGGGTACCCCCACCCTTAGTAAAAACATACAAGTCTCATATTCCATAATAGCAACCTCAAAATACAGCATGTTATAGAAAAATATTGTAGAGTTTTTCTCGAAAACTTTATATAAGTACAAGAAGGGGAGTTGCAGACTTCCATGTTTTTGTCCAAAACTTTGTCTAGCTGTAGATTTACTAAATACAAAATTTAGGCAAGATCTTGTTGGGCATATTGATAACATTACACGATTTCTAAGGTAGGTGGGATGATATATTTGTATGGGAGGTACCAGAAGGGGAGTTGCCAGTTTTTGTCTGAAACTTTGTACAGTTATAGGTTTACTAAGTACAGAACTTGGGCAAGATGTCGTTGGGCATATTGATATTATTGCACGTTTCTAAGGGGGCGGGATGGTACATTTGTATAGGAGGTACCAGAAGGGGAGTTGCCAGACTTCCATGTTTTCGTCCAAAACTTTGTCTAGCTTTAGATTTACTAAATACAAAATTTGCGCAAGATCTCGTTGGTCATATTGATAACATTACACAGCTTGTAAGGGGCGGAATGGTACATTTGTATGGGAGGTACCAAAAGCGGAGTTTCCAGACTTAAAATTTTTGTCCAAAACTTTTTTCCAGCCATAGCTTTACTAACTACAGAATGAGGGCAAGATCGCGTTGATCACATTGATAATAACTTTGTATAGTTATAGGTTTACTAAGTACAGAATTTGGGCAAGGTCGCGTTGGGGATGATGATATTATTACACGATTTCTAATGGGTGGTATGGTATATTTGTATGGGAGGTACTAAAATGGGAGTTGCCAGACTTCCAAGTTTTTGTCCAAAACATAGTCCAACTATACGTTTACTAAATACAAAATTTGGGCAAGATGTCGTTGGGCATGTTGGTGTTATTACACGTTTTCTAAGGTAGGCGGGATGGTACATTTGTATGGGAGGTACCAGAACGGGAGTTGCCAGACTTCCAAGTTTTTGTCCGAAACTTTGTCCAGTTATACGTTAACAACTACCGAATTTGGCCAAGAACAAACCAGCGCGGGTTGATATTATTACACGATTTCTAAGGTAGGCGGGATGGTATATTTGTATGAGAGGTACCAGAAGGGGAGTTGCCAGTTTTTGTCTGAAACTTTGCATAGTTATAGGTTTACTAAGTACAGAATTTGGGCATTTTGATATTTTGATACCAGAACGGGAGTTGCCAGACTTCCAAGTTTTTGTCCGAAACTTTGTCCAGTTATACGTTAACAACTACCGAATTTGGCCAAGAACAAACCAGCGCGGGTTGATATTATTACACGATATCTAAAGTAGGCTGGATGGTATATTTGTATGGGAGGTACCAGAAGGGGAGTTGCCAGACTTCCAAGTTGTTGTCCAAAACTTTTTTCCAGCCATAGCTTTACTAACTACAGAATGAGGGCAAGATCGCGTTGATCACATTGATAATAACTTTGTATAGTTATAGGTTTACTAAGTACAGAATTTGGGCAAGGTCGCGTTGGGGATGATGATATTATTACACGATTTCTAATGGGTGGTATGGTATATTTGTATGGGAGGTACTAAAATGGGAGTTGCCAGACTTCCAAGTTTTTGTCCAAAACATAGTCTAACTATACGTTTACTAAATACAAAATTTGGGCAAGATGTCGTTGGGCATGTTGGTGTTATTACACGTTTTCTAAGGTAGGCGGGATGGTACATTTGTATGGGAGGTACCAGAACGGGAGTTGCCAGACTTCCAAGTTTTTGCCCGAAACTTTGTCCAGTTATACGTTAACAACTACCGAATTTGGCCAAGAACAAACCAGCGCGGGTTGATATTATTACACGATTTCTAAGGTAGGCGGGATGGTATATTTGTATGAGAGGTACCAGAAGGGAAGTTGCCAGTTTTTGTCTGAAACTTTGTGTAGTTATAGTTTTACTAAGAACAGAACTTGGGCAAAATAATATTATTGCACGTTTCTAATGGGGAGGGATGGTATATTTGTGTGGGAGGTACCAGAAGAGGATTTGCCAGTCTTCCAAGTTTTTGTCCGATACTTTGTCCAGTTATACGTTAACAACTACGGAATTTGGCCAAGATCGAACCAGCGCGTGTTGATATTATTACACTTTTTCTAAAGTAGGCGGGATGGTATATTTGTATGGGAGGTACCAGAAGGGGAGTTGCCAGACTTCCAAGTTTTTGTCCGAAACTTTGTCCAGTTATACGTTAACAACTACCGAATTTGGGCAAGATCTCGTTGATCATATTGATAATATTACACGGTTTATAAGGGGTGGAAAGGTCCATTTGTGTGGGAGGTGCCACAAGGGGGCTTGCCAGACTTCCAAGTTTTTGTCCAAACTTTTTCCAGCCATAGCTTTACTAACTACCGAATTTGGGCAAGATCGCGTTGTTCATATTGACAATATTACACGATTTCTAATGGGGCGGGATGGTACATTTGTATGGCAGGTACCAGAAGGGGAGTTGCCAGACTTCCAAGTTTTTGTCCGATACTTTGTCCAGTTATACGTTAACAACTACGGAATTTGGCCAAGATCGAACCAGCGCGAGTTGATATTATTACACTTTTCTAAAGTAGGCGGGATTGTATATTTGTATGGGAGGTACCAGAAGGGGAGTTGCCAGACTTCCAAGTTTTTGTCCGAAACTTTGTCCAGTTATACGTTAACAACTACCGAATTTGGCCAAGATCAAACCAGCGCGTGTTGATATTATTTCACGATTTCTAAGGTAGGCGGGATGGTATATTTTTATGAGAGGTACCAGAAGGGGAGTTGCCAGTTTTTGTCTGCAACTTTGCATAGTTATAGGTTTACTAAGTACAGAATTTGGGCATGTTGATATTATTACACGATATCTAAAGTAGGCGGGATGGTATATTTGTATGGGAGGTACCAGAAGGGGAGTTGCCAGACTTCCAAGTTGTTGTCCGAAACTTTACTACCTACCGAATTTGGGCAAGATCTCGTTGATCATATTGATAATATTACACGGTTTATAAGTTGTGGAAAGGTCCATTTGTGTGGGAGGTGCCAAAAGGGGACTTGCCAGACTTAGAAGTTTTTGTCCAAAACTTTTTCCAGCCATAGCTTTACTAACTACCGAATTTGGCAAGATCGCGTTGATCATATTGAAAATATTACACGGCTTATAAGGGGCGGAATGGTACATTTGTATGGGAGGTGCCAAAAGGGGAGTTGCCAGACTTAACATTTTTGTCCAAAACTTTTTTCCAGCCATAGCTTTACTATCTACAGAATGAGGGCAAGATCGCGTTGATCACATTGATAATATTACACGGATGGAATGGTCCATATGTATGGGAGGTACCAGAAGGAGAGTTGCCAGACTTCCAAGTTTTTGTCTGAAACTTTGTATAGTTATAGGTTTACTAAGTACAGAATTTGGGCAAGATCGTGTTGGGGATGTTGATATTATTACACGATTTCTAATGTGCGGTATGGTATATTTGTATGGGAGGTACTAAAATGGGAGTTGCCAGACTTCCAAGTTTTTGTCCAAAACTTAGTCTAGCTATACGTTTACTAAATACAAAATTTGGCCAAGATCGAACCTGCGCGTGTTGATATTATTACACGATTTCTAAGGTAGGCGGGATGGTACATTTGTATGGCAGGTACCAGAGGGGAAGTTGCCAGTTTTTGTCTGAAACTTTGTGTAGTTATAGTTTTACTAAGAACAGAACTTGGGCAAAATAATATTATTGCACGTTTCTAATGGGGAGGGATGGTATATTTGTGTGGGAGGTACCAGAAGAGGATTTGCCAGTCTTCCAAGTTTTTGTCCGATACTTTGTCCAGTTATACGTTAACAACTACGGAATTTGGCCAAGATCGAACCAGCGCGTGTTGATATTATTACACTTTTTCTAAAGTAGGCGGGATGGTATATTTGTATGGGAGGTACCAGAAGGGGAGTTGCCAGACTTCCAAGTTTTTGTCCGAAACTTTGTCCAGTTATACGTTAACAACTACCGAATTTGGGCAAGATCTCGTTGATCATATTGATAATATTACACGGTTTATAAGGGGTGGAAAGGTCCATTTGTGTGGGAGGTGCCACAAGGGGGCTTGCCAGACTTCCAAGTTTTTGTCCAAACTTTTTCCAGCCATAGCTTTACTAACTACCGAATTTGGGCAAGATCGCGTTGTTCATATTGACAATATTACACGATTTCTAATGGGGCGGGATGGTACATTTGTATGGCAGGTACCAGAAGGGGAGTTGCCAGACTTCCAAGTTTTTGTCCGATACTTTGTCCAGTTATACGTTAACAACTACGGAATTTGGCCAAGATCGAACCAGCGCGAGTTGATATTATTACACTTTTCTAAAGTAGGCGGGATTGTATATTTGTATGGGAGGTACCAGAAGGGGAGTTGCCAGACTTCCAAGTTTTTGTCCGAAACTTTGTCCAGTTATACGTTAACAACTACCGAATTTGGCCAAGATCAAACCAGCGCGTGTTGATATTATTTCACGATTTCTAAGGTAGGCGGGATGGTATATTTTTATGAGAGGTACCAGAAGGGGAGTTGCCAGTTTTTGTCTGCAACTTTGCATAGTTATAGGTTTACTAAGTACAGAATTTGGGCATGTTGATATTATTACACGATATCTAAAGTAGGCGGGATGGTATATTTGTATGGGAGGTACCAGAAGGGGAGTTGCCAGACTTCCAAGTTGTTGTCCGAAACTTTACTACCTACCGAATTTGGGCAAGATCTCGTTGATCATATTGATAATATTACACGGTTTATAAGTTGTGGAAAGGTCCATTTGTGTGGGAGGTGCCAAAAGGGGACTTGCCAGACTTAGAAGTTTTTGTCCAAAACTTTTTCCAGCCATAGCTTTACTAACTACCGAATTTGAGGAAGATTGCGTTGGTCATATTGATATTATTACACGATGTCAAACGTGCGCGAAATAGGCGATTTGTATGGGACGTATCCGAAGGGGTGTGGCCATATAGCCCATATGCAATCCCATAAGCAGTTTTGGAAAAATATTAACCCATGCCAAATTTCAAAGCGATTGTTTAACTCTTTCGAGAGTTATCGTGCGTACCAGCAGGATAGCAGACGTACAGACGGACATGGCTCAAACGATTCAGAAAGTCATGAATCGAATTTGGTTCAACGACATCTGGGGTCTAATATGGATATTTCTATGTGTTACACTTTTGGGTCGTATCAAATGATATATACCCTCATACCCGTAGGGTGAGGGTATAGATATTGTATTACACGGTTTTACAACCAGTGAAAAAGTTGCAGTCGGGTAAACCGACTTATATACCCTCACCCTCAGTAAAAACATACAAGTCTCATATTCCATAATAGCAACCTCAAAATACAGCATGTTATAGAAAAATATTGTAGAGTTTTTCTCGAAAACTTTATGTAAGTACAAGAAGGGGAGTTGCAGACTTCCATGTTTTTGTCCAAAACTTTGTCTAGCTGTAGATTTACTAAATAAAAAATTTCGGCAAGATCTTGTTGGGCATATTGATAACATTACATGGCTTACAAGGGGCGGGATGGTTCATTTGTATGGGTGGTACCAGAAGGGGATTTGCCAGACTTCCAAGTTTTTGTCCAAAACTTTTTCCAGCCATAGCTTTACTAACTTCGGAATTTGGCAAAATCGCGTTGATCACATTGATATTATTACACGATTTCTAATGAGGCGGCATTGTACATTTGTATGGCAGGTACCAGAAGGGGATTTGCCAGACTTCCAAGTTTTTGTCCAAAACTTTTTCCAGCCATAGCTTTACTAACTTCCGAATTTGGCAAGATCGCGTTGATCACATTGATATTATTACACGATTTCTAATAAGGCGGCATTGTACATTTGTATGGGATGTACCAGAAGGGGAGTTGCCAGACTTCCAAGTTTTTGTCCAAAACTTTTTCCAGCCATAGCTTTACTAACTACCGAATTTGGCAAGATCGCGTTGATCATATTGAAAATATTACACGGCTTATAAGGGGCGGAATGGTACATTTGTATGGGAGGTACCAAAAGGGGAGTTGCCAGACTTAAAATTTTTGTCCAAAACTTTTTTCCAGCCATAGCTTTACTATCTACAGAATGAGGGCAAGATCGCGTTGATCACATTGATAATATTACACGGATTATAAGAGGTGGAATGGTCCATATGTATGGGAGGTACCAGAAGGAGAGTTGCCAGACTTCCAAGTTTTTGTCTGAAACTTTGTATAGTTATAGGTTTACTAAGTACAGAATTTGGGCAAGATCGCGTTGGGGATGTTGATATTATTACACGATTTCTAATGTGCGGTATGGTATATTTGTATGGGAGGTACTAAAATGGGAGTTGCCAGACTTCCAAGTTTTTGTCCAAAACTTAGTCTAGCTATACGTTTACTAAATACAAAATTTGGCCAAGATCGAACCTGCGCGTGTTGATATTATTACACGATTTCTAAGGTAGGCGGGATGGTACATTTGTATGGCAGGTACCAGAGGGGAAGTTGCCAGTTTTTGTCTTAAACTTTGTGTAGTTATAGTTTTACTAAGAACAGAACTTGGGCAAAATAATATTATTGCACGTTTCTAATGGGGAGGGATGGTATATTTGTGTGGGAGGTACCAGAAGAGGATTTGCCAGACTTCCAAGTTTTTGTCCGATACTTTGTCCAGTTATACGTTAACAACTACGGAATTTGGCCAAGATCGAACCAGCGCGTGTTGATATTATTACACTTTTTCTAAAGTAGGCGGGATGGTATATTTGTATGGGAGGTACCAGAAGGGGAGTTGCCAGACTTCCAAGTTTTTGTCCGAAACTTTACTACCTACCGAATTTGGGCAAGATCTCGTTGATCATATTGATAATATTACACGGTTTATAGGGGGTGGAAAGGTCCATTTGTGTGGGAGGTGCCACAAGGGGGCTTGCCAGACTTCCAAGTTTTTGTCCAAAACTTTTTCCAGCCATAGCTTTACTAACTACCGAATTTGGGCAAGATCGCGTTGTTCATATTGACAATATTACACGATTTCTAATGGGGCGGGATGGTACATTTGTATGGCAGGTACCAGAAGGGGAGTTGCCAGACTTCCAAGTTTTTGTCCGATACTTTGTCCAGTTATACGTTAACAACTACGGAATTTGGCCAAGATCGAACCAGCGTGAGTTGATATTATTACTCTTTTCTAAAGTAGGCGCGATTGTATATTTGTATGGGAGGTACCAGAATGGGAGTTGCCAGACTTCCAAGTTTTTGTCCAAAACTTAGTCTAACTTTACGTTTACTAAATACAAAATTTGGGAAAGATCGCGTTGGGCATGTTGGTGGTATTACACAATTTCTAAGGTAGGCGGGAAGGTACATTTGTATGGGAGGTACCAGAAGGGGAGTTGCCAGACTTCCAAGTTGTTGTCCGAAACTTTACTACCTACCGAATTTGGGCAAGATCTCGTTGATCATATTGATAATATTACACGGTTTATAAATTGTGGAAAGGTCCATTTGTGTGGGAGGTGCCAAAAGGGGACTTGCCAGACTTCCAAGTTTTTGTCCAAAACTTTTTCCAGCCATAGCTTTACTAACTACCGAATTTGGGGAAGATTGCGTTGGTCATATTGATATTATTACACGATGTCTAAAGTGCGCGAAATAGGCGATTTGTATGGGACGTATCCGAAGGGGTGTGGCCATATAGCCCATATGCAATCCCATCAGCAGTTTTGGAAAAATATTAACCCATGCCAAATTTCAAAGCGATTGTTTAACTCTTTCGAAAGTTATCGTGCGTACCAGCAGGATAGCAGACGTACAGACGTACATGGCTCAAACGATTCAGAAAGTCATGAATCGAATTTGGTTCAACGACACCTGGGGTCTAATATGGATATTTCTATGTGTTACACTTTTGGGTCGTATCAAATGATATATACCCTCATACCCGTAGGGTGAGGGTATAGATATTGTATTACACGGTTTTACAACCAGTGAAAAAGTTGCAGTCGGGTAAACCGACTTATATACCCTCACCCTCAGTAAAAACATACAAGTCTCATATTCCATAATAGCAACCTCAAAATACAGCATGCTATAGACAAATATTGTAGAGTTTTTCTCGAAAACTTTATGTAAGTACAAGAAGGGGAGTTGCAGACTTCCATGTTTTTGTCCAAAACTTTGTCTAGCTGTAGATTTACTAAATAAAAAATTTCGGCAAGATCTTGTTGGGCATATTGATAACATTACATGGCTTACAAGGGGCGGGATGGTTCATTTGTATGGGTGGTACCAGAAGGGGTGTTGCCAGACTTCTAAGTTTTTGTCCAGCTTTATCTTTACTAAATAAAAAATTTGGGCAAGATCGCGTTGGTCATATTGATAGTATTACACGGTTTATAAGGGGCGGGATGGTCATTTGTATGGGAGGTACCAGAAGGGTAGTTGCCAGACTTCCATGTTTTTGTCCAAATCTTTGTCTAGCTATAGATTTGCTAAATACAAAATGTGGGCAATATCTTGTTGGTCATATTGATAACATTACATGCCTTATAAGGGGCGGGATGGTACATTTGTATGTGAGGTACCAGAAGAGGCGTTGCCAGTTTTTGTCGGAAACTTTGTATAGTTATAGGTTTACTAAGTACAGAATTTGGGCATGTTGATATTATTACACGATATCTAAAGTAGGCGGGATGGTATATTTGTATGGGAGGTACCAGAAGGAGAGTTGCCAGACTTCCAAGTTTTTGTCTGAAACTTTGTATAGTTATAGGTTTACTAAGTACAGAATTTGGGCAAGATCGCGATGGGGATGTTGATATTATTACACGATTTCTAATGTGCGGTATGGTATATTTGTATGGGAGGTACTAAAATGGGAGTTGCCAGACTTCCAAGTTTTTGTCCAAAACTTTGTCCAGCCATAGCTTTACTAACTACCGAATTCGGCAAGATGTCGTTGATCATATTGAAAATAGTACACGATTTCTAATGGGGCGGGATGGTACATTTGTATGGCAGGTACCAGAAGGGGAGTTGCCAGACTTCCAAGTTTTTGTCCAAAACTTTTTCCAGCCATAGCTTTACTAACTTCCGAATTTGGCAAGATCGCGTTGATCACATTGATATTATTACCCGATTTCTAATGAGGCGGCATTGTACATTTGTATGGGAAGTACCAGAAGGGGAGTTGCCAGACTTCCAAGTTTTTGTCCAAAACTTTTTCCAGCCATACCTTTAATAACTTCCGAATTTGGCAAGATCGCGTTGATCACATTGATATTATTACACGATTTCTAATGAGGCGGCATTGTACATTTGTATGGGATGTACCAGAAGGGGAGTTGCCAGACTTCCAAGTTTTTGTCCAAAACTTTTTCCAGCCATAGCTTTACTAACTACCGAATTTGGCAAGATCGCGTTGATCATATTGAAAATATTACACGTTTTCTAATGGGCGGAATGGTACATTTGGATGGCAGGTACCAGAAGGGGAGTTGCCAGACTTCCAAGTTTTTGTCCAAAACTTTTTACAGCCATAGCTTTACTAAGTACCGAATTTCGCTGGAGTTTGTCAGTCTCCTAACGGGCGCGTCCCCAGGTGGTGGATAGGGGAAGGGGGATGGACACACTGTTCCATCTCATCTATGGCTGACTTAGGGAGGATGGTTCTCTCTGCCCTAACTAAGGCTACCACAGGGGAGGTGGAGCAGTGTGCCCACCGCCTTAGGGAATCTCGTATTCCCCGCGGACCAAAACGGACTATGGGGGTGTTCCCCTAAACAAAAAAACAAAAATGAAGGAAACGAAAGAAGAAAATAAAGTTACGGGGCAGGGATTAATAACCCCAGTACCGGCGGCAAGTGTTGATTTGCTCACTAGTCATGTGCCGTCGATATCCAGCGATAGTGAGCCACATAATCCTCCTACAGGTGTTGGTGCCTTGGCGCCTGTAGTCGCAGTAAATGCAACAAGCGCACTTTCAGCCACTGGCAATAAAAAAGGAGGAAGAAAAGGAGGACCAAAGGGGGAGTACTAACTGGACCCAGCCTTCAAGTACAGGTAGAGAATCCGATTCTGACACCGAATCAAACGAAAATATTAATATTACTGTCTTAGCTAACTCCATAGATGACGAGGTCAGCAAGATGGTAGAAGAAGTAAACGACTGTATGGCACATCTCTCGACAAAAAAGAAGAAGCTATCAGGGGCACAACGACGTAAGTTGAAGAAGATGAACCGGGATAGCAAACAGGCTAAAGTGCAGGATGCTCAAAAGGAGCCATCTGAAACTCCTTCCACCTCCTTGGAAGCTGGAAAGAGGGTCAGATCTCCCGAAGAGCAGAACACTGCGAAAACGCCGAAAAAGAAAAAGAGCTCCCCGCTCTCAAGTAAATTGGTGAGACCAAGTCAAACCCCCCACAAAAGAGACACTAGTCTGTATCTTTGTGGAAAGGGCGACAACAAAGTCAATCCAACTACAAAGAGAGCGAGCGCAGCAACGGAGTCCTCCGAGAAGACTGGGGCACCCGAAAGGGTATCCCGATCGACACGGAAGAGGAAGTTGACTGCTGAAAAAGGTAAGAAGCCACCGTCATATGCTAAAGTAGCGCGGAACCACAACAGAGACGAACTCTGCTACGCACTGATCGATATCCGTTCAGCATCCGGCAAAATCCCCAAGGACCAGCACAACAAAGTTGAGGACCTGGTTAACAACCAAATTGTGGAGCATGCCCTAAACATCGAGGACGGGCCCCCAATTCAAATAATGAGCTGCGAGTTCAAAGGTTACATCTTGATGTTGAGGATGGCATCAACAGCTTGCGTAGAGACCCTCACTGAACTCGTGGATACGATCCCCTCTCCCTGGGAGGGCGCCAAGCTGAAACTGGTGAGGATGAGGGACATCCCTAAGCTCACTAAAGCGACCGTGTACGTCAAAGGATGGGGTAGCGACTTCACAACAGAACGCATGCTCAAACTCTTTGGCCACCAGAATAAGGGACTGGACGTAAAGAGGTGGGAAGTCTTCCACAGGGAGAGCGACAGCAATGGCACTCTCCTTGTGGTGGGCTTGGATCAACTCTCCATGTCCAGCCTGGCCAATAAGGGCATGGCAAGAAGGGCAAGAAGGGCATGGCTTTCTACGTGTCGAAAGCTGTCTTCTTCAAAATCGGTAAGGCCAGGGTCGGCGCTGAAGACCCTGAAAACGAGCCTACAGGACACAGAGACTGCGACGAAGAGAAGCGCCCAGCGCAGTCCAAGAATGAAGAGGGAGCCGAATCCATCTCCGACTCCCAAGAAGCCCGTTTACTGGAGGACCTATGATTGAGGTCATCCAGATAAACCTCCATCGGAGCGAAACGGCAACAAACGCTTTGATGGAAAAGATAAATAAAGGTAAGACTCATATCGCTTTGATCCAGGAACCATGGACGATTCGAAACAAGGTTACTGGATTGAACCATGTCAACTACCAACTATTCTATGCAAATACGGGAACTAGACCAAGGACCTGTATCATATGCCACAAAAACTTATGTTATCTTTTCTCTCCAGAGTTGTCAACATCGGATGCAACAGTACTGAAACAGGGGAATGGGAACGTATACCTTGCGTCAGTATATCTGCCATTCGACTCACCGACATTACCACCTACGTCGGAACTACAACGCCTTGTGAGGAGAGCCAAACAAACAGGTAACGAAGTACTAGTAGGTTGCGACGCTAACTCTTACCACGTTGCGTGGGGTAGTACTAACATTAATAAACGGGGACAAGCCCTAGTATAATTTTTGAATATTAACGACCTAATACCTCTTAACATAGGAAACACTGCTACCTTTGTTAATAAAATTAGGGAAGAAGTATTAGATATAACAATATGTTCAGAAAATCTTATAGACGAAATACAGGAGTGGAGGGTCTCTAGAGAACATTCCTTTTCTGACCATCGTTACATAAGATTTAAGATAGCAAGGCCACCGCCAAACCCAATAAACTTTCGAAATAAGGCCAAAACGAAATGGGCAAAATTCGCGAAGTTAATTAGAGAAAGACTAGGGCATGAAGAGTATGAGTGCCTAAGTGTTGAAGACATCAACAACAAGGTTGATAACATTACGGAGATTCTAGTGAAGTCATTCGAAGATAGCTGTCCACTTCGAGAAAGGAAATCAGCCCAAGAAAAACCCTGGATGACCGGGGAGATTCGCAACATTGGGAAAGAGGTCCGAAGACTTTTCAATAGGGCACGCCGTAAAAAATCTCCGGTATACTGGGACGACTACCATAGAAGACTCAGAGAATACAACAATATTACAAGAACTGCAAAACGAAACTCCTGGAGGCTATTCTGCGAACAGGTGGATAGCGTTAACGATGTTTCAAAAATAAAAAAATTTCCTTTCAAAAACCCACACCCAAACCGAAACAATGGTAGATGATGTGGGTAGACGAATAGAATCAACTGAAGAAATGGTAAGACTTTTGATGAACACTCATTTTCCCCAAGGGATGGCGGGACACACAGAGATACCGATTCGTAGGGATAATGAAGTTCAACAAAGTTTTATCATTACAGACCATATGGTCAAAGAGGCCTTAAAGAGCTTCTCACCATTTAAGGCATCAGGACCTGATGGAATCTTTCCGGCACTACTACAGATGGAGGCTCACTACATGTCAACTCATCTAGCCCTTATTTTCACAGCATGCCTAAAATTCTCATACACGCCGAAAGCCTGGCAGGAGGCAAGAGTTGTTTTCATACCCAAACCAGGCAAGGCAAGTTATGCAACACCTAAGGCTTATCGACCAATAAGCCTAACATCTTTCTTACTCAAAACCATGGAGCGCATAGTGGATACCATGATCAAAAGTAAGATTCCAAGCGAAATGCTACAATTTAAACAACATGCATACGTTAAAGGACGGTCAGTGGACACCGCCCTACACGAGGTAGTGCAAAACATAGAAGAATCCTTCAATGGGAAAATGTACACACTTGCGGTATGCATTGACATTGAAGGAGCGTTCAATAATGTACAGACCAACACACTAATTCAATCCTTAGATCAGTTCGAGGTGGACCGGGCTCTCCGAGACTGGATAAGCCACATGCTAAGGAATAGATGGATTAACTGTGGGTCTCACGAAATACAAATAAGAGACAAAGTATCACAGGGAACACCACAAGGAGGTATTTTATCACCACTCCTATGGGTTACCACTATTAACAGTCTCCTGAGGATCCTAACTGACGAAGGACTTAAACCAGTCTGCTATGCAGACGACGTTATAATACTTCTGAGGAGCCAGAATCCAAACCAACTTTGCAGAAGGGCCGAAACTGCCCTAAAACTTGCATATGACTGGGCTCGACCGAGAGGTCTAAATGTAAACCCAGACAAAACTGAAATATGTCTGTTTACAAGGAAAACAAAGATTGGTCCATATATAGACCCATCTTTCCTTAACAAAACAATTTCAATATCAGACAAGGTTAAATACTTAGGTGTAAACTTGGACAGAAAACTAAATTGGAAGTACCACATGGAAGAACGAGCAAACAAAGCTCACAGATGCTGGTCTTTATGTAGAAGAGCTATAGGCTCAAAATGGGGCCTCAATCCAACGATGACACACTGGCTCTACAAAAGCGTAATTAGACCTGTTCTAACTTATGCATCAGTAGTATGGTGGACATCGATGGAAAAGAAGTGCAACATAAAAATATTACAAAAGGTCCAACGTATGTGTTGCCTCGTCATAAGCGGAGCAATGAGGACCACATCTAATAGGGCTTTAGAGACTATCTTAAATGTCCCACCAATAGAAATACAGATTAAATATGAAGCCGCCCTCACAGCAATGAGACTCAAAGCAATGGGCGAATGGATCGAAACTGATCACAGGTCATATCATCAAAAAATAGTTGAGGTAGTCGAAGGGAATTTAACTGACATAACATCAGCACCCGATAGAATACCCGAAACGTCAATAGTTGTTGAGTGTGAGACACTAATACCAGACAGACAATCTTGGATTGATGGAACCCTAGCACAGACACCAACTGGAAACTGCGGTTATACAGACGGTTCGAAACTAGGGGAAAGGACAGGGCTGGGACGCCCATATCACACTATGGAATAGTGAAACTATTGGGAAAACGACAAGAATCTTGTGGGGTGAACCAAACGAGGATAAAACCAAAACATTGCTGAAACTGAGCAAAACAGAAACTAGTAAGATCATGGGCATTCTAACAGGGCACATAGGCTTACAATCGCATCTACACAAAATAGGACAAAGTAGGGCATGCGGAGAGGATGACGAAACTTTGGAGCATTTCCTCTGTCACTGCCCAGCGTTCGCAAATAATAGATCCCGTTTCTTGGGAAATGACACTTTAACAGACTTGACCCATCTCAGGGGCGCAGACTGGAAAACAATTAAAGATTATGTCAACAGTACAGAGTTCTTAAAATAACTTCTCAAGACCTTTTTATGTACAGTTTAGAGCGCACAACAAGCCGAATACTGGCTTAGGTGTATGTCTAAGGACATGAGGCGGAGAAAAACCGCCTCCTCTTCTCAACCTAACCTAACCGAATTTGGCCAAGATCTCGTTGATCATATTGATAATATTAAACGATTTCTAGTGGGGCGGGATGGTACATTTGTATGGCAGATACCAGAAGGGGAGTTGCCAGACTTCCAAGTTTTTGTCCAAAACTTTTTCCAGCCATAGCTTTACTAACTTCCGAATTTGGCAATATCGCGTTGATCACATTGATATTATTACACGATTTCTAATGAGGCGGCATTGTACATTTGTATGGGAAGTACCAGAAGGGGAGTTGCCAGACTTCCAAGTTTCTGTCCAAAACTTTTTCCAGCCATAGCTTTACTAACTACCGAATTTGGCCAAGATCTCGTTGATAATATTACACGATTTCTAATGGGGCGGGATAGTACATTTGTATGGCAGATACCAGAAGGGGAGTTGCCAGACTTCCAAGTTTTTGTCCAAAACTTTTTCCAGCCATAGCTTTACTAACTACCGAATTTGGGGAAGATTGCGTTGGTCATATTGATATTATTACACGATGTCTAAAGTGCGCGAAATAGGCGATTTGTATGGGACGTATCCGAAAGGGTGTGGCCATATAGCCCATATGCAATAATAACCCATGCCAAATTTCAAAGCGATTGTCTAACTCTTTCGAAAGTTATCGTGCGTACCAGCAGGATAGCGGACGTACAGACGGACATGGCTCAAACGATTCAGAAAGTCATGAATCGAATTTGGTTCAACGACACCTGGGGTCTAATATGGATATTTCTATGTGTTACACTTTTGGGTCGTATCAAATGATATATACCCTCCTACCCGTAGGGTGGGGATATAAATATTGTATTACACGGTTTTACAACCAGAGAAAAAGGTGCAGTCGGGTAAACCGACTTATATACCCTCACCCTCAGTAAAAACATACAAGTCTCATATTCCATAATAGTAACCTCAAAATACCGCATGTTATAGAAAAACATTGTAGAGTTTTTTTCTCGAAAATTTTACGTAAGTACAAGAAGGGGAGTTGCCAGACTTCCAAGTTTTTGTCCAAATCTTTTTCCAGCCATAGCTTTACTAACTTCCGAATTTGGCAATATCGCGTTGATCACATTGATATTATTACACGATTTCTAATGAGGTGGCATTGTACATTTGTATGGGATGTACCAGAAGGGGAGTTGCCAGACTTCCAAGTTTTTGTCCAAAACTTTTTCCAGCCATAGCTTTACTAACTAACATATTGAAAATATTATACGATTTCTAATGGGGCGGGATGGTACATTGGTATGGCAGGTACCAGAAGGGGAGTTGCCAGACTTCCAAGTTTTTGTCCAAAACTTTTTCCAGCCATAGCTTTACTAACTACCGAATTTGGGGAAGATTGCATTGGTCATATTGATATTATTACACGATTTCTAATGAGGCGGCATTGTACATTTGTATGGGAAGTACCAGAAGGGGAGTTGCCAGACTTCCAAGTTTTTGTCCAAAACTTTTTCCAGCCATACCTTTAATAACTTCCGAATTTGGCAAGATCGCGTTGATCACATTGATATTATTACACGATTTCTAATGAGGCGGCATTGTACATTTGTATGGAAAGTACCAGAAGGGGAGTTGCCAGACTTCCAAGTTTTTGTCCAAAACTTTTTCGAGCCATACCTTTAATAACTTCCGAATTTGGCAAGATCGCGTTGATCATATTGATAATATTACACGATTTCTAATGGGGCGGGATGGTACATTTGTATGGCAGATACCAGAAGGGGAGTTGCCAGACTTCCAAGTTTTTGTCCAAAACTTTTTCCAGCCATAGCTTTACTTACTACCGAATTTTGGGAAGATTGCATTGGTCATATTGATATTATTACACGATGTCTAAAGTGCGCGAAATAGGCGATTTGTATGGGACGTATCCGAAAGGGTGTGGCCCTATAGCCCATATGCAATAATAACCCATGCCAAATTTCAAAGCGATTGTTTAACTCTTTCGAAAGTTATCGTGCGTACCAGCAGGATAGCGGACGTACAGACGGACATGGCTCAAACGATTCAGAAAGTCATGAATCGAATTTGGTTCAACGACACCTGGGGTCTAATGTGGATATTTCTATGTGTTACACTTTTGGGTCGTATCAAATGATATATACCCTCCTACCCGTAGGGTGAGGATATAAATATTGTATTACACGGTTTTACAACCAGTGAAAAAGTTGCAGTCGGGAAAACCGACTTATATACCCTCACCCTCAGTAAAAACATACAAGTCTCATATTCCCTAATAGTAACCTCAAAATACCGCATGTTATAGAAAAATATTGTACAGTTTTTTCTCGAAAATTTTACGTAAGTACAAGAAGGGGAGTTGCCAGACTTCCACGTTTTTGCCCAAAACTTTGTCTAGCTATAGATTTACTAAATACAAATTTTGGGCAAGATCTTGTTGGTCATATTGATAACATTACACGGTTTATAAGGGAAGGAATGGTACATTTGTATGGGTGGTACCAGAAGGGGTGTTGCCAGACTTCCAATTTTTTGTCCAGCTTTATCTTTACTAAATAAAAAATTTGGACAAGATCGCTTTGGTCATATTGATATTATTACACGGTTTATAAGGGGAGGGATGGTACATTTGTATGGGAGGTGATAGAGGGGGAGTTGGCAGACTTCCAAGTTTTTGTCTGAAACTTTGTATATTTATAGGTTTACTAAGTACGGAATTTGGGCAAGATCGCGTGGGGCATGTTGATATTATTAAACGATTTATAAGGTAGCCGGGATGGTTCGTATGGGAGGTACCAGAAGGGGAGTTGCCAGACTTCCATGTTTTTGTCCAAAACTTTTTCCAGCCGTAGCTTTACTAACTACAGAATGTGGGCAAGATCCCGTTGATCACATTGATAATATTACACGGTTTATACGGGATGGAATGGTCCATATGTATGGGAGGTACCAGAAGGGGAGTTGCTAGACTTCCAAGTTTTTGTCTGAAACTTTGTATAGTTATAGGTTTACTAAGTACAGAATTTGGGCCAGATCGCGTTGGGAATGTTGGTGTTATTAGCTTTACTAACTACAGAATGTGGGCAAGATCGCGTTGATCACATTGATAATATTACACGGTTTATACAGGGTGGAATGGTCCATATGTATGGGAGGTACCAGAACGGGTGTTGCCAGACTTCCAATCTTTTGTCCAGCTTTATCTTTACTAAATAAAAAATTTGGACAAGATCGCTTTGGTCATATTGATATTATTACACGGTTTATAAGGGGAGTGATGGTACATTTGTATGGGAGGTGATAGAAGGGGAGTTGGCAGACTTCCAAGTTTTTGTCTGAAACTTTGTATAGTTATAGGTTTACTAAGTACGGAATTTGGGCAAGATCGCGTGGGGCATGTTGATATTATTAAACGATTTATAAGGTAGGCGGGATGGTACATTTGAATGGGAGGTACCAGAAGGGGAGTTGCCAGACTTCCAAGTTTTTGTCCAAAACTTTTTCCAGCCGTAGCTTTACTAACTACAGAATGTGGGCAAGATCGCGTTGATCACATTGATAATATTACACGGTTTATACGGGGTGGAATGGTCCATATGTATGGTAGGTACCAGAAGGGGAGTTCCTAGACTTCCAAGTTTTTGTCTGAAACTTTGTATAGTTATAGGTTTACAAAGTACAGAATTTGGGCCAGATCGCGTTGGTCGTATTGATAACATTACACGGCTTAATATCTCGTTCAGAATGTCATAACAGCAGGAAAAACACTTGCTGGAAGATTATTCCACATACGAGCAGTTCGGCTGAAGAACGAATTTTCTCTATAGTCCGTCGTCCGGTCAACCGGCCATTTGACAATGAACGGATGAGACTCCCTGGATAGCCGAGTATTGCGGCTAAATGTTCTAACTTCAGGGACCAGACGACGGATATCTGACGAACAGATACCGTTAAAATATCTATAGAATAGCGATACACAACCCACATTCCGGCGATGATGAAGGGAGACAATAGAATTGAATACCCTACCATCCCCAATCATCACCACCGCTCTCCTCTGTACACGGTCCCCGTCATGTCATTGGGGCCCCTGCCCATATATGGGAGTTGTATTCCATTTTAGGCCGCATGTAGGTGGTGTAAATATTTACGAGATCAGATGGAGTGAAGTATTTCTTGCACCGCTTCAAAAAGCCTAAACACTTGAATGCTTCTTTCGACACTTCGAATATATGGCTAGCCCAGCGAGCATCACCCTGTATCTTCATACCCAGAACATCAAGAGTGTCTGATTCGTCGATATCCACATCACCCATAGAAACTGACGACGATTCTGGATCTGGTGAACGTTTGTGTGACAACAAACAGCACTGGGTCTTTTGCGTATTAAAATCTACTCTATTCATTTAGCCCCACTCACAAATCGTCGCCAAATCGCGGTTAAGTGAGTCATCATCGTTCCCCTTTTGTTCTCCACCTCCATAGAACCTGGCCGATGATCAAATGAGTACGAATGACAGAGGTTGCTGTCAACCGCAAAGGAGTAGATCGGGTTCACAGTCTGACCCAACAGGTTGTCAATAAAAATAAGAAATATAGAAGGAGAGAGGACAGAGGACAGAGCCTTGTGGCACTCCTGCGGTCAACCTATGATAGTTGGATGAGACCCCATCTATAACAACTCGTATAGAGCGATCCCTGAGAAAACTCGATATGAATCGAGAGAAAGTATTAGCGACACCAAATGCAATAAGTTTTGATATGAATGCTCTGTGCCAGACCCTATCGAACGCCTTGGAAATATCCAGAGCCACGACCTTGCTTTCACCAAGGCGGCGAATGGATCGACTCCATCGTTCCGAAAGGAACACCATCAGGTCTCCAGTAGATCGATTTCTACGGAAGCCATATTGTCGATCATTGAGAAGGCCGTGAGACTCTAAATACCTAATAATTCGCAGGATTAGTAGCCTCACCTTTCTTGGGGATCGGCTGAACATTGGCAACTTTCCAACGTGAAGGGTATGTACCAGCACGATACGACATGTTAAAAAGATTGCGCAGTGGACGAGCTAGCATCGAAGAGCACTTACATAGGACAAGTGCTGAAATACCATCCGGGCCCGGAGTTTTAGATACGTTTTCGATCGCGGGGAGTGGTTGACTGCTGTCTGGCAAAGATGAATTCTTTGCAAATATTTCAGCCAGAAGATTAGCTTTGTCAACCGGGTCCGTGAATATGTGGTCATCGTTAACGAGAGTTGGAATAGAAGACGAAGAATTGTCCCTTACTCTTTTAACAAATGACCAAAAGCTCTTACTTCCCCTAGGAGAAGAAAGAACTTTAGCACGAAGACGCTGTTCGTGAAGAAGTTTTTCATGCCTAAGTACTCTGGCACACCTTGATCTTGCCTGCTTGCGTAGCAGCTCAATAGTGGCATTTTTATTTAAATGCCAATTTCTGAACGCTTCCTCTTTAGATCTGACAGCTTCTTTGCATGTCTGATTAAACCAACAATTATTTGGGGGTTTAATCGAAGTAGTCTTCGAGGGAATGAACGTGTTAATTCCAAGAAGAATTATTTTCTCTATCATTTCAGCAGCAGCATCGACATTATTGTCTAGGACACATAATTTCCAACGTGCCTTTTCGTATAAATACATTGTCCGCTTCGTGACTGGTTTAGAAGTGGACCGAAGATCGGAGAACATATAGGCTGATTAAATGGTACAATGATCCGAATTACGAAGAGGTGCATAAATATTAACCTTGTACTTTTCAGGGTGTGAGGTTAAGAAAAGGTCAAGAATATTATGGTGTTGCCCTTCAACACGCGGAATGTGTGTTGGTTCATTCACCAGTTGCGTCAAGTTGTTATGCGCGGCGAAAAGCTCAGCGTATTGGCCCTCCGGAGATGTATGGCTCGAATGGGAAAGCCAAGAATTATTATGGACATTGAAATCACCAGCAACTGCAATTTCACTGCAATCCCAGAAGCAGTTTTGGGAAAATATTAATATTATAGGTTTTCTAAGTACAGAATTTGGGCAAGATCGCGATGGGCATATTAATATTATTACACGATTTCTAAGGTAGGCGGGATGGTACATTTGTATGGGAAGAAGAAGGGGAGTTGCCAGACTTCCAAGTTTTTGTCTGAAAGTTAGTATAGTTATAGGTTTACTAAGTACAGAATTTGGGCAAGATCGCATTGGTCATGTTGATATTATTAAACGATTTATAAGGTAGGCGGGATGGTACATTTGTATGGGAGGTACCAGAAGGGGAGTTGCTAGACTTCCAAGTTTTTGTCTGAAACTTTGTATAGTTATAGGTTTACTAAGTACAGAATTTGGGCCAGATCGCGTTGGGCATGTTGGTGTTATTACACGTATTCTAAGGTAGGCTGGATTGTACATTTGTATGGGAGGTACCAGAAGGAGAGTTGCCAGACTTCCAAGTTTTTGTCTGAAAGTTTGTATAGTTATAGGTTTACAAAGTACAGAATGTGGCCCAGATCGCGTTGGTCGTATTGATAACATTACACGGCTTATAAGGGGCGGAATGGTACATTTGTATGGGAGGTACCAAACGGGGAGTTGTCAGACTTCCAAGTTTTTGTCCAAAACTTTTTCAAGCTATAGATTTACTAAATACAAAAAAATTGGGCAAGATCTCGTTCAGAATGTCATAACAGCAGGAAAAACACTTGCTGGAAGATTATTCCACATACGAGCAGTTCGGCTGAAGAACGAATTTTCTCTATAGTGCGTCGTCCGGTCAACCGGCCATTTGACAATGAACGGATGAGACTCCCTGGATAGCCGAGTATTGCGGCTAAATGTTCTAACTTCAGGGACCAGACGACGGATATCTGACGAACAGATACCGTTAAAATATCTATAGAATAGCGATACACAACCCACATTCCGGCGATGATGAAGGGAGACAATAGAATTGAATACCCTACCATCCCCAATCATCACCACCGCTCTCCTCTGTACACGGTCCCCGTCATGTCATTGGAGCCCCTGCCCATATATGGGAGTTGTATTCCATTTTAGGCCGCATGTAGGTGGTGTAAATATTTACGAGATCAGATGGAGTGAAGTATTTCTTGCACCGCTTCAAAAAGCCTAAACACTTGAATGCTTCTTTCGACACTTCGAATATATGGCTAGCCCAGCGAGCATCACCCTGTATCTTCATACCCAGAACATCAAGAGTGTCTGATTCGTCGATATCCACATCACCCATAGAAACTGACGACGATGCTGGATCTGGTGAACGTTTGTGTGACAACAAACAGCACTGGGTCTTTTGCGTATTAAAATCTACTCTATTCATTTAGCCCCACTCACAAATCGTCGCCAAATCGCGGTTAAGTGATTCATTCATCGTTCGCCTTTTGTTCTCCACCTCCATAGAACCTGGCCGATGATCAAATGAGTACGAATGACAGAGGTTGCTGTCATCCGCAAAGGAGTAGATCGGGTTCACAGTCTGACCCAACAGGTCGTCAATGAAAATAAGAAATATAGAAGGAGAGAGGACAGAGGACAGAGCCTTGTGGTACTCCTGCGCTCATCCTATGCTCGTTGGATGAGACCCCATCTATAACAACTCGTATAGAGCGATCCCTGAGAAAAATCGATATGAATCGAGAGAAAGTATTACCGACACCAAATACAATAAGTTTTGATATGAATGCTCTCTGCCAGACCCTATCGAACGCCTTGGAAATATCCAGAGCCACGACCTTGCTTTCACCAAGGCGGCGAATGGATCGACTCCATCGTTCCGAAAGGAACACCATCAGGTCTCCAGTAGATCGATTTCTACGGAAGCCATACTGTCGATCATTGAGAAGGCCGTGAGACTCTAAATACCTAACAAGATGGTGGTTAACCATACTCTCCTTAACCTTCGAGAGCGCAGAACATATTGCAATTGGACGGTAATTCGCAGGATTAGTAGCCTTACCTTTCTTGGGGATCGGCTGAACATTGGCAACTTTCCAACGTGAAGGGTATGTACCAGCACGATACGACATGTTAAAAAGATTGCGCAATGGACGAGCTAGCATCGAAGAGCACTTACATAGGACAAGTGCTGAAATACCATCCGGGCCCGGAGTTTTAGATACGTTTTCGATCGCGGGGAGTGGTTGACTGCTGTCTGGCAAAGATGAATTCTTTGCAAATATTTCAGCCAGAAGATTAGCTTTGTCAACCGGGTCCGTGAATATGTGGTCATCGTTAACGAGAGTTGGAATAGAAGACGAAGAATTGTCCCTTACTCTTTTAACAAATGCCCAAAAGCTCTTACTTCCCCTAGGAGAAGAAAGAACTTTAGCACGAAGACGCTGTTCGTGAAGAAGTTTTTCATGCCTAAGTACTCTGGCACACCTTGATCTTGCCTGCTTGCGTAGCAGCTCAGTAGTGGCATTTTTATTTAAATGCCAATTTCTGAACGCTTCCTCTTTAGATCTGACAGCTTCTTTGCATGTCTGATTAAACCAACAATTATTTGGGGATTTAATCGAAGTAGTCTTCGAGGGAATGAACGTGTTAATTCCAAGAAGAATTATTTTCTCTATCATTTCAGCAGCAGCATCGACATTATTGTCTAGGAAACATAATTTCCAATTAAATTGCTGATAAAAATTGTTGAGCTCGGCCCAACGTGCCTTTTCGTATAAATACATTGTCCGCTTCGTGACTGGTTTAGAAGTGATCGAAGATCGGAGAACATATAGGCTGATTAAATGGTACAATGATCCGATTTACGAAGAGGTGCATAAATATTAACCTTGTACTTTTCAGGGTGTGAGGTTAAGAAAAGGTCAAGAATATTATGGTGTTGCCCTTCAACACGCGGAATGTGTGTTGGTTCATTCACCAGTTGCGTCAAGTTGTTATGCGCGGCGAAAAGCTCAGCGTATTGGCCCTCCGGAGATGTATGGCTCGAATGGGAAAGCCAAGAATTATTATGGACATTGAAATCACCAGCAACTGCAATTTCACTGCAATCCCAGAAGCAGTTTTGGGAAAATATTAATATTATAGGTTTTCTAAGTACAGAATTTGGGCAAGATCGCGATGGGCATATTAATATTATTACACGATTTCTAAGGTAGGCGGGATGGTACATTTGTATGGGAAGAAGAAGGGGATTTGCCAGACTTCCAAGTTTTTGTCTGAAAGTTAGTATAGTTATAGGTTTACTAAGTACAGAATTTGGGCAAGATCGCGTTGGTCATGTTGATATTATTAAACGATTTATAAGGTAGGCGGGATGGTACATTTGTATGGGAGGTACCAGAAGGGGAGTTGCCAGACTTCCAATTTTTTGTCCAAAACTCTTTCCAGCCGTAGCTTTACTAACTACAGAATGTGGGCAAGATCGCGTTGATCACATTGATAATATTACACGGTTTATACGGGGTGGAATGGTCCATATGTATGGGAGGTACCAGAAGGGGAGTTGCTAGACTTCCAAGTTTTTGTCTGAAACTTTGTATAGTTATAGGTTTACTAAGTACAGAATTTGGGCCAGATCGCGTTGGGCATGTTGGTGTTATTACACGTATTCTAAGGTAGGCGGGTTTGTACATTTGTATGGGAGGTACCAGAAGGAGAGTTGCCAGACTTCCAAGTTTTTGTATGAAAGTTTGTATAGTTATAGGTTTACTAAGTACAGAATTTGGGCAAGATCGCGTTGGGCATGTTGATATTATTAAACGATTTATAAGGTAGCCGGGATGGTATATTTGTATGGGAGGTACCAGAAGGGGAGTTGCCAGACTTCCAAGTTTTTGTCCAAAACTTTTTCCAGCCGTAGCTTTACCAACTACAGAATGTGGGCAAGATCGCGTTGATCACATTGATAATATTACACGGTTTATACGGGGTGGAATGGTCCATATGTATGGTAGGTACCAGAAGGGTAGTTCCTAGACTTCCAAGTTTTTGTCTGAAACTTTGTATAGTTATAGGTTTACAAAGTACAGAATTTGGGCCAGATCGCGTTGGTCGTATTGATAACATTACACGGCTTATAAGGGGCGGAATGGTACATTTGTATGGGAGGTACCAAAAGGGGAGTTGTCAGACTTCCAAGTTTTTGTCCAAAACTTTTTCAAGCTATAGATTTACTAAATACAAAATTTGGGCAAGATCTCGTTCAGAATGTCATAACAGCAGGAAAAACACTTGCTGGAAGATTATTCCACATACGAGCAGTTCGACTGAAGAACGAATTTTCTCTATAGTGCGTCGTCCGGTCAACCGGCCATTTGACAATGAACGGATGAGACTCCCTGGATAGCCGAGTATTGCGGCTAAATGTTCTAACTTCAGGGACCAGACGACGGATATCTGACGAACAGATACCGTTAAAATATCTATAGAATAGCGATACACAACCCACATTCCGGCGATGATGAAGGGAGACAATAGAGCTGGATACCCTACCATCCCCTATCATCACCACCGCTCTCCTCTGTACACGGTCCAGAAGCTTCAAAGAGGTTAATGGAGCCCCTGCCCATATATGCGAGTTGTATTCCATTTTAGGCCGCATGTAGGTGGTGTAAATATTTACGAGATCAGATGGAGTGAAGTATTTCTTGCACCGCTTCAAAAAGCCTAAACACTTGAATGCTTCTTTCGACACTTCGAATATATGGCTAGCCCAGCGAGCATCACCCTGTATCTTCATACCCAGAACATCAAGAGTGTCTGATTCGTCGATATCCACATCACCCCTAGAAACTGACGACGATGCTGGATCTGGTGAACGTTTGTGTGACAACAAACAGCACTGGGTCTTTTGCGTATTAAAATCTACTCTATTCATTTAGCCCCACTCACAAATCGTCGCCAAATCGCGGTTAAGTGAGTCATTCATCGTTCGCCTTTTGTTCTCCACCTCCATAGAACCTGGCCGATGATCAAATGAGTACGAATGACAGAGGTTGCTGTCATCCGCAAAGGAGTAGATCGGGTTCACAGTCTGACCCAACAGGTCGTCAATGAAAATAAGAAATATAGAAGGCGAGAGGACAGAGGACAGAGCCTTGTGGCACTCCTGCGCTCATCCTATGCTCGTTGGATGAGACCCCATCTATAACAACTCGTATAGAGCGATCCCTGAGAAAACTCGATATGAATCGAGAGAAAGTATTACCGACACCAAATACAATAAGTTTTGATATGAATGCTCTGTGCCAGACCCTATCGAACGCCTTGGAAATATCCAGAGCCACGACCTTGCTTTCACCAAGGCGGCGAATGGATCGACTCCATCGTTGCGAAAGGAACACCATCAGGTCTCCAGTAGATCGATTTCTACGGAAGCCATATTGTCGATCATTGAGAAGGCCGTGAGACTCTAAATACCTAATAATTCACAGGATTAGTAGCCTCACCTTTCTTGGGGATCGGCTGAACATTGGCAACTTTCCAACGTGAAGGGTATGTACCAGCACGATACGACATGTTAAAAAGATTGCGCAATGGACGAGCTAGCATCGAAGAGCACTTACATAGGACAAGTGCTGAAATACCATCCGGGCCCGGAGTTTTAGATACGTTTTCGATCGCGGGGAGTGGTTGACTGCTGTCTGGCAAAGATGAATTCTTTGCAAATATTTCAGCCAGAAGATTAGCTTTGTCAACCGGGTCCGTGAATATGTGGTCATCGTTAACGAGAGTTGGAATAGAAGACGAAGAATTGTCCCTTACTCTTTTAACAAATGACCAAAAGCTCTTACTTCCCCTAGGAGAAGAAAGAACTTTAGCACGAAGACGCTGTTCGTGAAGAAGTTTTTCATGCCTAAGTACTCTGGCACACCTTGATCTTGCCTGCTTGCGTAGCAGCTCAATAGTGGCATTTTTATTTAAATGCCAATTTCTGAACGCTTCCTCTTTAGATCTGACAGCTTCTTTGCATGTCTGATTAAACCAACAATTATTTGGGGGTTTAATCGAAGTAGTCTTCGAGGGAATGAACGTGTTAATTCCAAGAAGAATTATTTTCTCTATCATTTCAGCAGCAGCATCGACATTATTGTCTAGGAAACATAATTTCCAATTAAATTGCTGATAAAAATTGTTGAGCTCGGCCCAACGTGCCTTTTCGTATAAATACATTGTCCGCTTCGTGACTGGTTTAGAAGTGATCGAAGATCGGAGAACATATAGGCTGATTAAATGGTACAATGATCCGAATTACGAAGAGGTGCATAAATATTAACCTTGTACTTTTCAGGGTGTGAGGTTAAGAAAAGGTCAAGAATATTATGGTGTTGCCCTTCAACACGCGGAATGTGTGTTGGTTCATTCACCAGTTGCGTCAAGTTGTTATGCGCGGCGAAAAGCTCAGCGTATTGGCCCTCCGGAGATGTATGGCTCGAATGGGAAAGCCAAGAATTATTATGGACATTGAAATCACCAGCAACTGCAATTTCACTGCAATCCCAGAAGCAGTTTTGGGAAAATATTAATATTATAGGTTTTCTAAGTACAGAATTTGGGCAAGATCGCGATGGGCATATTAATATTATTACACGATTTCTAAGGTAGGCGGGATGGTACATTTGTATGGGAAGAAGAAGGGGAGTTGGCAGACTTCCAAGTTTTTGTCTGAAAGTTAGTATAGTTATAGGTTTACTAAGTACAGAATTTGGGCAAGATCGCGTTGGTCATGTTGATATTATTAAACGATTTATAAGGTAGGCGGGATGGTACATTTGTATGGGAGGTACCAGAAGGGGAGTTGCCAGACTTCCAATTTTTTGTCCAAAACTCTTTCCAGCCGTAGCTTTACTAACTACAGAATGTGGGCAAGATCGCGTTGATCACATTGATAATATTACACGGTTTATACGGGGTGGAATGGTCCATATGTATGGGAGGTACCAGAAGGGGAGTTGCTAGACTTCCAAGTTTTTGTCTGAAGCTTTGTATAGTTATAGGTTTACTAAGTACAGAATTTGGGCCAGATCGCGTTGGGCATGTTGGTGTTATTACACGTATTCTAAGGTAGGCGGGATTGTACATTTGTATGGGAGGTACCAGAAGGAGAGTTGCCAGACTTCCAAGTTTTTGTATGAAAGTTTGTATAGTTATACGTTTACTAAGTACAGAATTTGGGCAAGATCGCGTTGGGCATGTTGATATTATTAAACGATTTATAAGGTAGCCGGGATGGTATATTTGTATGGGAGGTACCAGAAGGGGAGTTGCCAGACTTCCAAGTTTTTGTCCAAAACTTTTTCCAGCCGTAGCTTTACCAACTACAGAATGTGGGCAAGATCGCGTTGATCACATTGATAATATTACACGGTTTATACGTTGTGGAATGGTCCATATGTATGGTAGGTACCAGAAGGGTAGTTCCTAGACTTCCAAGTTTTTGTCTGAAACTTTGTATAGTTATAGGTTTACAAAGTACAGAATTTGGGCCAGATCGCGTTGGTCGTATTGATAACATTACACGGCTTATAAGGGGCGGAATGGTACATTTGTATGGGAGGTACCAAAAGGGGAGTTGTCAGACTTCCAAGTTTTTGTCCAAAACTTTTTCAAGCTATAGATTTACTAAATACAAAATTTGGGCAAGATCTCGTTCAGAATGTCATAACAGCAGGAAAAACACTTGCTGGAAGATTATTCCACATACGAGCAGTTCGGCTGAAGAACGAATTTTCTCTATAGTGCGTCGTCCGGTCAACCGGCCATTTGACAATGAACGGATGAGACTCCCTGGATAGCCGAGTATTGCGGCTAAATGTTCTAACTTCAGGGACCAGACGACGGATATCTGACGAACAGATACCGTTAAAATATCTATAGAATAGCGATACACAACCCACATTCCGGCGATGATGAAGGGAGACAATAGAGCTGGATACCCTACCATCCCCTATCATCACCACCGCTCTCCTCTGTACACGGTCCAGAAGCTTCAAAGAGGTTAATGGAGCCCCTGCCCATATATGCGAGTTGTATTCCATTTTAGGCCGCATGTAGGTGGTGTAAATATTTACGAGATCAGATGGAGTGAAGTATTTCTTGCACCGCTTCAAAAAGCCTAAACACTTGAATGCTTCTTTCGACACTTCGAATATATGGCTAGCCCAGCGAGCATCACCCTGTATCTTCATACCCAGAACATCAAGAGTGTCTGATTCGTCGATATCCACATCACCCCTAGAAACTGACGACGATGCTGGATCTGGTGAACGTTTGTGTGACAACAAACAGCACTGGGTCTTTTGCGTATTAAAATCTACTCTATTCATTTAGCCCCACTCACAAATCGTCGCCAAATCGCGGTTAAGTGAGTCATTCATCGTTCGCCTTTTGTTCTCCACCTCCATAGAACCTGGCCGATGATCAAATGAGTACGAATGACAGAGGTTGCTGTCATCCGCAAAGGAGTAGATCAGGTTCACAGTCTGTCCCAACAGGTCGTCAATGAAAATAAGAAATATAGAAGGCGAGAGGACAGAGCCTTGTGGCACTCCTGCGCTCATCCTATGCTCGTTGGATGAGACCCCATCTATAACAACTCGTATAGAGCGATCCCTGAGAAAACTCGATATGAATCGAGAGAAAGTATTACCGACACCAAATACAATAAGTTTTGATATGAATGCTCTGTGCCAGACCCTATCGAACGCCTTGGAAATATCCAGAGCCACGACCTTGCTTTCACCAAGGCGGCGAATGGATCGACTCCATCGTTGCGAAAGGAACACCATCAGGTCTCCAGTAGATCGATTTCTACGGAAGCCATATTGTCGATCATTGAGAAGGCCGTGAGACTCTAAATACCTAATAATTCACAGGATTAGTAGCCTCACCTTTCTTGGGGATCGGCTGAACATTGGCAACTTTCCAACGTGAAGGGTATGTACCAGCACGATACGACATGTTAAAAAGATTGCGCAATGGACGAGCTAGCATCGAAGAGCACTTACATAGGACAAGTGCTGAAATACCATCCGGGCCCGGAGTTGTAGATACGTTTTCGATCGCGGGGAGTGGTTGACTGCTGTCTGGCAAAGATGAATTCTTTGCAAATATTTCAGCCAGAAGATTAGCTTTGTCAACCGGGTCCGTGAATATGTGGTCATCGTTAACGAGAGTTGGAATAGAAGACGAAGAATTGTCCCTTACTCTTTTAACAAATGACCAAAAGCTCTTACTTCCCCTAGGAGAAGAAAGAACTTTAGCACGAAGACGCTGTTCGTGAAGAAGTTTTTCATGCCTAAGTACTCTGGCACACCTTGATCTTGCCTGCTTGCGTAGCAGCTCAGTAGTGGCATTTTTATTTAAATGCCAATTTCTGAACGCTTCCTCTTTAGATCTGACAGCTTCTTTGCATGTCTGATTAAACCAACAATTATTTGGGGGTTTAATCGAAGTAGTCTTCGAGGGAATGAACGTGTTAATTCCAAGAAGAATTATTTTCTCTATCATTTCAGCAGCAGCATCGACATTATTGTCTAGGAAACATAATTTCCAATTAAATTGCTGATAAAAATTGTTGAGCTCGGCCCAACGTGCCTTTTCGTATAAATACATTGTCCGCTTCGTGACTGGTTTAGAAGTGATCGAAGATCGGAGAACATATAGGCTGATTAAATGGTACAATGATCCGAATTACGAAGAGGTGCATAAATATTAACCTTGTACTTTTCAGGGTGTGCGGTTAAGAAAAGGTCAAGAATATTATGGTGTTGCCCTTCAACACGCGGAATGTGTGTTGGTTCATTCACCAGTTGCGTCAAGTTGTTATGCGCGGCGAAAAGCTCAGCGTATTGGCCCTCCGGAGAT
Source organism: Hydrotaea cyrtoneurina (assembly GCA_958296145.1). Classification (NCBI taxonomy): domain Eukaryota; kingdom Metazoa; phylum Arthropoda; class Insecta; order Diptera; family Muscidae; genus Hydrotaea; species Hydrotaea cyrtoneurina. The sequence continues at coordinate 51,151,352 of OY282517.1, forward strand.
GTATGGCTCGAATGGGAAAGCCAAGAATTATTATGGACATTGAAATCACCAGCAACTGCAATTTCACTGCAATCCCAGAAGCAGTTTTGGGAAAATATTAATATTATAGGTTTTCTAAGTACAGAATTTGGGCAAGATCGCGATGGGCATATTAATATTATTACAGATTTCTAAGGTAGGCGGGATGGTACATTTGTATGGGAAGAAGAAGGGGAGTTGCCAGACTTCCAAGTTTTTGTCTGAAAGTTAGTATAGTTATAGGTTTACTAAGTACAGAATTTGGGCAAGATCGCATTGGTCATGTTGATATTATTAAACGATTCCCATTTGTATGGGAGGTACCAGAAGGGGAGTTGCCAGACTTCCAATTTTTTGTCCAAAACTCTTTCCAGCCGTAGCTTTACTAACTACAGAATGTGGGCAAGATCGCGTTGATCACATTGATAATATTACACGGTTTATACGGGGTGGAATGGTCCATATGTATGGGAGGTACCAGAAGGGGAGTTGCTAGACTTCCAAGTTTTTGTCTGAAACTTTGTATAGTTATAGGTTTACTAAGTACAGAATTTGGGCCAGATCGCGTTGGGCATGTTGGTGTTATTACACGTATTCTAAGGTAGGCGGGATTGTACATTTGTATGGGAGGTACCAGAAGGAGAGTTGCCAGACTTCCAAGTTTTTGTATGAAAGTTTGTATAGTTATAGGTTTACTAAGTACAGAATTTGGGCAAGATCGCGTTGGGCATGTTGATATTATTAAACGATTTATAAAGTAGCCGGGATGGTATATTTGTATGGGAGGTACCAGAAGGGGAGTTGCCAGACTTCCAAGTTTTTGTCCAAAATTTTTTCCAGCCGTAGCTTTACCAACTACAGAATGTGGGCAAGATCGCGTTGATCACATTGATAATATTACACGGTTTATACGGGGTGGAATGGTCCATATGTATGGTAGGTACCAGAAGGGTAGTTCCTAGACTTCCAAGTTTTTGTCTGAAACTTTGTATAGTTATAGGTTTACAAAGTACAGAATTTGGGCCAGATCGCGTTGGTCGTATTGATAACATTACACGGCTTATAAGGGGCGGAATGGTACATTTGTATGGGAGGTACCAAAAGGGGAGTTGTCAGACTTCCAAGTTTTTGTCCAAAACTTTTTCAAGCTATAGATTTACTAAATACAAAATTTGGGCAAGATCTCGTTCAGAATGTCATAACAGCAGGAAAAACACTTGCTGGAAGATTATTCCACATACGAGCAGTTCGGCTGAAGAACGAATTTTCTCTATAGTGCGTCGTCCGGTCAACCGGCCATTTGACAATGAACGGATGAGACTCCCTGGATAGCCGAGTATTGCGGCTAAATGTTCTAACTTCAGGGACCAGACGACGGATATCTGACGAACAGATACCGTTAAAATATCTATAGAATAGCGATACACAACCCACATTCCGGCGATGATGAAGGGAGACAATAGAGCTGGATACCCTACCATCCCCTATCATCACCACCGCTCTCCTCTGTACACGGTCCAGAAGCTTCAAAGAGGTTAATGGAGCCCCTGCCCATATATGCGAGTTGTATTCCATTTTAGGCCGCATGTAGGTGGTGTAAATATTTACGAGATCAGATGGAGTGAAGTATTTCTTGCACCGCTTCAAAAAGCCTAAACACTTGAATGCTTCTTTCGACACTTCGAATATATGGCTAGCCCAGCGAGCATCACCCTGTATCTTCATACCCAGAACATCAAGAGTGTCTGATTCGTCGATATCCACATCACCCCTAGAAACTGACGACGATGCTGGATCTGGTGAACGTTTGTGTGACAACAAACAGCACTGGGTCTTTTGCGTATTAAAATCTACTCTATTCATTTAGCCCCACTCACAAATCGTCGCCAAATCGCGGTTAAGTGAGTCATTCATCGTTCGCCTTTTGTTCTCCACCTCCATAGAACCTGGCCGATGATCAAATGAGTACGAATGACAGAGGTTGCTGTCATCCGCAAAGGAGTAGATCGGGTTCACAGTCTGACCCAACAGGTCGTCAATGAAAATAAGAAATATAGAAGGAGAGAGGACAGAGGACAGAGCCTTGTGGCACTCCTGCGCTCATCCTATGCTCGTTGGATGAGACCCCATCTATAACAACTCGTATAGAGCGATCCCTGAGAAAACTCGATATGAATCGAGAGAAAGTATTACCGACACCAAATACAATATGTTTTGTTATGAATGCTCTGTGCCAGACCCTATCGAACGCCTTGGAAATATCCAGAGCCACGACCTTGCTTTCACCAAGGCGGCGAATGGATCGACTCCATCGTTCCGAAAGGAACACCATCAGGTCTCCAGTAGATCGATTTCTACGGAAGCCATATTGTCGATCATTGAGAAGGCCGTGAGACTCTAAATACCTAATAATTCGCAGGATTAGTAGCCTCACCTTTCTTTGGGATCGGCTGAACATTGGCAACTTTCCAACGTGAAGGGTATGTACCAGCACGATACGACATGTTAAAAAGATTGCGCAATGGACGAGCTAGCATCGAAGATCACTTACATAGGACAAGTGCTGAAATACCATCCGGGCCCGGAGTTTTAGATACGTTTTCGATCGCGGGGAGTGGTTGACTGCTGTCTGGCAAAGATGAATTCTTTGCAAATATTTCAGCCAGAAGATTAGCTTTGTCAACCGGGTCCGTGAATATGTGGTCATCGTTAACGAGAGTTGGAATAGAAGACGAAGAATTGTCCCTTACTCTTTTAACAAATGCCCAAAAGCTCTTACTTCCCCTAGGAGAAGAAAGAACTTTAGCACGAAGACGCTGTTCGTGAAGAAGTTTTTCATGCCTAAGTACTCTGGCACACCTTGATCTTGCCTGCTTGCGTAGCAGCTCAATAGTGGCATTTTTATTTAAATGCCAATTTCTGAACGCTTCCTCTTTAGATCTGACAGCTTCTTTGCATGTCTGATTAAACCAACAATTATTTGGGGGTTTAATCGAAGTAGTCTTCGAGGGAATGAACGTGTTAATTCCAAGAAGAATTATTTTCTCTATCATTTCAGCAGCAGCATCGACATTATTGTCTAGGAAACATAATTTCCAATTAAATTGCTGATAAAAATTGTTGAGCTCGGCCCAACGTGCCTTTTCGTATAAATACATTGTCCGCTTCGTGACTGGTTTAGAAGTGATCGAAGATCGGAGAACATATAGGCTGATTAAATGGTACAATGATCCGAATTACGAAGAGGTGCATAAATATTAACCTTGTACTTTTCAGGGTGTGAGGTTAAGAAAAGGTCAAGAATATTATGGTGTTGCCCTTCAACACGCGGAATGTGTGTTGGTTCATTCACCAGTTGCGTCAAGTTGTTATGCGCGGCGAAAAGTTCAGCGTATTGGCCCTCCGGAGATGTATGGCTCGAATGGGAAAGCCAAGAATTATTATGGACATTGAAATCACCAGCAACTGCAATTTCACTGCAATCCCAGAAGCAGTTTTGGGAAAATATTAATATTATAGGTTTTCTAAGTACAGAATTTGGGCAAGATCGCGATGGGCATATTAATATTATTACACGATTTCTAAGGTAGGCGGGATGGTACATTTGTATGGGAGGTACCAGAAGGGGTGTGGCCATATAGCCCATATGCAATCCCAGAATCAGTTTTGGGAAAATATTAAGCCGTGCCAAATTTGAAAGCGATTGTTTAACTCTTTCGAAAGTTATCGTGCGTACCAGCAGGACGGACGGACAGACGGACATGGCTCAAACGATTCAGAAAGTCATGAATCGAATTTGGTTCAAAGACACCTGGGGTCTAATGTGGATATTTCTATTTGTCACACTTTTGAGGCGTATCAAATGATATATACCCACCTACCCGTAGGGTGAGGGTATACAAATATTGTAGAGTTTTTTCTCGGAAATTTTATGTAAGTACCAGAGCGGAGTTGCCAGACTTCCACGTTTTCGTCCAAAACTTTGTCTGGCAATAGCTTTACTAACTACTGAATTTGGGGAAGATCGCGTTGATCATATTCATAATATTACACGGTTTATAAGGGGTGGAATGGTCCATTTGTATGGTAGGTACCAGAAGGGGAGTTGCCAGACTACCATGTTTTTGTTCAAAACTTTTTCTAGTTATTGCTTTACCAAATACAAAGTTTGGACAAGATCGAGTTGATCATATTGATAATATTACACGGTTTATAAGGGGTGGAATGGTCCATTTGTATGGTAGGTACCAGAAGGGGAGTTGCCAGACTACCATGTTTTTGTTCAAAATTTTTTCTAGTTATTGCTTTACCAAATACAAAGTTTGGGCAAGATCCCGTTGGGAATATTGATATTATTACACGATTTCTTAGGTAGGCGAGATGGTCCATATGTATGGGAGGTACCAGAAAGAGAGTTGCCAGACTACCATGTTTTTATTCAAAACTTTGTCTAGTTATAGCTTTACTAAATACTGAATTTGGGAAGATCGCGTTGTTCATAGTGATAATATTACACGGTTTATAAGGGGCGGGATGGTATATGTGCAAGAAGTTGACAGATTTCCAGGTTTTTGTCCGAAATTTTTCCAGCTATAGCTTTACTAAGTACAGAATTTGGGCAAGATCGCGGTGACCGCATTGATAACAATACACGGCCTATAAGGGACGGAATGGTACATTTGTATGGGTGGAACCAAAAGGGGAGTTGCCAGACTTCCAAGTTGTTGTTCAAAACATTTTCAAGCTATAGGTTTACTAAGCACAGAATTTGGGAAAGATCGCGGTGACCGCATTGATAACAATACACGGCCTATAAGGGACGGAATGGTACATTTGTATTGTAGGTACCAGAAGGGGAGTTACCAGACTTCCAAGTTTTTGTCCAAAACTTTTTCAAGCTATAGCTTTACTAAGTACAGAATTTGGGCAAGATCGCGGTGACCGCATTGATAACAATACACGGCCTATAAGGGACGGAATGGTACATTTGTATGGGTGGAACCAAAAGGGGAGTTGCCAGACTTCCAAGTTGTTGTTCAAAACATTTTCAAGCTATAGGTTTACTAAGCACAGAATTTGGGCAAGATCGCGTTGATCATATTCATAATATTACACGGTTTATAAGGGGTGGAATGGTCCATATGTATGGCAGGTACCAGAAGGGGAGTTACCAGATTTCCAAGTTTTTGACCGAAACTTTGTCTGGCAATAGCTTTACTAACTAACGAATTTGGGCAAGATCGCGTTGATCATATTGATAATATTACACGTTTCTAAGGGGCGGGATGGAACATTTGTATGGCAGGTACCAGAAGGGGAGTTACCAGACTTCCAAGTTTTTGCCCGAAACTTTGTCTGGCAATAGCTTTACTAAGTAACTAATTTGGCCAAGATCGCGTTGATCATATTGATAATATTACACGATTCTAAGGGGTGGGATGGTACATTTGTATGGCAGGTACCAGAAGGGGAGTTGCCAGACTTCCAAGTTTTTCTCCAAAACCTTTTCAAGCTATAGCTTTACTAACTATCGAATTTGGGCAAGATCGCGTTGATCATATTCATAATATTACATGGTTTATAAGGGGTGGAATGGTCCATATGTATGTGAGGTACCAAAAGGGGAGTTGCCAGACTTCCAAGTTTTTCTCCAAAACTTTTTCAAGCTATAGCTTTACTAACTATCGAATTTGAGCAATATCGCGTTGAACATATTCATAATATTACACGGTTTATAAGGGGTGGAATGGTCCATATGTATGGCAGGTACCAGAAGGGGAGTTACCAGATTTCCAAGTTTTTGACCGAAACTTTGTCTGGCAATAGCTTTACTAACTAACGAATTTGGGCAAGGTCGCGTTGATCATATTCATAATATTACACGGTTTATAAGGGGTGGAATGGTCCATTTGTATGGTAGGTACCAGAAGGGGAGTTGCCAGACTACCATGTTTTTGTTCAAAACTTTTTCTAGTTATTGCTTTACCAAATACAAAGTTTGGGCAAGATCGAGTTGATCATATTGATAATATTACACGGTTTATAAGGGGTGGAATGGTCCATTTGTATGGTAGGTACCAGAAGGGGAGTTGCCAGACTACCATGTTTTTGTTCAAAACTTTTTCTAGTTATTGCTTTACCAAATACAAAGTTTGGGCAAGATCCCGTTGGGAATATTGATATTATTACACGATTTCTTAGGTAGGCGGGATGGTCCATATGTATGGGAGGTACCAGAAAGAGAGTTGCCAGACTACCATGTTTTTATTCAAAACTTTGTCTAGTTATAGCTTTACTAAATACTGAATTTGGGAAGATCGCGTTGTTCATAGTGATAATATTACACGGTTTATAAGGGGCGGGATGGTATATGTGCAAGAAGTTGACAGATTTCCAGGTTTTTGTCCGAAACTTTTTCCAGCTATAGCTTTACTAAGTACAGAATTTGGGCAAGATCGCGGTGACCGCATTGATAACAATACACGGCCTATAAGGGACGGAATGGTACATTTGTATGGGTGGAACCAAAAGGGGAGTTGCCAGACTTCCAAGTTGTTGTTCAAAACATTTTCAAGCTATAGGTTTACTAAGCACAGAATTTGGGCAAGATCGCGGTGACCGCATTGATAACAATACACGGCCTATAAGGGACGGAATGGTACATTTGTATGGGTGGAACCAAAAGGGGAGTTGCCAGACTTCCAAGTTGTTGTTCAAAACATTTTCAAGCTATAGGTTTACTAAGCACAGAATTTGGGCAAGATCGCGTTGATCATATTGATAATATTACACGTTTCTAAGGGGCGGGATGGAACATTTGTGTGGCAGGTACCAGAAGGGGAGTTACCAGACTTCCAAGTTTTTGCCCGAAACCTTTTCAAGCTATAGCTTTACTAACTATCGAATTTGGGCAAGATCGCGTTGATCATATTCATAATATTACATGGTTTATAAGGGGTGGAATGGTCCATATGTATGTGAGGTACCAAAAGGGGAGTTGCCAGACTTCCAAGTTTTTCTCCAAAACTTTTTCAAGCTATAGCTTTACTAACTATCGAATTTGAGCAAGATCGCGTTGAACATATTCATAATATTACACGGTTTATAGGGGGTGGAATGGTCCATATGTATGGGAGGTACCAGAAGGGGAGTTACCAGACTTCCAAGTTTTTGTCCGAAACTTTGTCTGGCAATAGCTTTACTAACTAACGAATTTGGGCAAGATCGCGGTGATCATATTGATAATATTACACGTTTCTAAGGGGGCGGGATGGTACATTTGTATGGCAGGTACCAGAAGGGGAGTTACCAGTCTTCCAAGTTTTTGTCCGAAACTTTGTCTGGCAATAGTTTTACTAAGTAACTAATTTGGGCAAGATCGCGTTGATCATATTGATAATATTACACGTTTCTAAGGGGTCGGGATGGTACATTTGTATGGCAGGTACCAGAAGGGGAGTTGCCAGACTTCCAAGTTTTTCTCCAAAACTTTTTCAAGCTATAGCTTTACTAACTATCGAATTTGGGCAAGATCGCGTTGATCATATTCATAATATTACACGTTTCTAAGGGGCCGGGATGGTACATTTGTATGGCAGGTACCAGAAGGGGAGTTACCAGACTTCCAAGTTTTTCTCCAAAACTTTTTCAAGCTATAGCTTTACTAACTATCGAATTTGAGCAATATCGCGTTGAACATATTCATAATATTACACGGTTTATAAGGGGTGGAATGGTCAATATGTATGGCAGGTACCAGAAGGGGAGTTACCAGATTTCCAAGTTTTTGACCGAAACTTTGTCTGGCAATAGCTTTACTAACTAACGAATTTGGGCAAGATCGCGTTGATCATATTCATAATATTACACGGTTTATAAGGGGTGGAATGGTCCATTTGTATGGTAGGTACCAGAAGGGGAGTTGCCAGACTACCATGTTTTTGTTCAAAACTTTTTCTAGTTATTGCTTTACCAAATACAAAGTTTGGGCAAGATCGAGTTGATCATATTGATAATATTACACGGTTTATAAGGGGTGGAATGGTCCATTTGTATGGTAGGTACCAGAAGGGGAGTTGCCAGACTACCATGTTTTTGTTCAAAACTTTTTCTAGTTATTGCTTTACCAAATACAAAGTTTGGGCAAGATCCCGTTGGGAATATTGATATTATTACACGATTTCTTAGGTAGGCGGGATGGTCCATATGTATGGGAGGTACCAGAAAGAGAGTTGCCAGACTACCATGTTTTTATTCAAAACTTTGTCTAGTTATAGCTTTACTAAATACTGAATTTGGGAAGATCGCGTTGTTCATAGTGATAATATTACACGGTTTATAAGGGGCGGGATGGTATATGTGCAAGAAGTTGACAGATTTCCAGGTTTTCGTCCGAAACTTTTTCCAGCTATAGCTTTACTAAGTACAGAATTTGGGCAAGATCGCGGTGACCGCATTGATAACAATACACGGCCTATAAGGGACGGAATGGTACATTTGTATGGGTGGAACCAAAAGGGGAGTTGCCAGACTTCCAAGTTGTTGTTCAAAACATTTTCAAGCTATAGGTTTACTAAGCACAGAATTTGGGCAAGATCGCGGTGACCGCATTGATAACAATACACGGCCTATAAGGGACGGAATGGTACATTTGTATGGGTGGAACCAAAAGGGGAGTTGCCAGACTTCCAAGTTGTTGTTCAAAACATTTTCAAGCTATAGGTTTACTAAGCACAGAATTTGGGCAAGATCGCGTTGATCATATTGATAATATTACACGTTTCTAAGGGGCGGGATGGAACATTTGTGTGGCAGGTACCAGAAGGGGAGTTACCAGACTTCCAAGTTTTTGCCCGAAACCTTTTCAAGCTATAGCTTTACTAACTATCGAATTTGGGCAAGATCGCGTTGATCATATTCATAATATTACATGGTTTATAAGGGGTGGAATGGTCCATATGTATGTGAGGTACCAAAAGGGGAGTTGCCAGACTTCCAAGTTTTTCTCCAAAACTTTTTCAAGCTATAGCTTTACTAACTATCGAATTTGAGCAAGATCGCGTTGAACATATTCATAATATTACACGGTTTATAAGGGGTGGAATGGTCCATATGTATGGGAGGTACCAGAAGGGGAGTTACCAGACTTCCAAGTTTTTGTCCGAAACTTTGTCTGGCAATAGCTTTACTAACTATCGAATTTGGGCAAGATCGCGGTGATAATATTGATAATATTACACGTTTCTAAGGGGCCGGGATGGTACATTTGTATGGCAGGTACCAGAAGGGGAGTTACCAGACTTCCAAGTTTTTCTCCAAAACTTTTTCAAGCTATAGCTTTACTAACTATCGAATTTGAGCAAGATCGCGTTGAACATATTCATAATATTACACGGTTTATAAGGGGTGGAATGGTCCATATGTATGGGAGGTACCAGAAGGGGAGTTACCAGACTTCCAAGTTTTTGTCCGAAACTTTGTCTGGCAATAGCTTTACTAACTAACGAATTTGGGCAAGATCGCGTTGATCATATTGATAATATTACACGTTTCTAAGAGGGCGGGATGGTACATTTGTATGGCAGGTACCAGAAGGGGAGTTGCCAGACTTCCAAGTTCTTCTCCAAAACTTTTCCAAGCTATAGCTTTACTAACTATCGAATTTGGGCAAGATCGCGCTGATCATATTCATAATATTACACGGTTTACAAGGGGTGGAATGGTCCATATGTATGGGAGGTACCAGAAGGGGAGTTACCAGACTTCCAAGTTTTTGTCCGAAACTTTGTCTGGCAATAGCTTTACTAACTATCGAATTTGGGCAAGATCGCGGTGATAATATTGATAATATTACACGTTTCTAAGGGGGGCGGGATGGTACATTTGTAGGGCAGGTACCAGAAGGGGAGTTGCCAGACTTCCAAGTTTTTCTCCAACACTTTTTCAAGCTATAGCTTTACTAACTATCGAATTTGGGCAAGATCGCCTTGATCATATTCATAATATTACACGGTTTATAAGGGGTGGAATGGTCCATATGTATGGGAGGTACCAGAAAGAGAGTTGCCAGACTACCATGTTTTTATTCAAAACTTTGTCTAGTTATAGCTTTACTAAATACTGAATTTGGGAAGATCGCGTTGTTCATATTGATAATATTACACGGTTTATAAGGTGTGGAATTGTCCATTTGTATGGCAGGTACCAGAAGGGGAGTTACCAGACTTCCAAGTTTTTGTCCGAAACTTTGTCCAGTTATACGTTAACGACTACTGAATTTGGCCAAGATCGAACCTGCGCGTGTTGATATAGCACGTTTATATATGCGAAATAGCGCATTTGTATGGGAAGTACCCGAAGGGGTGTGGCCATATATCCCATATGCAATCCCAGAAGCAGTTTTGGAAACATATTAAGCCATGCCAAATTTCAGAGCGATTGTTTAACTCTTTCGAAAGTTATCGTGCGTACCAGCAGGACAGACGGACGGACAGATGGACATGGCTCAAACGATTCAGAAAGTCATGAATCGGTGCAAAGACACCTGGGGTCTAATGTGGATATTTCTATGTGTTACACTTTTGAGCCGTATCGAATGATATATACCCTCCTATCCGTAGGGTGAAGGTATAAATATTGTAGAGTTTTTTTTTGAAAATTGTATGTAAGTACCAGAAGCGGAGTTGCCAGACACGTTTTCGTCCGAAACTTTATCCAGTTATACCTTTACATACTACGGAATTTGGGCAAGATCTCGTTGGTCATATTGATAACATTACACGGCTTATAAGGGGCGGAATGGTACATTTGTATGGGAGGTACCAAAAGGGGAGTTGCCAGACTTCCAAGTTTTTGTCCAAAACTTTTACAAGCTATAGCTTTACTAAGTACAGAATTTGGGCAAGATCGCGTTGACCGCATTGAGATTATTATACGATTTCTAAGATAGGCGGTATGGTACATTTGTATGGCAGGTACCAGAAGGTGAGTTGCCAGACTTCCAAGTTTTTGTCCGAACCTGTTTCAAGCTATAGCTTTACTAAGTACAGAGTTTGGGCAAGATCGCGTTGACAGCATTGATATTATTATACGATTTCTAAGATAGGCGCGATGGTACATTTGTATGACAGGTACCAGAAGAGGAGTTGCCAGACTTCCAAGTTTTTGTCCAAAACTTTTTCCTGCCATAGCTTTACTAACTACAGAATGTGGGCAAGATGGCGTTGATCACATTGATAATATTACACGGTTTATAAGGGGTGGAATTTGTATGTCAGGTACCAGAAGGGGAGTTGCCAGACTTCCAAGTTTTTGTCCACAACTTTTTCCAGCCATAGCTTTACTAACTACAGAATGTGGGCAAGATCGCGTTGATCACATTGACAATATTACACGGTTTATAAGGGTTGGAATGGTCCGTATGTATGGGAGGTACCAGAAGGGGAGTTGCCAGACTTCCAAGTTTTTGTCTGAAACTTTGTATTGTTATAGGATTACTAAGTACAGAACTGGGGCAAGATGTCGTTGGGCATATTGATATTATTGCACGTTTGCTAACATTACATGGCTTACAAGGGGCGGGATGGTACATTTATATGGGTGGTACCAGAAGGGGTGTTGCCAGACTTCCAAGTTTTTGCCCAGCTTTATCTTTACTAAATAAAAAATTTGGGCAAGATTGCGGTGGTCATATTGAAAGTATTACACGGTTTATAAGGGGCGGGATGGTACATTTGTATGGGAGGTACCAGAAGGGGTGTTGCCAGACTTCCAAGTTTTTGCCCAGCTTTATCTTTACTAAATACAAAATTTGGGCAAGATCTCGTTGGTCATATTGATAACATTACACGGCTTATAAGGGGCGGAATGGTACATTTGTATGGGAGGTACCAAAAGGGGAGTTGCCAGACTTCCAAGTTTTTGTCCAAAACTTTTTCATAATATTCATAATATTACACGGTTTATAAGGGGTGGAATGGTCCATATGTATGGGAGGTACCAGAAGGGGAGTTACCAGAATTCCAAGTTTTTCTCCAAAACTTTTTCAAGCTATAGCTTTACTAACTATCGAATTTGAGCAAGATCGCGTTGAACATATTCATAATATTACACGGTTTATAAGGGGTGGAATGGTCCATATGTATGGGAGGTACCAGAAGGGGAGTTACCAGACTTCCAAGTTTTTGTCCGAAACTTTGTCTGGCAATAGTTTTACTAAGTAACTAATTTGGGCAAGATCGCGTTGATCATATTGATAATATTACACGTTTCTAAGGGGTCGGGATGGTACATTTGTATGGCAGGTACCAGAAGGGGAGTTGCCAGACTTCCAAGTTTTTCTCCAAAACTTTTTCAAGCTATAGCTTTACTAACTATCGAATTTGGGCAAGATCGCGTTGATCATATTCATAATATTACACGTTTCTAAGGGGCCGGGATGGTACATTTGTATGGCAGGTACCAGAAGGGGAGTTACCAGACTTCCAAGTTTTTGTCCAAAACTTTTTCAAGCTATAGCTTTACTAACTATCGAATTTGGGCAAGATCGCCTTGATCATATTCATAATATTACACGGTTTATAAGGGGTGGAATGGTCCATATGTATGGGAGGTACCAGAAGGGGAGTTACCAGACTTCCAAGTTTTTGTCCGAAACTTTGTCTGGCAATAGCTTTACTAACTAACGAATTTGGGCAAGATCGCGGTGATCATATTGATAATATTACACGTTTCTAAGGGGGCGGGATGGTACATTTGTATGGCAGGTACCAGAAGGGGAGTTACCAGTCTTCCAAGTTTTTGTCCGAAACTTTGTCTGGCAATAGCTTTACTAACTATCGAATTTGGGCAAGATCGCGGTGATAATATTGATAATATTACACGTTTCTAAGGGGGGCGGGATGGTACATTTGTAGGGCAGGTACCAGAAGGGGAGTTGCCAGACTTCCAAGTTTTTGTCCAAAACTTTTTCAAGCTATAGCTTTACTAACTATCGAATTTGGGCAAGATCGCCTTGATCATATTCATAATATTACACGGTTTATAAGGGGTGGAATGGTCCATATGTATGGGAGGTACCAGAAAGAGAGTTGCCAGACTACCATGTTTTTATTCAAAACTTTGTCTAGTTATAGCTTTACTAAATACTGAATTTGGGAAGATCGCGTTGTTCATATTGATAATATTACACGGTTTATAAGGTGTGGAATTGTCCATTTGTATGGCAGGTACCAGAAGGGGAGTTACCAGACTTCCAAGTTTTTGTCCGAAACTTTGTCCAGTTATACGTTAACGACTACTGAATTTGGCCAAGATCGAACCTGCGCGTGTTGATATAGCACGTTTATATATGCGAAATAGCGCATTTGTATGGGAAGTACCCGAAGGGGTGTGGCCATATATCCCATACGCAATCCCAGAAGCAGTTTTGGAAACATATTAAGCCATGCCAAATTTCAGAGCGATTGTTTAACTCTTTCGAAAGTTATCGTGCGTACCAGCAGGACAGACGGACGGACAGATGGACATGGCTCAAACGATTCAGAAAGTCATGAATCGGTGCAAAGACACCTGGGGTCTAATGTGGATATTTCTATGTGTTACACTTTTGAGCCGTATCGAATGATATATACCCTCCTATCCGTAGGGTGAAGGTATAAATATTGTAGAGTTTTTTTTTGAAAATTGTATGTAAGTACCAGAAGCGGAGTTGCCAGACACGTTTTCGTCCGAAACTTTATCCAGTTATACCTTTACATACTACGGAATTTGGGCAAGATCTCGTTGGTCATATTGATAACATTACACGGCTTATAAGGGGCGGAATGGTACATTTGTATGGGAGGTACCAAAAGGGGAGTTGCCAGACTTCCAAGTTTTTGTCCAAAACTTTTACAAGCTATAGCTTTACTAAGTACAGAATTTGGGCAAGATCGCGTTGACCGCATTGAGATTATTATACGATTTCTAAGATAGGCGGTATGGTACATTTGTATGGCAGGTACCAGAAGGTGAGTTGCCAGACTTCCAAGTTTTTGTCCGAACCTGTTTCAAGCTATAGCTTTACTAAGTACAGAGTTTGGGCAAGATCGCGTTGACAGCATTGATATTATTATACGATTTCTAAGATAGGCGCGATGGTACATTTGTATGACAGGTACCAGAAGAGGAGTTGCCAGACTTCCAAGTTTTTGTCCAAAACTTTTTCCTGCCATAGCTTTACTAACTACAGAATGTGGGCAAGATGGCGTTGATCACATTGATAATATTACACGGTTTATAAGGGGTGGAATTTGTATGTCAGGTACCAGAAGGGGAGTTGCCAGACTTCCAAGTTTTTGTCCACAACTTTTTCCAGCCATAGCTTTACTAACTACAGAATGTGGGCAAGATCGCGTTGATCACATTGACAATATTACACGGTTTATAAGGGTTGGAATGGTCCGTATGTATGGGAGGTACCAGAAGGGGAGTTGCCAGACTTCCAAGTTTTTGTCTGAAACTTTGTATTGTTATAGGATTACTAAGTACAGAACTGGGGCAAGATGTCGTTGGGCATATTGATATTATTGCACGTTTGCTAACATTACATGGCTTACAAGGGGCGGGATGGTACATTTATATGGGTGGTACCAGAAGGGGTGTTGCCAGACTTCCAAGTTTTTGCCCAGCTTTATCTTTACTAAATAAAAAATTTGGGCAAGATTGCGTTGGTCATATTGAAAGTATTACACGGTTTATAAGGGGCGGGATGGTACATTTGTATGGGAGGTACCAGAAGGGGTGTTGCCAGACTTCCAAGTTTTTGCCCAGCTTTATCTTTACTAAATACAAAATTTGGGCAAGATCTCGTTGGTCATATTGATAACATTACACGGCTTATAAGGGGCGGAATGGTACATTTGTATGGGAGGTACCAAAAGGGGAGTTGCCAGACTTCCAAGTTTTTGTCCAAAACTTTTTCAAGCTATAGCTTTACTAAGTACAGAATTTGGGCAAGATCGCGTTGACCGCATTGATATTTTTACACGATTTCTAAGATAGGCGGGATGGTACATTTGTATGGCAGGTACCAGAAGGTGAGTTGCCAGTCTTCCAAGTTTTTGTCCGAAACTTTGTATAGTTATAGGTTTACTAAGTGCAGAATTTGGGCAAGATCGCGTTGGGGATGTTGATATTATTACACGATTTTTAAGGTAGGCGGGATGGTATATTTGTATGGGAGGTACCAGAAGGTGAGTTGCCAGACTTCCATGTTTTTGTCCAAAACTTAGTCTAGCTATAGATTTACTAAGTACAGAATTTGGGCAAGATCGCGTTGATCGCATTGATATTATTACACGATTTCTAATATAGGCGGTATGGTTCATTTGTATGGCAGGTACCAGAAGGGGAGTTGCCAGACTTCCAAATTTTTGTCCAAAACTTGTTCCAGCCATAGGTTTACTAACTACCGAATTTGGGGAAGATCGCGTTGATCATATTGATAATATTACACGGTTTATAAGATGTGGAATGGTCCATATGTATGGGAGGTACCAGAAGGGGAGTTGCCAGACTTCCAAGTTTTTGTCCGAACCTGTTTCAAGCTATAGCTTTACTAAGTACAGAATTTGGGCAAGATCGCGTTGACAGCATTGATATTATTATACGATTTCTAAGATAGGCGCGATGGTACATTTGTATGACAGGTACCAGAAGAGGAGTTGCCAGACTTCCAAGTTTTTGTCCAAAACTTTTTCCTGCCATAGCTTTACTAACTACAGAATGTGGGCAAGATGGCGTTGATCACATTGATAATATTACACGGTTTATAAGGGGTGGAATTTGTATGTCAGGTACCAGAAAGGGAGTTGCCAGACTTCCAAGTTTTTGTCCACAACTTTTTCCAGCCATAGCTTTACTAACTACAGAATGTGGGCAAGATCGCGTTGATCACATTGACAATATTACACGGTTTATAAGGGTTGGAATGGTCCGTATGTATGGGAGGTACCAGAAGGGGAGTTGCCAGTCTTCCAAGTTTTTGTCTGAAACTTTGTATAGTTATAGGATTACTAAGTACAGAACTGGGGCAAGATGTCGTTGGGCATATTGATATTATTGCACGTTTGCTAACATTACATGGCTTACAAGGGGCGGGATGGTACATTTATATGGGTGGTACCAGAAGGGGTGTTGCCAGACTTCCAAGTTTTTGCCCAGCTTTATCTTTACTAAATAAAAAATTTGGGCAAGATTGCGTTGGTCATATTGAAAGTATTACACGGTTTATAAGGGGCGGGATGGTACATTTGTATGGGAGGTACCAGAAGGGGAGTTGCCAGACTTCCAAGTTTTTGTCCGAAACTTTGTCCAGTTATACGTTAACGACTACTGAATTTGGCCAAGATCGAACCTGCGCGTGTTGATATAGCACGTTTATATATGCGAAATAGCGCATTTGTATGGGAGGTACCCGAATGGGTGTGTCCATATAGCCCATATGCAATACCAGAAGCAGTTTTGGAAACATATTAAGCCATGCCAAATTTTAAAGCGATTGTTTAACTCTTTCGAAAGTTATCGTGCGTACCAGCAGGACAGACGGACGGACAGATGGACATGGCTCAAACGATTCAGAAAGTCATGAATCGGTTCAAAGACACCTGGGGTCTAATGTGGATATTTCTATGTGTTACACTTTTGAGCCGTATCGAATGATATATACCCTCCTATCCGTAGGGTGAAGGTATAAATATTGTAGTTTTTTTTTGAAAATTGTATGTAAGTACCAGAAGCGGAGTTGCCAGACACGTTTTCGTCCGAAACTTTATCCAGTTATACCTTTACATACTACGGAATTTGGGCAAGATCTCGTTGGTCATATTGATAACATTACACGGCTTATAAGGGGCGGAATGGTACATTTGTATGGGAGGTACCAAAAGGGGAGTTGCCAGACTTCCAAGTTTTTGTCCAAAACTTTTACAAGCTATAGCTTTACTAAGTACAGAATTTGGGCAAGATCGCGTTGACCGCATTGATATTATTATACGATTTCTAAGATAGGCGGTATGGTACATTTGTATGGCAGGTACCAGAAGGTAAGTTGCCAGACTCCAAGTTTTTGTCCGAAACTTTGTATAGTTATAGGTTTACTAAGTGCAGAATTTGGGGAAGATCGCGTTGGGGATGTTGATATTATTACACGATTTCTAAGGTAGGCGGGATGGTATATTTGTATGGGAGGTACCAGAAGGTGAGTTGCCAGACTTCCATGTTTTTGTCCAAAACTTAGTCTAGCTATAGATTTACTAAGTACAGAATTTGGGCAAGATCGCGTTGATCGCATTGATATTATTACACGATTTCTAATATAGGCGGTATGGTTCATTTGTATGGCAGGTACCAGAAGGGGAGTTGCCAGACTTCCAAATTTTTGTCCAAAACTTGTTCCAGCCATAGGTTTACTAACTACCGAATTTGGGGAAGATCGCGTTGATCATATTGATAATATTACACGGTTTATATGATGTGGAATGGTCCATATGTATGGGAGGTACCAGAAGGGGAGTTGCCAGACTTCCAAGTTTTTGTCCGAACCTGTTTCAAGCTATAGCTTTACTAAGTACAGAATTTGGGCAAGATCGCGTTGGGCATATTGATATTATTACACGATTTCTAAGGTAGGCGGGATGGTATATTTTTATGGGAGACTTCCAGAGACTTTTCTCGAAAATTGTATGTAAGTACCAGAAGGGGTGTTGCCAGACTTCCAAGTTTTTGCCCAGCTTTATCTTTACTAAATAAAAAATTGGGCAAGATCGCGTGGGTCATATTTATAGTATTACACGGTTTATAAGGGGCGGGATGGTACATTTGTATGCGAGGTACCAGAAGGGGAGTTGCCAGACTTCCAAGTTTTTGTCCGAACCTGTTTCAAGCTATAGCTTTACTAAGTACAGAATTTGGGCAAGATCGCGTTGACAGCATTGATATTATTACACGATTTCTAAGGTAGGCGGGATGGTATATTTTTATGGGAGACTTCCAGAGACTTTTCTCGAAAATTGTATGTAAGTACCAGAAGGGGAGTTGCCAGACTTCCATGTTTTCATCCAAAACTTTGTCTAGCTATAGATTTACTAAATAGGTACCAGAAGGGGAGTTGTCAGACTTCCATGTTTTTGTCCAAAACTTTTTCCAGCCATAGCTTTACTAACTACCGAATTTGGGCAAGATCGCGTTGATCATATTGATAGTATTACACGATTTCTAATGGGGCGGGATGGTACATTGGCCATAGCTTTACTAACTACCGAATTTGGGCAAGATCTCGTTGATCATATTGATAATATTACACGGCTTATAAGGGGTGGAAAGGTCCATTTGTGTGAGAGGTGCCAGAAGGGGAGTTGTCAGACTTCCATGTTTTTGTCCAAAACTTTTTCCAGCCATAGCTTTACTAACTACCGAATTTGGGCAAGATCGCGTTGATCATATTGATAGTATTACACGATTTCTAATGGGGCGGGATGGTACATTGGCCATAGCTTTACTAACTACCGAATTTGGGCAAGATCTCGTTGATCATATTGATAATATTACTCGGCTTATAAGGGGTGGAAAGGTCCATTTGTGTGAGAGGTGCCAGAAGGGGAGTTGTCAGACTTCCAAGTTTTTGTCCAAAACTTTTTCCAGCCATAGCTTTACTAACTACCGAATTTGGGCAAGATTGCGTTGGTCATATTGATATTATTACACGATTTCTAAAGTGCGCGAAATAGGCGATTTGTATGGGACGTACCCGAAGGGGTGGGGCCATATAGCCCATATGCAATCCCATAAGCAGTTTTGGAAAAATATTAACCCATGCCAAATTTCAAAGCGATTGTTTAACTCTTTCGAAAGTTATCGTGAGTCACAGCAGGACAGCGGACATACAGACTGACAGACTGACATGGCTCAAACGATTCAGAAAGTCATGAATCGAATTTGGTTCAAAGTCACCTGGGGTCTAATGTGGATATTTCTATGTATTACACTTTTGAGCCGTATCAAATGATATATACGCTCCTACCCGTAGGGTGAGGGTATACAAATATGGTAGAGTTTTGTCTCAAAAATTGTATGTAAGTATCACAAGGAGAGTTGCCAGACTTCCAAGTTTTTGTCCGCTACTTTGTCTTCACTAAATACCGAATTTGGGCAAGATCTCGTAGGTCATATTGATAATATTACACGGTTTATAAAGTGGGCGAAATAGCACATTTGTATGGGAGGTACCCGAAGGGTTGTGGCCATATAGCACATATGCAATCCCAGAAGCAGTTTTGGGGAAATATTTAGCCATGCCAAATTTTAGAGTGATTGTTTAACTCTTTCGAAAGTTATCGAGCGTACCAGCAGGACAGACGGACATGGCTCAAACGATTCAGAAAGTCATGAGTCAAATTTAGTTCAAAGACTCTTGGGGTCTAATGTGGATATTTCTATGTGGCACACTTTTGGGTCGTATCAAATGATATATACAGTCGAACTTCTCTATTACGAACTTCCGTACAACGAAGTTCTCTATATAACGAATTTATTTCCAGAACTCTGCAATTTCGTTAAATTTTCAGTATGTTTTGATCTCCTTATAACGAGTTTCCTTATAGCGAATATTTCTTTACTACGAATTTTTTCTACGCCCGTAACTCGAATGCTCATGCGTTTTTGAACTCCGTATAACGAGTTTTACATAAACACATTTTTCACTCACACACACATATTTTCATTTTTTATTTGTTTTTGTGTGTGAGATTCACATTTCTACTCTCTGTAAGTGAGAGAATTGTAGGCTCGCATAGTAGACTACACGGAAAAATGGAAAAATCAAACGCAGACAAAAATTACCAATTATTTTAAATAAAATTCAACATACATAAAAATAAATTTTTTTTTAAATAATTCTATATTACGAATTTTCTATGTAACGAATTTTTTTTTGGGCCCCTTGAGATTCGCTATATGGAAGTTCGACTGTACCCTCCTATCCGTAGGGTGAGGTTAAAAATATTGTATTACACGGTTTTACAACCAGTGAAAAATTCGCAGTCGGGTTAAACGACTTATACATACCCTCACCATCAGTAAAAACATACAAGTCTCATATTCCATAATAGCAACCTCAAAATACCGCATGTTATAGACAAATATTGTAGAGTTTTTTCTCAAAAATTTTATGTAAGTACAAGAAGGGGAGTTGCCAGACTTCCATGTTTTTGCCCAAAACTTTGTCTAGCTATAGATTTACTAAATACAAAATGTGGGCAAGTTCGCGTTGGTCATATTGATAGTATTACATGGTTTATAAGGCGAGGGATGGTATATTTGTATGGGAGACTTCCAGACTTCCAATTTTTTGTCCAAAACTTAGTCTAACTATACGTTTACTAAATACAAAATTTGGGCAAGATCGCGTTGGGCATGTTGATATTATTACACGATTTATAAAGGGGGCGAAATAGCACATTTGTATAAGAGGTACCAGAAGAGGTGTGGCGATATAGCCCATATGCAATTCCAGAAGCTGTTTTGGGGAAAATATTAAGCCGTGCCAAATTTCAAAGTGATTGTTTAACTCTTTCGAAAGTTATCGTGCGTACCAGCAGGACAGACGGACATGGCTGAAACGATTCAGAAAGTCATGAATCGAATTTAATTCAAAGACTCCTGGGGTCTAATGTGGATACTTCTATGTGGCACACTTTTGAGCCTTATCAAAGATATGTACCCTCCTACCCGTAGGGTGAAGGTATAACCAGTGAAAAAGTGGCAGTCGGGTAAACCGAGTCACCATCAGTAAAAACATACAGGCCTCATATTCCACGATATCTAATGTGGTTATTACACGATTTTTAAAGTGGTTGTAATGGTACATTTGTATGGGAGCTACCAGACTTCCAAGTTTTTGTCCGAAACTTTGTCTGTTATATCTTTACTAAATGCAGACTTTGGGCAAGATCGCAATGGGCATATTGATATTATTACACGATTTATAAGGGGTTGGAATGGTACATTTGTATGGGTGGTACCAGAAGGGGAGTTGCCAGACTACCATGTTTTTGTTTAAAACTTTGTCTAGTTACTGCTTTACTAAATACAGAACTTAGGCAAGATCCCGTTGGGAATCTAAACTGTACATAAAAAGGTCTTGAGAAGTTATTTTAAGAACTCTGTACTGTTGACATAATCTTTAATTGTTTTCCAGTCTGCGCCCCTGAGATGGGTCAAGTCTGTTAAAGTGTCATTTCCCAAGAAACGGGATCTATTATTTGCGAACGCTGGGCAGTGACAGAGGAAATGCTCCAAAGTTTCGTCATCCTCTCCGCATGCCCTACTTTGTCCTATTTTGTGTAGATGCGATTGTAAACCTATGTGCCCTGTTAGAATGCCCATGATCTTACTAGTTTCCGTTTTGCTCAGTTTCAGCAATGTTTTGGATTTATCCTCGTTTGGTTCACCCCACAAGATTCTTGTCGTTTTCCCAATAGTTTCACCATTCCATAGTGTGATATGGGCGTCTGCCGCCCATCTTTTTAGCTCAGAACGCGTAGCTCCGAATGGTTTCGCGTTCTCTAAATTTATTGTTTGCAACTCCCTGGATCGTTGAGCAAAGGTATTGGCTTTCTCGTTTCCTCTTACCCCGTGATGACCAGGCACCCATATGAGACGTATTGTGCCATGTCTGGAATAAGAGTTAATAGCCATTTTACAGTCTAAAACTGTCCTTGATTTAGCCGTTTTAGTCGTTATTGCCTTTATAGCCAATTGGCTATCTGTAAAGATATTTACGTTTGTTGGTCTTGTGTTAGCGCTAAACCTGATCACACACTCTGTAATTGCTCGGATTTCCGCCTGTAGGACCGTGTTATGGTCTGGTAGGCGGAATAAAAGTTCGGTTTCCGGTTCTTCGATGTAAAGTCCCAGCCCCGTCCTTTCCCCTAGTTTCGAACCATCTGTATAAAAGCAGTTTCCAGTTGGTGTCTGCGCTAGGGTTCCATCAATCCAAGATTGTCTGTCTGGTATTAGGGTCTCACACAACTACAACAACTATTGACGTTTCGGGTATTCTATCGGGTACTGATGTTATGTCAGTTAAATTCCCTTCCACTACCTCAACTATTTTTTGATGATATGACCTGTGATCACTTTCGATCCATTCGCCCATTGCTTTGAGTCTCATTGCTGTGAGGGCGGCTTCATATTTAATCTGTATTTCTATTGGTGGGACATTTAAGATAGTCTCTAAAGCCCTATTAGATGTGGTCCTCATTGCTCCGCTTATGCCGAGGCTGCACATACGTTGGACCTTTTGTAATATTTTTATGTTGCACTTCTTTTCCATCGATGTCCACCATACTACTGATGCATAAGTTAGAACAGGTCTAATTACGCTTTTGTAGAGCTAGTGTGTCATCGTTGGATTGAGGCCCCATTTTGAGCCTATGGCTCTTCTACATAAAGACCAGCATCTGTGAACTTTGTTTGCTCGTTCTTCAATGTGGTACTTCCAATTTAGTTTTCTGTCCAAGATTACTCCTAAGTATTTAACTTTGTCTGATATTGAAATTGTTTTGTCTTCTCATTGTCTTCTACATAAAGACCAGCATCTGTGAGCTTTGTTTGCTCGTTCTTCAATGTGGCACTTCCAATTTAGTTTTCTGTCCAAGATTACTCCTAAGTATTTAACCTTGTCTGATATTGAAATTGTTTTGTTAAGGAAAGATGGGTCTATATATGGACCAATCTTTGTTTTCCTTGTAAACAGACATATTTCAGTTTTGTCTGGGTTTACATTTAGACCTCTCGGTCGAGCCCAGTCATATGCAAGTTTTAGGGCAGTTTCGGCCCTTCTGCAAAGTTGGTTTGGATTCTGGCCCCTCAGAAGTATTATAACGTCGTCTGCATAGCAGACTGGTTTAAGTCCTTCGTCAGTTAGGATACTCAGGAGACTGTTAATAGTGGTAACCCATAGCAGTGGTGATAAAATACCTCCTTGTGGTGTTCCCTGTGATACACTGTCTCTTATTTGTATTTCGTGAGACCCACAGTTTATCCATCTATTCCTTAGCATGTGGCTTATCCAGTCTCGTAGAGCCCGGTCCACCTCGAACTGGTCTAAGGATTGAATTAGTGTGTTGGTCTGTACATTATTGAAAGCTCCTCCAATGTCAATGCATACCGCAAGTGTGTACATTTTCCCATTGAAGGATTATTCTATGTTTTGCACTACCTCATGTAGGGCGGTGTCCACTGACCGTCCTTTAACGTATGCATGTTGTTTAAATTTTAGCATTTCGCTTGGAATCTTTCTTTTGATCATGGTATCCACTATGCGCTCCATGGTTTTGAGTAAGAAAGATGTTAGGCTTATTGGTCGATAAGCCTTAGCTGTTGCATAACTTGCCTTGCCTGGTTTGGGTATGAAAACAACTCTTGCCTCCTGCCAGGCTTTCGGCGTGTATGAGAATTTTAGGCATGCTGTGAAAATAACGGCTAGATGAGTTGACATGTAGTGCGCCTCCATCTGTAGTAGTGCCGGTGTTCAAAACAGCGTTAAACTTCTGTCCCACACTGTTTTGTTTTCTAAGTGTTCTCAACCTGTGCTATGTACAAATCTATGTACAGGTTGCTGTCGCGTTCCTTGCCCTTTTTCCTTCGTTTGTTATGTGCTAACGGTCTGTCGCGCTTCAAAAAATAACTTTTTTGAGGATGCAAGCGACAGACAGACAGCACACAAGATCAGTTTTTAATCGAATTTCTAAGCAGTACGTTGCCCTCGTGAATTAGTGACAAACAAAGTGAAGTAAAGTTTAAAAAAGACACAATAAATCAATACTTTCTCTACAATTTCAGATTTTGTAAGTATGTTACACACAAACGAACAAGTGAACTCAATAATTTACAAAACCAAGTGAACGAAACACTAAAAACTAAACGTAACGAAATTGTAAATATTAGAAAAAAAAGGAGTTAAATAATTATTATCAACCCGCAAAGAACATGTAATAATTATAAGACAAAACAAACATTGTACTTACTTCAAAACAAAAAACCCACCCTTATTGTTAACTATAAAATATGTACACGAAAAATTACATATAACTACACAAACATATATTGTACAAAAAAAACCCCATGAATATACGAAACAATAAACAGTGAAATTAAACAAACTAAAATAATCAAAGCCTTCTTAATTCAAAGGCAATAATTAAAATAGAAGTTTGTAAAAAAATATTTGGTCCATTCGAACCGAATAAGTGTAAAAGAACAGAAATAATTGTGAAATTAATAACACAATTATTCTCGTCATTATTATCGTCTTCTTTGTGCATGTCCGTCCGCTTTCATACATGTGTGTATATACATACGTACATACAACGAAATAAAAGACCCAGTGGGAAAAATATAAAAAGTGAAAATTAAGACCCCAGTGGAAAAAAGAGAAAAAATAAAATACTAAAAAATTGTGAAAGTGGAAATTGTGCAAAAACGAACAAATAGACTAAAAACTCTGGAAGTGAAAATTTTGCAACACTGAAAGAAATGACCCTTGTAAAAATAGAAATAGACTCGAAAACCAGTGAAACAAGGCCCACGTGAAAAAACTCGACTCGTTATTTGTTTTTTTTTCTCTCTTTCTCTTCTTTAACAATTGCGAAATTTCCAGAAAAGTGCTAGAATTCCAACGTTTGCCAAATCGTGTTGAATTTATAATATTTGTGTATAAAAGCATTTAGCGGAAAATGCTTCAAAAAAAAGATAAAGAATAACGTAAAATTTTGTACTGTTCTATAACGGAAAATAAGTGTTCTAGAAATTTCGCAATTTTTCAAAACTACACTAAATTCTTCTAACGGTATTTCTAATTCTCTTTTACGCGCGTGACGCCAAAAAATCCCGCCAAATCAAAAACTACAAAATCTAATTCGACACAAAACTTCAGCAACAACCACAGACTCCAGACCCGAAGGAAGGAAAGAGACAACGTTTCAAGACCCAGCAAAAAGGCAGGTATCATCAACGCATACACATACCCACACATAAAGAAACCGTAAGTACAGTGAAAGGAAACACGACAAACAAGCAAATGATAGAGGGTGCAGCTAAGGTTAAAAATATTTCGGCTAGCTGTTGCTAAGCTGTGGTTGAACTCAAATTCCTCGTATGACCCTGGTAATCATTTTCTTGTCGGTATGTGCTTTTTATAATAAATTGCCGGTATATGTAGCCCCTGTTTTATGATTCAACTGTTCGCCATTGCTGAGATTAATTTGTCACTGACCCCGCTCAATGGTCTTGGGTAGACATTTTGTAATATGCCCATTTTGAAGATGAATTAGAGAGGCCTGAGAAATATTAGCAACGGTCAACTTTCGCAGGACTTAGAACAGTTCCGAGGAAATTTTGTGAGCGACTCTTGAAAGATATCATTGGAAAAGCGACGATCACGCCATTTTGTGAAAAATATTTTTCTACGACGAAAGTTGCGTCAATTGGTGAAAAATATTTTTATACGGCGAAGGTTGCGTTGTTTGTGAAAAATATTTTTCTAAATATCGTTGATTTGTGAAAGATATTTTTCTACGACGAAAGTTGCGTCAATTTGTGAGAAATATTTTTGTACGGCGAAGGTTGCGTTGTTTGTGAAAAATATTTTTCTACGACGAAAGTTGCGTCAATTGGTGAAAAATATTTTTATACGGCGAAGGTTGCGTCAACTAGTGAAAAATATTTTTGTACGGCGAAGGTTGCGTCAATTGGTGAAAAATATTTTTATACGGCGAAAGTTGCGTCAACTAGTGAAAAATATTTTTATACGACGAAAGTTGCGCTAACTAATAAAAATAATTTTCTACGACTAAAGTTGCGTCAACTAGTGAAAAATATTTTTATGCGGCGAATGTTGCGTTGATTTGTGAAAAATATTTTTCTGCGACGAAAGTTGCGTCAACTAGTGAAAAATATTTTTATGCGGCGAATGTTTCGTTGATTTGTGAAAACATTTTTTCAACGACGAAAGTTGCGTCAGCTGGTGAAAAATATTTTTATACGGCGAAGGTTGCATTGATTTGTGAAAAATATTTTTATACGACAAAAGTTGCGTCAATTTGTGAAAAAATATTTTTATATGGCGAATGTTACGCTAACTAATGAAAAATAATTTTCTACGACGACAGTTGCGCTAACAAAGAAAAATATTTTTGTACAACGAAAATTGCGTCAATTTGAAAAAAAAAAAAATATACCATTTTGGAAGACGAAATTTTTTTGGAAGTCCTATTTGAATTGTAGGGATTAAGAGGAGGTCGAGGGAGAGAACCCCATTGATAAGACTAAGCTTCGTACACACTATAAGGAAGCCTTAACGAGTTATCAACGAGTGTTAAGTTCACTGAACGACGAGATTCTGACCCTATCCGATCGGAATTCTGAGGAAAAACGAGAAAGGATGTCCGCACTGCCGCCGAAAGACACTGAGAAGGAGTTTGCCCCTGTTTTCCGGTTACCCCCTTGCGATACTGACACCTTTAATGGGGGATACGGCAAGTGGCCGACGTTTCGCGATCTTTTTTCCGCCATCTACATTCAAAATACTAGACTCAGTAAGGTTGAAAAATTGTTCCATTTGACACAAAAGACAGCTGGTGAGGCGCGTGAAATTATAACCCACGTTCCCTTGACGAATGAAGGGTTTGATATCGCGTGGAGAAATTTAGCCGCTACGAGAACAAACGAATGCAGGTGAATGACCAGCTAAAATCTCTTTTTAATCTACCATCGGTTTCTGGTGATTCGGGAGCGTCAATTCAAAAGTTACAACGGACAGTAAACAGCTGCGTACAGACCCTGGAGACTCTCGACATTACTACGAATGGATGGGACCCAATTTTGATTTATCTTAGTTCTACGAAGCTGCCAAGGAATTTCCTTGAAGATTTTGAAAGTTCTTTAACTGACTGTTCGATTCTTCCGACTTGGGCCGATTTTGATAACTTTTTGACTAATAAGTTTAAAACTATAGAATCGGTAGGAAACATTCGACCCTCTAACCCGAAGTTTAGTCAACCCAAATCAGAGCAGGGAAACAAGGGAAGGCATGTTAATACCTTCCAGACTAACACTGTCCATAGAGCGCAAAATTCTACGCAGAAAGGAAAACACTCAAAAGCTCCTCAAGGTGCCCAGCGCCCAAAGGAGGAGCCAGTCTGTCAACTGTGCAAGGGCACTCACAGCCTACGCGTTTGCCAAAAATTTCTGGATAAGACCACGAATGACGGCATTCACGTGGTAAAAATTTCACATTTGTGCTATAACTGTCTCTCATCGGACCACGGAGTCAGGGACTGTAAGAGCCGCTTTAGTTGCAGAACATGTAGTCAACGGCACTACTCCTTACTACATAAGGGTAATGATACCCAGTCTGCAAATGTCAGGGAAGATGCGCGACCTAGTACCAGTGCATCAGCTCTAACGACCCTTATACAGTCCACTCCAAACTTAGAAACACCCAGGCTTTCGACCCTGACTCGCCAAGAGAACAGTTTCCAAAATCCTCAACCCCACACGACATTGCTATTTACAGCCATTGTTCAGCTCGAGTCTCGAGGGCAGAGGTACGATGCCAGAGCTATTGTCGACTCAGGATCACAATCCACCTTTATATCAGAGAAGCTCAAAAACCGTCTGAGACTCCCCACCAAGACAAATCTAGTTCACGTGTCCGGATTGAGTCAAGTCGCATCCGAGACTTCTACCAAATCTTGTTTGTTTAGTCTTCGTTCTCGCATTGATCCTGATTTTGAACTGGAAGTATGGGCCCCGGTACTGAAGATCCTTCCGTCAAATTTACCGTCAAGGACCCTTGACAGGACTCAACTTAGTTGTGCTGCCGGCCTAGAACTGGCAGATCCTAGATTCTACACAAGTCGGTCAGTCGATGTTTTGATTGGAATGGACATTGGACCCCTTATATATTCTTTGGAAACGCCTATGCAGTCAGTTGGATCTCTGCTGGCGCAAAAAACAGTTTTTGGATGGATTGTGGGAGGACCTCTACCTCAACGGTCCAGCGACGCTGATCGGATTGCGCTATGCAACACAGTTTCCATTGACAAGATTCTCACACGTTTTTGGGAGGTGGAGGAGACCCCAAAAAAGATTTTGCGGTCAGAAGAAGATAACTTTTGCGAAGAAAATTATAAAGCTTCAACTCGCCGAGAATCCACTGGAAGGTATAGGGTGACACTGCCGTTCAGGACGTGTGAGGAACTAGGAGCTTCGAGGAATATAGCTATGCCTCAGTTTCATCGGATGGAGAAAAAGCTGCAGAGGACCCCGGAAGTTAAGGAGCAGTACGACAAATCCATCTTGGAATATATGGAATTAGGACAAATGAGGAAGGTTCCAAGTCATGAGATTGGAAAAATGCCACATTTTTATTTACCACATCATGCCGTCATAAAACCCGATAGGTTAACGACGAAACTTAGAGTCGTATTCAACGCGTCTAGCCCCTCAGCGAACAAAAAAAGCTTGAATGACATTTTGTACCCGGGACCGATACTACAGCAGGATCTGGTCCTGCAGATTTTGAAATGGAGGGTTTTTAAGTACGTCTTCAACGCAGACGTGACCAAGATGTACCGGCAGATCCTGGTAAATCAGTCACAGACATGTTATCAGCGAATTCTTTTCCGCAAAAATCCGTCCGACCCAGTTGAAGATTTTGAATTACTGACTGTCACATTCGGAGTTAATTGCGCGCCCTTCTTGGCCATCCGAACACTCCTACAACTTGCCGAGGATGTCCATGACGAATACCCTTTAGCATCTAACATTATTCGACAGAACATGTACGTCGATGATGTGCTAGCAGGCGCCCATGCATTAGAACAAGCAATTGCAGCCCGCAAGGAGTTACATATGGCATTGGATTCAGTAGGATTTGAGCTGAGAAAGTGGACCTCTAACGACCCCGCAGTCATTCAAGATCTGCCATCTGATGCAATCTTGCCCGTTAATTGGTTGGACCTATCGGAAGTAACATCAACGAAGACCCTAGGCATCCGTTGGAACATCTCATCTGACTCATTCACCTTCACGGCCCCAATTATTGACCAAAAGGGTTGTCATACTAAAAGAGAGGTTCTTTCCGCGATTGCTAAATTTGTCGACCTCTGTGGCTGGCTTGCTCCGGTCATAATAGTGGCCAAGCTGATCATGCAACAGGTTTGGCTGGATAAAATCGGATGGGATGACGCCTTTTGTAAAAAATTGCCCATCCGTCGACACAGTGTCAATTCCCAGGTGGATACAATTCAAGCCCATCAGTGGTGTCGAGATACACGGGTTCTGCGATGCTTTAGAAAGGGCCTACGGGGCGGCACTCTACATTCGTTGGAAATAGAATCTCAGATATTTTGGATAACGTAGGGGTTGAAAACTGGCGTCATGTCGACTCGGAATGTAATCCGGCCGACTTTGCAAGCCGCGGATGTACACCAACCGATTAGAAGTCACACCATTTATGGTGGTACGGACCACCCTAGTTAAGGCTACCTAAAACCAGCTGGCCAAGTTATAATCCTCCAGGAGACACAACTCTCGAGGCGAAGCCGTTAAAGGTTTTTGCTACGACGACATGTGAAGACCCCCTGCTTAGGTTTTCATCATTGATCCGAGCCTATCGAGTTTTGGCCTATGTTATGCGGTTCTGGAGAAACACCGGTACCAACAGGACCCACTTAAGAGTTACCGGCCTTGAAGTAACGGCAGCTGAAATTCAAGATATCAAGACTAAACTTATAGTGATTTCACAGAAACACTATTTTATTGTCGAATGGCAATCATTGCAGAAGAAAACTCGAATTCCTCCTCATAGCCCACTTTTAACACTCAATCCATTTTTAGATACGAAGGGAGTGATCCGGGCCAATGGTCGGCTGGTTCGGTCGCCGGCCCTGACGTATAACGAACGTCATCCGATTATTCTCCCCTACCATGCTCCTCTGACTCAACTACTCGTGGAATTCATTCACAAGATAACTATTCATGGAGGAAACCAACTAATGGTGCGTGTAATTAGATCAGAATTCTGGGTGTGCAGGTTGAAACCTCTTGTCCGGAAAGTGATACACAAGTGCCGAACTTGCCTACTATACAAGCAACATACTCAGACTCAGATCATGGCCGCTCTTCCCCCCGAACGTACGGTGCTCACCCGACCCTTTGTGAATACGGGAATCGATTTCGCAGACCCTTTTTGCATCAAGAGTTTCACTGGCCGAGCTTGTCTTGTCACCAAGGGCTACGTATGCATATTCGTGTGCTTCTCGACGAAGGCTATTCACTTAGAAGCCTCGAGCGACTTGTCTGCCCAATCGTTTCTTGCTGCACTCTCACGGTTAATCGGCAGGAGAGGGTGCCCCAAGTGCATATATTCGGACAACGGCACAAACTTTGTCGGCGGCTCTGAACTAATTCGCAAGGATAGACTGGCTTTTATGAAGACTCTTCAAAATCGCACCATGGAGACGAACGCGCACCAATCACTTGAGTGGAAATTCATACCCCGGGCGCACCTCACATGGGACGCACTTGTGCAAATTGATACCAAAAATGAATTTCACCTTTGAAGAACTCTCTACCATCTTAGCCAGAATTGAGGCCTGTGTAAACTCACGACCCCTTAGCCCGGCCAGTGATGACCCTGATGACCTCTCTCCATTGACCCCGGGTCATTTTCTGATTGGGACATGCATGCTGGCTCCAGCGGAACCAGATTCATCAGGGGAAGAAGTGACGCTGGCCAACCGATGGAAACGCTTAAAAATCGTCTCTCAACATTTCTGCCAACGATGGAAATCCGAATATCTGAAGGAGCTACACCGTCGTTACAAATGGAAATACCCCCAAGAAAATGCCCAGGTCAACGACCTCGTCGTCATCAAAGACGAACGGGTAACACAAAACGACTGGAAAATGGGTCGAATTGTCAGAACTCATCCTGGCAGTGACCAAAATGTCCGCGGGGTTGAAATTCGAACGGTCACACTACTCAGCAATTACACACGTTTTGTCTTTTTTCTCTTTATCTCTCCTTACCAATTAATACAATCATTTCTACTTACAGACATGGCCGCTTACTTACCTCGCCCCAGCCGCTCAGCCAATCGCCACCGAGCACCGACCGGAAACCGACTCATGGACCCAAGCCCTGGCAATGATCACATATCACGACGTAACAGCCGTCCCACCAATTGGCAGTACTCCTGTGGCCTTTGTCAGGAAGACCACGCCATAAGATCCTGCAGGACGTTCCACGAGATGTCTCCCCGGCAACGTTACGAGGCGATCGAAAGGCGAGGGTTCTGCCGGAACTGCCTAGCTCGAAGCCACCTAGCCCCCGATTGTCCTTCTCTGACTGGCTGTCGTCAATGTGACCAACGCCACCACACCATGCTTCATGGCGCTCCGCAACTGAATATAGCCATGTTTGGCGTCGGCCCCCTGGAACCAGCATTCAACAGAGCCACAGTCTTCAAACCTACGGTTATGGTTCAAGTGTCAGAAGATTGCCTCGATAGGTGGACATCTGTGCGTGGGCTTCTATGCCAATCTGCGGTAGTCTCGCGCATAGCCTCTTCCCTCGTCGAACGGCTGGGGTTGCCGACTTTTCATCACCAGGGGCGAAAGTTCGCCTCCTTCAAACTAATGTCAAGACATGAGCGAAATGCCGTTACTCTGATGGTGGACGCTCTCATTACCAACGAGCTTCCTCGACGACCCTACTCAGACCCCATACTAGAAGACCCAGTGCCAGATGTTGGCCATCACCGACTGGCTGATGTTGACCCGAGATGCAACACCCCCATGGATATCGAGCTTGGCGGTGATATTTATGCGGCAGTACGTCAAGAAGGCACGATACCTACCTGTACAAGCCTCAAAAAACATCGCTGGGATATGTTCAAACTGGACCCACAAGATCCCTAGCAGTTCAAAGGAACCACGCTTAGACGACCCATAACAGTTATGAGTCAGTTGGTAAGATTGTCACCAAGTCACGGGGGGGTGGAATGTTCAAAACAGCGTTAAACTTCTGTCCCACACTGTTTTGTTTTCCAAGTGTTCTCAGCCTGTGCTATGTACAAATCTATGTACAGGTTGCTGTCGCGTTCCTTGCGCTTTTTCCTTCGTTTGTTTTGTGCTAACGGTCTGTCGCGCTTCAAAAAATAACTTTTTTGAGGATGCAAGCGACAGACAGACAGCACACAAGATCAGTTTTTAATCGAATTTCTAAGCAGTACGTTGCCCCCGTGAATTAGTGACAAACAAAGTGAAGTAAAGTTTAAAAAAGACACAATAAATCAATACTTTCTCTACAATTTCAGATTTTGTAAGTATGTTACACACAAACGAACAAGTGAACTCAATAATTTACAAAACCAAGTGAACGAAACACTAAAAACTAAACGTAACGGAATTGTAAATATTAGAAAAAAAAGGAGTTACATAATTATTATCAACCCACAAAGAACATGTAATAATTATAAGACAAAACAAACATTGTACTTAATTCAAAACAAAAAACCCACCCTTATTGTTAACTATAAAATATGTACACGAAAATATGTACACAAACATATATTGTACAAAAAAAAACCCCATGAATATACGAAACAATAAACAGTGAAATTAAACAAACTAAAGTAATCAAAGCCTTCTTAATTCAAAGGCAATAATTAAAATAGAAGTTTGTAACAAAATAGCCGGAAAGATTCCATCAGGTCCTGATGCCTTAAATGGTGAGAAGCTCTTTATGGCCTCTTTGACCATATCTGTAATGATAAAACTTTGTTCGAACTTCATTATCCCTACGATTCGGTATCTCTGTGTGTCCCGCCATCCCTTGTTGAAAATGGGTGTTCATCAAAAGTCTTACCATTTCTTCAGTCGATTCTATTCGTCTACCCACATCATCTACCATTGTTTCGGTTTGGGTGTGGGTTTTTGAAAGGAACTTTTTTATTTTTGAAACATCGTTAACGCTATCCTCCTGTTCGCAGAATAGCCTCCAGGAGTTTCGTTTTGCAGTTCTTGTAATTTTGTTGTATTCTCTGAGTCTTCTATGGTAGTCGTCCCAGTATACCGGAGATTTTTTACGGCGTGCCCTATTGAAAAGTCTTCGGACCTCTTTCCCAATGTTGCGAATCTCCCCGGTCATCCAGGGTTTTTCTTGGGCTGATTTCCTTTCTCGAAGTGGACAGCTATCTTCGAATGACTTCACTAGAATCTCCGTAATGTTATCGACCTTGTTGCCGATGTCTTCAACAATTAGGCACTCATACTCTTCATGCCCTAGTCTTTCTCTAATTAACTTCGCGAATTTAGCCCATTTCGTTTTGGCCTTATTTCGAAAGTTTGTTGGGTTTGGCGGTGGCCTTGCTATCTTAAATCTTATGTAACGATGGTCAGAAAAGGAATGTTCTCTAGAGACCCTCCACTCCTGTATTTCGTCTATAAGATTGTTATATCTAATACTTCTTCCCTAATTTTATTAACAAAGGTAGCAGTGTTTCCTATGTTAAGAGGTATTAGGTCGTTAATATTCAAAAATTCTACTAGGGCTTGTCCCCGTTTATTAATGTTAGTACTACCCCACGCAACGTGGTGAGAGTTAGCGTCGCAACCTACTAGTACTTCGTTACCTGTTTGTTAGGCTCTCCTCTCAAGGCGTTGCAGTTCCGACGTAGGTGGTAATGTCGGTGAGTCGAATGGCAGATATACTGACGCAAGGTATACGTTCCCATTCCCCTGTTTCAGTACTGTTGCATCCGATGTTGACAACTCTGGAGAGAAAAGATAACATAAGTTTTTGTGGCATATGATACAGGTCCTTGGTCTAGTTCCCGTATTTGCATAGAATAGTTGGTAGTTGACATGGTTCAATCCAGTAACCTTGTTTCGAATCGTCCATGGTTCCTGGATCAAAGCGATATGAGTCTTACGTTTATTTATTTTTTCCATCAAAGCGTTTGTTGCCGTTTCGCTCCGATAGAGGTTTATCTGGATGACCTCAATCATAGGTCCTCCAGTAAACGGGCTTCTTGGGAGTCGGAGATGGATTCGGCTCCCTCTTCATTTTTGGACTGCACTGGACGCTTCTCTACATCGCAGTCCCTTTCTTCTGTGGGCTCTTTTTCAGGGTCTTCAGCGCCGACCCTGGCCTTACCGATTTTGAAAAAGACAGCTTTCGACACGTAGAAAGCCATGCCCTTCGTCTTGGCCAGGCTGGACATGGAGAGTTGATCCAAGCCCACCACAAGGAGAGTGCCATTGCTGTCGCTCTCCCTGTGGAAGACTTCCCACCTCGTTACGTCCAGTCCTTTGTTCTGCTGGCCAAAGAGTTTGAGCATGCGTTCTGTTGTGAAGTCGCTGCCCCATCCTTTGACGTACACCGTCGCTTTTGTGAGCTTAGGGATGTCCCTCATCCTCACCAGTTTCTGCTTGGCGCCTTCCCAGGGAGAGGGGATCATATCCACGAGCTCTGTGAGGGTCTCTACGCAAGCTGTTGATGCCATCCTCAACAACAAGATGTCCCCTTTAAACTCGCAGCTCATTATTTGAATTGGGGGACCGTCCTCGATGTTGAGGGCATGCTCCACAATTTGGTTGTGCTGGTCTTTGGGGATTTTGCCGGATGCCGAACGGATATCGATCACTGCGTAGCATAGTTCGTCTCTGTTGAGCTTCCGCGCTACTTTAGCATATGACGGTGGCTTCTTACCTTTTTCAGCAGTCAACTTCCTCTTCCGTGTCGATCGGGATACCCTTTCGGGTATCTGGGGGTCTTCTCGGAGGGCTCCGTTGCTGCGCTCGCTCTCTTTGTAGTTGGATTGACTTTGTCGCCCTTTCCACAAGGATACAAACTAGTGTCTCTTTTGTGGGGGGTTTGACTTGCTCTCACCAATTTACTTGAGAGCTGGGAGCTCTTTTTCGGCGGTTTCGCAGTGTTCTGCTCTTCGGGAGATCTGACCCTCTTTCCAGCTTCCGAGGAAGTGGAAGGAGTTTCAGATGACTCCTTTTGAGCATCCTGCACTTTAGCCTTTTTGCTATCCCGGTTCATCTTCTTCAACTTACGTCGTTGTGCCCCTGATAGCTTCTTCTTTTTCGTAGAGAGCTGTGCCATACAATTGTTGACTTCGTCTACCATCTTGCTGACCTCGTCATCTTTGGAGTTAGCTAAGACAGTAATATTATTATTTGATTCGGAGTCAGAATCGGATTCTCTACCTGTACTTGAAGGCTTGGTCCAGTTAGTACTCCCCCTTTGATCCTCCTTTTCTTCCTCCTTTTTTTTGCCAGTGGCTAAAAGTGCGCTTGTTGCATTTACTGCGACTACAGGCGCCAAGGCACCAACACCTGTAGGAGGATTGTGTGGCTCACTATCGCTGGATATCGACGGCACATGACTAGTGAGCAGATCCACACTTGCCGCCGGCACTGGGGTTATTAATCCCTGCACCGTAACTTTTTTTTCTTCTTGCGTTTCCTTCATTGGTGTTTTTTTGTTTAGGGGAACACCCCCATAGTCCGTTTTGGTCCGCGGGGAATACGAGATTCCCTAAGACGGTGGACACACTGCTTCACCTCCCCTATGGTAGCCTTAGTTAGGGCAGAAAAAACCATCCTCCCTAAGTCAGCCCTAGATGAGATGGAACAGTGTGTCCATCCCCCAAATTCGTTTCATGACTTTCTAAATCGTTTGAGCCATGCCCGTCTGTTCTGCTGGTACGCACGATAACTTTCGAAAGAGTTAAACAATTGCTTTGCAATTTGGCATCGGTTAATATTTTCCCAAAGCGGCTTACGGGATTGCATATGGGCTATGTGGCCACACCCTCCCATACAAATCGTCTGTTTCGCCCACTTTAGAAACTCCCCTTCTGGTACCTCCCATACAAATGTACCATGCCGCCTACCTTAGAAATCGTGTAATAATACAAATACGCTCAACGCGATCTTGCCCAAATTCTGTATTTAGTAAAGGCATAACTGAGCTAAAACTTGGAAGTCTGGCTACTCCCCTTCTGGTACCTCCCATACAAATGTACCATCTCGCCTATCTTAGAAATCGTGTAATAATACAAATATGCTCAGCGCAATCTTGCTAAATTCTGTATTTAGTAAATCTATAGCTAGGCAAAATTTTGGAAGTCTGGCAACTCCCCTTCTGGTACGTCCCATACAAATGTACCATCTCGCCTTCCTTAGAAATCGTGTAAAAACACAAATATGCTCAACACGATGTTGCCCAAATTCTGTATTTAGTAAACGTATAGTTAGACTAAGTTTTGGACAAAAACTTGGAAGTGTGGCTACTCCCCTTCTGGTACCTGCCATACAAATGTACCATTCCGCCCATTATAAACCGTGGAATAATATCAATACGACCAATACGATCTTACCCAAATTCTGTATTTAGTAAGTCTATTGCTAGACGAAGTCTTGGACAAAAACTTGGAAGTCTGGCTATTCCCCTTCTGGTACCTCCCATACAAATGTATCATCTCGCTACCTTAGAAATCGTGTAATAATATCTTGGAAGTCTGGCTACTCCCCTTCTGGTACAGCCCATACAAATGTACCATCTCGCCTTCCTTAGTCCCCTTTTCCACAGGCAAATTGTTATTTGGCAAATTTTTTGTTTCTCTTTTAAAATTTTCGCTTGCTTTTCCACTAGCAAATTTTTCTTTGCTAAATTTGCGAATCAAAATACAAAAGAAAGAAAGAAACGTCAAAAGTGTTTACATTTTAAAGAATTTTTCGAAGAAGTGTATACATAATTTAAAATCGGTGCAATAATGGACAAGGAGTGTAAACATAATTTAATAAAAGAGATTTTGGATTGTACAAAATCCGCGTTTGATATGGAGTCAGCCGGCTGTGTGTCAGTAAAACGAATAGGTTAAAAAGGAAATGTCAACAAAATTGTTTGCAACGAACAGAGCAAAGCAGAATTTGCGTGTACCGCAAATTCTGAACAGGCAAAGTTTTGTTTCTCTTCCTCGCACCCCTCTCGCCTACAAACTCAGAATTTGCCAAATAAAAATTTGCCTGTGGAAAAGGGGACTTAGAAATCGTTTAAAAACACAAATATGCTCAACGCGATCTTGCCCAAATTCTGTATTTAGTAAACGTATAGTTTGACTAAGTTTTGGACAAAAACTTGGAAGTCTGGCAACTCCCCTTCTGGTACCACCCATACAAATGTATCATCCCGCCCCTTATAAACCGTGTTATATTATCCATATGCTCAATGCGATCATGACAAACTTCTGTATTTTTTTTTCTATTTAGAAAATCTATAGCTAGACAAATTTTTGGACAAAAACTTGGAAGTCTGACATCTCTCCTTCTGGTACCTCCCATACAAATGTACCATGCCGCCTACCTTAGAAATCGTGTAATAATACAAAGACACTCAACGCGATCTTGCCCAAATTCTGTATTTAGTAAACGTATAGTTAGACTAAGTTTTGGACAAAAACTTGGAAGTCTGGCTACTCCCCTTCTGGTACCTCCCATACAAATGTACCATCTCGCCTTCCTTAGAAATCGTTTAAAAAACACAAATATGCTCAACGCAATCTTGCCCAAATTCTGTATTTAGTAAACGTATAGTTAGATTAAGTTTTGGACAAAAACTTGGAAGTGTGGCTACTCCCCTTCTGGTACCTGCCATACAAATGTACCATTCCGCCCATTATAAACCGTGGAATAATATCAATACGACCAATACGATCTTACCCAAATTCTGTATTTAGTAAGTCTATTGCTAGACAAAGTCTTGGACAAAAACTTGGAAGTCTGGCTATTCCCCTTCTGGTACCTCCCATACAAATGTATCATCTCGCTACCTTAGAAATCGTGTAAAAACACAAATATGCTCAACGCGATCTTGCCCAAATTCCGTATTTAGTAAAGGCATAACTGAGCTAAAACTTGGAAGTCTGGCAACTCCCCTTCTGGTACGTCCCATACAAAGGTACCATCCCGCAACATTAGAAATCGTGTAATAATATCAATAAGCCAACGCGATCTTGCCCAAATTTTGTATTTAATAAATCTATAGCAAGACAAATTTTTGGACAAGAAATTGGAAGTCTGACAACTCCCCTTCTGGTACCTCCCATACAAATGTACCATGCCGCCTACCTTAGAAATCGTGTAATAATACAAATATGCTCAACGCGATCTTGCCCAAATTCTGTATTTAGTAAACGTATAGTTAGATTAAGTTTTGGACAAAAACTTGGAAATGTGGCTACTCCCCTTCTGGTACCTGTCATACAAATGTACCATTCCGCCCATTATAAACCGTGTAGTATTATCAATATGCTCAATGCGATCTTAACCAAATTATGTATTTAGTAATGCTATAACTGTACAAAGTTTCAGACAACAACTTGGTAGTCTGACAACTCCCATTCTGGTACCTGCCATACAAATGTACCATCCCGCCCAGTATAAACCGTGTAATTCTATCAAATTCTGCCCAAATTCTGTATATAGTAAAGCTGTAACTAGACAAAGTTTTTGACAAAAACTTGGAAGTCTGGCTACTCCTCTTCTGGTACCTCCCATACAAATGTACCATCTCGCCTTCCTTAGAAATCTTTTAAAAACACAAATATGCTCAACGCGATCTTGCCCAAATTTTGTATTTAGAAAACGTATAGTTAGATTAAGTTTTGGACAAAAACATGGAAGTCTGGCTACTCCCCTTCTGGTACCTGCCATACAAATCTACCATTCCGCCCATTATAAACCGTGGAATAATATCAATACGACCAATGCGATCTTACCCAAATTCTGGATTTAGTAAGTCTATTGTTAGACAAAGTCTTGGACAAAAACTTGGAAGTCTCCCATACAAATGTATCATCTCGCTACCTTAGAAATCGTGTAATAGTACAAATATGCTCAACACGATCTTGCCAAATTCTGTATTTAGTAAACGTATAGTTATACTAAGTTTTGGACAAAAACTTGGAAGTCTGGCTACTCCCCTTCTGGTACGCCCAATACAAAGGTACCATCCCGCAACATTAGAAATCGTGTAATAATATCAATATGAGTTCTCCGGCAATTGTCATTTCGTAACGACGTGTCTATAGTGCTTCTATCTTGTGTGCGTAATTTTATTACACTTCTTACAAAAAGAATAAAAGCCCAACAAAATTAATAATAAAAGAAAAGCTAAACCTGAGGACTTAGGGTCCTCAGCCGGTGACTGTAATTACAAAATGCCTAGAACCAATTATTGGACTCCACTACAGGCATCAGCCGAAACTGATTATGACGAAGATTCTCAACAAAAAAAAAGTTGAAAAGACAAAAAAAGAATACATTTCACCTATTTAAGTGCTATCGCAAAATTGTGAGCAATTCCATAAATGGTTTAAAACTGCAAACATCACTGATTATTTTATTAAAAAAATGCCAATTGGACTTAAAATTATTCTAAAACCAAAGATTGTTTCAATAAAGTTATTGTAATTCTTAAAGATTACAATTGCGAATTTTTCACCCATGAATCAAAATATGAGAGACCAACCAAATTTGTAATGTTCGGACTTGATGGCAAAACAGCAGAAGAGGTCAAAAATGAACTGATTTCTCTTAAGTATAAATGCATTGATGTGAAAAAAATTGAAAAAAAATACCAAGAGTACACTGACACTCTTTATATTGTTTTCTTTGAGAATGGATCTGTGAAGATGAACGATTTAAAACAAAATGTCAAATCATTATTCTATACCATCATCAATTGGAGTTTCCAAAGAAAGTTAAAAGACAAGCCTGTACAGTGTCGCAACTGTCAAATGTATGGGCACGGGGAGAGAGGATGTTGGATCCGTACACAATGTGCCATTTGTTCTGGTAGGCATAAGACTGACGAATGTACTAACAAAGATAAATCCAAATGTGCAAATTGTAAACAATCACACGTGTCCACTGATGTCAGCTGTCCAGCAAGAGAGTCTTTTTTGGAATTGAGAGCAAAAATGCAACAAAAGAATATCATTCACAATAAAAAACAACGAAATGTTAACTACACCAGCTCAAATGTCAACTTGATTAAAAGTAACAACTTTCCTCCACTTGGAAGAACAAATGTAAATATTGTGAATGGACCACAACAGTGGCCCAGTATTAGAAATAATAACAAACCTATGTTTTCAAACATCTATTCTCTGTAGAACAGATAAGCCTACTAACATTGGATGTAATTAATAATTTAAAACAATGTAAATCCAGAGATGAACAATTTCACGTTATCACGCAATTAGCGGTCAAATCTCTATATAGTAATAATGTGTAACATGAATTTAAGTATAATGTTTTGGAATTGTAGAAGCATTAAAAACAAATATCTAGAACTTTTTGATTTTTTACACGAAAATTCTGTTGATATATGTATTTTAACTGAGACTTGGCTCACAAATAATGATAAGCTCCCTCGAATGGGATATAATTGCATTCGTAAGGATCGCACTGAACGAAGTGGTGGAGGAGTAGCGATTTTAGTAAAGAAAAATATTACGGACTTTAAAACATTTTCGATTAAAACGAGTTTAATTGAAAATATTGGACTCAAATTTCGTACTACTGACTCTCAGGAAATAAGTTTAATAGGCGCATACTTTCCAGGCGGAATGGCAAATGATAGAACCAAGGGATTGTTTAGGAAAGATTTAAGACAACTGTTGAAGGTAAACGGAAACATTATTGTGTGTGGCGATCTAAACAGTAGACACAGAAATTGGAACTGTCCCCGTGCTAATGGCTGGGGAAACATACTATCTGATAAGCGCCCCGGTAGGCGAGTTGGTAGCGTGCTTGCCTATCAGCGTGGGGGTTGTGGGTTCGATTACCACCAGAGGCTTTGGTCTGTCGCTGCAAAAATCTAAACATATGGTCTGTGTCACCCGGTTTACCCTTGGACCCAAAAATTAGAATATAAATTTACTTTGTATTGTAATTAATAATAAATAAATAAAAGAATACTATCTGATGTAGTATCTTTACTACCCTATAACATTTTATACTCAGGATCACCTACTTACATACCCTCTTCCTCAAATGCAAATCCTTCCACGATTGATATTGTCATTTCTAATATATCTCAGTGTATCTCCCAAACATTTGCAATAAATTCTTTAAGTTCTGATCATCTACCAGTTTCATACAAATTAAATTTAGAGAAATCAAGAGAAACTCAATCTTTTCACGATTATAGGAAATGTAACTGGCCTGTATACAGGTCTTTATTAGACAATGCCATATCTCACCTAAACTGTAATCCTGCGAATGTCACAAGTACAAGTATAATAGATACTAGTGTTAATATATTGACGAATTCTATATTGAGTGCGATTGAAGTTGCCGCTCCTATAGTGAATATGCAGCAGAAATTTGACCTACCAGATAATATTAGACAGCTGATAAGTATTCGTAATTATTATAGGAGAGAATGGTTAAGGTATAGATTTCAGCAGGATAATGTAGTTATGAAATTATACAATAAAATAATACTTAAGGAAATGTCAAAATATAGAAATGAAACCTGGACATCAAAAATTCAGAATTTGGAAAAGGCATCAAAACCATTCTGGAACATTTCAAAATGCTTAAGAAAAAAGAAAACGTTTATTCCACCTCTTCTCGAAAATAACCTGATATTATACAACGATGATGAAAAAGTTAACCAACTTGCTTTAAATTTTTTAGGAAATCATCAAATTGCTGATCAGCTTGGACTACCGTCCAATAATACAGTCGTTAATACTGTTATCCAACGTTTCTCTTCTCTCAGTATTACCGTTGATATAGATGAGTATATTAATGTGGACGATATAAAGTTAATAATTCATGAATTACATCCCAGAAAGGCTACGGGGCTTGATGGTATTAGGAATTGCATGCTTAAACAATTACCGGAATCCGCAATAAAATATGTTTGTTTTATAATAAATAGCTGCTTAAAATTACAATACTTCCCCCAAATTTGGAAGACAGAAAATCATACCAATAGCAAAAGCAAACAAACCCCCCGGGTCTGTAAGTAGTTATCGACCTATTAGCCTCCTCAGCAGTCTTAGTAAAATTTACGAGAAAGTTTTGAAAATAAAAATGTCAAAGTTTTTGGATCATGAAAAAATTATTCCACTGACTCAATTTGGATTTCAAACATTCCATAGTACTGTACATCAGATAAAGCGGATCTATAACCACATCCAAAATGGGTTCGAACAAAAACTTTCAACGATTATGCTTACCTTGGACATTGAAAAGGCGTTTGATTCCGTATGGCATAGTGGTTTGTTATATAAAATGATTCAACTTCAATTTCCTCTTTATTTAGTAAGAACAATTCAATCTTTTCTAGAGGACAGGTATTTTTGTGTATGTGTCAACAATACATACTCTAACCTAGTAGAAATTCCTGCTGGTGTGCCTCAGGGCTCAGTTTTGGGACCTATTTTGTATATTTTGTATTGTTCGGACATGCCTGATTTAAGTGGATGTATTTGCGCTTCGTATGCTGACGACACTGCTCTGTTTTTTTCTGACGAGTATGGCCAGAATATAGTAAGTAGGCTACAATATGCTTTAGATATATTGGTAGAATACTTCCACAAATGGAAAATTAAGATAAATGAAGATAAGACTCAGGCTATATTTTTTAGCAGAAAACGTAATCTGCGTTTCTATCCACTGGATCAACTAAAGATAAACGGGACCTGTATACCGTGGAGTCAGGATATAAAGAATTTAGGTGTATACCTTGACAAAAAACTGATTTTTAATGTCCATATATCTCGGCAAATTCATAAATTTAATATTGCAAGAAATTTGCTATATCCACTCATTAAACATTATTCTCCTTTATGTAGAGAGAATAAAATCACATTAGCAAAGGTTGTTTTCCAATCCATTTTATTGTATGCCTGTCCCGTTTGGGGGATATGTGCAAAAACACACATCAAGAAGATTCAAGTCTGTCAGAATAAACTTTTAAAGATGATGCTAAATTTACCATGGGACTTCTCCACCACTTCTTACACCAAATCAACAATATAAGCCTAATACAAAATAGAATTGAAACTATAACAGAACGTATTAAACTTTTTTGCAGTCTATCAACAAATCCTCTGATTTATGACTTGTACACATATACATAATCAAATCCTAAAAATCAGAACATATTCGTTCACTTGAAAAAATCAAGCGAATGAATAATGTTCCCACAAACTTAAAAGTGATAAATCAGTGGTTTTTAATAATCATACTTTCCTCTGAATAGTAATCTTTATAGAATAAAGAATTAAATTCAATCTGTAAATATTAAAATACATAGTTCTAGATGAAAAGCTGTAATAACAACTAAAACTCTGTAAAGATATGTGATAACTAGATT
Organism: Hydrotaea cyrtoneurina; assembly: GCA_958296145.1. NCBI lineage: Eukaryota > Metazoa > Arthropoda > Insecta > Diptera > Muscidae > Hydrotaea > Hydrotaea cyrtoneurina. The sequence goes on from OY282517.1 coordinate 51,194,892, forward strand.
AAGAAAACTGATTTCTTTTAAATAAATGAAAAAATATCAATATGCCAACGCGATCTTGCCCAAATTTTGTATTTAATAAATCTATAGCAAGACAAATTTTTGGACAAAAACTTGGAAGTCTGACAACTCCCCTTCTGGTACCTCCCATACAAATGTACCATGCCGCCTGCCTTAGAAATCGTGTAATAATACAAATACGCTTAACGCGATCTTGCCCAAATTCTGTATTTACTAAACGTATAGTTAGATTAAGTTTTGGACAAAAACTTGGAAGTCTGGCTACTCCCCTTCTGGTACCTGCCATACAAATGTACCATTTCGCCCATTATAAACCGTGTAATATTATCAATATGCTCAATGCGATCTTAACCAAATTCTGTATTTAGTAATGCTATAACTGTACAAAGTTTCAGACAACAACTTGGTAGTCTGGCAACTCCCATTCTGGTACCTGCCATACAAATGTACCATGCCGCCTACCTTAGAAATCGTGTAATTCTATCAAATTCTGTATATTGTAAGGCTGTAACTAGACAACGTTTTGTACAAAAACTTGGAAGTCTGGCTACTCCCCTTCTGGTACCTCCCATACAAATGTACCATCTCGCCTTCCTTAGAAATCGTGTAAAAACACAAATATGCTCAACACGATGTTGCCCAAATTCTGTATTTAGTAAACGTATAGTTAGACTAAGTTTTGGACAAAAACTTGGAAGACTGGCAGCTCCCCTTCTGGTACCTCCCATACAAATGTATCATCCCGCCCCTTATAAACCGTGTTATATTATCCATATGCTCAATGCGATCATGACCAACTTCTGTATTTTTTTTCTATTTAGAAAATTTTCCATTTAGAAAATCTATAGCTAGACAAATGTTTGGACAAAAACTTAGAAGTCTGACATCTCTCCTTCTGGTACCTCCCATACAAATGTACCATCCCGCCCCTTAGAAACATGTATTAATATCAATATGACCAACGCGATCTTAACCAAATTCTGTATTTAGTAATGCTATAACTGTACAAAGTTTCAGACAATAATTTGGTAGTCTGGCAACTCCCATTCTGGTACCTGCCATACAAATTTACCATCCCGCCCCTTATAAACCGTGTAATTATATCAAATTCTGGCCAAATTTTGTATATTGTAAAGCTGTAACTAGACAAAGTTTTCGACAAAAAATTCGAAGTCTGGCTACTCCCCTTCTGGTGCCTCCCATACAAATGTACCATGCCGCCTACCTTGGAAATCGTGTAATAATACAAATACGCTCTACGCGATCTTGCCCAAATTCTGTATTTAGTAAACATTTAGTTATACTAAGTTTTGGACAAAATCTTGGAAGTCTGGCTACTCCCATTCTGGTACCTGTCATACAAATGTACCATTCCGCCCCTTATAAACATGTATTAATATCAATATGACCAACGCGATCTTAACAAAATTCTGTATTTAGTAATGCTATAACTGTACAAAGTTTCCGACAATAATTTGGTAGTCTGGCAACTCCCATTCTGGTACCTGCCATACAAATGTACCATCCCGCCCATTATAAACCGTGTAATTCTATCAAATTCTGCCCAAATTCTGTATATTGTAAAGCTGTAACTTGACAAAGTTTTGGACAAAAACTTGGTAGTCTGGCTACTCCCCTTCTGGTACCTCCTATACAAATGTACCATCCCGCCCCTTAGAAACATGTATTAATATCAATATGACCAACGCGATCTTAACCAAATTCTGTATTTAGTAATGCTATAACTGTACAAAGTTTCAGCTATAAGCTAGTTATAGCTTTACTAAATAAAGAATTAGGGCAAGTTCGCGTAGGGCGTCTGGATATTATTACACGAGTTCTAAAGTGGGCGAAATAGCAGATTTGTATGGGAGGTACCTGAAGGGTTGTGGCCATATAGCCCATATGCAATCCGATAAGCAGTTTTAGGAAAATATTAAGCCATGCCAAATTTCAAAGCGATTGTTTAACTCTTTCGAAAGTTATCGTGCGTACCAGCAGGATAGACGGACATGGCTCAAACGATTCAGAAAGTCATGAATCGAATTTTGTTGAAAGACACCTGGGGTGTAATGTGAATTACATGTATGTATTACACTTTTGAGCCGTATCAAATGGTATATACCCTCCTACCAGTAGGGTGATTCATGACTTTCTGAATCGTTTGAGCCATGTCCGTCTGTCCTGCTGGTACGAACGATAACTTTCGAACGAGTTAAACAATCGCTTTGAAATTTGGCATGGGTCAATATTTTCCCAAAGCGGCTTACGGGATTGCATTTGGGCTATGTGGCCACACCCTCCCATACAAATCGTCTGTTTCGCCCACTTTAGAAATCCTGTAATAATATCAATACGACCAACGCGATCTTATCCAAATTCTGTAATTAGTAAATCTATTGCTAGACAAAGTCTTGGACAAAAACTTGGAAGTCTGACAACTCCCCTTCTGGTACCTCCCATACAAATGTACCATGCCGCCTACCTTAGAAATCGTGTAATAATACAAATACGCTCAACGCGATCTTGCCCAAATTCTGTATTTAGTAAAGGCATAACTGAGCTAAAACTTGGAAGTCTGGCTACTCCCCTTCTGGTACCTCCCATACAAATGTACCATCTCGCCTATCTTAGAAATCGTGTAATAATACAAATATGCTCAGCGCAATCTTGCCAAATTCTGTATTTAGTAAATCTATAGCTAGGCAAAATTTTGGAAGTCTGGCAACTCCCCTTCTGGTACGTCCCATACAAATGTACCATGCCGCCTACCTTAGAAATCGTGTAATAATACAAATACGCTCAACGCGATCTTGCCCAAATTCCGTATTTACTAAACGTCTAGTTAGACTAAGTTTTGGACAAAAACTTGGAAGTCTGGCTACTCCCCTTTTGGTACCTGCTATACAAATCTACCATCCCGGCCCATTAGAAATCGTGTAATAATATCAATATGCCAACGCGATCTTTCCCAAATTGTATTTAATAAATCATTTTTGGACAAAAACTTGGAAGTCTGACAACTCCCCTTCTGGTACCTCCCATACAAATGTACCATGTCGCCTACCTTAGAAATCGTGTAATAATACAAAAACGATCAACGCGATCTTGCCCAAATTCTGTATTTAGTAAACGTATAGTTGGACTATGTTTTGGACAAAAACTTGGAAGTCTGGCTACTCCCCTTCTGGTTCCTGCTATACAAATCTACCATTCCGCCCATTATAAACCATGTAATATTATCAATATGATCAATGCGACCAAGACCCAATTCTGTATTTAGTAAACGTATAGTTAGACTAAGTTTTGGACAAACTGGTACCTCATATACAAATGTACGATCTCGCCTACCTTAGAAATCGTGTAATAATACAAATATGCTCAACGCGATCTTGCCGAAATTCTGTATTTAGTAAACGTATAGTTAGACTAAGTTTTTGACAAAAACTTGGAAGTCTGGCAACTCTCCTTCTGGTACCTGCCATACAAATGTACCATCCCGCCCCTTATAAACCGTGTAATTCTATCAAATTCTGCCCAAATTCTTTATATTGTAAAGCTGTAACTAGACAAAATTTTGGACAAACACTTGGAAGTCTGGCTACTCCCCTTCTGGTACCTTCCATTCAAATGTACCATGCCGCCTACCTTAGAAATCGTGTAATAATACAAATACGCTTAACGCGATCTTGCCCAAATTCTGTATTTAGTAAACGTATAGTTAGATTAAGTTTTTGACAAAAACTTGGAAGTCTGGCAACTCTCCTTCTGGTACCTGCCATACAAATGTACCATCCCGCCCCTTATAAACCGTGTAATTCTATCAAATTCTGCCCAAATTCTTTATATTGTAAAGCTGTAACTAGACAAAATTTTGGACAAACACTTGGAAGTCTGGCTACTTCCCTTCTGGTACCTGCCATACAAATGTACCATTCCGCCCATTATAAACCGTGTAATATTATCAATATGCTCAATGCGATCTTAACCAAATTCTGTATTTAGTAATGCTATAACTGTACAAAGTTTCAGACAACAACTTGGTAGTCTGGCAACTCCCATTCTGGTACCTGCCATACAAATGTACCATGCTGCCTACCTTAGAAATCGTGTAAAAACACAAATATGCTCAACACGATGTTGCCCAAATTCTGTATTTAGTAAACGTATAGTTAGACTAAGTTTTGGACAAAAACTTGGAAGTCTGGCAGCTCCCCTTCTGGTACCTCCCATACAAATGTACCATCCCGCCCCGTATACACCGTGTAATTCTATCAAATTCTGTATATTGTAAGGCTGTAACTAGACAACGTTTTGTACAAAAACTTGGAAGTCTGGCTACTCCCCTTCTGGTACCTCCCATACAAATGTACCATCTCGCCTTCCTTAGAAATCGTGTAAAAACACAAATATGCTCAACACGATGTTGCCCAAATTCTGTATTTAGTAAACGTATAGTTAGACTAAGTTTTGGACAAAAACTTGGAAGACTGGCAGCTCCCCTTCTGGTACCTCCCATACAAATGTATCATCCCGCCCCTTATAAACCGTGTTATATTATCCATATGCTCAATGCGATCATGACCAACTTCTGTATTTTTTTTCTATTTAGAAAATTTTCCATTTAGAAAATCTATAGCTAGACAAATGTTTGGACAAAAACTTAGAAGTCTGACATCTCTCCTTCTGGTACCTCCCATACAAATGTACCATCCCGCCCCTTAGAAACATGTATTAATATCAATATGACCAACGCGATCTTAACCAAATTCTGTATTTAGTAATGCTATAACTGTACAAAGTTTCAGACAATAATTTGGTAGTCTGGCAACTCCCATTCTGGTACCTGCCATACAAATTTACCATCCCGCCCCTTATAAACCGTGTAATTATATCAAATTCTGGCCAAATTTTGTATATTGTAAAGCTGTAACTAGACAAAGTTTTCGACAAAAAATTCGAAGTCTGGCTACTCCCCTTCTGGTGCCTCCCATACAAATGTACCATGCCGCCTACCTTGGAAATCGTGTAATAATACAAATACGCTCTACGCGATCTTGCCCAAATTCTGTATTTAGTAAACGTTTAGTTATACTAAGTTTTGGACAAAATCTTGGAAGTCTGGCTACTCCCATTCTGGTACCTGTCATACAAATGTACCATTCCGCCCCTTATAAACATGTATTAATATCAATATGACCAACGCGATCTTAACCAAATTCTGTATTTAGTAATGCTATAACTGTACAAAGTTTCCGACAATAATTTGGTAGTCTGGCAACTCCCATTCTGGTACCTGCCATACAAATGTACCATCCCGCCCATTATAAACCGTGTAATTCTATCAAATTCTGCCCAAATTCTGTATATTGTAAAGCTGTAACTTGACAAAGTTTTGGACAAAAACTTGGTAGTCTGGCTACTCCCCTTCTGGTACCTCCAATACAAATGTACCATCCCGCCCCTTAGAAACATGTATTAATATCAATATGACCAACGCGATCTTAACCAAATTCTGTATTTAGTAATGCTATAACTGTACAAAGTTTCAGCTATAAGCTAGTTATAGCTTTACTAAATAAAGAATTAGGGCAAGTTCGCGTAGGGCGTCTGGATATTATTACACGAGTTCTAAAGTGGGCGAAATAGCAGATTTGTATGGGAGGTACCTGAAGGGTTGTGGCCATATAGCCCATATGCAATCCGATAAGCAGTTTTTGGAAAATATTAAGCCATGCCAAATTTCAAAGCGATTGTTTAACTCTTTCGAAAGTTATCGTGCGTACCAGCAGGACAGACGGACATGGCTCAAACGATTCAGAAAGTCATGAATCGAATTTTGTTGAAAGACACCTGGGGTGTAATGTGAATATTTCTATGTATTACACTTTTGAGTTTAAGCGCCCCGGTAGGCGAGTTGGTAGCGTGCTTGCCTATCAGCGTGGGGGTTGTGGGTTCGATTCCCACCAGAGGCTTTGGTCTGTCGCTGCAAAAATCAAGCCAAATAGTCTTTGTCACTCGGTTTATCCTTGGACCCAAAATTAGAATTTACACTTTTGAGCCGTATCAAATGGTATATACCCTCCTACCAGTAGGGTGATTCATGACTTTCTGAATCGTTTGAGCCATGTCCGTCTGTCCTGCTGGTACGAACGATAACTTTCGAACGAGTTAAACAATCGCTTTGAAATTTGGCATGGGTCAATATTTTCCCAAAGCGGCTTACGGGATTGCATTTGGGCTATGTGGCCACACCCTCCCATACAAATCGTCTGTTTCGCCCACTTTAGAAATCCTGTAATAATATCAATACGACCAACGCGATCTTATCCAAATTCTGTAATTAGTAAATCTATTGCTAGACAAAGTCTTGGACAAAAACTTGGAAGTCTGACAACTCCCCTTCTGGTACCTCCCATACAAATGTACCATGCCGCCTACCTTAGAAATCGTGTAATAATACAAATACGCTCAACGCGATCTTGCCCAAATTCTGTATTTAGTAAAGGCATAACTGAGCTAAAACTTGGAAGTCTGGCTACTCCCCTTCTGGTACCACCCATACAAATGTACCATCTCGCCTATCTTAGAAATCGTGTAATAATACAAATATGCTCAGCGCAATCTTGCCAAATTCTGTATTTAGTAAATCTATAGCTAGGCAAAATTTTGGAAGTCTGGCAACTCCCCTTCTGGTACGTCCCATACAAATGTACCATGCCGCCTACCTTAGAAATCGTGTAATAATACAAATACGCTCAACGCGATCTTGCCCAAATTCCGTATTTACTAAACGTCTAGTTAGACTAAGTTTTGGACAAAAACTTGGAAGTCTGGCTACTCCACTTTTGGTACCTGCTATACAAATCTACCATCCCGGCCCATTAGAAATCGTGTAATAATATCAATATGCCAACGCGATCTTTCCCAAATTGTATTTAATAAATCATTTTTGGACAAAAACTTGGAAGTCTGACAACTCCCCTTCTGGTTCCTGCTATACAAATCTACCATTTCGCCCATTATAAACCATGTAATATTATCAATATGATCAATGCGACCAAGACCCAATTCTGTATTTAGTAAACGTATAGTTAGACTAAGTTTTGGACAAACTGGTACCTCATATACAAATGTACGATCTCGCCTACCTTAGAAATCGTGTAATAATACAAATATGCTCAACGCGATCTTGCCGAAATTCTGTATTTAGTAAACGTATAGTTAGACTAAGTTTTTGACAAAAACTTGGAAGTCTGGCAACTCTCCTTCTGGTACCTGCCATACAAATGTACCATCCCGCCCCTTATAAACCGTGTAATTCTATCAAATTCTGCCCAAATTCTTTATATTGTAAAGCTGTAACTAGACAAAATTTTGGACAAACACTTGGAAGTCTGGCTACTCCCCTTCTGGTACCTTCCATTCAAATGTACCATGCCGCCTACCTTAGAAATCGTGTAATAATACAAATACGCTTAACGCGATCTTGCCCAAATTCTGTATTTAGTAAACGTATAGTTAGATTAAGTTTTTGACAAAAACTTGGAAGTCTGGCAACTCTCCTTCTGGTACCTGCCATACAAATGTACCATCCCGCCCCTTATAAACCGTGTAATTCTATCAAATTCTGCCCAAATTCTTTATATTGTAAAGCTGTAACTAGACAAAATTTTGGACAAACACTTGGAAGTCTGGCTACTCCCCTTCTGGTACCTGCCATACAAATGTACCATTCCGCCCATTATAAACCGTGTAATATTATCAATATGCTCAATGCGATCTTAACCAAATTCTGTATTTAGTAATGCTATAACTGTACAAAGTTTCAGACAACAACTTGGTAGTCTGGCAACTCCCATTCTGGTACCTGCCATACAAATGTACCATGCCGCCTACCTCAGAAATCGTGTAAAAACACAAATATGCTCAACACGATGTTGCCCAAATTCTGTATTTAGTAAACGTATAGTTAGACTAAGTTTTGGACAAAAACTTGGAAGTCTGGCAGCTCCCCTTCTGGTACCTCCCATACAAATGTATCATCCCGCCCCTTATAAACCGTGTTATATTATCCATATGCTCAATGCGATCATGACCAACTTCTGTATTTTTTTTCTATTTAGAAAATTTTCCATTTAGAAAATCTATAGCTAGACAAATTTTTGGACAATAACTTAGAAGTCTGACATCTCTCCTTCTGGTACCTCCCATACAAATGTACCATCCCGGCCCTTAGAAACATGTATTAATATCAATATGACCAACGCGATCTTAACCAAATTCTGTATTTAGTAATGCTATAACTGTACAAAGTTTCAGACAATAATTTGGTAGTCTGGCAACTCCCATTCTGGTACCTGCCATACAAATTTACCATCCCGCCCCTTATAAACCGTGTAATTATATCAAATTCTGGCCAAATTTTGTATATTGTAAAGCTGTAACTAGACAAAGTTTTCGACAAAAACTTGGAAGTCTGGCTACTCCCCTTCTGGTACCTCCCATACAATGTACGATCTCGCCTACCTTAGAAATCGTGTAGAAACACAAATATGCCCAACGCGATCTTGCCCAAATTCTGTATTTAGTAAACGTATAGTTAGTCTAAGTTTTGGACAAACACTTGGAAGTCTGGCTACTCCACTTCTGGTACCTCCCATACAAATGTACCATCCCGCCCCTTAGAAACATGTATTAATATCAATATGACCAACGCGATCTTAACCAAATTCTGTATTTAGTAATGCTATAACTGTACAAAGTTTCAGCTATAAGCTAGTTATAGCTTTACTAAATAAAGAATTAGGGCAAGTTCGCGTAGGGCGTCTGGATATTATTACACGAGTTCTAAAGTGGGCGAAATAGCAGATTTGTATGGGAGGTACCTGAAGGGTTGTGGCGATATAGCCCATATGCAATCCGATAATCAGTTTTAGGAAAATATTAAGCCATGCCAAATTTCAAAGCGATTGTTTAACTCTTTCGAAAGTTATCGTGCGTACCAGCAGGACAGACGGACATGGCTCAAACGATTCAGAAGGTCATGAAACGAATTTGGTTCAAAGACACCTGGGGTCCAATGTGGATATTTCTATGTGTTAACCTTTTGAGCCGTATCAAATTATATATCCCCTTCTACCCGTTAAATATTGTAGTCTACCGGGCATTAAAATATTGTAGTTTTTTCTCGAAAATTGTATGTAAGTACCAGAAGGGGAGTTGTCAGACTTCCAAGTTTTTGTCCAAGACTTTGTCTAGCAATAGATTTACTAATTACAGAATTTGGATAAGATCGCGGTGGTCGTATTGATATTATTACAGGATTTCTAAAGTGGGCGAAACAGACGATTTGTATGGGAGGGTGTGGCCACATAGCCCATATGCAATCCCGTAAGCCGCTTTGGGAAAATATTAAGCCATGCCAAATTTCAAAGCGATTGTTTAACTCTTTCGAAAGTTATCGTGCGTACCAGCAGGACAGACGGACATGGCTTAAACGATTCAGAAAGTCATGAATCGAATTTTGTTGAAAGACACCTGGGGTGTAATGTGAATATTTCTATGTATTACACTTTTGAGTTTAAGCGCCCCGGTAGGCGAGTTGGTAGCGTGCTTGCCTATCAGCGTGGGGGTTGTGGGTTCGATTCCCACCAGAGGCTTTGGTCTGTCGCTGCAAAAATCAAGCCAAATAGTCTTTGTCACTCGGTTTATCCTTGGACCCAAAATTAGAATTTACACTTTTGAGCCGTATCAAATGGTATATACCCTCCTACCAGTAGGGTGATTCATGACTTTCTGAATCGTTTGAGCCATGTCCGTCTGTCCTGCTGGTACGAACGATAACTTTCGAACGAGTTAAACAATCGCTTTGAAATTTGGCATGGGTCAATATTTTCCCAAAGCGGCTTACGGGATTGCATATGGGCTATGTGTCCACACCCTCCCATACAAATCGTCTGTTTCGCCCACTTTAGAAATCCTGTAATAATATCAATACGACCACCGCGATCTTATCCAAATTCTGTAATTAGTAAATCTATTGCTAGACAAAGTCTTGGACAAAAACTTGGAAGTCTGACAACTCCCCTTCTGGTACCTCCCATACAAATGTACCATGCCGCCTACCTTAGAAATCGTGTAATAATACAAATATGCTCAGCGCAATCTTGCCAAATTCTGTATTTAGTAAAGGCATAACTGAGCTAAAACTTGGAAGTCTGGCTACTCCCCTTCTGGTACCTCCCATACAAATGTACCATCTCGCCTATCTTAGAAATCGTGTAATAATACAAATATGCTCAGCGCAATCTTGCCAAATTCTGTATTTAGTAAATCTATAGCTAGGCAAAATTTTGGAAGTCTGGCAACTCCCCTTCTGGTACGTCCCATACAAATGTACCATGCCGCCTACCTTAGAAATCGTGTAATAATACAAATACGCTCAACGCGATCTTGCCCAAATTCCGTATTTACTAAACGTCTAGTTAGACTAAGTTTTGGACAAAAACTTGGAAGTCTGGCTACTCCCCATTTGGTACCTGCTATACAAATCTACCATCCCGGCCCATTAGAAATCGTGTAATAATATCAATATGCCAACGCGATCTTTCCCAAATTGTATTTAATAAATCATTTTTGGACAAAAACTTGGAAGTCTGACAACTCCCCTTCTGGTACCTCCCATACAAATGTACCATGTCGCCTACCTTAGAAATCGTGTAATAATACAAAAACGATCAACGCGATCTTGCCCAAATTCTGTATTTAGTAAATCTATAGCTAGGCAAAATTTTGGAAGTCTGGCTACTCCACTTCTGGTACCTCCCATACAAATGTACCATCCCGCCCCTTAGAAACATGTATTAATATCAATATGACCAACGCGATCTTAACCAAATTCTGTATTTAGTAATGCTATAACTGTACAAAGTTTCAGCTATAAGCTAGTTATAGCTTTACTAAATAAAGAATTAGGGCAAGTTCGCGTAGGGCGTCTGGATATTATTACACGAGTTCTAAAGTGGGCGAAATAGCAGATTTGTATGGGAGGTACCTGAAGGGTTGTGGCGATATAGCCCATATGCAATCCGATAAGCAGTTTTAGGAAAATATTAAGCCATGCCAAATTTCAAAGCGATTGTTTAACTCTTTCGAAAGTTATCGTGCGTACCAGCAGGACAGACGGACATGGCTCAAACGATTCAGAAGGTCATGAAACGAATTTGGTTCAAAGACACCTGGGGTCCAATGTGGATATTTCTATGTGTTAACCTTTTGAGCCGTATCAAATTATATATCCCCTTCTACCCGTTAAATATTGTAGTCTACCGGGCATTAAAATATTGTAGTTTTTTCTCGAAAATTGTATGTAAGTACCAGAAGGGGAGTTGTCAGACTTCCAAGTTTTTGTCCAAGACTTTGTCTAGCAATAGATTTACTAATTACAGAATTTGGATAAGATCGCGGTGGTCGTATTGATATTATTACAGGATTTCTAAAGTGGGCGAAACAGACGATTTGTATGGGAGGGTGTGGCCACATAGCCCATATGCAATCCCGTAAGCCGCTTTGGGAAAATATTAAGCCATGCCAAATTTCAAAGCGATTGTTTAACTCTTTCGAAAGTTATCGTGCGTACCAGCAGGACAGACGGACATGGCTTAAACGATTCAGAAAGTCATGAATCGAATTTTGTTGAAAGACACCTGGGGTGTAATGTGAATATTTCTATGTATTACACTTTTGAGTTTAAGCGCCCCGGTAGGCGAGTTGGTAGCGTGCTTGCCTATCAGCGTGGGGGTTGTGGGTTCGATTCCCACCAGAGGCTTTGGTCTGTCGCTGCAAAAATCAAGCCAAATAGTCTTTGTCACTCGGTTTATCCTTGGACCCAAAATTAGAATTTACACTTTTGAGCCGTATCAAATGGTATATACCCTCCTACCAGTAGGGTGATTCATGACTTTCTGAATCGTTTGAGCCATGTCCGTCTGTCCTGCTGGTACGAACGATAACTTTCGAACGAGTTAAACAATCGCTTTGAAATTTGGCATGGGTCAATATTTTCCCAAAGCGGCTTACGGGATTGCATATGGGCTATGTGGCCACACCCTCCCATACAAATCGTCTGTTTCGCCCACTTTAGAAATCCTGTAATAATATCAATACGACCACCGCGATCTTATCCAAATTCTGTAATTAGTAAATCTATTGCTAGACAAAGTCTTGGACAAAAACTTGGAAGTCTGACAACTCCCCTTCTGGTACCTCCCATACAAATGTACCATGCCGCCTACCTTAGAAATCGTGTAATAATACAAATATGCTCAGCGCAATCTTGCCAAATTCTGTATTTAGTAAAGGCATAACTGAGCTAAAACTTGGAAGTCTGGCTACTCCCCTTCTGGTACCTCCCATACAAATGTACCATCTCGCCTATCTTAGAAATCGTGGAATAATACAAATATGCTCAGCGCAATCTTGCCAAATTCTGTATTTAGTAAATCTATAGCTAGGCAAAATTTTGGAAGTCTGGCAACTCCCCTTCTGGTACGTCCCATACAAATGTACCATGCCGCCTACCTTAGAAATCGTGTAATAATACAAATACGCTCAACGCGATCTTGCCCAAATTCCGTATTTACTAAACGTCTAGTTAGACTAAGTTTTGGACAAAAACTTGGAAGTCTGGCTACTCCCCATTTGGTACCTGCTATACAAATCTACCATCCCGGCCCATTAGAAATCGTGTAATAATATCAATATGCCAACGCGATCTTTCCCAAATTGTATTTAATAAATCATGTTTGGACAAAAACTTGGAAGTCTGACAACTCCCCTTCTGGTACCTCCCATACAAATGTACCATGTCGCCTACCTTAGAAATCGTGTAATAATACAAAAACGATCAACGCGATCTTGCCCAAATTCTGTATTTAGTAAACGTATAGTTGGACTATGTTTTGGACAAAAACTTGGAAGTCTGGCTACTCCCCTTCTGGTTCCTGCTATACAAATCCATTCCGCCCATTATAAACCATGTAATATTATCAATATGATCAATGCGACCAAGACCCAATTCTGTATTTAGTAAACGTATAGTTAGACTAAGTTTTGGACAAACTGGTACCTCATATACAAATGTACGATCTCGCCTACCTTAGAAATCGTGTAATAATACAAATATGCTCAACGCGATCTTGCCGAAATTCTGTATTTAGTAAACGTATAGTTAGACTAAGTTTTTGACAAAAACTTGGAAGTCTGGCAACTCTCCTTCTGGTACCTGCCATACAAATGTACCATCCCGCCCCTTATAAACCGTGTAATTCTATCAAATTCTGCCCAAATTCTGTATATTGTAAAGCTGTAACTAGACAAAATTTTGGACAAACACTTGGAAGTCTGGCTACTCCCCTTCTGGTACCTTCCATTCAAATGTACCATGCCGCCTACCTTAGAAATCGTGTAATAATACAAATACGCTTAACGCGATCTTGCCCAAATTCTGTATTTAGTAAACGTATAGTTAGATTAAGTTTTGGACAAAAACTTGGAAGTCTGGCTACTCCCCTTCTGGTACCTGCCATACAAATGTACCATTCCGCCCATTATAAACCGTGTAATATTATCAATATGCTCAATGCGATCTTAACCAAATTCTGTATTTAGTAATGCTATAACTGTACAAAGTTTCAGACAACAACTTGGTAGTCTGGCAACTCCCATTCTGGTACCTGCCATACAAATGTACCATGCCGCCTACCTTAGAAATCGTGTAAAAACACAAATATGCTCAACACGATGTTGCCCAAATTCTGTATTTAGTAAACATATAGTTAGACAAAATTTTGGACAAACACTTGGAAGTCTGGCTACTCCCCTTCTGGTACCTTCCATTCAAATGTACCATGCCGCCTACCTTAGAAATCGTGTAATAATACAAATATGCTCAACGCGATCTTGCCGAAATTCTGTATTTAGTAAACGTATAGTTAGACTAAGTTTTTGACAAAAACTTGGAAGTCTGGCAACTCTCCTTCTGGTACCTGCCATACAAATGTACCATCCCGCCCCTTATAAACCGTGTAATTCTATCAAATTCTGCCCAAATTCTGTATATTGTAAAGCTGTAACTAGACAAAATTTTGGACAAACACTTGGAAGTCTGGCAACTCCCCTTCTGGTACGTCCCATACAAATGTACCATGCCGCCTACCTTAGAAATCGTGTAATAATACAAATACGCTGAACGCGATCTTGCCCAAATTCCGTATTTACTAAACGTCTAGTTAGACTAAGTTTTGGACAAAAACTTGGAAGTCTGGCTACTCCCCATTTGGTACCTGCTATACAAATCTACCATCCCGGCCCATTAGAAATCGTGTAATAATATCAATATGCCAACGCGATCTTTCCCAAATTGTATTTAATAAATCATTTTTGGACAAAAACTTGGAAGTCTGACAACTCCCCTTCTGGTACCTCCCATACAAATGTACCATGTCGCCTACCTTAGAAATCGTGTAATAATACAAAAACGATCAACGCGATCTTGCCCAAATTCTGTATTTAGTAAACGTATAGTTGGACTATGTTTTGGACAAAAACTTGGAAGTCTGGCTACTCCCCTTCTGGTTCCTGCTATACAAATCCATTCCGCCCATTATAAACCATGTAATATTATCAATATGATCAATGCGACCAAGACCCAATTCTGTATTTAGTAAACGTATAGTTAGACTAAGTTTTGGACAAACTGGTACCTCATATACAAATGTACGATCTCGCCTACCTTAGAAATCGTGTAATAATACAAATATGCTCAACGCGATCTTGCCGAAATTCTGTATTTAGTAAACGTATAGTTAGACTAAGTTTTTGACAAAAACTTGGAAGTCTGGCAACTCTCCTTCTGGTACCTGCCATACAAATGTACCATCCCGCCCCTTATAAACCGTGTAATTCTATCAAATTCTGCCCAAATTCTGTATATTGTAAAGCTGTAACTAGACAAAATTTTGGACAAACACTTGGAAGTCTGGCTACTCCCCTTCTGGTACCTTCCATTCAAATGTACCATGCCGCCTACCTTAGAAATCGTGTAATAATACAAATACGCTTAACGCGATCTTGCCCAAATTCTGTATTTAGTAAACGTATAGTTAGATTAAGTTTTGGACAAAAACTTGGAAGTCTGGCTACTCCCCTTCTGGTACCTGCCATACAAATGTACCATTCCGCCCATTATAAACCGTGTAATATTATCAATATGCTCAATGCGATCTTAACCAAATTCTGTATTTAGTAATGCTATAACTGTACAAAGTTTCAGACAACAACTTGGTAGTCTGGCAACTCCCATTCTGGTACCTGCCATACAAATGTACCATGCCGCCTACCTTAGAAATCGTGTAAAAACACAAATATGCTCAACACGATGTTGCCCAAATTCTGTATTTAGTAAACATATAGTTAGACAAAATTTTGGACAAACACTTGGAAGTCTGGCTACTCCCCTTCTGGTACCTTCCATTCAAATGTACCATGCCGCCTACCTTAGAAATCGTGTAATAATACAAATACGCTTAACGCGATCTTGCCCAAATTCTGTATTTAGTAAACGTATAGTTAGATTAAGTTTTGGACAAAAACTTGGAAGTCTGGCAGCTCCCCTTCTGGTACCTCCCATACAAATGTATCATCCCGCCCCTTATAAACCGTGTTATATTATCCATATGCTCAATGCGATCATGACCAACTTCTGTATTTTTTTTCTATTTAGAAAATTTTCCATTTAGAAAATCTATAGCTAGACAAATTTTTGGACAATAACTTAGAAGTCTGACATCTCTCCTTCTGGTACCTCCCATACAAATGTACCATCCCGGCCCTTAGAAACATGTATTAATATCAATATGACCAACGCGATCTTAACCAAATTCTGTATTTAGTAATGCTATAACTGTACAAAGTTTCAGCTATAAGCTAGTTATAGCTTTACTAAATAAAGAATTAGGGCAAGTTCGCGTAGGGCGTCTGGATATTATTACACGAGTTCTAAAGTGGGCGAAATAGCAGATTTGTATGGGAGGTACCTGAAGGGTTGTGGCCATATAGCCCATATGCAATCCGATAAGCAGTTTTAGGAAAATATTAAGCCATGCCAAATTTCAAAGCGATTGTTTAACTCTTTCGAAAGTTATCGTGCGTACCAGCAGGACAGACGGACATGGCTTAAACGATTCAGAAAGTCATGAATCGAATTTTGTTGAAAGACACCTGGGGTGTAATGTGAATATTTCTATGTATTACACTTTTGAGTTTAAGCGCCCCGGTAGGCGAGTTGGTAGCGTGCTTGCCTATCAGCGTGGGGGTTGTGGGTTCGATTCCCACCAGAGGCTTTGGTCTGTAGCTGCAAAAATCAAGCCAAATAGTCTTTGTCACTCGGTTTATCCTTGGACCCAAAATTAGAATTTACACTTTTGAGCCGTATCAAATGGTATATACCCTCCTACCAGTAGGGTGATTCATGACTTTCTGAATCGTTTGAGCCATGTCCGTCTGTCCTGCTGGTACGAACGATAACTTTCGAACGAGTTAAACAATCGCTTTGAAATTTGGCATGGGTCAATATTTTCCCAAAGCGGCTTACGGGATTGCATATGGGCTATGTGGCCACACCCTCCCATACAAATCGTCTGTTTCGCCCACTTTAGAAATCCTGTAATAATATCAATACGACCACCGCGATCTTATCCAAATTCTGTAATTAGTAAATCTATTGCTAGACAAAGTCTTGGACAAAAACTTGGAAGTCTGACAACTCCCCTTCTGGTACCTCCCATACAAATGTACCATGCCGCCTACCTTAGAAATCGTGTAATAATACAAATATGCTCAGCGCAATCTTGCCAAATTCTGTATTTAGTAAAGGCATAACTGAGCTAAAACTTGGAAGTCTGGCAACTCCCCTTCTGGTACGTCCCATACAAATGTACCATGCCGCCTACCTTAGAAATCGTGTAATAATACAAATACGCTCAACGCGATCTTGCCCAAATTCCGTATTTAGTAAACGTCTAGTTAGACTAAGTTTTGGACAAAAACTTGGAAGTCTGGCTACTCCCCTTCTGGTACCTGCTATACAAATCTACCATCCCGGCCCATTAGAAATCGTGTAATAATATCAATATGCCAACGAGATCTTGCCCATTTTTGGACAAAAACTTGGAAGTCTGACAACTCCCCTTCTGATACCTCCCATACAAATGTACCATGTCGCCTACCTTAGAAATCGTGTAATAATACAAAAACGATCAACGCGATCTTGCCCAAATTCTGTATTTAGTAAACGTATAGTTAGACTATGTTTTGGACAAAAACTTGGACGTCTGGCTACTCCCCTTCTGGTACCTGCTATACAAATCTACCATTCCGCCCATTATAAACCATGTAATATTATCAATATGCTCAATGCGACCAAGACCCAATTCTGTATTTAGTAAACGTATAGTTAGACTAAGTTTTGGACAAACTGGTACCTCATATACAAATGTACGATCTCGCCTACCTTAGAAATCGTGTAATAATACAAATATGCTCAACGCGATCTTGCCGAAATTCTGTATTTAGTAAACGGATAGTTAAACTAAGTTTTTGACAAAAACTTGGAAGTCTGGCAACTCTCCTTCTGGTACCTGCCATACAAATGTACCATCCCGCCCCTTATAAACCGTGTAATTCTATCAAATTCTGCCCAAATTCTGTATATTGTAAAGCTGTAACTAGACAAAATTTTGGACAAACACTTGGAAGTCTGGCTACTCCCCTTCTGGTACCTTCCATTCAAATGTACCATGCCGCCTACCTTAGAAATCGTGTAATAATACAAATACGCTTAACGCGATCTTGCCCAAATTCTGTATTTAGTAAACGTATAGTTAGATTAAGTTTTGGACAAAAACTTGGAAGTCTGGCTACTCCCCTTCTGGTACCTGCCATACAAATGTACCATTCCGCCCATTATAAACCGTGTAATATTATCAATATGCTCAATGCGATCTTAACCAAATTCTGTATTTAGTAATGCTATAACTGTACAAAGTTTCAGACAACAACTTGGTAGTCTGGCAACTCCCATTCTGGTACCTGCCCTACAAATGTACCATGCCGCCTACCTTAGAAATCGTGTAAAAACACAAATATGCTCAACACGATGTTGCCCAAATTCTGTATTTAGTAAACATATAGTTAGACAAAATTTTGGACAAACACTTGGAAGTCTGGCTACTCCCCTTCTGGTACCTTCCATTCAAATGTACCATGCCGCCTACCTTAGAAATCGTGTAATAATACAAATACGCTTAACGCGATCTTGCCCAAATTCTGTATTTAGTAAACGTATAGTTAGATTAAGTTTTGGACAAAAACTTGGAAGTCTGGCAGCTCCCCTTCTGGTACCTCCCATACAAATGTATCATCCCGCCCCTTATAAACCGTGTTATATTATCCGTATGCTCAATGCGATCATGACCAACTTCTGTATTTTTTTTCTATTTAGAAAATTTTCCATTTAGAAAATCTATAGCTAGACAAATTTTTGGACAATAACTTAGAAGTCTGACATCTCTCCTTCTGGTACCTCCCATACAAATGTACCATCCCGGCCCTTAGAAACATGTATTAATATCAATATGACCAACGCGATCTTAACCAAATTCTGTATTTAGTAATGCTATAACTGTACAAAGTTTCAGCTATAAGCTAGTTATAGCTTTACTAAATAAAGAATTAGGGCAAGTTCGCGTAGGGCGTCTGGATATTATTACACGAGTTCTAAAGTGGGCGAAATAGCAGATTTGTATGGGAGGTACCTGAAGGGTTGTGGCCATATAGCCCATATGCAATCCGATAAGCAGTTTTAGGAAAATATTAAGCCATGCCAAATTTCAAAGCGATTGTTTAACTCTTTCGAAAGTTATCGTGCGTACCAGCAGGACAGACGGACATGGCTTAAACGATTCAGAAAGTCATGAATCGAATTTTGTTGAAAGACACCTGGGGTGTAATGTGAATATTTCTATGTATTACACTTTTGAGTTTAAGCGCCCCGGTAGGCGAGTTGGTAGCGTGCTTGCCTATCAGCGTGGGGGTTGTGGGTTCGATTCCCACCAGAGGCTTTGGTCTGTAGCTGCAAAAATCAAGCCAAATAGTCTTTGTCACTCGGTTTATCCTTGGACCCAAAATTAGAATTTACACTTTTGAGCCGTATCAAATGGTATATACCCTCCTACCAGTAGGGTGATTCATGACTTTCTGAATCGTTTGAGCCATGTCCGTCTGTCCTGCTGGTACGAACGATAACTTTCGAACGAGTTAAACAATCGCTTTGAAATTTGGCATGGGTCAATATTTTCCCAAAGCGGCTTACGGGATTGCATATGGGCTATGTGGCCACACCCTCCCATACAAATCGTCTGTTTCGCCCACTTTAGAAATCCTGTAATAATATCAATACGACCACCGCGATCTTATCCAAATTCTGTAATTAGTAAATCTATTGCTAGACAAAGTCTTGGACAAAAACTTGGAAGTCTGACAACTCCCCTTCTGGTACCTCCCATACAAATGTACCATGCCGCCTACCTTAGAAATCGTGTAATAATACAAATATGCTCAGCGCAATCTTGCCAAATTCTGTATTTAGTAAAGGCATAACTGAGCTAAAACTTGGAAGTCTGGCAACTCCCCTTCTGGTACGTCCCATACAAATGTACCATGCCGCCTACCTTAGAAATCGTGTAATAATACAAATACGCTCAACGCGATCTTGCCCAAATTCCGTATTTAGTAAACGTCTAGTTAGACTAAGTTTTGGACAAAAACTTGGAAGTCTGGCTACTCCCCTTCTGGTACCTGCTATACAAATCTACCATCCCGGCCCATTAGAAATCGTGTAATAATATCAATATGCCAACGAGATCTTGCCCATTTTTGGACAAAAACTTGGAAGTCTGACAACTCCCCTTCTGATACCTCCCATACAAATGTACCATGTCGCCTACCTTAGAAATCGTGTAATAATACAAAAACGATCAACGCGATCTTGCCCAAATTCTGTATTTAGTAAACGTATAGTTAGACTATGTTTTGGACAAAAACTTGGACGTCTGGCTACTCCCCTTCTGGTACCTGCTATACAAATCTACCATTCCGCCCATTATAAACCATGTAATATTATCAATATGCTCAATGCGACCAAGACCCAATTCTGTATTTAGTAAACATATAGTTAGACTAAGTTTTGGACAAACTGGTACCTCATATACAAATGTACGATCTCGCCTACCTTAGAAATCGTGTAATAATACAAATATGCTCAACGCGATCTTGCCGAAATTCTGTATTTAGTAAACGGATAGTTAAACTAAGTTTTTGACAAAAACTTGGAAGTCTGGCAACTCTCCTTCTGGTACCTGCCATACAAATGTACCATCCCGCCCCTTATAAACCGTGTAATTCTATCAAATTCTGCCCAAATTCTGTATATTGTAAAGCTGTAACTAGACAAAATTTTGGACAAACACTTGGAAGTCTGGCTACTCCCCTTCTGGTACCTTCCATTCAAATGTACCATCTCGCCTACCTTAGAAATCGTGTAATAATACAAATGAGTAGTGTTTTGTTACTTGTCGTGTGCACTTTTCGTTCGGTCCGCGTCCTGTACCTATTCCGTTTATAGTGTGTTTTGTTCCTTGTCTCCAATGTAAATTTTGTTCGGTCCGCGTCTAGTACCTATTACGTCCATATTCTGTCTTTTAAAATACAAACAGTCACCACAAAAAAGAAATAAACCGGCTTTAGATAAAACAACAAATATCGCCCACGCACATCGTCCACAACAATAACTACATCAAATCAATTCCTCACGCATCAACACAAAAAGACAACACTTTGGGCTTTTCTATGCCCCCCTCGTTGGCTTGCACTTGTGTTCACCCCTCCTTTTTCCCTTTCGCGCATCGCAAATAGTTCTGCGTTCTTCTTGTCGCTGTTCTGTTAGTTGTTGTAGGCATAACACTGAACAACTAACAGAAATAACAGCGGCGGGAGGGGTGCAGCGTTATTTGTGATTCTGCTTTGATGTTGTCTTGCTTTTTGGTAGTGTCATGGTAGGTAGGTATAAAATTCACTTTGCGAATATTTGTGGGCTTAGGACGAATTTTTTTGCGGTATACACGTACGTTAACATCCATAGACCGGATGTCCTCGCTCTATGTGAGACCCAGGTATGTGAGGATTCTGATCCACACGATGTTCACATTCCTGGTTATCACACGCTTCGAGGCCCTTTCCGATTCCATTTCAAAAATTTTAGAAGATTATCCGGATAGTGAAATTGCAGTTGCTTGTGATTTCAATGTCCATAATAATTCTTAGCTTTCCCATTCGAGCCATACATCTCCGGAGGGTCAGTACGCTGAGTTATTTGCCGCGCACAATGACTTGGCGCAATTAGTGAATGAACCAACACGCCCTTGAAAGTATGAGGTTAACATTCTTGCGCCTATTGGAAACTCGGATCATTGCACCATTTCAGCATCCTTTTCGTTCTCCGATATTCGAGGCTCTTCTAAACCAGTCACGAAGAGAACAATGTACATATACGAAAAGGCACGTTGGGCCGAGCTCAACAGTTTTTACCAGCAATTTAATTGGAAATTATGTTTCCTAGAGAACAATGTCGATGCTGCTGCTGAAATGGTCGAGAAAATAATTCTTATTGGAATAAACACGTTTATTCCATCGAAGACTACTTCGATTAAACCTCCAAAGAACTGTTGGTTTAATCAGACATGCAAAGAAGCTGTCAGATCCAAAGAGGAAGCGTTTAGAAATTGGCGGTTAAATAAAAACGTCACTACTGAGCTGCTAAGTAAACAGGCAAGGTCCAATTGTGCCAGAGTGCTTAGGCGCGAACAATTTCTCCACGAACAGCGCCTTCGTGCTAAAGTTCTTTCTTCTCCCAGGGGAAGTAAGAGCTTTTGGTCATTCGTTAAAAGGGTAAGAAAAAATTCTTCATCTTCTATTTCAACCCTTGTTGACGGTGACCAGATATTCACTGACCCCGTTGACAAAGCTAACCTTATGGCTGAAATATTTGCAAAGAATTCATCTTTGCCAGAAAGCAGTCTACCACTCCCCATGATCGAGAACGTGTCTAGTTCGATGCCTCAGATATTTTTTCGAACACGTGGAGTTAAAAGGGTTCTTGCAGATCTCAACGTAAATAAAACTCCGGGCCCTGATGGTATTTCAGCACTTGTCCTATGTAAGTGATCTTCGACGCTAGCTCGTCCATTGCGCAATCTTTTCAACATGTCGTACCGTGCTGGTATTTACCCTTCACGTTGGAAAGTTGCCAATGTTCAGCCGATCCCCAAGAAAGGTGAGGCTACTAATCCTGCGAATTACCGTCCAATTGCAATATGTTCTGCGCTCTCAAAGGTTATGGAGAGCATGGTTAACCACCATCTTGTCAAATATTTAGAGTCTAACGGCCTCCTGAATGATCGACAGTATGGCTTCCGTAGAAATCGATCTACTGGAGACCTGATGGCGTTCCTTACGGAGCGATGGAGTCGATCCATTCACCGCCTTGGTGAAAGTAAGGTCGTGGCTCTGGATATTTCCAAGGCGTTCGATAGGGTCTGGCACGGAGCACTCATATCAAATCTTATTGCATTTGGTGTCGGTAATACATTCTCTCGATTCATATCGAGTTTTCTCAGAGATCGCTCTATACGAGTTGTTATAGATGGGGTCTCATCCAACGAGCATAGGTTGACCGCAAGAGTGCCACAAGGCTCTGTCCTCTCTCCTTCTCTATTTCTTATTTTCATTGACGACCTGTTGGGTCAGACTGTGAACCCGATCTACTCCTTTGCGGATGACAGTAACCTCTGTCATTCATACTCATTTGATCATCGGCCAGGTCCTCTGGAGGTCGAGGACAAAAGGCGAACGATGAATGACTCACTTAACCGCGATTTAGCGACGATTTATGAGTGGGGCCAAATGAATAGAGTAGATTTTAATGGACAAAAGTCCCAGTGCTGTTTGTTGTCACACAAACGTTCACCAGATCCAGCATCGTCGTCAATTTCTATGGGTGGTGTGGATATCGACGAATCAGACACTCTTGCTATTCTAGGCATGACGATACAGGGTGATGCTCGCTGGGCTAGCCATATATTCGAAGTGTCGAAAGAAGCATTCAAGTGTTTAGGCTTTTTAAAGCGGTGCAAGAAATACTTCACCCCATCTGACCTAAATAATTACACCACATACATGCGGCCTAAAATGGAATACAACTCCCATATATTGGCAGGGGCTCCATTAACATCTTTGAAGCTTCTGGACCGTGTACAGAGGAGAGCGGTGGTGATGATAGGGGATGGTAGGGTATCCAGCTCTATTGCCTCCCTACAGCATCGCCGAAATGTGGGTTGTAGTTCGCTATTCTATAGATATTTTAATGGTATCTGTTCAGAAGATATCCGTCGTCTGGTCCCTGACGTTAGAACATTTAGCCGGAATACTCGGCTATCCAGGGTCTCTCATCCGTTCATTGTCAAATGGCCGGTTGACCGGACGACGCACTTCGTTCTTCAGCCGTACTGTTCGCATGTGGAATAATCTTCCAGCAAGTGTTTTTCCTGCCTGCTATGACATTATCAAATTCAAGGCAAACATCAACAAACACTACTCCCTCTTTCCTCCCTCCAATACCCTCATTTCCCGTCGCTAACACAGTGCATTGCATTTATAGGGGCATCCCCTGAGTGTTAGTCCAAATAAAAAAAAAAAAATATGCTCAACGCGATCTTTTATTTAGTAAATCTATAGTTGGAAAATTTTTCGACAAAAACTTGGAAGTCTGACAACTCTCCTTCTGGTACCTCCCATACAAATGTACCATCCCGCCTACCTTAGAAATCGTGTAATAATACAAATATGCTCAACGCGATCTTGCCTAAATTCTGTATTTAGTAAACGTTTAGTTAGACTTAGTTTTGGACAAAAACTTGGAAGTTTGGCAACTCTCCTTCTGGTACATCCCATATAAATGTACAATCCCGCCTACCTTAGAAATCGTGTAATAATACAAATATGCTCAACGCTATCTTGCCTAAATTCTGTATTTAGTAAACGTTTAGGTAGACTAAGTTTTGCACAAAAACTTGGATGTTTGGCAACTCTTCTTCTGGTACATCCCATACAAATGTACCATCCCGCCCCGTTAATAACATGTGTTAATATCAATATGACCAACGCGACCTTGACCAAATTCTGTATTTAGTAAAGCTATAACTGAACAAAGTTTCAGACAACAACATGGTAGTCTGGCAACTCTCCTTCTGGTACCTGCCATACAAATGTACCATTCCCGCCCCTTATGGTGCCCGCACTTATCCCCCCACGGACTTATCGCCCAAAGATGTTTCTGGGGGATATGTCCGACCCCCCGGACTTATCGCCCAAAATCATCTAAATTCATTTTGGGCGATATGACCGACCCCCATCGCGGACTTATCGCCCAGTGGGCGTTATGACCGTTTCTGATAAATAAAATGAAAAAACGTAGTGGGCTTTCTGGCCGTATCCGATATGTGAAATAAAACGAGGAAAATAACATAATAGTTCAGAAATTCATTGATGAATTGAAAATAAATGCACATATATAAGCTCAAATATACAATTATATGCGAAATAAAATGAGATAAAAACCAAAATAATCCAGAAATTCGTAGGAAAAATTGAACAAACAAAATTCATATACATAGGCTTAAGTATGCAAATCAAATGTAAATATCTTCGGCGAATCCAACAATTTGCCGGCAAAATGGGCAAAGCGTAAGCGTTCCGACTTCCTCGTGTTTTTTTTTGATTTCGTTGAAACATGGACGGCAAATTTTAGCATGCCTCTCCTACTCCTGCAGGAGTAGGAGATATTGATTCTGAGTCGCTCGGTTCTGTGTCAACGACGTATGCTGGTGTATTATCCAATACAACTGGACAAAGACTATTTAATTTGTTGGTCATTAACTGTAAAAAAGTTTTTACAGATATTTCTTTGGATTTAAGCCTCGCGGTTAGGGTTTTTGTTTGTGCGTTACGATCTTTAATTCGCTTTTTCGGCGCTTCAGTGATATCCATAACTCCATCGACAGCTTGCTGCAATTCTGTATACATCTGGAATTCTTCTTGTTTTATTATTTGCAGGAATTCCCAAAAAGTACCATGCATTGGTATTTGTGTAGACAAACGGCTATTGTAACCCTCAACAGCACTGGTTGTCCTAACGCATTGCCGGTGCACCGAAAATTTCGCCGGAGTTTCCTAAATTAAGGGAAGAAAATAAATACTTCGTACTAAACGTATATTGTTCTTTTATAATACCATTTCGATCCATTGAATTTGATAATATTCGAAAATGCGCCTTGCCTCATCTGTGTTCTTAACCTTGTGTGCGAGGTCAGTCATTTTCGATAGCTTCCTTCTAAGCGCTTGGCAGTAATGAAACCAACATCCATTTTGACGAGCCTCGGGAAATACTTTACCAATCGCATTTCGAAGTGCTTTTTCGAAGTCTGTTGTGAATGTGGTGGGCTTCAATTGCAACAAATTGGCGTTAATCGAAAATGACTGACCTCGCACACAAGGTGAAGAACACAAATGAGGCAAGGCGCATTTTTAAGAAAATGTTAGTTCTTCCTTTGCTACATAAGCCTTTTGTGTTTTCCTTGTCATCAAGACAAACGCGAACGGGTAGACCTGCAATAATTTATAGAGGCATCATACGTTGCCATGCATCCATCAAGACAAGCAAGATATGAAGTGTAATTGTGGACAATATAAAGTGAAAAAATGGTGGGAGCGATAGTGCCTTTGGCAAAGAAAATGTCGCGCGATTTTTTTGTTTTCTTTTAAAAATTACAAAACACAAAAGGCTTATGAACATGTCTTTCAGTTCATTAACGCCAATTTGTTGCAATTGAAGCCCACCACATTCACAACAAACTTCGAAAAAGCACTTCGAAATGCGATTGGTAAAGTATTTCCCGATGCTCGTCAAAATGGATGTTGGTTTCATTACTGCCAAGCGCTTAGAAGGAAGCTATCGAAAATGACTGACCTCGCACACAAGGTGAAGAACACAGATGAGGCAAGGCGCATTTTTAAGAAAATGTTAGTTCTTCCTTTGCTAACTGCTGAAGACATCGAAGACGCATTTAAAATGTGTAAGCTTGAAGCTTATGCAGACATTAAATGTAGTCACAAGAACGGTAATGTGTTCGAAAAGTTCTTCGAATATTATCAAAATCAATGGATCGAAATGGTATTATAAAAGAACAATATACGTTTAGTACGAAGTATTTATTTTCTTCCCTTAATGTAGGAAACTCCGGCGAAATTTTCGGTGCACCGGCAATGCGTTAGGCCAACCAGTGCTGTTGAGGGTTACAATAGCCGTTTGTCTACACAAATACCAATGCATGGTAATTTTTGGGAATTCCTGCAAATAATAAAACAAGAAGAATTACAGATGTATACAGAATTGCAGCAAGCTGTCGATGGAGTTATGGATATCACTGAAGCGCCGAAAAAGCCAATTAAAGATCGTAACGAACAAATAAAAACCCTAACCGCGAGGCGATTTTTTTGTTTTCTTTTAAAAATTACATTTTCTTTGCCAAAGGCACTATCGCTCCCACCATTTTTTCACTTTATATTGTCCACAATTACGCTTCATATCTTGCTTGTCTTGATGGATGCATGGCAACGTATGATGCCTCTATAAATTATTGCAGGTCTACCCGTTCGCGTTTGTCTTGATGACAAGGAAAACACAAAAGGCTTATGAACATGTCTTTCAGTTCATTAACGCCAATTTGTTGCAATTGAAGCCCACCACATTCACAACAGACTTCGAAAAAGCACTTCGAAATGCGATTGGTAAAGTATTTCCCGAGGCTCGTCAAAATGGATGTTGGTTTCATTACTGCCAAGCGCTTAGAAGGAAGCTATCGAAAATGACTGACCTCGCACACAAGGTGAAGAACACAAATGAGGCAAGGCGCATTTTTAAGAAAATGTTAGTTCTTCCTTTGCTACATGCTGAAGACATCGAAGACGCATTTAAAATGTGTAAGCTTGAAGCTTATGCAGACATTAAATGCAGTCACAAGAACGGTAATGTGTTCGAAAAGTTCTTCGAATATTATCAAAATCAATGGATCGAAATGGTATTATAAAAGAACAATATACGTTTAGTACGAAGTATTTATTTTCTTCCCTTAATGTAGGAAACTCCGGCGAAATTTTCGGTGCACCGGCAATGCGTTAGGACAACCAGTGCTGTTGAGGGTTACAATAGCCGTTTGTCTACACAAATACCAATGCATGGTAATTTTTGGGAATTCCTGCAAATAATAAAACAAGAAGAATTCCAGATGTATACAGAATTTGTGCAAGCTGTCGATGGAGTTATGGATATCACTGAAGCGCCGAAAAAGCGAATTATAGATCGTAACGCACAAATAAAAACCCTAACCGCGAGGCGATTTTTTTGTTTTCTTTTTAAAATTACATTTTCTTTGCCAAAGGCACTATCGCTCCCACCATTTTTTCACTTTATATTGTCCACAATTACACTTCATATCTTGCTTGTCTTGATGGATGCATGGCAACGTATGATGCCTCTATAAATTATTGCAGGTCTACCCGTTCGCGTTTGTCTTGATGACAAGGAAAACACAAAAGGCTTATGAACATGTCTTTCAGTTCATTAACGCCAATTTGTTGCAATTGAAGCCCACCACATTCACAACAGACTTCGAAAAAGCACTTCGAAATGCGATTGGTAAAGTATTTCCCGAGGCTCGTCAAAATGGATGTTGGTTTCATTACTGCCAAGCGCTTAGAAGGAAGCTATCGAAAATGACTGACCTCGCACACAAGGTGAACAACACAGATGAGGCAAGGCGCATTTTTAAGAAAATGTTAGTTCTTCCTTTGCTACCTGCTGAAGACATCGAAGACGCATTTAAAATGTGTAAGCTTGAAGCTTATGCAGACATTAAATGCAGTCACAAGAACGGTAATGTGTTCGAAAAGTTCTTCGAATATTATCAAAATCAATGGATCGAAATGGTATTATAAAAGAACAATATACGTTTAGTACGAAGTATTTATTTTCTTCCCTTAATGTAGGAAACTCCGGCGAAATTTTCGGTGCACCGGCAATGCGTTAGGCCAACCAGTGCTGTTGAGGGTTACAATAGCCGTTTGTCTACACAAATACCAATGCATGGTAATTTTTGGGAATTCCTGCAAATAATAAAACAAGAAGAATTCCAGATGTATACAGAATTGCAGCAAGCTGTCGATGGAGTTATGGATATCACTGAAGCGCCGAAAAAGCCAATTAAAGATCGTAACGAACAAATAAAAACCCTAACCGCGAGGCGATTTTTTGTTTTCTTTTAAAAATTACATTTTCTTTGTCAAAGGCACTATCGCTCCCACCATTTTTTCACTTTATATTGTCCACAATTACACTTCATATCTTGCTTGTCTTGATGGATGCATGGCAACGTATGATGCCTCTATAAATTATTGCAGGTCTACCCGTTCGCGTTTGTCTTGATGACAAGGAAAACACAAAGGCTTATGAACATGTCTTTCAGTTCATTAACGCCAATTTGTTGCAATTGAAGCCCACCACATTCACAACAGACTTCGAAAAAGCACTTCGAAATGCGATTGGTAAAGTATTTCCCGAGGCTCGTCAAAATGGATGTTGGTTTCATTACTGCCAAGCGCTTAGAAGGAAGCTATCGAAAATGACTGACCTCGCACACAAGGTGAAGAACACAAATGAGGCAAGGCGCATTTTTAAGAAAATGTTAGTTCTTCCTTTGCTACATGCTGAAGACATCGAAGACGCATTTAAAATGTGTAAGCTTGAAGCTTATGCAGACATTAAATGCAGTCACAAGAACGGTAATGTGTTCGAAAAGTTCTTCGAATATTATCAAAATCAATGGATCGAAATGGTATTATAAAAGAACAATATACGTTTAGTACGAAGTATTTATTTTCTTCCCTTAATGTAGGAAACTCCGGCGAAATTTTCGGTGCACCGGCAATGCGTTAGGACAACCAGTGCTGTTGAGGGTTACAATAGCCGTTTGTCTACACAAATACCAATGCATGGTAATTTTTGGAATTCCTGCAAATAATAAAACAAGAAGAATTCCAGATGTATACAGAATTTGTGCAAGCTGTCGATGGAGTTATGGATATCACTGAAGCGCCGAAAAAGCGAATTATAGATCGTAACGCACAAATAAAAACCCTAACCGCGAGGCGATTTTTTTGTTTTCTTTTTAAAATTACATTTTCTTTGCCAAAGGCACTATCGCTCCCACCATTTTTTCACTTTATATTGTCCACAATTACACTTCATATCTTGCTTGTCTTGATGGATGCATGGCAACGTATGATGCCTCTATAAATTATTGCAGGTCTACCCGTTCGCGTTTGTCTTGATGACAAGGAAAACACAAAAGGCTTATGAACATGTCTTTCAGTTCATTAACGCCAATTTGTTGCAATTGAAGCCCACCACATTCACAACAGACTTCGAAAAAGCACTTCGAAATGCGATTGGTAAAGTATTTCCCGAGGCTCGTCAAAATGGATGTTGGTTTCATTACTGCCAAGCGCTTAGAAGGAAGCTATCGAAAATGACTGACCTCGCACACAAGGTGAAGAACACAAATGAGGCAAGGCGCATTTTTAAGAAAATGTTAGTTCTTCCTTTGCTACATGCTGAAGACATCGAAGACGCATTTAAAATGTGTAAGCTTGAAGCTTATGCAGACATTAAATGCAGTCACAAGAACGGTAATGTGTTCGAAAAGTTCTTCGAATATTATCAAAATCAATGGATCGAAATGGTATTATAAAAGAACAATATACGTTTAGTACGAAGTATTTATTTTCTTCCCTTAATGTAGGAAACTCCGGCGAAATTTTCGGTGCACCGGCAATGCGTTAGGACAACCAGTGCTGTTGAGGGTTACAATAGCCGTTTGTCTACACAAATACCAATGCATGGTAATTTTTGGGAATTCCTGCAAATAATAAAACAAGAAGAATTCCAGATGTATACAGAATTTGTGCAAGCTGTCGATGGAGTTATGGATATCACTGAAGCGCCGAAAAAGCGAATTATAGATCGTAACGCACAAATAAAAACCCTAACCGCGAGGCGATTTTTTTGTTTTCTTTTTAAAATTACATTTTCTTTGCCAAAGGCACTATCGCTCCCACCATTTTTTCACTTTATATTGTCCACAATTACACTTCATATCTTGCTTGTCTTGATGGATGCATGGCAACGTATGATGCCTCTATAAATTATTGCAGGTCTACCCGTTCGCGTTTGTCTTGATGACAAGGAAAACACAAAAGGCTTATGAACATGTCTTTCAGTTCATTAACGCCAATTTGTTGCAATTGAAGCCCACCACATTCACAACAGACTTCGAAAAAGCACTTCGAAATGCGATTGGTAAAGTATTTCCCGAGGCTCGTCAAAATGGATGTTGGTTTCATTACTGCCAAGCGCTTAGAAGGAAGCTATCGAAAATGACTGACCTCGCACACAAGGTGAAGAACACAGATGAGGCAAGGCGCATTTTTAAGAAAATGTTAGTTCTTCCTTTGCTACCTGCTGAAGACATCGAAGACGCATTTAAAATGTGTAAGCTTGAAGCTTATGCAGACATTAAATGCAGTCACAAGAACGGTAATGTGTTCGAAAAGTTCTTCGAATATTATCAAAATCAATGGATCGAAATGGTATTATAAAAGAACAATATACGTTTAGTACGAAGTATTTATTTTCTTCCCTTAATGTAGGAAACTCCGGCGAAATTTTCGGTGCACCGGCAATGCGTTAGGCCAACCAGTGCTGTTGAGGGTTACAATAGCCGTTTGTCTACACAAATACCAATGCATGGTAATTTTTGGGAATTCCTGCAAATAATAAAACAAGAAGAATTCCAGATGTATACAGAATTGCAGCAAGCTGTCGATGGAGTTATGGATATCACTGAAGCGCCGAAAAAGCCAATTAAAGATCGTAACGAACAAATAAAAACCCTAACCGCGAGGCGATTTTTTGTTTTCTTTTAAAAATTACATTTTCTTTGTCAAAGGCACTATCGCTCCCACCATTTTTTCACTTTATATTGTCCACAATTACACTTCATATCTTGCTTGTCTTGATGGATGCATGGCAACGTATGATGCCTCTATAAATTATTGCAGGTCTACCCGTTCGCGTTTGTCTTGATGACAAGGAAAACACAAAAGGCTTATGAACATGTCTATCAGTTCATTAACGCCAATTTGTTGCAATTGAAGCCCACCACATTCACAACAGACTTCGAAAAAGCACTTCGAAATGCGATTGGTAAAGTATTTCCCGAGGCTCGTCAAAATGGATGTTGGTTTCATTACTGCCAAGCGCTTAGAAGGAAGCTATCGAAAATGACTGACCTCGCACACAAGGTGAAGAACACAAATGAGGCAAGGCGCATTTTTAAGAAAATGTTAGTTCTTCCTTTGCTACATGCTGAAGACATCGAAGACGCATTTAAAATGTGTAAGCTTGAAGCTTATGCAGACATTAAATGCAGTCACAAGAACGGTAATGTGTTCGAAAAGTTCTTCGAATATTATCAAAATCAATGGATCGAAATGGTATTATAAAAGAACAATATACGTTTAGTACGAAGTATTTATTTTCTTCCCTTAATGTAGGAAACTCCGGCGAAATTTTCGGTGCACCGGCAATGCGTTAGGACAACCAGTGCTGTTGAGGGTTAC
The DNA here is from genome assembly GCA_958296145.1 of Hydrotaea cyrtoneurina. Classification (NCBI taxonomy): domain Eukaryota; kingdom Metazoa; phylum Arthropoda; class Insecta; order Diptera; family Muscidae; genus Hydrotaea; species Hydrotaea cyrtoneurina. The sequence continues at coordinate 51,226,878 of OY282517.1, forward strand.
AATAGCCGTTTGTCTACACAAATACCAATGCATGGTAATTTTTGGGAATTCCTGCAAATAATAAAACAAGAAGAATTCCAGATGTATACAGAATTTGTGCAAGCTGTCGATGGAGTTATGGATATCACTGAAGCGCCGAAAAAGCGAATTATAGATCGTAACGCACAAATAAAAACCCTAACCGCGAGGCGATTTTTTTGTTTTCTTTTTAAAATTACATTTTCTTTGCCAAAGGCACTATCGCTCCCACCATTTTTTCACTTTATATTGTCCACAATTACACTTCATATCTTGCTTGTCTTGATGGATGCATGGCAACGTATGATGCCTCTATAAATTATTGCAGGTCTACCCGTTCGCGTTTGTCTTGATGACAAGGAAAACACAAAAGGCTTATGAACATGTCTTTCAGTTCATTAACGCCAATTTGTTGCAATTGAAGCCCACCACATTCACAACAGACTTCGAAAAAGCACTTCGAAATGCGATTGGTAAAGTATTTCCCGAGGCTCGTCAAAATGGATGTTGGTTTCATTACTGACAAGCGCTTAGAAGGAAGCTATCGAAAATGACTGACCTCGCACACAAGGTGAAGAACACAGATGAGGCAAGGCGCATTTTTAAGAAAATATTAGTTCTTCCTTTGCTACCTGCTGAAGACATCGAAGACGCATTTAACATGTGTAAGCTTGAAGCTTATGCAGACATTAAATGCAGTCACAAGAACGGTAATGTGTTCGAAAAGTTCTTCGAATATTATCAAAATCAATGGATCGAAATGGTATTATAAAAGAACAATATACGTTTAGTACGAAGTATTTATTTTCTTCCCTTAATTTAGGAAACTCCGGCGAAATTTTCGGTGCACCGGCAATGCGTGATGACAACCAGTGCTGTTGAGGGTTACAATAGCCGTTTGTCTACACAAATACCAATGCATGGTAATTTTTGGGAATTCCTGCAAATAATAAAACAAGAAGAATTCCAGATGTATACAGAATTGCAGCAAGCTGTCGATGGAGTTATGGATATCACTGAAGCGCCGAAAAAGCGAATTAAAGATCGTAACGCACAAATAAAAACCCTAATCGCGTGGCGTTTTTTTGTTTTCTTTTAAAAATTACATTTTCTTTGCCAAAGGCACTATCGCTCCCACCATTTTTTCACTTTATATTGTCCACAATTACACTTCATATCTTGCTTGTCTTGATGGATGCATGGCAACGTATGATGCCTCTATAAATTATTGCAGGTCTACCCGTTCGCGTTTGTCTTGATGACAAGGAAAACACAAAAGGCTTATGAACATGTCTTTCAGTTCATTAACGCCAATTTGTTGCAATTGAAGCCCACCACATTCACAACAGACTTCGAAAAAGCACTTCGAAATGCGATTGGTAAAGTATTTCCCGAGGCTCGTCAAAATGGATGTTGGTTTCATTACTGCCAAGCGCTTAGAAGGAAGCTATCGAAAATGACTGACCTCGCACACAAGGTGAAGAACACAAATGAGGCAAGGCGCATTTTTAAGAAAATGTTAGTTCTTCCTTTGCTACATGCTGAAGACATCGAAGACGCATTTAAAATGTGTAAGCTTGAAGCTTATGCAGACATTAAATGCAGTCACAAGAACGGTAATGTGTTCGAAAAGTTCTTCGAATATTATCAAAATCAATGGATCGAAATGGTATTATAAAAGAACAATATACGTTTAGTACGAAGTATTTATTTTCTTCCCTTAATGTAGGAAACTCCGGCGAAATTTTCGGTGCACCGGCAATGCGTTAGGACAACCAGTGCTGTTGAGGGTTACAATAGCCGTTTGTCTACACAAATACCAATGCATGGTAATTTTTGGGAATTCCTGCAAATAATAAAACAAGAAGAATTCCAGATGTATACAGAATTTGTGCAAGCTGTCGATGGAGTTATGGATATCACTGAAGCGCCGAAAAAGCGAATTATAGATCGTAACGCACAAATAAAAACCCTAACCGCGAGGCGATTTTTTTGTTTTCTTTTTAAAATTACATTTTCTTTGCCAAAGGCACTATCGCTCCCACCATTTTTTCACTTTATATTGTCCACAATTACACTTCATATCTTGCTTGTCTTGATGGATGCATGGCAACGTATGATGCCTCTATAAATTATTGCAGGTCTACCCGTTCGCGTTTGTCTTGATGACAAGGAAAACACAAAAGGCTTATGAACATGTCTTTCAGTTCATTAACGCCAATTTGTTGCAATTGAAGCCCACCACATTCACAACAGACTTCGAAAAAGCACTTCGAAATGCGATTGGTAAAGTATTTCCCGAGGCTCGTCAAAATGGATGTTGGTTTCATTACTGCCAAGCGCTTAGAAGGAAGCTATCGAAAATGACTGACCTCGCACACAAGGTGAAGAACACAGATGAGGCAAGGCGCATTTTTAAGAAAATGTTAGTTCTTCCTTTGCTACCTGCTGAAGACATCGAAGACGCATTTAAAATGTGTAAGCTTGAAGCTTATGCAGACATTAAATGCAGTCACAAGAACGGTAATGTGTTCGAAAAGTTCTTCGAATATTATCAAAATCAATGGATCGAAATGGTATTATAAAAGAACAATATACGTTTAGTACGAAGTATTTATTTTCTTCCCTTAATGTAGGAAACTCCGGCGAAATTTTCGGTGCACCGGCAATGCGTTAGGCCAACCAGTGCTGTTGAGGGTTACAATAGCCGTTTGTCTACACAAATACCAATGCATGGTAATTTTTGGGAATTCCTGCAAATAATAAAACAAGAAGAATTCCAGATGTATACAGAATTGCAGCAAGCTGTCGATGGAGTTATGGATATCACTGAAGCGCCGAAAAAGCCAATTAAAGATCGTAACGAACAAATAAAAACCCTAACCGCGAGGCGATTTTTTGTTTTCTTTTAAAAATTACATTTTCTTTGTCAAAGGCACTATCGCTCCCACCATTTTTTCACTTTATATTGTCCACAATTACACTTCATATCTTGCTTGTCTTGATGGATGCATGGCAACGTATGATGCCTCTATAAATTATTGCAGGTCTACCCGTTCGCGTTTGTCTTGATGACAAGGAAAACACAAAAGGCTTATGAACATGTCTTTCAGTTCATTAACGCCAATTTGTTGCAATTGAAGCCCACCACATTCACAACAGACTTCGAAAAAGCACTTCGAAATGCGATTGGTAAAGTATTTCCCGAGGCTCGTCAAAATGGATGTTGGTTTCATTACTGCCAAGCGCTTAGAAGGAAGCTATCGAAAATGACTGACCTCGCACACAAGGTGAAGAACACAAATGAGGCAAGGCGCATTTTTAAGAAAATGTTAGTTCTTCCTTTGCTACATGCTGAAGACATCGAAGACGCATTTAAAATGTGTAAGCTTGAAGCTTATGCAGACATTAAATGCAGTCACAAGAACGGTAATGTGTTCGAAAAGTTCTTCGAATATTATCAAAATCAATGGATCGAAATGGTATTATAAAAGAACAATATACGTTTAGTACGAAGTATTTATTTTCTTCCCTTAATGTAGGAAACTCCGGCGAAATTTTCGGTGCACCGGCAATGCGTTAGGACAACCAGTGCTGTTGAGGGTTACAATAGCCGTTTGTCTACACAAATACCAATGCATGGTAATTTTTGGGAATTCCTGCAAATAATAAAACAAGAAGAATTCCAGATGTATACAGAATTTGTGCAAGCTGTCGATGGAGTTATGGATATCACTGAAGCGCCGAAAAAGCGAATTATAGATCGTAACGCACAAATAAAAACCCTAACCGCGAGGCGATTTTTTTGTTTTCTTTTTAAAATTACATTTTCTTTGCCAAAGGCACTATCGCTCCCACCATTTTTTCACTTTATATTGTCCACAATTACACTTCATATCTTGCTTGTCTTGATGGATGCATGGCAACGTATGATGCCTCTATAAATTATTGCAGGTCTACCCGTTCGCGTTTGTCTTGATGACAAGGAAAACACAAAAGGCTTATGAACATGTCTTTCAGTTCATTAACGCCAATTTGTTGCAATTGAAGCCCACCACATTCACAACAGACTTCGAAAAAGCACTTCGAAATGCGATTGGTAAAGTATTTCCCGAGGCTCGTCAAAATGGATGTTGGTTTCATTACTGACAAGCGCTTAGAAGGAAGCTATCGAAAATGACTGACCTCGCACACAAGGTGAAGAACACAGATGAGGCAAGGCGCATTTTTAAGAAAATATTAGTTCTTCCTTTGCTACCTGCTGAAGACATCGAAGACGCATTTAACATGTGTAAGCTTGAAGCTTATGCAGACATTAAATGCAGTCACAAGAACGGTAATGTGTTCGAAAAGTTCTTCGAATATTATCAAAATCAATGGATCGAAATGGTATTATAAAAGAACAATATACGTTTAGTACGAAGTATTTATTTTCTTCCCTTAATTTAGGAAACTCCGGCGAAATTTTCGGTGCACCGGCAATGCGTGATGACAACCAGTGCTGTTGAGGGTTACAATAGCCGTTTGTCTACACAAATACCAATGCATGGTAATTTTTGGGAATTCCTGCAAATAATAAAACAAGAAGAATTCCAGATGTATACAGAATTGCAGCAAGCTGTCGATGGAGTTATGGATATCACTGAAGCGCCGAAAAAGCGAATTAAAGATCGTAACGCACAAATAAAAACCCTAATCGCGTGGCGTTTTTTTGTTTTCTTTTAAAAATTACATTTTCTTTGCCAAAGGCACTATCGCTCCCACCATTTTTTCACTTTATATTGTCCACAATTACACTTCATATCTTGCTTGTCTTGATGGATGCATGGCAACGTATGATGCCTCTATAAATTATTGCAGGTCTACCCGTTCGCGTTTGTCTTGATGACAAGGAAAACACAAAAGGCTTATGAACGTGTCTTTCAGTTCATTAACGCCAATTTGTTGCAATTGAAGCCCACCACATTCACAACAGACTTTGAAAACGCAATTCGAAATGCGATTGGTAAAGTATTTCCCGAGGCTCGTCAAAATGGATGTTGGTTTCATTACTGCCAAGCGCTTAGAAGGAAGCTATCGAAAATGACTGACCTCGCACACAAGGTGAAGAACACAGATGAGGCAAGGCGCATTTTTAAGAAAATGTTAGTTCTTCCTTTGCTACCTGCTGAAGACATCGAAGACGCATTTAACCCCAGAAGGGTACTATGAGTAAAATTTACTCACATAAGGAATAGATTTGATCGTTAATCAGCAGGTTGTCCACAGTGAAAGTCAAGCCACTAGCAGTGCTTGCCCCATTCTGTCATTAGTCGGCTGCCGAAAGCATTGAATGGTGTTGTTTGATTTATCGCACTTGTGGACAATTTAAAAAAAGTTAGTGAGTAAAATTTACTTATCGGTACCCTTTACGTACTAAGTTGTGTGAGTCAAATTTACTCATCAGTACCCTTTTCGTACTAATTTGGGTGAGTTATATTTATCTATCAGTAAATTACTTCGTGTCTAAAAAATATATTTTGTGCTGAATTATGACAATTGTTTTTGTTTTCTATTGTGTTACCGTAAAGTAAACTATAGAGCATACAAATGGCAAGTCGCGGGCTATCAGAACAAAATATTTTGGATGCAATACTTGAACTAGAATCTGAGGAAGAAGACAATTTGGAGTTGGAGCTTTGTAACTTTGATGAGGATTCTTGGGACAGTGTTGCAGATCCGGAATATCAACCAGAAACGGAAGAATTAAATGATGTCGAAGAAAATTTGATACACGGAATCATAAATGCAGAAGAAGCTGAAAAGGATGAAAGGGAGGAAACACCTGGAAGCAGCAAACGTAAAAACCAGAAACATAGTGAGGGGAGAAGAAATGAATGATCAGCTGCTCAAGAAATTCGTGAAACAGAAGAGGTAATTACAATTATTACACCTACTAACAGCAATCTGATCGGAAAAGATGGAAAATTTATTTGGAGTAAGGAACCTGTTGCTGCGCCAGGTCAAAAAAACTCCCTCAAAAAATATTGTTCACATTCGCCCTGGCCCAACAGCAAATGCAAAAAATTCGTTGTGTCCTGCCAGCTGCTTCAAACTGTTTTTTACCGCAGACATATTGGAAGAGATTTTGGTTTATACAAATAAAGAACTAAACATTCAAAGGGAAAACTATAACGATAAATCTCACGCGGTTTTGTCAAATTTGGAAATGGACGAACTTGAAGCATTTCTTGGTTTGTTAGTCTTGTCAGCTGCTCTCAAAGATAATCACTTGGCAACACATATGATGTTTGACACTACCTACTGTGGGGAAAGGTACAAGGCAACATGCCTGAAAGAAGGTTAAAATTTATCCTAAATTGCCTAAGATTCGATGACAAAGAAACAAGAACTGCTAGAAGAGAAATGACCAAACTGGCTCCAGTTTCTTCTATCTGGGACAAACTTCTAAACAATTGCAGAGTGAACTATAAACCTGGAAGCTATATAATTATTGATGAGCAACTAGTTGGATTTAGAGGCAAATGTCCATTTAGGATGTATATTCCCTCTAAACCCAACAAGTACGGGATCAAAATTGTCATGTCTTGTGATAGCGGAACAGAGTATATGTTGGATGCCATTTTTTACCTTGGAAAAGGAAGTGTACCTCCTGATATAGCTGCTGGTGAATATTATGTTGTTGAACTGCTGAAAAATGTAAAGCGCACCAATCGAAATGTCACTATAGACAATTGGTTTACGAGTGTACCACTCATTCAACGTCTCTGTCATGAATACAAAATAACAACTGTTGGCACAATAAAAAAAAAAACCACAATTGCCTATTGAAGCTACAGATATAAAGTTTCGAAAACGAGCCGCATCCACTTCATTGTTTATATTTTATGAGGATTTGACAGTTGTATCATACAAGCCTAATAATAATAAACTTGTATTATTGGCGTCTAGTATGCACAGTACGGGTAGTATTCATGAGACCACTGGAAAACCAGAAATAGTGCATGTGTACAACTCAACAAAAGAAGGAGTTGACAGTTTTGATCAGATGTGCCAAAATATTAACCATGGCAGGAAAACCAGAAGGTGGCCTCTAGCATTTTTCCAAAATATGATGAACATAGCTGCAATAAACGCATACATCATTTACGCGCACAACATGTGTAGCCGTGGGCAAAAGCCAGAATCCCGACTTAATTTTATGTTATCTCTACACAAGGAGTTAACGGAAGGATTTCAAAGGAAAAGATTAGCAAATAATACGAACATGAGCCTGGCGGTGAAAAAATCCATTCAAAATATTGTAGGCGCAAGCCAAGAGGCACATTGTGCCGGAGAAGACCAAAAGGGGCCAAGAAAGTACTGTAATTTTTGTAGTTATACCAAACGTCGATACACCACCACTTATTGCAATTGTGGATTAGCTATTTGCGGTGAACATGCACAAAAAAGTGCCCTGACTGTGCTTGAAAAACAATTTTTATGTATTCGTACTTGTCAAAAATCAATAATAAGTATTATTTTTGCTTATTTTATATATTTTAATAAAAAATTACACTTATGCTGGCTTTCAATTTTTTTCATTTAAAACTACTACTTTACAAAATAAATCAGATAATAACGTTAAAATTCTGAAGTGAGTAAAATTTACTCATCGGTACCTATAAGCGCCTACAATTTAACCGTACCTTCTAGGGTTAACATGTGTAAGCTTGAAGCTTATGCAGACATTAAATGCAGTCACAAGAACGGTAATGTGTTCGAAAAGTTCTTCGAATATTATCAAAATCAATGGATCGAAATGGTATTATAAAAGAACAATATACGTTTAGTACGAAGTATTTATGTTCTTCCCTTAATTTAGGAAACTCCGGCGAAATTTTCGGTGCACCGTCAATGCGTTAGGACAACCAGTGCTGTTGAGGGTTACAATAGCTGTTTGTCTACACAAATACCAATGCATGGTAATTTTTGGGAATTCCTGCAAATAATAAAACAAGAAGAATTCCAGATGTATACAGAATTGCAGCAAGCTGTCGATGGAGTTATGGATATCACTGAAGCGCCGAAAAAGCGAATTAAAGATCGTAACGAACAAATAAAAACCCTAACCGCGAGGCGATTTTTTTGTTTTCTTTTAAAAATTACATTTTCTTTGCCAAAGGCACTATCGCTCCCACAATTTTTTCACTTTATATTGTCAACAATTACACTTCATATCTTGCTTGTCTTGATGGATGCATGGCAACGTATGATGCCTCTATAAATTATTGCAGGTCTACCCGTTCGCGTTTGTCTTGATGACAAGGAAAACACAAAAGGCTTATGAACATGTCTTTCAGTTCATTAACGCCAATTTGTTGCAATTGAAGCCCACCACATTCACAACAGACTTCGAAAAAGCACTTCGAAATGCGATTGGTATAGTATTTCCCGAGGCTCGTCAAAATGGATGTTGGTTTCATTACTGCCAAGCGCTTAGAAGGAAGCTATCGAAAATGACTGACCTCGCACACAAGGTGAAGAACACAGATGAGGCAAGGCGCATTTTTAAGAAAATGTTAGTTCTTCCTTTGCTACCTGCTGAAGACATCGAAGACGCATTTAAGAACGGTAATGGCGATAATGCCCGCTGGAGTTTGTCAGTCTCCTAACGGGCGCGTCCCCAGGTGGCGGATAGGGGAAGGGGGATGGACACACTGTTCCATCTCATCTAGGGCTGACTTAGGGAGGATGGTTTTTTCTGCCCTAACTAAGGCTACCATAGGGGAGGTGAAGCAGTGTGTCCACCGTCTTAGGGAATCTCGTATTCCCCGCGGACCAAAACGGACTATGGGGGTGTTCCCCTAAACAAAAAAACATCAATGAAGGAAACGCAAGAAGAAAAAAAGTTACGGTGCAGGGATTAATAACCCCAGTGCCGGCGGCAAGTGTGGATCTGCTCACTAGTCATGTGCCGTCGATATCCAGCGATAGTGAGCCACACAATCCTCCTACAGGTGTTGGTGCCTTGGCGCCTGTAGTCGCAGTAAATGCAACAAGCGCACTTTTAGCCACTGGCAAAAAAAAAGGAGGAAGAAAAGGAGGACCAAAGGGGGAGTACTAACTGGACCCAGCCTGCAAGTACAGGTAGAGAATCCGATTCTGACTCCGAATCAAATAATAATATTACTGTCTTAGCTAACTCCAAAGATGACGAGGTCAGCAAGATGGTAGACGAAGTCAACAATTGTATGGCACAGCTCTCTACGAAAAAGAAGAAGCTATCAGGGGCACAACGACGTAAGTTGAAGAAGATGAACCGGGATAGCAAAAAGGCTAAAGTGCAGGATGCTCAAAAGGAGTCATCTGAAACTCCTTCCACCTCCTCGGAAGCTGGAAAGAGGGTCAGATCTCCCGAAGAGCAGAACACTGCGAAACCGCCGAAAAAGAGCTCCCCGCTCTCAAGTAAATTGGTGAGAGCAAATCAAACCCCCCACAAAAGAGACACTAGTTTGTATCCTTGTGGAAAGGGCGACAAAGTCAATCCAACTACAATGAGAGCGAGCGCAGCAACGGAGCCCTCCGAGAAGACCCCCAGATACCCGAAAGGGTATCCCGATCGACACGGAAGAGGAAGTTGACTGCTGAAAAAGGTAAGAAGCCACCGTCATATGCTAAAGTAGCGCGGAAGCTCGACAGAGACGAACTCGGCTACGCAGTGATCGATATCCGTTCGGCATCCGGCAAAATCCGCAAAGACCAGCACAACAAAGTTGAGGACCTGGTTAACAACCAAATTGTGGAGCATGCCCTCAACATCGAGGACGGTCCCCCAATTAAAATAATGAGCTGCGAGTTTAAAGGGGACATCTTGTTGTTGAGGATGGCATCAACAGCTTGCGTAGAGACCCTCACAGAGCTCGTGGATATGATCCCCTCTCCCTGGGAAGGCGCCAAGCTGAAACTGGTGAGGATGAGGGACATCCCTAAGCTCACAAAAGCGACGGTGTACGTCAAAGGATGGGGCAGCGACTTCACAAAAGAACGCATGCTCAAACTCTTTGGCCAGCAGAACAAAGGACTGGACGTAACGAGGTGGGAAGTCTTCCACAGGGAGAGCGACAGCAATGGCACTCTCCTTGTGGTGGGCTTGGATCAACTCTCCATGTCCAGCCTGGCCAAGACGAAGGGCATGGCTTTCTACGTGTCGAAAGCTGTCTTTTTCAAAATCGGTAAGGCCAGGGTCGGCGCTGAAGACCCTGAAAAAGAGCCCACAGAAGAAAGAGACTGCGATGTAGAGAAGCGTCCAGTGCAGTCCAAAAATGAAGAGGGAGCCGAATCCATCTCCGACTCCCAAGAAGCCCGTTTACTGGAGGACCTATGATTGAGGTCATCCAGATAAACCTCTATCGGAGCGAAACGGCAACAAACGCTTTGATGGAAAAAATAAATAAAGGTAAGACTCATATCGCTTTGATCCAGGAACCATGGACGATTCGAAACAAGGTTACTGGATTGAACCATGTCAACTACCAACTATTCTATGCAAATACGGGAACTAGACCAAGGACCTGTATCATATGCCACAAAAACTTATGTTATCTTTTCTCTCCAGAGTTGTCAACATCGGATGCAACAGTACTGAAACAGGGGAATGGGAACGTATACCTTGCGTCAGTATATCTGCCATTCGACTCACCGACATTACCACCTACGTCGGAACTGCAACGCCTTGAGAGGAGAGCCTAACAAACAGGTAACGAAGTACTAGTAGGTTGCGACGCTAACTCTCACCACGTTGCGTGGGGTAGTACTAACATTAATAAACGGGGACAAGCCCTAGTAGAATTTTTGAATATTAACGACCTAATACCTCTTAACATAGGAAACACTGCTACCTTTGTTAATAAAATTAGGGAAAAAGTATTAGATATAACAATATGTTCAGAAAATCTTATAGACGAAATACAGGAGTGGAGGGTCTCTAGAGAACATTCCTTTTCTGACCATCGTTACATAAGATTTAAGATAGCAAGGCCACCGCCAAACCCAACAAACTTTCGAAATAAGGCCAAAACGAAATGGGCTAAATTCGCGAAGTTAATTAGAGAAAGACTAGGGCATGAAGAGTATGATTGCCTAATTGTTGAAGACATCGACAACAAGGTCGATAACATTACGGAGATTCTAGTGAAGTCATTCGAAGATAGCTGTCCACTTCGAGAAAGGAAATCAGCCCAAGAAAAACCCTGGATGACCGGGGAGATTCGCAACATTGGGAAAGAGGTCCGAAGACTTTTCAATAGGGCACGCCGTAAAAAATCTCCGGTATTCTGAGACGACTACCATAGAAGACTCAGATAATACAACAAGAACAGCAAAACGAAACTCCTGGAGGCTATTCTGCGAACAGGTGGATAGCGTTAACGATGTTTCAAAAATAAAATGTTCCTTTCAAAAACCCACACCCAAACCGAAACAATGGTAGATGATGTGGGTAGACGAATAGAATCGACTGAAGAAATGGTAAGACTTTTGATGAACACCCGTTTTCCCCAAGGGATGGCGGGACACACAGAGATACCGAATCGTAGGGATAATGAAGTTCGAACAAAGTTTTATCATTACAGATATGGTCAAAGAGGCCATAAAGAGCTTCTCACCATTTAAGGCATCAGGACCTGATGGAATCTTTCCGGCACTACTACAGATGGAGGCTCACTACATGTCAACTCATCTAGCCGTTATTTTCACAGCATGCCTAAAATTCTCATACACGCCGAAAGCCTGGCAGGAGGCAAGAGTTGTTTTCATACCCAAACCAGGCAAGGCAAGTTATGCAACAGCTAAGGCTTATCGACCAATAAGCCTAACATCTTTCTTACTCAAAACCATGGAGCGCATAGTGGATACCATGATCAAAAGAAAGATTCCAAGCGAAATGCTAAAATTTAAACAACATGCATACGTTAAAGGACGGTCAGTGGACACCGCCCTACATGAGGTAGTGCAAAACATAGAATAATCCTTCAATGGGAAAATGTACACACTTGCGGTATGCATTGACATTGGAGGAGCTTTCAATAATGTACAGACCAACACACTAATTCAATCCTTAGACCAGTTCGAGGTGGACCGGGCTCTACGAGACTGGATAAGCCACATGCTAAGGAATAGATGCATAAACTGTGGGTCTCACGAAATACAAATAAGAGACAGTGTATCACAGGGAACACCACAAGGAGGTATTTTATCACCACTGCTATGGGTTACCACTATTAACAGTCTCCTGAGGATCCTAACTGACGAAGGACTTAATCCAGTCTGCTATGCAGACGACGTTATAATACTTCTGAGGAGCCAGAATCCAAACCAACTTTGCAGAAGGGCCGAAACTGCCCTAAAACTTGCATATGACTGGGCTCGACCGGGAGGTCTAAATGTAAACCCAGACAAAACTGAAATATGTCTGTTTACAAGGAAAACAAAGATTGGTCCATATATAGACCCATCTTTCCTTAACAAAACAATTTCAATATCAGACAAGGTTAAATACTTAGGAGTAATCTTGGACAGAAAACTAAATTGGAAGTACCACATTGAAGAACGAGCAAACAAAGCTCACAGATGCTGGTCTTTATGTAGAAGACAATGAGAAGACAAAACAATTTCAATATCAGACAAAGTTAAATACTTAGGAGTAATCTTGGACAGAAAACTAAATTGGAAGTACCACATTAAAGAACGAGCAAACAAAGCTCACAGATGCTGGTCTTTATGTAGAAGAGCCATAGGCTCAAAATGGGGCCTCAATCCAACGATGACACACTAGCTCTACAAAAGCGTAATTAGACCTGTTCTAACTTATGCATCAGTAGTATGGTGGACATCGATGGAAAAGAAGTGCAACATAAAAATATTACAAAAGGTCCAACGTATGTGCTGCCTCGGCATAAACGGAGCAATGAGGACCACATCTAATAGGGCTTTAGAGACTATCTTAAATGTCCCACCAATAGAAATACAGATTAAATATGAAGCCGCCCTCACAGCAATGAGACTCAAAGCAATGGGCGAATGGATCGAAACTGATCACAGGTCATATCATCAAAAAATAGTTGAGGTAGTGGAAGGGAATTTAACTGACATAACATCAGTACCCGATAGAATACCCGAAACGTCAATAGTTGTTGTAGTTGTGTGAGACCCTAATACCAGACAGACAATCTTGGATTGATGGAACCCTAGCGCAGACACCATCTGGAAACTGCGGTTATACAGATGGTTCGAAACTAGGGGAAAGGACGGGGCTGGGACTTTACATCGAAGAACCGGAAACCGAACTTTTATTCCGCCTACCAGACCATAACACGGTCCTACAGGCGGAAATCCGAGCAATTACAGAGTGTGTGATCAGGTTTAGCGATAACACAAGACCAACAAACGTAAATATTTTTAGAGATAGCCAATTGGCTATAAAGGCAATAACGACTAAAACGGGTAAATCAAGGACAGTTTTAGACTGTAAAATGGCTATTAACTCTTATTCCAGACATGGCACAATACGTCTCATATGGGTGCCTGGTCATCACGGGGTAAGAGGAAACGAGAAAGCCAATACCTTGGCTCAACGATCCAGGGAGTTGCAAACAATAAATTTAGAGAACGCGAAACCATTCGGAGCTACGCGTTCTGAGCTAAAAAGATGGGCGGCAGACGCCCATATCACACTATGGAATGGTGAAACTATTGGGAAAACGACAAGAATCTTGTGGGGTGAACCAAACGAGGATAAATCCAAAACATTGCTGAAACTGAGCAAAACGGAAACTAGTAAGATCATGGACATTCTAACAGGGCACATAGGTTTACAATCGCATCTACACAAAATAGGAGTTGTAGACAATAACGTATGTAGGGCATGCGGGGAGGATGACGAAACTTTGGAGCATTTCCTCTGTCACTGCCCAGCGTTCGCAAACAATAGATCCCGTTTCTTGGGAAATGACACTTTAACAGACTTGACCCATCTTAGGGGCGCAGACTGGAAAACAATTAAAGATTATGTCAACAGTACAGAGTTATTAAAATAACTTCTCAAGGCCTTTCCATGTACAGTTTAGAGCGCACAACAAGCCGAATACTGGCTTAGGTGTATGTCTAAGGACATGAGGCGGAGAAAAACCGCCTCCTCTTCTAAACCTAACCTAACCTAGAACGGTAATGTGTTCGAAAAGTTCTTCGAATATTATCAAAATCAATGGATCGAAATGGTATTATAAAAGAACAATATACGTTTAGTACGAAGTATTTATTTCCTTCCCTTAATTTAGGAAACTCCCGCGAAATTTTCGGTGCACCGGCAACGCATTAGGACAACCAGTGCTGTTGAGGGTTACAATAGCCGTTTGTCTACACAAATACCAATGCATGGTAATTTTTGGGAATTCCTGCAAATAATAAAACAAGAAGAATTCCAGATGTATACAGAATTGCAGAAAGCTGTAGATGGAGTTATGGATATCACTGAAGCGCCGAAAAAGCGAATTAAAGATCGTAACGCACAAATAAAAACCCTAACCGCGAGGCTTAAATCCAAAGAAATATCTGTAAAAACTTTTTTACAGTTAATGACCAACAAATTAAATAGTCTTTGTCCAGTTATCTTCGCCGAAGATATTTACATTTGATTTGCTTAAGCTTATGTATATGAATTTTGTTTGTTCAATTTTTCCTACGAATTTCTGGATTATTTTGGTTTTTATCTCATTTTATTTCGCATATAATTGTATATTTGAGCTTATATATGTGCATTTATTTTCAATTCATCACTGAATTTCTGAATTATTATGTTATTTTCCTCGTTTTATTTCACATATCGGATACGGCCAGAAAGCCCACTAGGCTTTTTCATTTTATTTATCAGAAACGGTCATAACGCCCACTGGGCGATAAGTGAATTTAGATGATTTTGGGCGATAAGTCCGTGGGGGGATAAGTCCGGGCACCGCCCCTTATAAACCGTGTAATTCTATCAATATGACCAACGCGATCTTGCCTAAATTCTGTATTTAGTAAACGTTTAGTTAGACTACGTTTTGGACAAAAACTTGGAAGTCTGACAACTCCCCTTCTGGTACCCCCATACAAATGTACCATCCCGCCTACCTTAGAAATCGTGTAATAATACACATATGCTCAACGCAATCTTGCCCAAATTCTGTTTTTAGCAAACGTATAGCTGGACTAAGTTTTGGACAACAACTTGGAAGTCTGGCAACTCCCCTTCTTGTACCTGCCATACACATGTAACATCCCGCCCCTTATAAAACGTATAACAATACCAATATGGCAACGCGATCTTGCCCAAATTCTGTATTTAGTAAACGTATAGTTAGATTAAGTTTTGGACAAAACCTTGGAAGTCTGGCTACTCCCCTTCTGGTACCTGCCATACAAATGTACTATTCCGCCCCTTATAAACCGTATAACAATACCAATATGGCAACGCGATCTTTCCCAAATTCTGTATTTAGTAAACGTATAGTTAGACTAAGTTTACCTTAGAAACATGTATTAATATCAATATGACCAACGCGATCTTAACCAAATTCTGTATTTAGTAATGCTATAACTGTACAAAGTTTCAGACAATAACTTGGTAGTCTGGCAACTCCCATTCTGGTACCTGCCATACAAATGTACCATACCGCCCCTTATAAACTGTGTAATTCTATCAAATTCTGCCCAAATTCTGTATATTGTAAAGCTGTAACTAGACAAAGTTTTGGACAAAAACTTGGAAGTCTGGCTACTCCCCTTCTGGCAATGAGGACCACATCTAATAGGGCTTTAGAGACTATCTTAAATGTCCCACCAATAGAAATACAGATTAAATATGAAGCCGCCCTCACAGCAATGAGACTCAAAGCAATGGGCGAATGGATCGAAACTGATCACAGGTCATATCATCAAAAAATAGTTGAGGTAGTGGAAGGGAATTTAACTGACATAACATCAGTACCCGATAGAATACCCGAAACGTCAATAGTTGTTGTAGTTGTGTGAGACCCTAATACCAGACAGACAATCTTGGATTGATGGAACCCTTGCGCAGACACCAACTGGAAACTGCGGTTATACAGATGGTTCGAAACTAGGGGAAAGGACGGGGCTGGGACTTTACATCGAAGAACCGGAACCGGAAACCGTGAAACTATTGGGAAAACGACAAGAATCTTGTGGGGTGAACCAAACGAGGATAAAACCAAAACATTGCTGAAACTGAGCAAAACGGAAACTAGTAAGATCATGGGCATTCTAACAGGGCACATAGGCTTACAATCGCATCTACACAAAATAGGAGTTGTAGACAATAGCGTATGTAGGGCATGCGGGGAGGATGACGAAACTTTGGAGCATTTCCTCTGTCACTGCCCAGCGTTCGCAAACAATAGATCCCGTTTCTTGGGAAATGACACTTTAACAGACTTGACCCATCTTAGGGGCGCAGACTGGAAAACAATTAAAGATTATGTCAACAGTACACAGTTCTTAAAATAACTTCTCAAGGCCTTTCCATGTACAGTTTAGAGCGCACAACAAGCCGAATACTGGCTTAGGTGTATGTCTAAGGAGTAGCAGTTTGTCTCCCGTCCGGTGCACACGCACTTTTTTGTCTGTCCGGTCGTTGTCGTAATCAATCTTGGCTTTCTCATTCGAGCCACACTTCTCCGGAGGGACAGTACGCTGAGCTTTTCGCCGCGCATAACAACTTGACGCAACTAGTGAATGAACCAACACACATTCGGCGTGTTGAAGGGCAATATCATAATATTCTTGACCTTTTCTTAACCTCACACCCTGAAAAGTACGAGGTTAATATTCTTGCACCTCTTGGTAACTCGGATCATTGCACCATTTCAGCATCCTTTTCGTTCTCCGATCTTCGATCCACTTCTAAACCAGTCACGAAGCGGACATTGTACATATACGAAAAGGCACGTTGGGCCGAGCTCAACAATTTCTATCAGCATTTTAATTGGAAACTATGTTTCCTAGACAATAATGTCGATGCTGCTGCTGAAATGGTCGAGAAAATAATTCTTCATAGAATAAACACGTTTATTCCATCGAAGACTACTTCGAATAAACCTTCAAAGAATTGTTGGTTTAATCAGACATGCAAAGAAGCTGTCAGATCCAAAGAGGAAGCGTTCAGAAATTGGCGTTTAAATAAAAACGTCACTACTGAGCTGCTACGTAAGCAGGCAAGATCCAATTGTGCCAGAGTGCTTAGGCGCGAAAAACTTCTCCACGAACAACGCCTTCGTGCTAAAGTTCTTTCTTCTCCCAGGGGTAGTAAGAGCTTTTGGGCATTTGTTAAAAGAGTAAGGGACAATTCTTCATCTTCTATCCCAACTCTCGTTAACGGTGACCAGATATTCACTGACCCGGTTGACAAAGCTAACCTTCTGGCTGAAATATTTGCAAGAATTCATCTTTGCCAGACAGCAGTCAACCACTCCCCGTAATCGAAAACGTATCTTCTTCGATATTTTTTCGAACACGTGGCGTTAAAAGGGTTCTTGCAGATCTCAATGTAAACAAAACTCCGGGCCCGGATGGCATTTCAGCACTTGTCCTATGTAAGTGCTCTTCGACGCTAGCTCGTCCATTGCGCAATCTTTTCAACATGTCGTACCGTGCTGGTATTTACCCTTCACGTTGGAAAGTTGCCAATGTTCAGCCGATCCCCAAGAAAGGTGAGGCTACTAATCCTGCGAATTACCGTCCAATTGCAATATGTTCTGCGCTCTCGAAGGTTATGGAGAGCATGGTTAACCACCATCTTGTTAAGTATTTAGAGTCTAACGGCCTTCTAAATGATGGACAGTATGGCTTCCGTAGAAATCGATCTACTGGAGACCTGATGGCGTTCCTTTCGGAGCGATGGAGTCGATCTATTCACTCCCTTGGTGAAAGTAAGGTCGTGGCTCTGGATATTTCCAAGGCGTTCGATAGGGTCTGGCACGGAGCACTCATATCAAAACTTATTGCTTTTGGTGTCGGTAATATCTTCTCTCGATTCATATCGAGTTTCCTCAGGGATCGCTCTATACGAGTTGTTACAGATGGGGTCTCATCCAACGAGCATAGGTTGACCGCAGGAGTTCCACAAGGCTCTGTCCTCTCTCCCTCTCTATTTCTAATTTTCATTGACGACTTGTTGGGTCAGACTGTGAACCCGATCTACTCCTTTGCGGATGACAGTAACCTATGTCATTCATACTCATTTGATCATCGGCCAGGTCCTCTGGAGGTCGAGGACAAAAGGCGAATGATGAATGACTCACTTAACCGCGATTTGGCAACGATTTGTGAGTGGGGCCAAATGAATAGAGTAGATTTTAATGCACAAAAGACCCAGTGCTGTTTGTTGTCACACAAACGTTCACCAGATCCAGCATCGTCGTCAATTTCTATGGGTGGTGTGGATATCGACGAATCAGACACTCTTGATGTTCTGGGCATGAAGATACAGGGTGATGCTCGCTGGGCTAGCCATATATTCGAAGTGTCGAAAGAAGCATTCAAGTGTTTAGGCTTTTTGAAGCGGTGCAAGAAATACTTCACTCCATCTGATCTCGTAAATATTTACACCACTTACATCCGGCCTAAAATGGAATACACCTCGCATATATGGGCAGGGGCTCCATTAACATCTTTGAAGCTTCTGGACCGTGTACAGAGGAGAGCGGTGGTGATGATAGGGGATGGTAGGGTATCCAGCTCTATTGTCTCCCTACAGCATCGCCGAAATGTGGGTTGTGTATCGCTATTCTATAGATATTTTAATGGTATCTGTTCAGAAGATATCCGTCGTCTGGTCCCTGACGTTAGAACATTTAGTCGGAATACACGGCTATCCAGGGTCTCTCATCCGTTCATTGTGAAATGGCCGGTTGACCGGACGACGCACTATAGAGAAAATTCGTTCTTTAGTCGGACCGTTCGTATGTGGAATAATCTTCCAGCAAATGTGTTTCCTGCCATTTGTGACATTCAGAAATTCAAAACAAATGTCAACAAACACTACTCCCTCTTTCCTCCTTCCGATACCCTAATTTCCTTCCGCTAACACAATGCATTGCATTCAGGGGCATCCCCTGAGTGTTGGCCTTCAAAAAAAAAAAAAAAAAAAAAAATATACGTATTTATTTTCTTCCCTTAATTTAGGAAACTCCGGCGAAATTTTCGGTGCACCGGCAATGCATTAGGACAACCAGTGCTGTTGAGGGTTACAATAGCCGTTTGTCTACACAAATACCAATGCATGGTAATTTTTGGGAATTCCTGCAAATAATAAAACAACAAGAATTCCAGATGTATACAGAATTGCAGCAAGCTGTAGATGGAGTTATAGATATCACTGAAGCGCCGAAAAAGCGAATTAAAGATCGTAACGCACAAATAAAAACCCTAACCGCGAGGCTTAAATCCAAAGAAATATCTGTAAAAACTTTTTTACAGTTAATGACCAACAAATTAAATAGTCTTTGTCCAGTTATCTTCGCCGAAGATATTTACATTTGATTTGCATACTTAAGCTTATGTATATGAATTTTGTTTGTTCAATTTTTCCTACGAATTTCTGGATTATTTTGGTTTTTATCTCATTTTATTTCGCATATAATTGTATATTTGAGCTTATATATGTGCATTTATTTTCAATTCATCACTGAATTTCTGAATTATTATGTTATTTTCCTCGTTTTATTTCACATATCGGATACGGCCAGAAAGCCCACTAGGCTTTTTCATTTTATTTATCAGAAACGGTCATAACGCCCACTGGGCGATAAGTGAATTTAGATGATTTTGGGCGATAAGTCCGGGGGGGGGGGGGGGGGTCGGACATATCCCCCAGAAACATCTTTGGGCGATAAGTCCGTGGGGGGATAAGTCCGGGCACCGCCCCTTATAAACCGTGTAATTCTATCAATATGACCAACGCGATCTTGCCTAAATTCTGTATTTAGTAAACGTTTAGTTAGACTACGTATTGGACAAAAACTTGGAAGTCTGACAACTCCTCTTCTGGTACCCCAATACAAATGTACCATCCCGCCTACCTTAGAAATCGTGTAATAATACACATATGCTCAACGCAATCTTGCCCAAATTCTGTTTTTAGCAAACGTATAGCTGGACTAAGTTTTGGACAACAACTTGGAAGTCTGGCAACTCCCCTTCTTGTACCTGCCATACACATGTAACATCCCGCCCCTTATAAACCGTATAACAATGCCAATATGGCAACGCGATCTTGCCCAAATTCTGTATTTAGTAAACGTATAGTTAGATTAAGTTTTGGACAAAACCTTGGAAGTCTGGCTACTCCCCTTCTGGTACCTGCCATACAAATGTACCATTTCGCCCATTATAAACCGTGTAATATTATCAATATGCTCAATGCGACCATGACCCAATTCTGTATTTAGTAAACGTATAGTTAGACTAAGTTTTGGACAAAAACTTGGAAGTCTGGCTACTCCTCTTCTGGTACCTCACATACAAATGTACGATCTCGCCTACCTTAGAAATCGTGTAATCATACAAATACGCTTAACGCGATCTTTCCCAAATTCTGTATTTAGTAAACGTATAGTTAGACTAAGTTTTGGACAAAAACAAATGTACCATCCCGCCCCCTTAGAAACATGTATTAATATCAATATGACCAACGCGATCTTAACCAAATTCTGTATTTAGTAATGCTATAACTGTACAAAGTTTCAGACAATTACTTGGTAGTCTGGCAACTCCCATTCTGGTACCTGCCATACAAATGTACCATACCGCCCCTTATAAACTGTGTAATTCTATCAAATTCTGCCCAAATTCTGTATATTGTAAAGCTGTAACTAGACAAAGTTTTGGACAAAAACTTGGAAGTCTGGCTACTCCCCTTCTGGCAATGAGGACCACATCTAATAGGGCTTTAGAGACTATCTTAAATGTCCCACCAATAGAAATACAGATTAAATATGAATCCGCCCTCACAGCAACGAGACTCAAAGCAATGGGCGAATGGATCGAAACTGATCACAGGTCATATCATCAAAAAATAGTTGAGGTAGTGGAAGGGAATTTAACTGACATAACATCAGTACCCGATAGAATACCCGAAACGTCAATAGTTGCTGTAGTTGTGTGAGACCCTAATACCAGACAGACAATCTTGGATTGATGGAACCCTAGCGCAGACACCAACTGGAAACTGCGGTTATACAGATGGTTCGAAACTAGGGGAAAGGACGGGGCTGGGACTTTACATCGAAGAACCGGAAACCGAACTTTTATTCCGCCTACCAGACCATAACACGGTCCTACAGGCGGAAATCCGAGCAATTACAGAGTGTGTGATCAGGTTTAGCGCTCACACAAGACCAACAAACGTAAATATCTTTACAGATAGCCAATTGGCTATAAAGGCAATAACGACTAAAACGGGTAAATCAAGGACAGTTTTAGACTGTAAAATGGCTATTAACTCTTATTCCAGACATGGCACAATACGTCTCATATGGGTGCCTGGTCATCACGGGGTAAGAGGAAACGAGAAAGCCAATACCTTGGCTCAACGATCCAGGGAGTTGCAAACAATAAATTTAGAGAACGCGAAACCATTCGGAGCTACGCGTTCTGAGCTAAAAAGATGGGCGGCAGACGCCCATATCACACTATGGAATGGTGAAACTATTGGGAAAACGACAAGAATCTTGTGGGGTGAACCAAACGAGGATAAAACCAAAACATTGCTGAAACTGAGCAAAACGGAAACTAGTAAGATCATGGGTATTCTAACAGGGCACATAGGCTTACAATCGCATCTACACAAAATAGGAGTTGTAGACAATAGTGTATGTAGGGCATGCGGGGAGGATGACGAAACTTTGGAGCATTTCCTCTGTCACTGCCCAGCGTTCGCAAACAATAGATCCCGTTTCTTGGGAAATGACACTTTAACAGACTTGACCCATCTTAGGTGCGCAGACTGGAAAACAATTAAAGATTATGTCAACAGTACAGAGTTCTTAAAATAACTTCTCAAGGCCTTTCCATGTACAGTTTAGCGCGCACAACAAGCCGAATACTGGCTTAGGTGTATGTCTAAGGACATGAGGCGGAGAAAAACCGCCTCCTCTTCTCAACCTAACCTAACCTAGAACGGTAATGTGTTCGAAAAGTTCTTCGAATATTATAAAAATCAATGGATCGAAATGGTATTATAAAAGAACAATATACGTTTAGTACGAAGTATTTATTTTCTTCCCTTAATTTAGGAAACTCCGGCGAAATTTTCTGTGCACCGGCAATGCATTAGGACAACCAGTGCTGTTGAGGGTTACAATAGCCGTTTGTCTACACAAATACCAATGCATGGTAATTTTTGGGAATTCCTGCAAATAATAAAACAAGAAGAATTCCAGTTGTATACAGAATTGCAGCAAGCTGTCGATGGAGTTTGGATATCACTGAAGCGCCGAAAAAGCGAATTATAGATCGTAACGCACAAATAAAAACCCTAACCGCGAGGCGATTTTTTTGTTTTCTTTTTAAAATTACATTTTCTTTGCCAAAGGCAAAGGCCATTTTTTCACTTTATATTGTCCACAATTACACTTCATATCTTGCTTGTCTTGATGGATGCATGGCAACGTATGATGCCTCTATAAATTATTGCAGGTCTACCCGTTCGCGTTTGTCTTGATGACAAGGAAAACACAAAAGGCTTATTAACATGTTCATTAACGACAATTTGTTGCAATTGAAGCCCACCACATTCACAACAGACTTCGAAAAAGCACTTCGAAATGCGATTGGTAAAGTATTTCCCGAGGCTCGTCAAAATGGCGTTAAAAGGGTTCTTGCAGATCTCAATGTAAACAAAACTCCGGGCCCGGATGGCATTTCAGCACTTGTCCTATGTAAGTGCTCTTCGACGCTAGCTCGTCCATTGCGCAATCTTTTCAACATGTCGTACCGTGCTGGTATTTACCCTTCACGTTGGAAAGTTGCCAATGTTCAGCCGATCCCCAAGAAAGGTGAGGCTACTAATCCTGCGAATTACCGTCCAATTGCAATATGTTCTGCGCTCTCGAAGGTTATGGAGAGCATGGTTAACCACCATCTTGTTAAGTATTTAGAGTCTAACGGCCTTCTAAATGATGGACAGTATGGCTTCCGTAGAAATCGATCTACTGGAGACCTGATGGCGTTCCTTTCGGAGCGATGGAGTCGATCTATTCACTCCCTTGGTGAAAGTAAGGTCGTGGCTCTGGATATTTCCAAGGCGTTCGATAGGGTCTGGCACGGAGCACTCATATCAAAACTTATTGCTTTTGGTGTCGGTAATATCTTCTCTCGATTCATATCGAGTTTCCTCAGGGATCGCTCTATACGAGTTGTTACAGATGGGGTCTCATCCAACGAGCATAGGTTGACCGCAGGAGTTCCACAAGGCTCTGTCCTCTCTCCCTCTCTATTTCTTATTTTCATTGACGACTTGTTGGGTCAGACTGTGAACCCGATCTACTCCTTTGCGGATGACAGTAACCTATGTCATTCATACTCATTTGATCATCGGCCAGGTCCTCTGGAGGTCGAGGACAAAAGGCGAATGATGAATGACTCACTTAACCGCGATTTGGCAACGATTTGTGAGTGGGGCCAAATGAATAGAGTAGATTTTAATGCACAAAAGACCCAGTGCTGTTTGTTGTCACACAAACGTTCACCAGATCCAGCATCGTCGTCAATTTCTATGGGTGGTGTGGATATCGACGAATCAGACACTCTTGATGTTCTGGGCATGAAGATACAGGGTGATGCTCGCTGGGCTAGCCATATATTCGAAGTGTCGAAAGAAGCATTCAAGTGTTTAGGCTTTTTGAAGCGGTGCAAGAAATACTTCACTCCATCTGATCTCGTAAATATTTACACCACTTACATCCGGCCTAAAATGGAATACACCTCGCATATATGGGCAGGGGCTCCATTAACATCTTTGAAGCTTCTGGACCGTGTACAGAGGAGAGCGGTGGTGATGATAGGGGATGGTAGGGTATCCAGCTCTATTGTCTCCCTACAGCATCGCCGAAATGTGGGTTGTGTATCGCTATTCTATAGATATTTTAATGGTATCTGTTCAGAAGATATCCGTCGTCTGGTCCCTGACGTTAGAACATTTAGTCGGAATACACGGCTATCCAGGGTCTCTCATCCGTTCATTGTGAAATGGCCGGTTGACCGGACGACGCACTATAGAGAAAATTCGTTCTTTAGTCGGACCGTTCGTATGTGGAATAATCTTCCAGCAAATGTGTTTCCTGCCATTTGTGACATTCAGAAATTCAAAACAAATGTCAACAAACACTACTCCCTCTTTCCTCCTTCCGATACCCTAATTTCCTTCCGCTAACACAATGCATTGCATTCAGGGGCATCCCCTGAGTGTTGGCCTTCAAAAAAAAAAAAAAAAAAAAAAATATACGTATTTATTTTCTTCCCTTAATTTAGGAAACTCCGGCGAAATTTTCGGTGCACCGGCAATGCATTAGGACAACCAGTGCTGTTGAGGGTTACAATAGCCGTTTGTCTACACAAATACCAATGCATGGTAATTTTTGGGAATTCCTGCAAATAATAAAACAACAAGAATTCCAGATGTATACAGAATTGCAGCAAGCTGTAGATGGAGTTATAGATATCACTGAAGCGCCGAAAAAGCGAATTAAAGATCGTAACGCACAAATAAAAACCCTAACCGCGAGGCTTAAATCCAAAGAAATATCTGTAAAAACTTTTTTACAGTTAATGACCAACAAATTAAATAGTCTTTGTCCAGTTATCTTCGCCGAAGATATTTACATTTGATTTGCATACTTAAGCTTATGTATATGAATTTTGTTTGTTCAATTTTTCCTACGAATTTCTGGATTATTTTGGTTTTTATCTCATTTTATTTCGCATATAATTGTATATTTGAGCTTATATATGTGCATTTATTTTCAATTCATCACTGAATTTCTGAATTATTATGTTATTTTCCTCGTTTTATTTCACATATCGGATACGGCCAGAAAGCCCACTAGGCTTTTTCATTTTATTTATCAGAAACGGTCATAACGCCCACTGGGCGATAAGTGAATTTAGATGATTTTGGGCGATAAGTCCGGGGGGGGGTCGGACATATCCCCCAGAAACATCTTTGGGCGATAAGTCCGTGGGGGGATAAGTCCGGGCACCGCCCCTTATAAACCGTGTAATTCTATCAATATGACCAACGCGATCTTGCCTAAATTCTGTATTTAGTAAACGTTTAGTTAGACTACGTATTGGACAAAAACTTGGAAGTCTGACAACTCCCCTTCTGGTACCCCCATACAAATGTACCATCCCGCCTACCTTAGAAATCGTGTAATAATACACATATGCTCAACGCAATCTTGCCCAAATTCTGTTTTTAGCAAACGTATAGCTGGACTAAGTTTTGGACAACAACTTGGAAGTCTGGCAACTCCCCTTCTTGTACCTGCCATACACATGTAACATCCCGCCCCTTATAAACCGTATAACAATGCCAATATGGCAACGCGATCTTGCCCAAATTCTGTATTTAGTAAACGTATAGTTAGATTAAGTTTTGGACAAAACCTTGGAAGTCTGGCTACTCCCCTTCTGGTACCTGCCATACAAATGTACCATTCCGCCCATTATAAACCGTGTAATATTATCAATATGCTCAATGCGACCATGACCCAATTCTGTATTTAGTAAACGTATAGTTAGACTAAGTTTTGGACAAAAACTTGGAAGTCTGGCTACTCCTCTTCTGGTACCTCACATACAAATGTACGATCTCGCCTACCTTAGAAATCGTGTAATCATACAAATACGCTTAACGCGATCTTTCCCAAATTCTGTATTTAGTAAACGTATAGTTAGACTAAGTTTTGGACAAAAACAAATGTACCATCCCGCCCCCTTAGAAACATGTATTAATATCAATATGACCAACGCGATCTTAACCAAATTCTGTATTTAGTAATGCTATAACTGTACAAAGTTTCAGACAATTACTTGGTAGTCTGGCAACTCCCATTCTGGTACCTGCCATACAAATGTACCATACCGCCCCTTATAAACTGTGTAATTCTATCAAATTCTGCCCAAATTCTGTATATTGTAAAGCTGTAACTAGAGAAAGTTTTGGACAAAAACTTGGAAGTCTGGCTACTCCCCTTCTGGCAATGAGGACCACATCTAATAGGGCTTTAGAGACTATCTTAAATGTCCCACCAATAGAAATACAGATTAAATATGAATCCGCCCTCACAGCAATGAGACTCAAAGCAATGGGCGAATGGATCGAAACTGATCACAGGTCATATCATCAAAAAATAGTTGAGGTAGTGGAAGGGAATTTAACTGACATAACATCAGTACCCGATAGAATACCCGAAACGTCAATAGTTGCTGTAGTTGTGTGAGACCCTAATACCAGACAGACAATCTTGGATTGATGGAACCCTAGCGCAGACACCAACTGGAAACTGCGGTTATACAGATGGTTCGAAACTAGGGGAAAGGACGGGGCTGGGACTTTACATCGAAGAACCGGAAACCGAACTTTTATTCCGCCTACCAGACCATAACACGGTCCTACAGGCGGAAATCCGAGCAATTACAGAGTGTGTGATCAGGTTTAGCGCTCACACAAGACCAACAAACGTAAATATCTTTACAGATAGCCAATTGGCTATAAAGGCAATAACGACTAAAACGGGTAAATCAAGGACAGTTTTAGACTGTAAAATGGCTATTAACTCTTATTCCAGACATGGCACAATACGTCTCATATGGGTGCCTGGTCATCACGGGGTAAGAGGAAACGAGAAAGCCAATACCTTGGCTCAACGATCCAGGGAGTTGCAAACAATAAATTTAGAGAACGCGAAACCATTCGGAGCTACGCGTTCTGAGCTAAAAAGATGGGCGGCAGACGCCCATATCACACTATGGAATGGTGAAACTATTCGGAAAACGACAAGAATCTTGTGGGGTGAACCAAACGAGGATAAAACCAAAACATTGCTGAAACTGAGCAA
This sequence comes from Hydrotaea cyrtoneurina, assembly GCA_958296145.1. Lineage (NCBI taxonomy): Eukaryota > Metazoa > Arthropoda > Insecta > Diptera > Muscidae > Hydrotaea > Hydrotaea cyrtoneurina. Next base: position 51,254,054 of record OY282517.1, read on the forward strand.
AACGGAAACTAGTAAGATCATGGGTATTCTAACAGGGCACATAGGCTTACAATCGCATCTACACAAAATAGGAGTTGTAGACAATAGTGTATGTAGGCCATGCGGGGAGGATGACGAAACTTTGGAGCATTTCCTCTGTCACTGCCCAGCGTTCGCAAACAATAGATCCCGTTTCTTGGGAAATGACACTTTAACAGACTTGACCCATCTTAGGTGCGCAGACTGGAAAACAATTAAAGATTATGTCAACAGTACAGAGTTCTTAAAATAACTTCTCAAGGCCTTTCCATGTACAGTTTAGCGCGCACAACAAGCCGAATACTGGCTTAGGTGTATGTCTAAGGACATGAGGCGGAGAAAAACCGCCTCCTCTTCTCAACCTAACCTAACCTAGAACGGTAATGTGTTCGAAAAGTTCTTCGAATATTATAAAAATCAATGGATCGAAATGGTATTATAAAAGAACAATATACGTTTAGTACGAAGTATTTATTTTCTTCCCTTAATTTAGGAAACTCCGGCGAAATTTTCTGTGCACCGGCAATGCATTAGGACAACCAGTGCTGTTGAGGGTTACAATAGCCGTTTGTCTACACAAATACCAATGCATGGTAATTTTTGGGAATTCCTGCAAATAATAAAACAAGAAGAATTCCAGTTGTATACAGAATTGCAGCAAGCTGTCGATGGAGTTTGGATATCACTGAAGCGCCGAAAAAGCGAATTATAGATCGTAACGCACAAATAAAAACCCTAACCGCGAGGCGATTTTTTTGTTTTCTTTTTAAAATTACATTTTCTTTGCCAAAGGCAAAGGCCATTTTTTCACTTTATATTGTCCACAATTACACTTCATATCTTGCTTGTCTTGATGGATGCATGGCAACGTATGATGCCTCTATAAATTATTGCAGGTCTACCCGTTCGCGTTTGTCTTGATGACAAGGAAAACACAAAAGGCTTATTAACATGTTCATTAACGACAATTTGTTGCAATTGAAGCCCACCACATTCACAACAGACTTCGAAAAAGCACTTCGAAATGCGATTGGTAAAGTATTTCCCGAGGCTCGTCAAAATGGACGTTGGTTTCATTACTGCCAAGCGCTTAGAAGGAAGCTATCGAAAATGACTGACCTCGCACACAAGGTTGAGAACACAGATGAGGCAAGGCGCATTTTTAAGAAAATGTTAGTTCTTCCTTTACTACCTGCTGAAGACATCGAAGACGCGTTTAACATGTATAAGCTTGAAGCTTATGCAGACATTAAATGCAGTCACAAGAACGGTAATGTGTTCGAAAAGTTCTTCGAATATTGTCAAAATCAATGGATCGAAATCTATCTATCTATCTATCTATATATATAATAATGGATGTGTGTATGTATGTAACGTATGGACTCGAAAACGGCTAGACCGATTTTGATGAAATTTTCAGGGAATCTTCCGAATAACCCCGCGAGTAACATAGGCTACACATTGTTTGGATTTATCTACATTTAGGGGGTGAAAATGGCAAAAGGGATAAAAACTCCCCTTTCCTATATAAATATGTGTAATACAACACTAATGTTTGCTGAGGGCCAGCAACGCGGACCGGGTCAGCTAGTGGTATTATAAAAGAACAATATACGTTTAGTACGAAGTATTTATTTTCTTCCCTTAATTTAGGAAACTCCGGCGAAATTTTCGGTGCACCGGCAATGCGTTAGGACAACCAGTGCTGTTGAGGGTTACAATAGCCGTTTGTCTACACAAATACCAATGCATGGTAATTTTTGGGAATTCCTGCAAATAATAAAACAAGAAGAATTCCAGATGTATACAGAATTGCAGCAAGCTGTCGATGGAGTTATGGATATCACTGAAGCGCCGAAAAAGCCAATTAAAGATCGTAACGCACAAATAAAAACCCTAACCGCGAGGCTTAAATCCAAAGAAATATCTGTAAAAACTTTTTTACAGTTAATGACCAACAAATTAAATAGTCTTTGTCCAGTTATCTTCGCCAAAGATATTTACATTTGATTTGCATACTTAAGCTTATGTATATGAATTTTGTTTGTTCAATTTTTCCTACGAATTTCTGGATTATTTTGGTTTTTATCTCATTTTATTTCGCATATAATTGTATATTTGAGCTTATATATGTGCATTTATTTTCAATTCATCACTGAATTTCTGAATTATTATGTTATTTTCCTCGTTTTATTTCACATATCGGATACGGCCAGAAAGCCCACTAGGCGTTTTCATTTTATTTATCAGAAACGGTCATAACGCCCACTGGGCGATAAGTGAATTTAGATGATTTTGGGCGATAAGTCCGGGGGGGGGTCGGACATATCCCCCAGAAACATCTTTGGGCGATAAGTCCGTGGGGGGATAAGTCCGGGCACCGCCCCTTATAAACCGTGTAATTCTATCAATATGACCAACGCGATCTTGCCTAAATTCTGTATTTAGTAAACGTTTAGTTAGACTACGTTTTGGACAAAAACTTGGAAGTCTGACAACTCCCCTTCTGGTACCCCCCATACAAATGTACCATCCCGCCTACCTTAGAAATCGTGTAATAATACACATATGCTCAACGCAATCTTGCCCAAATTCTGTTTTTAGCAAACGTATAGCTGGACTAAGTTTTGGACAACAACTTTGAAGTCTGGCAACTCCCCTTCTTGTACCTGCCATACACATGTAACATCCCGCCCCTTATAAAGCGAATAACAATACCAATATGGCAACGCGATCTTGCCCAAATTCTGTATTTAGTAGACGTATAGTTAGATTAAGTTTTGGACAAAACCTTGGAAGTCTGGCTACTCCCCTTCTGGTACCTGCCATACAAATGTACCATTCCGCCCATTATAAACCGTGTAATATTATCAATATGCTCAATGCGACCATGACCCAATTCTGTATTTAGTAAACGTATAGTTAGACTAAGTTTTGGACAAAAACTTGGAAGTCTGGCTACTCCTCTTCTGGTACCTCACATACAAATGTACGATCTCGCCTACCTTAGAAATCGTGTAATCATACAAATACGCTTATGTATTTAGTAAATCTATAGCTAGAAAAAATTTTCGACAAAAACTTGGAAGTCTGACAATTCTCCTTCTGGTATCACCCATGCAAATGTACCAGCCCGCCTACCTTAGAAATCGTATAATAATACAAATATGCTCAACGAGATCTTGCCCAAATTCTGTATTTAGTAAACGTATAGTTAGTCTAAGTTTTCGACAACCACTTGGAAGTCTGGCTACTCCCCTTCTAGTACCTCCCATACAAATGTACCATCTCGCCTACCTTACAAATCGTGTAATAATACAAATATGCTCAACGAGATCTTGCCCAAATACTGTATATACTAAACGTATAGTTAGACTAAGTTTTAGACAAAAACTTGGAAGTCTGGCAACTCCCCTTCTGGTATTTGCAATACAATTGCACAATCCCGCCCCTTACAAACCGTGTAATAATATCAATATGGCAACGCGATCTTGCCCAAATTTTTTATTTAGTAAATCTATAGCTAGAAAAATTTTTGGACAAAAACTTGGAAGTCTGAGAACTCCCCTTCTGGTACCTCCCATACAAATTTACCATGCCGCCTACCTTGGAAATCGTGTAATAATACAAATATGCTCAACGCGATCTTGCCTAAATTCTCTATTTAGTAAACGTTTAGTTAGACTAAGTTTTGGACAAAAACTTGGAAGTTTGGCAACTCTCCTTCTGGTCTTTCCAAATAAATGTACCATGCCGCCTACCTTAGAAATCGTGTAATAATACAAATATGCTCAATGCGATCGTGTATTTAGTAAATCTATAGCTAGAAAGTTTTTTGGACAAAAACTTGGAAGTCTGACAATTCTCCATCTGGTACCTCCCATACAAATGTACCATGCCGCCTACCTTTGAAATCGTGTAATAATACAAATACGCTCAACGCTATCTAGCCCAAATTCTGTATTTAGTAATCGTATAGTTAGTCTAAGTTTTGGACAACAACTTGGAAGTTTGGAACTCTCCTTCTGGTACATCCCATATAAATCGTGTAATAATACAAATGTGGCACCCTGTCAATTTAATATAAGTAACCTAATTACCATAACGAAATGATCTCGTTGTAACTGTGTTAACGTATGTACACAAATTAAAAGGAATAATCATTCTCTTTCTCTTTGGTACGTTCATCGAGCCACATCGTTTTTATCTTCAAGCCTACGAATCTTCTTAATATTTTAAGTTAAATAAAGTTGTTTTTTGTCAAAATACCACAAGACTTATCAATTAAGGAAACTGGATACAATTCATTTTCCTAAACTGGTGACCCCGACGGTTCTGGTGGTGTTTTACAGAAACAATATCCAGTTACGAAAGCCAAATAACACGTGTTTGGCAGCAGTTTTTTAATTTTCTTGTGCCATCATTACGAATGGATGACAGTGGTTTGTCTTCGGCACCCACAGAAAACATGGCAAACAATGAGAGTAATGCTGGCGACACTCCTTCAGGTAGTAGTATTTCTGCAGTTTACGCCAGGTTGCCCTTCCCTCAAATGTGTAACACTAATGTCGAGGCCTGGTTTACTACAATGGATTTTTGGTTCACGGCATCGGGCATAACCTCAGATAAACAGAAGGCGGCAACTGTTCTTGCGGCGTTAAGTCCAAACGTAATTGGACAGCTTACTGAAGTTATAGCATCGATTCCATTAACCGACCGGTTTGAGTATGTAAAGAGGAACATAATCGCACATTTCGCCGATAGCGAACAGAGACGTCTTAATAGACTATTATCCGAGCTACCCCTGGGTGATAAGAAACCATCAGAGCTGTTTTTCGAGATGAAGCGCGTAGCAGGGAACACCTTAGGCGAGGCAGCATTAAAGGGTTTGTGGACAAAGCGTTTGCCCGAATTCGCACAACCGGTTGTGGCTGCATCATCAGGAACAGCGGCGGAGTTCACAAAGATCGCCGATTCCATTGTCGATGCCATATCACCGGGTCAGGTATGTCAAATCCGAAACCAACCTGCGAACGAATTGAACGAACTCCGTGCAGCAATAGTAGAATTGGGAAAGCGATTTGAACAGCTCGACACTCGATCACGTTCTCGATCCCGTAAGCCAACTTATGCACGTCATCAGTCGCAAAAGCGAGACAAGAGTAAGACCAACATCACAAATTCCGAAGAATGTTGGTATCATCGGACGTACGGTCGTGATGCTAAAAAGTGTCGAAGCCCCTGCAGTCGCAAGCAGCGGCAAGTGCAAATAGTCTCTACTGCAGAAAATAATTGACTTTTTGGGCCCGTGGAGCACTGTGACGAAAATGCTTCCACTAAAGGCCAAGTATTTCGTCTTCAAGTTAGAGATAAGTATACACAGGAAACATTCTTAGTGGACAGTGGCGCCGATGTTTCCATACTACCATTAACTTCGAAATCTTTTGATGTCCGTCCAACCACCATAGTCTTATGTGCTGCCAATGGGTCACCTATCAAGGTCATTGGCGAGAAACGTGTTAAACTGGACCTCGGACTTAAAAAAGATTTTTATTGGTCTTTTGTCATAGGTGACGTGACAACACCAATCATCGGCTCCGATTTTATAAAACATTATGATTTACTTATCGATTTAAAACGCAACCAACTTATTCACAACATTACCGGCTACAAATCAAAACTCACGGCACCAACGATTGCTGACGTTGCAGTGGTGAAAACATTCAATGGAAACGATCCATTCGCCGATCTCATTCGAAAATACAACGACATAACCACGCTCGCGCCCTATGGTTCCAAAACAAAATCATCAATCTCTCATCGAATCGAAACGACTGGCCAGCCCGTATTCTGCCGCCCCCGCCGACTGACGCCTGAAAAGCTGACAGCTGCGAAAAAAGAATTCAATTTCCTAATCGAAACAGGTATTTGCCAACCGTCCAAAAGCAATTGGTCCAGTCCATTACACTTGGTCAAAAAAAGTAATGGAACCTGGAGACCATGCGGCGACTACCGAGCCTTGAACGCGCAAACACTACCCGATCGATATCCCTTGCCGTACTTGACGGATTTCACAATGAATTTAAAAGGGAAGCGGATATTTTCAAAAATCGACTTGCAGAAAGCATTCCACCAAATCCCGATACACGCCGAAGACATCCCGAAAACAGCCATAAGCACGCCATTTGGCCTGTTTGAATTTAAATTTATGACATTCGGTTTATGTAACGCCGCCCAGACGTTCCAGCGCCTGATCAATGAAGTGTTTCGGGGGGTTGATTGTGTTTTCCCGTATATAGATGACATATTCATCGCGTCAACAACGTTAGAGCAACATCGTCGTGATATTCAAGTAGTATTCCAGCGACTTCGGGAAAATCGTTTGGCGATCAACTTGACTAAATGCGAATTCGCCAAAAGTGAAATAACATTTTTGGGTCATCTCGTCAACTCCGATGGTATTCGGCCGTTACCCGAAAAAGTTGACGTCATTAAAAAATTTCCGATGCCGAAAACCGCGCAAGAGCTGAAAAGATTTATCGGGATGGTAAATTTTTACAGAAAGTTCTTGCCACATGCAACATCGTACCAAGCTGTTTTACAAGAAATGGTTCCAGGCAACAAAAAGAACGACCTAACCCCTTTAGTATGGACACCTCTTGCCGAAGCTGCTTTCGACCGATGTAAAGATGAACTGGCTAACGCAGCGCTATTGGCTCATCCTATCGCTGACGGAGAGCTGTCAATATACGTGGACGCTTCTGATACAGCAGTTGGAGCAGTATTGCATCAAACAGTTGGTGGTGAGTTGCAACCTCTTGCTTTTTATTCGAAGCAGCTCACGCCAACACAACAAAATTATTCGACGTACGACCGAGAGCTATCGGCGATGTACCAAGCAGTTTGCCATTTTCGCTACGCAATAGAGGGACGTTACTGCAAAATCATTACCGATCATCGACCTCTTATTTTCGCATTCAAACAAAAAATGGAAAAAGCTTCGCCACGCAGAATTCGTCAGCTTGATTTTATTAGTCAATTTACGACAGACATACGCCATACGCCCGGACTAGAAAATGCACCAGCTGATGCACTTTCTAGAATACAAGCACTCGATCAACCTATAAATTACAACAACATATCGGCCGCTCAAAAAAATGACAACGAATTGCAACAATTACTAAAACAATCAGGTACGCAAAGTAATTCTTTAAATCTAAAGTATTTATTCATCTTAGGTTGCAATGAACAGTTGGCTTGCGATACGTCAACATCAAGGGTACGTCCTTACATCCCCAAACAGTTTCGACACCAAATTCTTTCAACAGTTCATAACTTGTCTCATCCTGGCAACCGTGCCACAACGAAACTGATTACTGCGAGATTTGTTTGGCCTGGTGTAAGGAAAGACGCAAACAATTTCGTCAAAAATTGTTTACAGTGTCAGCGCTCCAAAATACTACGTCACACAAAATCTATGCCTCTCAAGTATGAACCGCCTCAAGAACGATTTTCACATATCAACATAGACATCGTTGGTCCATTCCCTTTATGTGAAGGACAACGATACTGTTTCACCATCATCGACCGCTTTACACGATGGCCTGAGGCAGTTCCAATACCCGATATGTCTGCGGAAACCATCGCACGAGCACTTGTGACACATTGGATAGCTAGATTTGGCGTTCCAGCTCGTATAACATCAGACCAAGGACGACAGTTTGAATCCGCTGTTTTCGCAGAACTTATGCAGACTATCGGTGCAACCCATTTACATACAACGCCCTACCATCCGCAGTCAAACGGCCTTATCGAAAGATGGCATAGAACTTTGAAGACATCTATACTATGCCATGATACAACCAGATGGGTTCATCACTTGCCCACAATCCTTCTTGGACTGCGTGTAGTATTCAAGTCGGATATCAACGCTTCTCCAGCAGAATTAGTGTATGGAACAACGTTAAGAATTCCAGGGGAATTCTTCCATAAAAACAACTCTAAAGAACCTACAAGTGCATTTGTTACAGAATTTCGTGCCGCTATGGAAAAATTACGTCCCACCGATACCGCACATCATACAAATCATCAAACATTTGTTTCCAAAGATCTTAATTTATCAACGCACGTCTTCGTTCGAAACGACTCCATCAAACCTTCACTAAGTCATCCATACGATGGTCCATATTTAGTTTTAAAACGGAATTCTAAATATTTCACACTACATATTCGTGGCCGTAATACTAACGTGAGTATTGATCGACTAAAACCATTTTTCTACACATCAGATATTGCCAATTCGACAACAGACCAGCAAACTTCGAAATGTTCAACACCAAACACGCCTCGTCCAGTTGTTGAAGAAACGCCCAATCCTGAAATTCCTAATGACAATGATCTCAACCTTGCTCCAGACGGAAACAGCCCATCAGACATCGATACACCGGAAACTTCAAAAAATTCAGCCAGCGGTAGACGTATACGGCTTCCTGTCCGATTCAGATGAACTTGTCTCCAGCGAGGGGAGTAATGTGGCACCCTGTCAATTTAATATAAGTAACCTAATTACCATAACGAAATGATCTCGTTGTAACTGTGTTAACGTATGTACACAAATTAAAAGGAATAATCATTCTCTTTCTCTTTGGTACGTTCATCGAGCCACATCGTTTTTATCTTCAAGCCTACGAATCTTCTTAATGTTTTAAGTTAAATAAAGTTGTTTTTTGTCAAAATACCACAAGACTTATCAATTAAGGAAACTGGATACAATTCATTTTCCTAAACAAATATGCTCAATGCGATCTTGTATTTAGTAAATCTATAGCTAGAAAGTTTTTTGGACAAAAACTTGGAAGTCTGACAATTCTCCTTCTGGTACCTCCCATACAAATGTACCATGCCGCCTACCTTAGAAATCGTGTAATAATACAAATACGCTCAACGCGATCTTGCCCAAATTCTGTATTTAGTAAAGCTATAGCTAGACAAAGTTTTGGACAACAACTTGGAAGTCTGGCAACTCTCCTACTGGTACCTCCCATACAGATTTGCCATCCCGCCTACTTTAGAAATCGTGTAATAATACCTATATGCCCAACGCGATCTTGCCCAAATTCTGTATTTTGTAAAGCTATAGCTAGACAAAATTTTGGACAAAAACTTGGATATCTGGCATCTCCCCTTCTGGTACCTCCCATGCAATTGTACCATTCCGCCCCATATAAATCGTGTAATATTATCCATATGCTCAATGCGACCATGACCCAATTCTGTATTTAGTAAACGTATAGTTATACTAAGTTTTGGACAAAAACTTGGAAGTTTGGCAACTCTCCTTCTGGTACCTCCCATTCAAATGTACCATCTCGCCTACCTTAGAAATCGTGTAATAATACAAATACGCTCAACGCGATCTTGTCCAAATTCTGTATTTAGTAAACGTTTAGTTATACTAAGTTTTGGACAAAAACTTGGAAGTCTGGCTACTCCCCTTCTGGTACCTGCCATACAAATGTACCATTCCGCCCCTTATAAACCGTGTAATATTATCAATATGCTCACTCCGACCATGACCAAATTCTGTATTTAGTAAACGTTGAGTTATACTAAGTTTTGGACAAAAACTTGGAAGTTTGACAACTCTCCTTCTGGTACATCCCATGCCGCCTACCTTAGAAATCGTGTAATAATACAAATATGCTCAATGCGATCTTGTATTTAGTAAATCGTGTAATAATACAAATACGCTAAACGCGATCTTGTCCAAATTCTGTATTTAGTAAACGTTTAGTTATACTAAGTTTTGGACAAAAACTTGGAAGTCTGGCAACTCTCCTACTGGTACCTCCCATACAGATTTGCCATCCCGCCTACCTTAGAAATCGTGTAATAATACCTATATGCCCAACGCGATCTTGCCCAAATTCTGTATTTTGTAAAGCTATAGCTAGACAAAATTTTGGACAAAAACTTGGATATCTGGCATCTCCCCTTCTGGTACCTCCCATGCAATTGTACCATTCCGCCCCATATAAATCGTGTAATATTATCCATATGCTCAATGCGACCATGACCCAATTCTGTATTTAGTAAACGTATAGTTATACTAAGTTTTGGACAAAAACTTGGAAGTTTGGCAACTCTCCTTCTGGTACCTCCCATTCAAATGTACCATCTCGCCTACCTTAGAAATCGTGTAATAATCCAAATACGCTCAACGCGATCTTGTCCAAATTCTGTATTTAGTAAACGTTTAGTTATACTAAGTTTTGGACAAAAACTTGGAAGTCTGGCTACTCCCCTTCTGGTACCTGCCATACAAATGTACCATTCCGCCCCTTATAAACTGTGTAATATTATCAATATGCTCACTCCGACCATGACCAAATTCTGTATTTAGTAAACGTTTAGTTATACTAAGTTTTGGACAAAAACTTGGAAGTTTGACAACTCTCCTTCTGGTACATCCCATGCCGCCTACCTTAGAAATCGTGTAATAATACAAATATGCTCAATGCGATCTTGTATTTAGTAAATCTATAGCTAGAACGTTTTTTGGACAAAAACTTGGAAATCTGACAATTCTCCTTCTGGTACCTCCCATACAAATGTACCATCCCGCCTACCTTAGAAATTGTGTAATAATACAAATATGCTCAACGTGATCTAGCCCAAATTCTGTATTTAGTAAACGGATAGTTAGACTAAGTTTTGGACAAAAACTTGGAAGTCTGGCAACTCCCCTTCTGCTACCTCCCATACAAACGTACCATGCCGCCTATCTTAGAAATCGTGTAATAATACAAATACGCTCAACGCGATCTTGTCCAAATTCTGTATTTAGTAAACGTTTAGTTATACTAAGTTTTGGACAAAAACTTGGAAGTCTGGCTACTCCCCTTGTGGTACCTGCCATACAAATGTACCATTCCGCCCCTTATACACCGTGCATATTGATAATATCAATATGCTCAATCCGGCCATGACCAAATTCTGTATTTAGTAAACGTTTAGTTATACTAAGTTTTGGACAAAAACTTGGAAGTTTGGCAACACTCCTTCTGGTATATCCCATATAAATGTACCATGCCGCCTACCTTAGAAATCGTGTAATAATACAAATATGCTCAATGCGATCGTGTATTTAGTAAATCTATAGCTAGAAAGGTTTTTGGACAAAAACTTGGAAGTCTGGCAACTCCCCTTCTGGTACCTCCCATACAAACGTACCATGCCGCCTACCTTAGAAATCGTGTAATAATACAAATACGCTCAACGCGATCTTGTCCAAATTCTGTATTTAGTAAACGTTTAGTTATACTAAGTTTTGGACAAAAACTTGGAAGTCTGGCTACTCCCCTTGTGGTACCTGCCATACAAATGTACCATTCCGCCCCTTATACACCGTGTAATATTATCAATATGCTCAATCCGGCCATGACCAAATTCTGTATTTAGTAAACGTTTAGTTATACTAAGTTTTGGACAAAAACTTGGAAGTTTGGCAACACTCCTTCTGGTATATCCCATATAAATGTACCATGCCGCCTACCTTAGAAATCGTGTAATAATACAAATATACTCAACGTGATCTAGCCCAAATTCTGTATTTAGTAAACGTATAGTTAGTCTAAGTTTTGGACAAACACTTGGAAGTCTGGCTACTCCCCTTGTGGTACCTGCCATACAAATGTACCATTCCGCCCCTTATACACCGTGTAATATTATCAATATGCTCAATCCGGCCATGACCAAATTCTGTATTTAGTAAACGTTTAGTTATACTAAGTTTTGGACAAAAACTTGGAAGTCTGGCTACTCCCCTTCTGGTACCTCCCATACAAATGTATCATCCCGCCTACGTTAGAAACCGTGTAATAATACAAATATGCTCAACGCGATCTAGCCCAAATTCTGTATTTGGTAAACGTATAGTTAGTCTAAGTTTTGGACAAACACTTGGAAGTCTGGCTACTCCCCTTCTGGTACCTCCCATTCAAATGTATCATCCCGCATACCATAGAAACCGTGTAATAATACAAATATGCTCAACGCGATCTAGCCCAAATTCTGTATTTAGTAAACGTATAGTTAGTCGAAGTTTTGGACAAACACTTGGAAGTTTGGCAACACTCCTTCTGGTATATCCCATATAAATGTACCATGCCGCCTACCTTAGAAATCGTGTAATAATACAAATATGCTCAATGCGATCGTGTATTTAGTAAATCTATAGCTAGAAAGTTTTTTGGACAAAAACTTGGAAGTCTGACAATTCTCATTCTGGTACCTCCCATACAAATGTACCATGCCGCCCACCTTTGAAATCGTGTAATAATACAAATATGCTCAACGTGATCTAGCCCAAATTCTGTATTTAGTAAACGTATAGTTAGTCTAAGTTTTGGACAAACACTTGGAAGTCTGGCTACTCCCCTTCTGGTACCTCCCATTCAAATGTATCATCACGCATACCTTAGAAACCGTGTAATAATACAAATATGCTCAACGCGATCTAGCCCAAATTCTGTATTTAGTAAACGTATAGTTAGTCGAAGTTTTGGACAAACACTTGGAAGTTTGGCAACACTCCTTCTGGTATATCCCATATAAATGTACCATGCCGCCTACCTTAGAAATCGTGTAATAATACAAATATGCTCAGTGCGATCGTGTATTTAGTAAATCTATAGCTAGAAAGTTTTTTGGACAAAAACTTGGAAGTCTGACAATTCTCATTCTGATACCTCCCATACAAATGTACCATGCCGCCCACCTTTGAAATCGTGTAATAATACAAATACGCTCAACGCGATCTAGCCCAAATTCTGTATTTAGTAAACGTATAGTTAGTCTAAGTTTTGGACAACAACTTGGAAGTTTGACAACTCTCCTTCTTCTACATCCCATGCCGCCTACCTTAGAAATCGTGTAATAATACAAATATGCTCAATGCGATCTTGTATTTAGTAAATCTATAGCTAGAACGTTTTTTGGACAAAAACTTGGAAATCTGACAATTCTCCTTCTGGTACCTCCCATACAAATGTACCATCCCGCCTACCTTAGAAATTGTGTAATAATACAAATATACTCAACGTGATCTAGCCCAAATTCTGTATTTAGTAAACGTATAGTTAGTCTAAGTTTTGGACAAACACTTGGAAGTCTGGCTACTCCCCTTGTGGTACCTGCCATACAAATGTACCATTCCGCCCCTTATACACCGTGTAATATTATCAATATGCTCAATCCGGCCATGACCAAATTCTGTATTTAGTAAACGTTTAGTTATACTAAGTTTTGGACAAAAACTTGGAAGTTTGGCAACACTCCTTCTGGTATATCCCATATAAATGTACCATGCCGCCTACCTTAGAAATCGTGTAATAATACAAATATGCTCAATGCGATCGTGTATTTAGTAAATCTATAGCTAGAAAGTTTTTTGGACAAAAACTTGGAAGTCTGACAATTCTCATTCTGGTACCTCCCATACAAATGTACCATGCCGCCCACCTTTGAAATCGTGTAATAATACAAATATGCTCAACGTGATCTAGCCCAAATTCTGTATTTAGTAAACGTATAGTTATACTAAGTTTTGGACAAAAACTTGGAAGTTTGACAACTCTCCTTCTGGTACATCCCATGCCGCCTACCTTAGAAATCGTGTAATAATACAAATATGCTCAATGCGATCTTGTATTTAGTAAATCTATAGCTAGAACGTTTTTTGGACAAAAACTTGGAAATCTGACAATTCTCCTTCTGGTACCTCCCATACAAATGTACCATCCCGCCTACCTTAGAAATTGTGTAATAATACAAATATGCTCAACGTGATCTAGCCCAAATTCTGTATTTAGTAAACGTATAGTTAGTCTAAGTTTTGGACAAACACTTGGAAGTCTGGCTACTCCCCTTCTGGTACCTCCCATTCAAATGTATCATCACGCATACCTTAGAAACCGTGTAATAATACAAATATGCTCAACGCGATCTAGCCCAAATTCTGTATTTAGTAAACGTATAGTTAGTCGAAGTTTTGGACAAACACTTGGAAGTTTGGCAACACTCCTTCTGGTATATCCCATATAAATGTACCATGCCGCCTACCTTAGAAATCGTGTAATAGTACAAATATGCTCAATGCGATCGTGTATTTAGTAAATCTATAGCTAGAAAGTTTTTTGGACAAAAACTTGGAAGTCTGACAATTCTCATTCTGGTACCTCCCATACAAATGTACCATGCCGCCCACCTTTGAAATCGTGTAATAATACAAATACGCTCAACGCGATCTAGCCCAAATTCTGTATTTAGTAAACGTATAGTTAGTCTAAGTTTTGAACAACAACAACTTGGAAGTTTGGCAACTCTCCTTCTGGTACATCCCATATAAATTGTGTAATAATACAAATATGCTCAATGCGATCTTGTATTTAGTAAATCTATAGCTAGAAAGTTTTTTGGATAAAAACTTGGAAGTCTGGCTACTCCCCTTCTGGTACCTGCCATACAAATATACCATTCCGCCCCTTATAAACCGTGTAATATTATCAATATGCTCACTCCGACCATGACCAAATTCTGTATTTAGTAAACGTTTAGTTATACTAAGTTTTGGACAAAAACTTGGAAGTTTGACAACTCTCCTTCTGGTACATCCCATGCCGCCTACCTTAGAAATCGTGTAATAATACAAATATGCTCAATGCGATCTTGTATTTAGTAAATCTATAGCTAGAACGTTTTTTGGACAAAAACTTGGAAATCTGACAATTCTCCTTCTGGTACCTCCCATACAAATGTACCATCCCGCCTACCTTAGAAATTGTGTAATAATACAAATATGCTCAACGTGATCTAGCCCAAATTCTGTATTTAGTAAACGGATAGTTAGACTAAGTTTTGGACAAAAACTTGGAAGTCTGGCAACTCCCCTTCTGGTACCTATTATATAAACGTACCATGCCGCCTACCTTAGAAATCGTGTAATAATACAAATACGCTCAACGCGATCTTGTCCAAATTCTGTATTTAGTAAACGTTTAGTTATACTAAGTTTTGGACAAAAACTTGGAAGTCTGGCTACTCCCCTTCTGGTACCTGTCATACAAATGTACCATTCCGCCCCTTATACACCGTGTAATATTATCAATATGCTCAATCCGGCCATGACCAAATTCTGTATTTAGTAAACGTTTAGTTATACTAAGTTTTGGACAAAAACTTGGAAGTCTGGCTACTCCCCTTCTGGTACCTCCCATACAAATGTATCATCCCGCCTACGTTAGAAACCGTGTAATAATACAAATATGCTCAACGCGATCTAGCCCAAATTCTGTATTTAGTAAACGTATAGTTAGTCTAAGTTTTGGACAAACACTTGGAAGTCTGGCTACTCCCCTTCTGGTACCTCCCATTCAAATGTATCATCACGCATACCTTAGAAATCGTGTAATAATACAAATATGCTCAATGCGATCGTGTATTTAGTAAATCTATAGCTAGAAAGTTTTTTGGACAAAAACTTGGAAGTCTGACAATTCTCCTTCTGGTACCTCCCATACAAATGTACCATGCCGCCCACCTTTGAAATCGTGTAATAATACAAATACGCTCAACGCGATCTAGCCCAAATTCTGTATTTAGTAAACGGATAGTTAGACTAAGTTTTGGACAAAAACTTGGAAGTCTGGCAACTCATCTTCTGGTACCTCTTATACAAACGTACCATGCCGCCTACCTTAGAAATCGTGTAATAATACAAATACGCTCAACGCGATCTTGTCCAAATTCTGTATTTAGTAAACGTTTAGTTATACTAAGTTTTGGACAAAAACTTGGAAGTCTGGCTACTCCCCTTCTGGTACCTGTCATACAAATGTACCATTCCGCCCCTTATACACCGTGTAATATTATCAATATGCTCAATCCGGCCATGACCAAATTCTGTATTTAGTAAACGTTTAGTTATACTAAGTTTTGGACAAAAACTTGGAAGTCTGGCTACTCCCCTTCTGGTACCTCCCATACAAATGTATCATCCCGCCTACGTTAGAAACCGTGTAATAATACAAATATGCTCAACGCGATCTAGCCCAAATTCTGTATTTAGTAAACGTATAGTTAGTCTAAGTTTTGGACAAACACTTGGAAGTCTGGCTACTCCCCTTCTGGTACCTCCCATTCAAATGTATCATCACGCATACCTTAGAAATCGTGTAATAATACAAATATGCTCAATGCGATCGTGTATTTAGTAAATCTATAGCTAGAAAGTTTTTTGGACAAAAACTTGGAAGTCTGACAATTCTCCTTCTGGTACCTCCCATACAAATGTACCATGCCGCCCACCTTTGAAATCGTGTAATAATACAAATACGCTCAACGCGATCTAGCCCAAATTCTGTATTTAGTAAAAGTATAGTTAGACTAAGTTTTGGACAAAAACTTGGAAGTTTGGCAACTCTCCTTCTGGTACATCCCATATAAATGTACCATGCCGCCTACCTTAGAAATCGTGTAATAATACAAATATGCTAAATGCGATCACGACCAAATTCTGTATTTAGTAAACGTATAGTTAGACTAAGTTTTGGACAAAAACTTGGAAGTTTGGCAACTCTCCTTCTGGTACATCCCATACAAATGTACCATCCCGCCCCGTTAGAAGCATGTGTTAATATCAATATGACCAACGCGATCTTGACCAAATTCTGTATTTAGTAAAGCTATAACTGAACAAAGTTTCAGACAACAACATGGTAGTCTGGCAACTCCCCTTCTGGTACCTGCCATACAAATGTATCATCCCGCCTACGTTAGAAACCGTGTAATAATACAAATATGCTCAACGCGATCTAGCCCAAATTCTGTATTTGGTAAACGTATAGTTAGTCTAAGTTTTGGACAAACACTTGGAAGTCTGGCTACTCCCCTTCTGGTACCTCCCATTCAAATGTATCATCCCGCATACCTTAGAAACCGTGTAATAATACAAATATGCTCAATCCGGCCATGACCAAATTCTGTATTTAGTAAACGTTTAGTTATACTAAGTTTTGGACAAAAACTTGGAAGTCTGGCTACTCCCCTTCTGGTACCTGTCATACAAATGTACCATTCCGCCCCTTATACACCGTGTAATATTATCAATATGCTCAATCCGGCCATGACCAAATTCTGTATTTAGTAAACGTTTAGTTATACTAAGTTTTGGACAAAAACTTGGAAGTCTGGCTACTCCCCTTCTGGTACCTCCCATACAAATGTATCATCCCGCCTACGTTAGAAACCGTGTAATAATACAAATATGCTCAACGCGATCTAGCCCAAATTCTGTATTTAGTAAACGTATAGTTAGTCTAAGTTTTGGACAAACACTTGGAAGTCTGGCTACTCCCCTTCTGGTACCTCCCATTCAAATGTATCATCACGCATACCTTAGAAATCGTGTAATAATACAAATATGCTCAATGCGATCGTGTATTTAGTAAATCTATAGCTAGAAAGTTTTTTGGACAAAAACTTGGAAGTCTGACAATTCTCCTTCTGGTACCTCCCATACAAATGTACCATGCCGCCCACCTTTGAAATCGTGTAATAATACAAATACGCTCAACGCGATCTAGCCCAAATTCTGTATTTAGTAAAAGTATAGTTAGACTAAGTTTTGGACAAAAACTTGGAAGTTTGGCAACTCTCCTTCTGGTACATCCCATATAAATGTACCATGCCGCCTACCTTAGAAATCGTGTAATAATACAAATATGCTAAATGCGATCACGACCAAATTCTGTATTTAGTAAACGTATAGTTAGACTAAGTTTTGGACAAAAACTTGGAAGTTTGGCAACTCTCCTTCTGGTACATCCCATACAAATGTACCATCCCGCCCCGTTAGAAGCATGTGTTAATATCAATATGACCAACGCGATCTTGACCAAATTCTGTATTTAGTAAAGCTATAACTGAACAAAGTTTCAGACAACAACATGGTAGTCTGGCAACTCCCCTTCTGGTACCTGCCATACAAATGTATCATCCCGCCTACGTTAGAAACCGTGTAATAATACAAATATGCTCAACGCGATCTAGCCCAAATTCTGTATTTGGTAAACGTATAGTTAGTCTAAGTTTTGGACAAACACTTGGAAGTCTGGCTACTCCCCTTCTGGTACCTCCCATTCAAATGTATCATCCCGCATACCTTAGAAACCGTGTAATAATACAAATATGCTCAATGCGATCGTGTATTTAGTAAATCTATAGCTAGAAAGTTTTTTGGACAAAAACTTGGAAGTCTGACAATTCTCCTTCTGGTACCTCCCATACAAATGTACCATCCCGCCTACCTTAGAAATTGTGTAATAATACAAATATGCTCAACGCGATCTTGTCCAAATTCTGTATTTAGTAAACGTTTAGTTATACTAAGTTTTGGACAAAAACTTGGAAGTCTGGCTACTCCCCTTCTGGTACCTGCCATACAAATGTACCATTCCGCCCCTTATACACCGTGTAATATTATCAATATGCTCAATCCGGCCATGACCAAATTCTGTATTTAGTAAACGTTTAGTTATACTAAGTTTTGGACAAAAACTTGGAAGTCTGGCTACTCCCCTTCTGGTACCTCCCATACAAATGTATCATCCCGCCTACGTTAGAAACCGTGTAATAATACAAATATGCTCAACGCGATCTAGCCCAAATTCTGTATTTGGTAAACGTATAGTTAGTCTAAGTTTTGGACAAACACTTGGAAGTCTGGCTACTCCCCTTCTGGTACCTCCCATTCAAATGTATCATCCCGCATACCTTAGAAACCGTGTAATAATACAAATATGCTCAACGCGATCTAGCCCAAATTCTGTATTTAGTAAACGTATAGTTAGTCTAAGTTTTGGACAAAAACTTGGAAGTCTGACAATTCTCCTTCTGGTACCTCCCATACAAATGTACCATCCCGCCTACCTTAGAAATTGTGTAATAATACAAATATGCTCAACGCGATCTTGTCCAAATTCTGTATTTAGTAAACGTTTAGTTATACTAAGTTTTGGACAAAAACTTGGAAGTCTGGCTACTCCCCTTCTGGTACCTGCCATACAAATGTACCATTCCGCCCCTTATACACCGTGTAATATTATCAATATGCTCAATCCGGCCATGACCAAATTCTGTATTTAGTAAACGTATAGTTAGTCTAAGTTTTGGACAAACACTTGGAAGTTTGGCAACTCCCCTTCTGGTACCTCCCATTCAAATGTACCATCCCGCCCCTTATAAACCGTGTAATTCTATCAATATGACCAACGCGATCTTGCCTAAATTCTGTATTTAGTAAACGTTTAGTTAGACTGAGTTTTGGACAAAAACGCGAATTTGTATTTAGTAAATCTATAGCTAGAAAGTTTTTTGGACAAAAACTTGGAAGTCTGGCAACTCCCCTTCTGGTACCTCTTATACAAACGTACCATGCCGCCTACCTTAGAAATCGTGTAATAATACAAATACGCTCAACGCGATCTTGTCCAAATTCTGTATTTAGTAAAAGTATAGTTAGACTAAGTTTTGGACAAAAACTTGGAAGTTTGGCAACTCTCCTTCTGGTACATCCCATATAAATGTACCATGCCGCCTACCTTAGAAATCGTGTAATAATACAAATATGCTAAATGCGATCACGACCAAATTCTGTATTTAGTAAACGTATAGTTAGACTAAGTTTTGGACAAAAACTTGGAAGTTTGGCAACTCTCCTTCTGGTACATCCCATACAAATGTACCATCCCGCCCCGTTAGAAGCATGTGTTAATATCAATATGACCAACGCGATCTTGACCAAATTCTGTATTTAGTAAAGCTATAACTGAACAAAGTTTCAGACAACAACATGGTAGTCTGGCAACTCCCCTTCTGGTACCTGCCATACAAATGTACCATCCCGCCCCTTATAAACCGTGTAATTCTATCAATATGACCAACGCGATCTTGCCTAAATTCTGTATTTAGTAAACGTTTAGTTAGACTGAGTTTTGGACAAAAACTTGGAAGTTTGGCAACTCTCCTTCTGGTACATCCCATATAAATGTACCATCCCGCCTACCTTAGAAATCGTGTAATAATACAAATATGCTCAATGCGATCATGACCAAATTCTGTATTTATTAAACGTATAGTTAGACTAAGTTTTGGAAAAAAAAACTTGGAAGCTTGGCAACTCTCCTTCTTGTACATCCCATACAAATGTACCATCCCGCCTACCTTAGAAATCGTGTAATAATACAAATATGCTCAACGCAATCTTGCCCAAATTATTTTTTTTAGCAAACGTATAGCTGGACTAAGTTTTGGACATATTCTTGGAAGTCTGGCTACTCCCCTTCTGGTACCTCCCTTACCAATGTACCATCTCGCCTACCTTAGAAATCGTGTAATAATACAAATATGCTCACCGCGATTTTGCCCAAATTTTCTATTTAGTAAATCTATAGGTAGACAAATTTTTGGACAAAAACTTGGAAGTCTGACATCTCTCCTTCTGGTACCTCCCATACAAATGTACCATCCCGCCTACCTTAGAAATCGTGTAATAATACAAATATTCTCAACGCGATCTTGTCTAAATTCTGTATTTAGTAAACGATTAGATAGACTAAGTTTTGGACAAAAACTTGGAAGTTTGGCAACACTCCTTCTGGTACATCCCATATAAATGTACCATCCCGCCTACCTTAGAAATCGTGTAATAATACAAATATGCTCAATGCGATCATGACCAAATTCTGTATTTATTAAACGTATAGTTAGACTAAGTTTTGGAAAAAAAAACTTGGAAGTTTGGCAACTCTCCTTCTTGTACATCCCATACAAATGTACCATCCCGCCTACCTTAGAAATCGTGTAATAATACAAATATGCTCAAAGCAATCTTGCCCAAATTATTTTTTTTAGCAAACGTATAGCTGGACTAAGTTTTGGACATATTCTTGGAAGTCTGGCTACTCCCCTTCTGGTACCTCCCTTACCAATGTACCATCTCGCCAACTTAGAAATCGTGTAATAATACAAATATGCTCACCGCGATTTTGCCCAAATTTTCTATTTAGTAAATCTATAGGTAGACAAATTTTTGGACAAAAACTTGGAAGTCTGACATCTCTCCTTCTGGTACCTCCCATACAAATGTACCATCCCGCCTACCTTAGAAATCGTGTAATAATACAAATATTCTCAACGCGATCTTGTCTAAATTCTGTATTTAGTAAACGATTAGATAGACTAAGTTTCGGACAAAGTTTTGAAAGTCTGGCAATACCCCTTCTGGTACCACCCATACAAATGTACCATCAGGACACTTATAAACCGTGTAATTTTATCAATATGACCAACGCGATCTTGCCCAAATTCTGTATTTAGTAAAGCTATCCCTAGAGAAAGTTTTGGACCAAAACTTGGAAGTCTGGCAACTCCTCTTCTGGTACCTCATATACAAATGTACCATCAGGCCGCTTATAAACCGTGTAATATTATCTATATGACCAGCGCGGTCTTGCCCAAACTCTGTATTTAGTAAAGCTATAGCTAGACAAAATTTTGGACAAAAACTTGGATATCTGGCATCTCCCCTTCTGGTACCTCCCATGCAATTGTACCATCAGGCCGCTTATAAACCGGGTAATATTATCAATATGACCAGCGGGGTCTTGGCCAAATTATGTATTTAGTAAAGCTATGGCTAGACAAAATTTTGGACAAAAACTTGGATATCTGGCATCTCCCCTTCTGGTACCTCCCATGCAATTGTACCATCAGGCCGCTTATAAACCGTGTAATTGGCCAAATCCTGTATTTAGTAATTCTATGGCTGGAAAAAGTTTCGGACAAAGTTTTGAAAGTCTGGCAATTCCCCTTCTGGTACCACCCATACAAATGTACCATCAGGCCGCTTATAAATCGTGTAATTTTTTCAATCTGAGCAACGCGATCTTGTTTTGGACCAAAACTTTGAAGTCTGGCAACTACTCTTCTGGTACCTCATATACAAATGTACCATCTGGCCGCTTATAAACCTTGTACTATTATCAATATGACCAGCGCGGTCTTGCCCAAATTCTGTATTTAATAAACCTATAGCTAGACAAAATTTTGGACAAAAACTTGGATATCTGGCATCTCCCCTTCTGGTACCTCCCATGCAATTGTACCATCAGACCGCTTATAAACCGTGTAATATTATCAATACGACCAACGCGATCTTGGACAAATCCTGTATTTAGTAATTTTATGGCTGGAAAAAGTTTCGGAAAAAGTTTTGAAAGTCTGGCAAATCTCCTTCTGGTACCACCCATACAAATGTACCATCAGGCCGCTTATAAATCGTGTAATTTTATCAATATGACCAACGCGATCTTTCCCAAATTCCGTATTTAGTAAAACTATAGCTAGACAAAGTTTTGGACAACAACTTGGAAGTCTGGCAACTCCCCTTCTGGTACCTCATATACAAATGTACCACCAGGCCGCTTATAAACCATGTAATATTATCAATATGACCAACGCGATCTTGGCCAAATCCTGTATTTAGTAAAGCTATGGCTAGACAAAGTTTTGGACAACAACTGGGAAGTCTGGCAACTCTCCTACTGATACCTCCCATACAGATTTGCCATCCCGCACCTTAGAAATCGTGTAATAATACCTATATGCCCAACGCGATCTTGCCCAAATTCTGTATTTTGTAAAGCTATGACTGGAAAAAGTTTCGGAAAAAAACTTGAAAGTCTGGCAATTCTCCTTCTGGTACCTCCCATACAAATGTACCATCCCGCTTATCTTAGAAATCGTGTAATAATACAAATATGCTCAACGCGATCTTGCCTAAATTCTGTATTTAGTAAACGTTCAGTTAGACTAAGTTTTGGACAAAAACTTGGAAGTTTGGCAACTCTCCTTCTGGTACATCCCATACAAATGTACCATCCCGCCCCGTTAGAAGCATGTGTTAATATCAATATGACCAACGCGATCTTGACCAAATTCTGTATTTAGTAAAGCTATAACTGAACAAAGTTTCAGACAACAACATGGTAGTCTGGCAACTCCCCTTCTGGTACCTGCCATACAAATGTACCATCCCGCCCCTTATAAACCGTGTAATTCTATCAATATGACCAACGCGATCTTGCCAAAATTCTGTATTTAGTAAACGTTTAGTTAGACTGAGTTTTGGACAAAAACTTGGAAGTTTGGCAACTCTCCTTCTGGTACATCCCATATAAATGTACCATCCCGCCTACCTTAGAAATCGTGTAATAATACAAATATGCTCAATGCGATCATGACCAAATTCTGTATTTATTAAACGTATAGTTAGACTAAGTTTTGGAAAAAAAAACTTGGAAGTTTGGCAACTCTCCTTCTGGTACATCCCATACAAATGTACCATCCCGCCTACCTTAGAAATCGTGTAATAATACAAATATGCTCAACGCAATCTTGCTCAAATTATTTTTTTAGCAAACGTATAGCTGGACTAAGTTTTGGACATATTCTTGGAAGTCTGGCTACTCCCCTTCTAGTACCTCCCTTACCAATGTACCATCTCGCCTACCTTAGAAATCGTGTAATAATACAAATATGCTCACCGCGATTTTGCCCAAATTTTCTATTTAGTAAATCTATAGGTAGACAAATTTTTGGACAAAAACTTGGAAGTCTGGCATCTCTCCTTCTGGTACCTCCCATACAAATGTACCATCCCGCCTACCTTAGAAATCGTGTAATAATACAAATATTCTCAACGCGATCTTGTCTAAATTCTGTATTTAGTAAACGATTAGTTAGACTAAGTTTTGGACAAAAACTTGGAAGTTTGGCAACACTCCTTCTGGTACATCCCATATAAATGTACCATCCCGCCTACCTTAGAAATCGTGTAATAATCCCATGCGATTGTACCATCAGACCGCTTATAAACCGTGTAATATTATCAATACGACCAACGCGATCTTGGCCAAATCCTGTATTTAGTAATTCTATGGCTGGAAAATGTTTCGGACAAAGTTTTGAAAGTCTGGCAATACCCCTTCTGGTACCACCCATACAAATGTACCATCAGGCCGCTTATAAACCGTGTAATTTTATCAATATGACCAACGCGATCTTGCCCAAATTCTGTATTTAGTAAAGCTATCCCTAGAGAAAGTTTTGGACCAAAACTTGGAAGTCTGGCAACTCCTCTTCTGGTCCCTCATATACAAATGTACCATCATGCCGCTTATAAACCGTGTAATATTATCTATATGACCAGCGCGGTCTTGCCCAAACTCTGTATTTAGTAAAGCTATAGCTAGACAAAATTTTGGACAAAAACTTGGATATCTGGCATCTCCCCTTCTGGTACCTCCCATGCAATTGTACCATCAGGCCGCTTATAAACCGGGTAATATTATCAATATGACCAGCGGGGTCGTGGCCAAATTATGTATTTAGTAAAGCTATGGCTAGACACAATTTTGGACAAAAACTTGGATATCTGGCATCTCCCCTTCTGGTACCTCCCATGCAATTGTACCATCAGGCCGCTTATAAACCGTGTAATTTTATCAATATGACCAACGCGATCTTGTCCAAATTCTGAATTTAGTAAAGCTAGACCTAGAGAAAGTTTTATACCAAATCTTGGAAGTCTGGCAACTCCTCTTCTGGTGCCTCATATACAAATGTACCATCAGGACGCTTATAAACCGTGTAATATTATCAATATGACCAACGCGGTATTGCCCAAATTCTGTATTTAGTAAAGCTATAGCTGGACAAAATTTTGGACAAAAACTTGGATATCTGGCATCTCCCCTTCTGGTACCTTCCATGCAATTGTACCATCAGACCGCTTATAAACCGTGTAATATTATCAATACGACCAACGCGATCTTGGCCAAATCCCGTATTTAGTAATTCTATGGCTGGAAAAAGTTTCGGACAAAGTTTTGAAAGTCTGGCAATTCCCCTTCTGGTACCACACATACAAATGTACCATCAGGCCGCTTATAAATCGTGTAATTTTATCAATCTGACCAACGCGATCTTGTTTTGGACCAAAACTTTGAAGTCTGGCAAACAACTCTTCTGGTACCTCATATACAAATGTACCATCTGGCCGCTTATAAACCGTGTACTATTATCAATATGACCAGCGCGGTCTTGCCCAAATTCTGTATTTAGTAAAGCTATAGCTAGACAAAATTTTGGACAAAAATTTGGATATCTGGCATCTCCCCTTCTGGTACGTCCCATGCAATTGTACCATCAGGCCGCTTATAAACCGTGTAATATTATCAATACAACCAGCGCGGTCTTGCCCAAATTCTGTATTTAATAAACCTATAGCTAGACAACATTTTGGACAAAAACTTGGATATCTGGCATCTCCCCTTCTGGTACCTCCCATGCAATTGTACCATCAGACCGCTTATAAACCGTGTAATATTATCAATACGACCAACGCGATCTTGGACAAATCCTGTATTTAGTAATTTTATGGCTGGAAAAAGTTTCGGAAAAAGTTTTGAAAGTCTGGCAAATCTCCTTCTGGTACCACCCATACAAATGTACCATCAGGCCGCTTATAAATCGTATAATTTTATCAATATGACCAACGCGATCTTGCCCAAATTCTGTATTTAGTAAAGCTATAGCTAGACAAAGTTTTGGACAACAACTTGGAAGTCTGGCAACTCCCCTTCTGGTACCTCATATACAAATGTACCATCAGGCCGCTTATAAACCATGTAATATTATCAATATGACCAACGCGATCTTGGCCAAATCCTGTATTTAGTAAAGCTATGGCTAGGCAAAGTTTTGGACAACAACTGGGAAGTCTGGCAACTCTCCTACTGATACCTCCCATACAGATTTGCCATCCCGCACCTTAGAAATCGTGTAATAATACCTATATGCCCAACGCGATCTTGCCCAAATTCTGTATTTTGTAAAGCTATGACTGGAAAAAGTTTCGGAAAAAAACTTGAAAGTCTGGCAACATCCCTTCTGGTTCCTCCCATACAAATGTTCCATCCCGCCCCCTAGAAATCGTGTAATTTTATCAATATGACCAACGCGATCTTGCCCAAATTCTGTATGTATAAAGCTATAGCTAGACAAAATTTTGGACAACAACTTGGATATCTGGCATCTCCCTACTGGTACCTCCATCTTTCCCAAATTCTGTATTTTGTAAAGCTATGGCTGGAAAAAATTTCGGACAAAGTTTTGAAAGTCTGGCAATTCCCCTTCTGGTACCACACATACAAATGTACCATCAGGCCGCTTATAAACCGTGTAATTTTATCAATATGACCAACGCGATCTTGCCCAAATTCTGTATTTAGTAGAGCTATCCCTAGAGAAAGTTTTGGACCAAAACTTGGAAGTCTGGCAATTCCTCTTTTGGTATCTCATATCCAAATGTACCATCAGGTCGCTTATAAACCGTGTAATATTATCAATATGACCAGCGTGGTCTTGCCCAAATTCTGTATTTAGTAAAGCTATAGCTAGACACAATTTTTGACAAAAACTTGGAAGTCTGGCAACTCTCCTACTGGTACCTCCCATACAGATTTGGTATCCCGCCCCTTAGAAATGGTGTAATTATACCTATATGCCCAACGCGATCTTCCCCAAATTCTGTATTTTGTAAAGCTATGGCTGGAAAAAGTTTCGGAAAAAAACTTGAAAGTCTGGCAACATCCCTTCTGGTACCTCCCATACAAATGTACCATCCCGCCCCCTAGAAATCGTGTACGTTTATCAATATGACCAACGCGATCTTGCCCAAATTCTGTATTTAGTAAAGCTATAGCTAGACAAAATTTTGGACAAAAACTTGGATATCTGGCATCTCCCCTTCTGGTACGTCCCATGCAATTGTACCATCAGGCCGCTTATAAACCGTGTAATATTATCAATACAACCAGCGCGGTATTGCCCAAATTCTGTATTTAATAAAGCTATAGCTATACAAAATTTTGGACAAAAACTTGGATATCTGGCAACTCCCCTTCTGGTACCTCCCATGCAATTGTACCATCAGACCGCTTATAAACCGTGTAATTTTATCAATACGACCAACGCGATCTTGGCCAAATCCTGTATTTCGTAATTCTATGGCTGGAAAAAGTTTCGGACAAAGTTTTGAAAGTCTGGCAATTCTCCTTCTGGTACCACCCATACAAATGTACCATCATGCCGCTTATAAATCGTGTAATTTTATCAATATGACCAACGCGATCTTGCCCAAATTCTGTATTTAGTAAAGCTATAGCTAGTTGGACATCAACTTGGAAGTCTGGCAACTCTCCTACTGGTACCTCCCATACAGATTTGCCATCCCGCACCTTACAAATCGTGTAATAATACCTATATGCCCAACGAGATCTTGCCCAAATTGTGTATTTTGTAAAGCTATGACTGGAAAAAGTTTCGGAAAAAAACTTGAAAGTCTGGCAACATCCCATCTGGTACCTCCCATACAAATGTACCATCCCGCCCCCTAGAAATCGTGTAATTTTATCAATACGACCACCGCGATCTTGGCCAAATCCTGTATTTAATAATTCTTTGGCTGGAAAAAGTTTCGGACAAAGTTTTGAAAGTCTGGCAATTCCACTTCTGGTACCACCCATACAAATGTACCATCAGGCCGCTTATAAATCGTGTAATTTTATCAATATGACCAACGCGATCTTGCCCAAATTGTGTTTTTAGTAAAGCTATACCTAGAGAAAGTTTTGGACCAAAACTTGGAAGTCTGGCAACTCCTCTTCTGGTACCTCATATACAAATGTACCATCAGGCCGCTTATAAACCGTGTAATATGATCAATATGACCAGCGCGGTCTTGCCCAAATTCTGTATTTAGTAAAGCTATAGCTGGACAAAATTTTGGACAAAAACTTGGATATCTGGCATCTCCCCTTCTGGTACCTCCCATGCAATTGTACCATCAGGCCGCTTATAAACCGTGTAATTTTATCAATATGACCAACGCGATCTTGCCCAAATTCTGTATTTAGTAAAGCTATCCCTAGAGAAAGTTTTGGACCAAAACTTGGAAGTCTGGCAACTCCTCTTCTGGTACCTCATATACAAATGTACCATCAGGTCGCTTATAAACCGTGTAATATTATCAATATGACCAGCGCGGTCTTGCCCAAATTCTGTATTTAGTAAAGCTATAGCTAGACACAATTTTTGACAAAAACTTGGGAGTCTGGCAACTTCTCTTCTGGTACCTCATATACAAATGTACCATCAGGCCGCTTATAAACCGTGTAATATTATCAATACGACCAATA
Source organism: Hydrotaea cyrtoneurina (assembly GCA_958296145.1). Classification (NCBI taxonomy): domain Eukaryota; kingdom Metazoa; phylum Arthropoda; class Insecta; order Diptera; family Muscidae; genus Hydrotaea; species Hydrotaea cyrtoneurina. The sequence goes on from OY282517.1 coordinate 51,282,451, forward strand.
CGATCTTGGCCAAATCCTGTATTTAGTAAATCTATGGCTGGAAAAAGTTTCCGACAAAGTTTTGAAAGTCTGGCAATTGCCCTTCTGGTACCACCCATACAAATGTACCATCAGGTCGCTTATAAACCGTGTAATATTATCAATATGACCAGCGCGGTCTTGCCCAAATTCTGTATTTAGTAAAGCTATAGCTAGACACAATTTTTGACAAAAACTTGGGAGTCTGGCAATTCCCCTTCTAGTACCACCCATGCAATTGTACCATCAGGCCGCTTATAAACCGTGTAATTTTATCAATATGACCAACGCGATCTTGCCCAAATTCTGTATTTAGTAAAGCTATCCCTAGAGAAAGTTTTGGACCAAAACTTGGAAATCTGGCAACTCCTCTTCTGGTACCTCATATACAAATGTACCATCAGGTCGCTTATAAACCGTGTAATATTATCAATATGACCAGCGCGGTCTTGCCCAAATTCTGTATTTAGTAAAGCTATAGCTAGACACAATTTTTGACAAAAACTTGGGAGTCTGGCAACTTCTCTTCTGGTACCTCATATACAAATGTACCATCAGGCCGCTTATAAACCGTGTAATATTATCAATACGACCAATACGATCTTGGCCAAATCCTGTATTTAGTAAATCTATGGCTGGAAAAAGTTTCCGACAAAGTTTTGAAAGTCTGGCAATTGCCCTTCTGGTACCTCCCATGCAATTGTACCATCAGGCCGCTTATAAACCGTGTAATTTTATCAATATGACCAACGCGATCTTGCCCAAATTCTGTATTTAGTAAAGCTATCCCTAGAGAAAGTTTTGGACCAAAACTTGGAAGTCTGGCAACTCCTCTTCTGGTACCTCATATACAAATGTACCATCAGGTCGCTTATAAACCGTGTAATATTATCAATATGACCAGCGCGGTCTTGCCCAAATTCTGTATTTAGTAATGCTATGGCTAGACAAAGTTCTGGACAACAACTTGGAAGTCTGGCAACTCTCCTACTGGTACCTCCATCTTGCCCAAATTCTGTATTTTGTAAAGCTATGGCTGGAAAAAGTTTCGGACAAAGTTTTGAAAGTCTGGCAATTGCCCTTTTGGTACCACCCATACAAATGTACCATCAGGCCGCTTATAAACCGTGTAATTTTATCAATATGACCAACGCGATCTTGCCCAAATTCTGTATTTAGTAAAGCTATCCCTAGAGAAAGTTTTGGACCAAAACTTGGAAGTCTGGCAACTCCTCTTCTGGTACCTAATATACAAATGTACCATCAGGTCGCTTATAAACCGTGTAATATTATCAATATGACCAGCGCTGTCTTGCCCAAATTCTGTATTTAGTAAAGCTATGGCTAGACAAAGTTTTGGACAACAACTTGGATATCTGGCATCTCCCCTTCTGGTACGTCCCATGCAATTGTACCATCAGACCGCTTATAAACCGTGTAATATTATCAATACGACCAACGCGATCTTGGTCAAATCCTGTATTTAGTAATTATATGGTTGGAAAAAGTTTCGGACAAAGTTTTGAAAGTCTGGCAACTCTCCTACTGGTACCTCCCATACAGATTTGCCATCCCGCCCCTTAGAAATCGTGTAATAATACCTATTAGCCCAACGTGATCTTGCCCAAATTCTGTATTTAGTAAAGCTATACCTAGAGAAAGTTTTGGACCAAATCTTGGAAGTCTGGCAACTCCTCTTCTGTGCCTCATATACAAATGTACCATCAGGCCGCTTATAAACCGTGTAATATTATCAATATGACCAGCGCGGTCTTGCCCAAATTCTGTATTTAGTAAAGCTATAGCTAGATAAAATTTTGGACAAAAACTTGGAAGTCTGTCAACTCTCCTATTGGTACCTCCCATACAGGTTTGGCATCCCGCCCCTTAGAAATGGTGTAATTATACCTATATGCCCAACGCAATCTTGCCCAAATTCTGTATTTTGTAAAGCTATGGCTGGAAAAAGTTTCGGAAAAAAACTTGAAAGTCTGGCAACATCCCTTCTGGTACCTCCCATACAAATGTACCATCCCGCCCATTAGAAATCGTGTAATTTTATCAATATGACCAACGCGATCTTGCCCAAATTCTGTATTTAGTAAAGCTATAGCCAGACAAAATTTTGGACAAAAACTTGGATATCTGGCATATCCCCTTCTGGTACATCCCATGCAATTGTACCATCAGACCGCTTATAAACCGTGTAATATTATCAATACGACCAACGCGATCTTGGTCAAATCCTGTATTTAGTAATTATATGGCTGGAAAAAGTTTCGGACAAAGTTTTGAAAGTCTGGCAATTCTCCTTCTGGTACCACCCATACAAATGTACCATCCCGCCCATTAGAAATCGTGTAATTTTATCAATATGACCAACGCGATCTTGCCCAAATTCTGTATTTAGTAAAGCTATAGCCAGACAAAATTTTGGACAAAAACTTGGATATTTGGCATCTCCCCTTCTGGTACATCCCATGCAATTGTACCATCAGACCGCTTATAAACCGTGTAATATTATCAATACGACCAACGCGATCTTGGTCAAATCCTGTATTTAGTAATTATATGGCTGGAAAAAGTTTCGGACAAAGTTTTGAAAGTCTGGCAATTCTCCTTCTGGTACCACCCATACAAATGTACCATCAGGCCGCTTATAAACCGTGTAATATTATCAATACGACCAACGCGATCTTGGCCAAATCCTGTATTTAGTAAAGCTATAGCTAGACAAAGTTTTGGACATCAACTTGGAAGTCTGGCAACTCTCCTATTGGTACCTCCCATACAGGTTTGGCATCCCGCCCCTTAGAAATGGTGTAATTATACCTATATGCCCAACGCAATCTTGCCCAAATTCTGTATTTAGTAAAGCTATGGCTAGACAAAGTTTTGGACAACAACTTGGATATCTGGCATCTCCCCTTCTGGTACGTCCCATGCAATTGTACCATCAGACCGCTTATAAACCGTGTAATATTATCAATACGACCAACGCGGTCTTGCCCAAATTCTGTATTTAGTAAAGCTATAGCTAGACAAAATTTTGGACAAAAACTTGGAAGTCTGTCAACTCTCCTACTGGTACCTCCCATACAGATTTGCCATCCCGCCCCTTAGAAATCGTGTAATAATACCTATTAGCCCAACGTGATCTTGCCCAAATTCTGTATTTAGTAAAGCTATACCTAGAGAAAGTTTTGGACCAAATCTTGGAAGTCTGGCAACTCCTCTTCTGTGCCTCATATACAAATGTACCATCAGGCCGCTTATAAACCGTGTAATATTATCAATATGACCAGCGCGGTCTTGCCCAAATTCTGTATTTAGTAAAGCTATAGCTAGACAAAATTTTGGACAAAAACTTGGAAGTCTGTCAACTCTCCTATTGGTACCTCCCATACAGGTTTGGCATCCCGCCCCTTAGAAATGGTGTAATTATACCTATATGCCCAACGCAATCTTGCCCAAATTCTGTATTTTGTAAAGCTATGGCTGGAAAAAGTTTCGGAAAAAAACTTGAAAGTCTGGCAACATCCCTTCTGGTACCTCCCATACAAATGTACCATCCCGCCCATTAGAAATCGTGTAATTTTATCAATATGACCAACGCGATCTTGCCCAAATTCTGTATTTAGTAAAGCTATAGCCAGACAAAATTTTGGACAAAAACTTGGATATCTGGCATCTCCCCTTCTGGTACATCCCATGCAATTGTACCATCAGACCGCTTATAAACCGTGTAATATTATCAATACGACCAACGCGATCTTGGTCAAATCCTGTATTTAGTAATTATATGGCTGGAAAAAGTTTCGGACAAAGTTTTGAAAGTCTGGCAATTCTCCTTCTGGTACCACCCATACAAATGTACCATCCCGCCCATTAGAAATCGTGTAATTTTATCAATATGACCAACGCGATCTTGCCCAAATTCTGTATTTAGTAAAGCTATAGCCAGACAAAATTTTGGACAAAAACTTGGATATCTGGCATCTCCCCTTCTGGTACATCCCATGCAATTGTACCATCAGACCGCTTATAAACCGTGTAATATTATCAATACGACCAACGCGATCTTGGTCAAATCCTGTATTTAGTAATTATATGGCTGGAAAAAGTTTCGGACAAAGTTTTGAAAGTCTGGCAATTCTCCTTCTGGTACCACCCATACAAATGTACCATCAGGCCGCTTATAAACCGTGTAATATTATCAATACGACCAACGCGATCTTGGCCAAATCCTGTATTTAGTAAAGCTATAGCTAGACAAAGTTTTGGACATCAACTTGGAAGTCTGGCAACTCCCCTTCTGGTACCTCATATACAAATGTACCATCAGGCCGCTTATAAACCACTAGCTGACTCGGTCCGCGTTGCTGGCCCTAAACAAACATTAGTGTTGTATTATACATATTTATATAGGAAAGGTGAGTTTTTATCCCTTTTGCCATTTTCACGAACTAAATGTAGATAAATCCAAACAATGTGTAGCCTATGTTACTCGCGGGGTTATTCGGAAGATTCCCTGAAAATTTCATCAAAATCGGTCTAGCCGTTTTCGAGTCCATACGTTACATACATACACACATAAAAACTTGAAAGTCTGGCAACATCCCTTCTGGTACCTCCCATACAAATGTACCATCCCGCCCCCTAGAAATAGTGTAATTTTATCAATATGACCAACGCGATCTTGCCCAAATTCTGTATGTATAAAGCTATAGCCAGACAAAATTTTGGACAATAACTTGGATATCTGGCATCTCCCCTTCTGGTACCTCCCATGCAATTGTACCATCAGACCGCTTATAAACCGTGTAATATTATCAATACGACCAACGCGATCTTGGCCAAATCCTGTATTTAGTAATTCTTTGGCTGGATAAAGTTTCGGACAAAGTTTTGAAAGTCTGGCAATTCCCCTTCTGGTACCACCCATACAAATGTACCATCAGGCCGCTTATAAATCGTGTAATTTTATCAATATGACCAACGCGATCTTGTCCAAATTGTGTATTTAGTAAAGCTATACCTAGAGAAAGTTTTGGACCAAAACTTAGAAGTCTGGCAACTCCTCTTCTGGTACCCCATATACAAATGTACCATCAGGCCGCTTATAAACCGTGTAATATTATCAATATGACCAGCGCGGTCTTGCCCAAATTCTGTATTTAGTAAAGCTATAGCTAGACAAAATTTTGGACAAAAACTTGGATATCTGGCATCTCCCCTTCTGGTACGTCCCATGCAATTGTACCATCAGGCCGCTTATAAATCGTGTAAGTTTATCAATATGACCAACGCGATCTTGCCCAAATTCTGTATTTAGTAAAGCTATAGCTAGACAAAATTTTGGACAAAAACTTGGATATCTGGCATCTCCCCTTTTGGTACCTCCCATGCAATTGTACCATCAGACCGCTTATAAATCGTGTAATTTTATCAATCTGACCTACGCGATCTTGCCCAAATTGTGTATTTAGTAAAGCTATACCTAGAGAAAGTTTTGGACCAAAACTTAGAAGTCTGGCAACTCCTCTTCTGGTACCTCATATACAAATGTACCATCAGGCCGCTTATAAACCGTGTAATATTATCAATATGACCAGCGCGGTCTTGCCCAAATTCTGTATTTAGTAAAGCTATAGCTAGACAAAATTTTGGACAAAAACTTGGATATCTGGAATCTCCCCTTCTGGTACCTCCCACGCAATTGTACCATCAGGCCGCTTATAAACCGTGTAATATTATCAATATGACCAGCGCGGTCTTGCCCAAATTCTGTATTTAGTAAAGCTATAGCTAGACAAAATTTTGGACACAAATTTGGATATCTGGCATCTTCCCTTCTGGTACCTCCCATGCAATTGTACCATCAGACCGCTTATAAACCTTGTAATATTATCAATACGACCAACGCGATCTTGGCCAAATCCTGTATTTAGTAATTCTATGGCTGGAAAAAGTTTCGGACAAAGTTTTGAAAGTCTGGCAATTCCCTTTCTGGTACCACCAATACAAGTGTACCATCAGGCCGCTTATAAATCGTGTAATTTTATCAATATTACCAACGCGATCTTGGCCAAATCCTGTATTTAGTAAAGCTATAGCTAGACACAATTTTGGACAAAAACTTGGAAGTCTGTCAACTCTCCTATTGGTACCTCCCATACAGGTTTGGCATCCCGCCCCTTAGAAATGGTGTAATTATACCTATATGCCCAACGCAATCTTGCCCAAATTCTGTATTTTGTAAAGCTATGGCTGGAAAAAGTTTCGGAAAAAAACTTGAAAGTCTGGCAACATCCCTTCTGGTACCTCCCATACAAATGTACCATCCCGCCCATTAGAAATCGTGTAATTTTATCAATATGACCAACGCGATCTTGCCCAAATTCTGTATTTAGTAAAGCTATAGCCAGACAAAATTTTGGACAAAAACTTGGATATCTGGCATCTCCCCTTCTGGTACATCCCATGCAATTGTACCATCAGACCGCTTATAAACCGTGTAATATTATCAATACGACCAACGCGATCTTGGTCAAATCCTGTATTTAGTAATTATATGGCTGGAAAAAGTTTCGGACAAAGTTTTGAAAGTCTGGCAATTCTCCTTCTGGTACCACCCATACAAATGTACCATCAGGCCGCTTATAAACCGTGTAATATTATCAATACGACCAACGCGATCTTGGCCAAATCCTGTATTTAGTAAAGCTATAGCTAGACAAAGTTTTGGACATCAAGTTGGAAGTCTGGCAACTCCCCTTCTGGTACCTCATATACAAATGTACCATCAGGCCGCTTATAAACCACTAGCTGACCCGGTCCGCGTTGCTGGCCCTAAACAAACATTAGTGTTGTATTATACATATTTATATAGGAAAGGTGAGTTTTTATCCCTTTTGCCATTTTCACGAACTAAATGTAGATAAATCCAAACAATGTGTAGCCTATGTTACTCGCGGGGTTATTCGGAAGATTCCCTGAAAATTTCATCAAAATCGGTCTAGCCGTTTTCGAGTCCATACGTTACATACATACACACATAAAAACTTGAAAGTCTGGCAACATCCCTTCTGGTACCTCCCATACAAATGTACCATCCCGCCCCCTAGAAATAGTGTAATTTTATCAATATGACCAACGCGATCTTGCCCATATTCTGTATGTATAAAGCTATACCTAGAGAAAGTTTTGGACCAAAACTTAGAAGTCTGGCAACTCCTCTTCTGGTACCCCATATACAAATGTACCATCAGGCCGCTTATAAACCGTGTAATATTATCAATATGACCAGCGCGGTCTTGCCCAAATTCTGTATTTAGTAAAGCTATAGCTAGACAAAATTTTGGACAAAAACTTGGATATCTGGCATCTCCCCTTCTGGTACGTCCCATGCAATTGTACCATCAGGCCGCTTATAAATCGTGTAAGTTTATCAATATGACCAACGCGATCTTGCCCAAATTCTGTATTTAGTAAAGCTATAGCTAGACAAAATTTTGGACAAAAACTTGGATATCTGGCATCTCCCCTTTTGGTACCTCCCATGCAATTGTACCATCAGACCGCTTATAAATCGTGTAATTTTATCAATCTGACCTACGCGATCTTGCCCAAATTGTGTATTTAGTAAAGCTATACCTAGAGAAAGTTTTGGACCAAAACTTAGAAGTCTGGCAACTCCTCTTCTGGTACCTCATATACAAATGTACCATCAGGCCGCTTATAAACCGTGTAATATTATCAATATGACCAGCGCGGTCTTGCCCAAATTCTGTATTTAGTAAAGCTATAGCTAGACAAAATTTTGGACAAAAACTTGGATATCTGGAATCTCCCCTTCTGGTACCTCCCACGCAATTGTACCATCAGGCCGCTTATAAACCGTGTAATATTATCAATATGACCAACGCGATCTTGCCCAAATTCTGTATTTAGTAAAGCTATAGCTAGACAAAATTTTGGACAAAAACTTGGATATCTGGCATCTCCCCTTTTGGTACCTCCCATGCAATTGTACCATCAGACCGCTTATAAATCGTGTAATTTTATCAATCTGACCTACGCGATCTTGCCCAAATTGTGTATTTAGTAAAGCTATACCTAGAGAAAGTTTTGGACCAAAACTTAGAAGTCTGGCAACTCCTCTTCTGGTACCTCATATACAAATGTACCATCAGGCCGCTTATAAACCGTGTAATATTATCAATATGACCAGCGCGGTCTTGCCCAAATTCTGTATTTAGTAAAGCTATAGCTAGACAAAGTTTTGGACATCAACTTGGAAGTCTGGCAACTCCCCTTCTGGTACCTCATATACAAATGTACCATCAGGCCGCTTATAAACCACTAGCTGACCCGGTCCGCGTTGCTGGCCCTAAACAAACATTAGTGTTGTATTATACATATTTATATAGGAAAGGTGAGTTTTTATCCCTTTTGCCATTTTCACGAACTAAATGTAGATAAATCCAAACAATGTGTAGCCTATGTTACTCGCGGGGTTATTCGGAAGATTCCCTGAAAATTTCATCAAAATCGGTCTAGCCGTTTTCGAGTCCATACGTTACATACATACACACATAAAAACTTGAAAGTCTGGCAACATCCCTTCTGGTACCACCCATACAAATGTACCATCAGGCCGCTTATAAATCGTGTAATTTTATCAATATGACCAACGCGATCTTGTCCAAATTGTGTATTTAGTAAAGCTATACCTAGAGAAAGTTTTGGACCAAAACTTAGAAGTCTGGCAACTCCTCTTCTGGTACCCCATATACAAATGTACCATCAGGCCGCTTATAAACCGTGTAATATTATCAATATGACCAGCGCGGTCTTGCCCAAATTCTGTATTTAGTAAAGCTATAGCTAGACAAAATTTTGGACAAAAACTTGGATATCTGGCATCTCCCCTTCTGGTACGTCCCATGCAATTGTACCATCAGGCCGCTTATAAATCGTGTAAGTTTATCAATATGACCAACGCGATCTTGCCCAAATTCTGTATTTAGTAAAGCTATAGCTAGACAAAATTTTGGACAAAAACTTGGATATCTGGCATCTCCCCTTTTGGTACCTCCCATGCAATTGTACCATCAGACCGCTTATAAATCGTGTAATTTTATCAATCTGACCTACGCGATCTTGCCCAAATTGTGTATTTAGTAAAGCTATACCTAGAGAAAGTTTTGGACCAAAACTTAGAAGTCTGGCAACTCCTCTTCTGGTACCTCATATACAAATGTACCATCAGGCCGCTTATAAACCGTGTAATATTATCAATATGACCAGCGCGGTCTTGCCCAAATTCTGTATTTAGTAAAGCTATAGCTAGACAAAATTTTGGACAAAAACTTGGATATCTGGAATCTCCCCTTCTGGTACCTCCCACGCAATTGTACCATCAGGCCGCTTATAAACCGTGTAATATTATCAATATGACCAGCGCGGTCTTGCCCAAATTCTGTATTTAGTAAAGCTATAGCTAGACAAAATTTTGGACACAAATTTGGATATCTGGCATCTTCCCTTCTGGTACCTCCCATGCAATTGTACCATCAGACCGCTTATAAACCTTGTAATATTATCAATACGACCAACGCGATCTTGGCCAAATCCTGTATTTAGTAATTCTATGGCTGGAAAAAGTTTCGGACAAAGTTTTGAAAGTCTGGCAATTCCCTTTCTGGTACCACCAATACAAGTGTACCATCAGGCCGCTTATAAATCGTGTAATTTTATCAATATTACCAACGCGATCTTGGCCAAATCCTGTATTTAGTAAAGCTATAGCTAGACACAATTTTGGACAAAAACTTGGAAGTCTGTCAACTCTCCTATTGGTACCTCCCATACAGGTTTGGCATCCCGCCCCTTAGAAATGGTGTAATTATACCTATATGCCCAACGCAATCTTGCCCAAATTCTGTATTTTGTAAAGCTATGGCTGGAAAAAGTTTCGGAAAAAAACTTGAAAGTCTGGCAACATCCCTTCTGGTACCTCCCATACAAATGTACCATCCCGCCCATTAGAAATCGTGTAATTTTATCAATATGACCAACGCGATCTTGCCCAAATTCTGTATTTAGTAAAGCTATAGCCAGACAAAATTTTGGACAAAAACTTGGATATCTGGCATCTCCCCTTCTGGTACATCCCATGCAATTGTACCATCAGACCGCTTATAAACCGTGTAATATTATCAATACGACCAACGCGATCTTGGTCAAATCCTGTATTTAGTAATTATATGGCTGGAAAAAGTTTCGGACAAAGTTTTGAAAGTCTGGCAATTCTCCTTCTGGTACCACCCATACAAATGTACCATCAGGCCGCTTATAAACCGTGTAATATTATCAATACGACCAACGCGATCTTGGCCAAATCCTGTATTTAGTAAAGCTATAGCTAGACAAAGTTTTGGACATCAACTTGGAAGTCTGGCAACTCCCCTTCTGGTACCTCATATACAAATGTACCATCAGGCCGCTTATAAACCACTAGCTGACCCGGTCCGCGTTGCTGGCCCTAAACAAACATTAGTGTTGTATTATACATATTTATATAGGAAAGGTGAGTTTTTATCCCTTTTGCCATTTTCACGAACTAAATGTAGATAAATCCAAACAATGTGTAGCCTATGTTACTCGCGGGGTTATTCGGAAGATTCCCTGAAAATTTCATCAAAATCGGTCTAGCCGTTTTCGAGTCCATACGTTACATACATACACACATAAAAACTTGAAAGTCTGGCAACATCCCTTCTGGTACCTCCCATACAAATGTACCATCCCGCCCCCTAGAAATAGTGTAATTTTATCAATATGACCAACGCGATCTTGCCCAAATTCTGTATGTATAAAGCTATAGCCAGACAAAATTTTGGACAATAACTTGGATATCTGGCATCTCCCCTTCTGGTACCTCCCATGCAATTGTACCATCAGACCGCTTATAAACCGTGTAATATTATCAATACGACCAACGCGATCTTGGCCAAATCCTGTATTTAGTAATTCTTTGGCTGGATAAAGTTTCGGACAAAGTTTTGAAAGTCTGGCAATTCCCCTTCTGGTACCACCCATACAAATGTACCATCAGGCCGCTTATAAATCGTGTAATTTTATCAATATGACCAACGCGATCTTGTCCAAATTGTGTATTTAGTAAAGCTATACCTAGAGAAAGTTTTGGACCAAAACTTAGAAGTCTGGCAACTCCTCTTCTGGTACCCCATATACAAATGTACCATCAGGCCGCTTATAAACCGTGTAATATTATCAATATGACCAGCGCGGTCTTGCCCAAATTCTGTATTTAGTAAAGCTATAGCTAGACAAAATTTTGGACAAAAACTTGGATATCTGGCATCTCCCCTTCTGGTACGTCCCATGCAATTGTACCATCAGGCCGCTTATAAATCGTGTAAGTTTATCAATATGACCAACGCGATCTTGCCCAAATTCTGTATTTAGTAAAGCTATAGCTAGACAAAATTTTGGACAAAAACTTGGATATCTGGCATCTCCCCTTTTGGTACCTCCCATGCAATTGTACCATCAGACCGCTTATAAATCGTGTAATTCTATCAATCTGACCTACGCGATCTTGCCCAAATTGTGTATTTAGTAAAGCTATACCTAGAGAAAGTTTTGGACCAAAACTTAGAAGTCTGGCAACTCCTCTTCTGGTACCTCATATACAAATGTACCATCAGGCCGCATATAAACCGTGTAATATTATCAATATGACCAGCGCGGTCTTGCCCAAATTCTGTATTTAGTAAAGCTATAGCTAGACAAAATTTTGGACACAAATTTGGATATCTGGCATCTTCCCTTCTGGTACCTCCCATGCAATTGTACCATCAGACCGCTTATAAACCGTGTAATATTATCAATACGACCAACGCGATCTTGGCCAAATCCTGTATTTCGTAATTCTATGGCTGGAAAAAGTTTCGGACAAAGTTTTGAAAGTCTGGCAATTCCCTTTCTGGTACCACCAATACAAGTGTACCATCAGGCCGCTTATAAATCGTGTAATTTTATCAATATTACCAACGCGATCTTGGCCAAATCCTGTATTTAGTAAATCTATAGCTAGACAAAATTTTGGACAAAAACTTGGATATCTGGCATCTCCCCTTCTGGTACGTCCCATGCAATTGTACCATCAGGCCGCTTATAAACCGTGTAATATTATCAATACAACCAGCGCGGTGTTGCCCAAATTCTGTATTTAATAAAGCTATAGCTATACAAAATTTTGGACAAAAACTTGGATATCTGGCATCTCCCCTTCTGGTACCTCCCATGCAATTGTACCATCAGACCGCTTATAAACCGTGTAATATTATCAATACGACCAACGCGATCTTGGCCAAATCCTGTATTTCGTAATTCTATGGCTGGAAAAAGTTTCGGACAAAGTTTTGAAAGTCTGGCAATTCTCCTTCTGGTACCACCCATACAAATGTACCATCAGGCCGCTTATAATTCGTGTAATTTTATCAATATGACGAACGCGATCTTGCCCAAATTGTGTATTTAGTAAAGCTATATATCTAGAGAAAGTTTTGGACCAAAACTTAGAAGTCTGGCAACTCTTCTTCTGGTACCCCATATACAAATGTACCATCAGGCCGCTTATAAACCGTGTAATATTATCAATATGACCAGCGCGGTCTTGCCCAAATTCTGTATTTAGTAAAGCTATAGCTAGACAAAATTTTGGACAAAAACTTGGATATCTGGCATTTCCCCTTCAGGTATCTCCCATGCCATTGTACCATCAGACCGCTTATAAACCGATTAATATTATCAATTTTACCAGCGCGGTCTTGGCCAAATTATGTATTTAGTAAAGCTATGGCTAGACAAAATTTTGAATATCTGGCATCTCCCCTTCTGGTACCTCCCATGCAATTGTACCATCAGACCGCTTATAAACCGTGTAATATTATCAATACGACCAATACGATCTTGGCCAAATCCTGTATTTAGTAATTCTTTGGCTGGAAAAAGTTTCGGACAAAGTTTTGAAAGTCTGGCAATTCCCCTTCTGGTACCACCCATACAAATGTACCATCAGGCCGCTTATAAATCGTGTAATTTTATCAATATTACCAACGCGATCTTGGCCAAATCCTGTATTTAGTAAAGCTATAGCTAGACACAATTTTGGACAAAAACTTGGATATCTGGCATCTCCCCTTCAGGTATCTCCCATGCCATTGTACCATCAGACCGCTTATAAACCGTGTAATATTATCAGTACGACCAACGCGATCTTGCCCCTTAGAAATCGTGTAATAATACCTATATGCAAAACGCGATATGCCCAAATTCTGTATTTTGTAAAGCTATGGCTGGAAAAAGTTTCGGAAAAAAACTTGAAAGTCTGGCAACATCCCTTCTGGTACCTCCCATACAAATGTACCATCCCGCCCCCTAGAAATCGTGTAAGTTTATCAATATGACCAACGCGATCTTGCCCAAATTCTGTATTTCGTAAAGCTATAGCTAGACAAAATTTTGGACAAAAACTTGGATATCTGGCATCTGGTTCTGGTACGTCCCATGCAATTGTACCATCAGGCCGCTTATAAATCGTGTAACTTTATCAATATGACCAACGCGATCTTGCCCAAATTCTGTATTTAGTAAAGCTATAGCTAGACAAAATTTTGGACAAAAACTTGGATATCTGGCATCTCCCCTTCTGGTACCTCCCATGCAATTGTACCATCAGACCGCTTATAAATCGTGTAATTTTATCAATCTGACCAACGCGATCTTGCCCAAATTCTGTATTTAGTAAAGCTATACCTAGAGAAAGTTTTGGACCAAAACTTTGAAGTCTGGCAACTCCTCTTCTGGTACCTCATATACAAATGTACCATCAGGCCGCTTATAAACCGTGTAATATTATCAATATGACCAGCGCGGTCTTGCCCAAATTCTGTATTTAGTAAAGCTATAGCTAGACAAAATTTTGGACACAAATTTGGATATCTGGCATCTTCCCTTCTGGTACCTCCCATGCAATTGTACCATCAGACCGCTTATAAACCTTGTAATATTATCAATACGACCAACGCGATCTTGGCCAAATCCTGTATTTAGTAATTCTATGGCTGGAAAAAGTTTCGGACAAAGTTTTGAAAGTCTGGCAATTCCCCTTCTGGTACCACCAATACAAATGTACCATCAGGCCGCTTATAAATCGTGTAATTTTATCAATATTACCAACGCGATCTTGGCCAAATCCTGTATTTAGTAAAGCTATAGCTAGACACAATTTTGGACAAAAACTTGGATATCTGGCATCTCCCCTTCAGGTATCTCCCATGCCATTGTACCATCAGACCGCTTATAAACCGTGTAATATTATGAGTACGACCAACGCGATCTTGTCCCTTAGAAATCGTGTAATAATACCTATATGACCAACGCGATATGCCCAAATTCTGTATTTTGTAAAGCTATGGCTGGAAAAAGTTTCGGAAAAAGACTTGAAAGTCTGGCAACATCCCTTCTGGTACCTCCCATACAAATGTACCATCCCGCCCCCTAGAAATCGTGTAAGTTTATCAATATGACCAACGCGATCTTGCCCAAATTCTGTATTTAGTAAAGCTATACCTAGAGAAAGTTTTGGACCAAAACTTTGAAGTCTGGCAACTCCTCTTCTGGTACCTCATATACAAATGTACCATCAGGCCGCTTATAAACCGTGTAATATTATCAATACAACCAGCGCGGTATTGCCCAAATTCTGTATTTAATAAAGCTATGGCTAGACAAAATTTTGGATATCTGGCATCTCCCCTTCTGGTACCTCCCATGCAATTGTACCATCAGACCGCTTATAAACCGTGTAATTTTATCAATATGACCAACGCGATCTTGCCCAAATTGTGTATTTAGTAAAGCTATACCTAGAGAAAGTTTTGGACCAAAACTTAGAAGTCTGGTAACTCCTTTTCTGGTACCCCATATACAAATATACCATCAGGCCGCTTATAAACCGTGTAATATTATCAATATGACCAGCGCGGTCTTGCCCAAATTCTGTATTTAGTAAAGCTATAGCTAGACAAAATTTTGGACAAAAACTTGGATATCTGGAATCTCTCCTTCTGGTACCTCCCACGCAATTGTACCATCAGGCCGCTTATAAACCGTGTAATATTATCAATATGACCAGCGCGGTCTTGCCCAAATTCTGTATTTAGTAAAGCTATAGCTAGACCAA
Source organism: Hydrotaea cyrtoneurina (assembly GCA_958296145.1). Lineage (NCBI taxonomy): Eukaryota > Metazoa > Arthropoda > Insecta > Diptera > Muscidae > Hydrotaea > Hydrotaea cyrtoneurina. Next base: position 51,297,749 of record OY282517.1, read on the forward strand.
ATTTTGGACACAAATTTGGATATCTGGCATCTTCCCTTCTGGTACCTCCCATGCAATTGTACCATCAGACCGCTTATAAACCTTGTAATATTATCAATACGACCAACGCGATCTTGGCCAAATCCTGTATTTCGTAATTCTATGGCTGGAAAAAGTTTCGGACAAAGTTTTGAAAGTCTGGCAATTCCCCTTCTGGTACCACCAATACAAATGTACCATCAGGCCGCTTATAAATCGTGTAATTTTATCAATATTACCATCGCGATCTTGGGCAAATCCTGTATTTAGTAAAGCTATAGCTAGACAAAATTTTGGACAAAAACTTGGATATCTGGCATCTCCCCTTCTGGTACGTCCCATGCAATTGTACCATCAGGCCGCTTATAAACCGTGTAATATTATCAATACAACCAGCGCGGTATTGCCCAAATTCTGTATTTAATAAAGCTATAGCTATACAAAATTTTGGACAAAAACTTGGATATCTGGCATCTCCCCTTCTGCGATCTCCCAACGCGATCTTGGCCAAATCCTGTATTTCGTAATTCTATGGCTGGAAAAAGTTTCGGACAAAGTTTTGAAAGTCTGGCAATTCTCCTTCTGGTACCACCCATACAAATGTACCATCAGGCCGCTTATAATTCGTGTAATTTTATCAATATGACCAACGCGATCTTGCCCAAATTCTGTATTTAGTAAAGCTATAGCTAGACAAAGTTTTGGACATCAACTTGGAAGTCTGGCAACTCCCCTTCTGGTACCTCAAATACAAATGTACCATCAGGCCGCTTATAAACCACTAGCTGACCCGGTCCGCGTTGCTGGCCCTAAACAAACATTAGTGTTGTATTACACATATTTATATAGGAAAGGGGACTTTTTATCCCTTTTGCCATTTTCACGAACTAAATGTAGATAAATCCAAACAATGTGTAGCCTATGTTACTCGCGGGGTTATTCGGAAGATTCCCTGAAAATTTCATCAAAATCGGTCTAGCCGTTTTCGAGTCCATACGTTACATACATATACACATCCATTTTTATATATATAGAAGATAGATGTAATATTATCAATATGACCAACGCGATCTTGGCGAAATCCTGTATTTAGTAAAGCTATGGCTAGACAAAGTTTTGGACAACAACTTGGAAGTCTGGCAACTCTCCTACTGGTACGTCCCATACAGATTTGCCATCCCGCACCTTACAAATCGTGTAACAATACCTATATGCCCAACGCGATCTTGCCCAAATTGTGTATTTTGTAAAGCTATGACTGGAAAAAGTTTTATACCAAATCTTGGAAGTCTGGCAACTCCTCTTCTGGTACCTCATATACAAATGTACCATCACGCTTATAAACCGTGTAATATTATCAATATGACCAATGCGAACTTGCCCAAATTCTGTATGTATAAAGCTATAGCTAGACAAAATTTTGGACAAAAACTTGGATATCTGGCATTTCCCCTTCTGGTACCTCCCATGCAATTGTACCATCAGACCGCTTATAAACCGTGTAATATTATCAGTACGACCAACGCGATCTTGCCCCTTAGAAATCGTGTAATAATACCTATATGCCCAACGCGATCTTGCCCAAATTCTGTATTTAGTAAAGCTATGACTGGAAAAAGTTTGGAAAAAAACTTGAAAGTCTGGCAACATCCCATCTGGTACCTCCCATACAAATGTACCATCCCGCCCCCTAGAAATAGTGTAATTTTATCAATATGACCAGCGCGGTCTTGCCCAAATTCTGTATTTAGTAAAGCTATAGCTAGACAAAATTTTGGACAAAAACTTGGATATCTGGCATCTGCAATGCAATTGTACCATCTGACCGCTTATAAACCATGTAATAATATCAATATGACCAACGCGATATTGGCCAAATCCTGTATTTAGTAATGCTATGGCTAGACAAAGTTTTGGACAACAACTTGGAAGTCTGGCAACTCTCCTACTGGTACCTCCCATACAGATTTGCCATCCCGCCCCTTAGAAATCGTGTAATAATACCTATTAGCCCAACGTGATCTTGCCCAAATTCTGTATTTAGTAAAGCTATACCTAGAGAAAGTTTTGGACCAAATCTTGGAAGTCTGGCAACTCCTCTTCTGTGCCTCATATACAAATGTACCATTAGGCCGCTTATAAACCGTGTAATATTATCAATATGACCAGCGCGGTCTTGCCCAAATTCTGTATTTAGTAAAGCTATAGCTAGACAAAATTTTGGACAAAAACTTGGATATCTGGCATCTCCCCTTCTGGTACCTCCCATGCAATTGTACCATCAGACCGCTTATAAACCGTGTAATATTATCAATACGACCAACGCGATCTTGGCCAAATCCTGTATTTAGTAATTCTTTGGCTGGAAAAAGTTTCGGACAAAGTTTGAAAGTCTGGCAATTCCCCTTCTGGTACCACCCATACAAATGTACCATCAGGCCGCTTATAAATCGTGTAATATTATCAATACGACCAACGCGATCTTGGCCAAATCCTGTATTTAGTAATTCTATGGCTGGATAAAGTTTCGGACAAAGTTTTGAAAGTCTGGCAATTCCCCTTCTGGTACCACCCATACAAATGTACCATCAGGCCGCTTATAAACCATGTAATATTATCAGTACGACCAACGCGATCATGCCCCTTAGAAATCGTGTAATAATACCTATATGCCCAACGCGATCTTGCCCAAATTCTGTATTTTGTAAAGCTATGGCTGGAAAAAGTTTCGGAAAAAAACTTGGATATCTGGCATCTCCCCTTCTGGTACCTCATATACAAATGTACCATCTGGCCGCTTATAAACCATGTAATATTATCAATACGACCAACGCGATCTTGGCCAAATCCTGTATTTAGTAATTCTATGGCTGGAAAAAGTTTCGGACAAAGTTTTGAAAATCTGGCAATTCCACTTCTGGTACCACCCATACAAATGTACCATCAGGCCGCTTATAAATCGTGTAATTTTATCAATATTACCAACGCGATCTTGGCCAAATCCTGTATTTAGTAAAGCTATAGCTAGACACAATTTTGGACAAAAACTTGGATATCTGGCATCTCCCCTTCAGGTATCTCCCATGCAATTGTACCATCAGACCGCTTATAAACCGTGTAATATTATCAGTACGACCAACGCGATCTTGCCCCTTAGAAATCGTGTAATAATACCTATATGCCCAACGCGATCTTGCCCAAATTCTGTATTTAGAAAAGCTATACCTAGAGAAAGTTTTGGACCAAAACTTGGAAGTCTGGCAACTCCTCTCCTGGTACCTCATATACAAATGTACCATCAGGCCGCTTATAAACCATCTAATATTATCAGTACGACCAACGCGATCTTGCACCTTAGAAATCGTGTAATAATACCTATATGCCCAACGCGATCTTGCCCAAATTCTGTATTTAGTAAAGCTATACCTAGAGAAAGTGTTGGACCAAAACTTGGAAGTCTGGCAACTCCTCTTCTGGTACCTCATATACAAATGTACCATCAGGCCGCTTATAAACCATGTAATATTATCAATACGACCAACGCGATCTTGGCCAAATCCTGTATTTAGTAATTCTATGGCTGGAAAAAGTTTCGGACAAAGTTTTGAAAGTCTGGCAATTCCACTTCTGGTACCACCCATACAAATGTACCATCAGGCCGCTTATAAATCGTGTAATTTTATCAATATTACCAACGCGATCTTGGCCAAATCCTGTATTTAGTAAAGCTATAGCTAGACACAATTTTGGACAAAAACTTGGATATCTGGCATCTCCCCTTCAGGTATCTCCCATGCAATTGTACCATCAGACCGCTTATAAACCGTGTAATATTATCAGTACGACCAACGCGATCTTGCCCCTTAGAAATCGTGTAATAATACCTATATGCCCAACGCGATCTTGCCCAAATTCTGTATTTTGTAAAGCTATGGCTGGAAAAAGTTTCGGAAAAAAACTTGGATATCTGGCATCTCCCCTTCTGGTACGTCCCATGCAATTGTACCATCAGGCCGCTTATAAAACGTGTAATATTATCAATACAACAAGCGCGGTATTGCCCAAATTCGGTATTTAATAAAGCTATAGCTATACAAAATTTTGGACAAAAACTTGGATATCTGGCATCTCCCCTTCTGGTACCTCCCATGCAATTGTACCATCAGACCGCTTATAAACCGTGTAATATTATCAATACGACTAACGCGATCTTGGCCAAATCCTGTATTTCGTAATTCTATGGCTGGAAAAAGTTTCGGACAAAGTTTTGAAAGTCTGGCAATTCTCCTTCTGGTACCACCTATTAAATGTACCATCCCGCCCCCTAGAAATCGTGTAGGTTTATCAATATGACCAACGCGATCTTGCCCAAATTCTGTATTTTGTAAAGCTATGGCTGGAAAAAGTTTCGGAAAAAAACTTGGATATCTGGCATCTCCCCTTCTGGTACGTCCCATGCAATTGTACCATCAGGCCGCTTATAAACCGTGTAATATTATCAATACAACCAGCGCGGTATTGCCCAAATTCTGTATTTAATAAAGCTATAGCTATACAAAATTTTGGACAAAAACTTGGATATCTGGCATCTCCCATGCAATTGTACCATCAGACCGCTTATAAACCGTGTAATATTATCAATACGACCAACGCGATCTTGGCCAAATCCTGTATTTCGTAATTCTATGGCTGGAAAAAGTTTCGGACAAAGTTTTGAAAGTCTGGAAATTCTCCTTCTGGTACCACCCATACAAATGTACCATCAGGCCGCTTATAAATCGTGTAATTTTATAAATATGACCAACGCGATCTTTGCCAAATCCTGTATTTAGTAAAGCTATGGCTAGACAAAGTTTTGGACAACAACTTGGAAGTCTGGCAACTCTCCTACTGGTACCTCCCATACAGATTTGCCATCCCGCACCTTACAAATCGTGTAATAATACCTATATGCCCAACGCGATCTTGCCCAAATTGTGTATTTTGTAAAGCTATGACTGGAAAAAGTTTCGGAAAAAAACTTGAAAGTCTGGCAACATCCCATCTGGTACCTACCATACAAATGTACCATCCCGCCCCCTAGAAATCGTGTAATTTTATCAATATGACCAACGCGATCTTGCCTAAATTGTGTATTTAGTAAAGCTATACCTAGAGAAAGTTTTGGACCAAAACTTGGAAGTCTGGCAACTCCTCTTCTGGTACCTCATGTACAAATGTACCATCAGGCCGCTTATAAACCGTGTAATATTATCAATATGATCAGCGCGGTCTTGCCCAAATTCTGTATTTAGTAAAGCTATAGCTAGACAAAATTTTGGACAAAAACTTGGATATCTGGCATCTCCCCTTCTGGTACCTCCCATGCAATTGTACCATCATACCGCTTATAAACCGTGTAATATTATCAATACGACCAACGCGATCTTGGCCAAATCCTGTATTTAGTAATTCTATGGCTGGAAAAAGTTTCGGACAAAGTTTTGAAAGTCTGGCAATTCCCCTTCTGGTACCACCCATACAAATGTACCATCAGGCCGCTTAAAAATCGTGTAATTTTATCAATATGACCAACGCGATCTTGCCCAAATTCTGTATTTAGTAAAGCTATAGCTAGACAAAATTTTGGACAACAACTTGGAAGTCTGGCAACTTCCCTTCTGGTACCTCATATACAAATGTACCATCAGGCCGCTTATAAACCATGTAATATTATCAATATGACCAACGCGATCTCGGCCAAATCCTGTATTTAGTAAAGCTATGGCTAGACAAAGTTTTGGACAACAACTTGGAAGTCTGGCAACTCTCCTACTGGTACCTCCCATACAGATTTGCCATCCCGCACCTTAGAAATCGTGTAATAATACCTATATGCCCAACGCGATCTTGCCCAAATTGTGTATTTTTTTTTTTTTTTTTTTTTTTTTTTTTTTTTTTTTTGCTGGCCAACACTCAGGGGATGCCCCCTATAAATGCAATGCATTGTGTTAGCGGAAGGAAATTAGGGTATCGGAAGGAGGAAAGAGGGAGTAGTGTTTGTTGACATTTGTTTTGAATTTCTGAATGTCACAACTGGCAGGAAACACATTTGCTGGAAGATTATTCCACATACGAACGGTTCGGCTAAAGAACGAATTTTCTCTATAGTGCGTCGTCCGGTCAACCGGCCATTTCACAATGAACGGATGAGATGCCCTGGATAGCCGTGTATTCCGACTAAATGTTCTAACGTCAGGGACCAGACGACGGATATCTTCTGAACAGATACCATTAAAATATCTATAGAATAGCGATACACAACCCACATTACGGCGATGCTGTAGGGAGACAATAGAGCTGGATACCCTACCATCCCCTATCATCACCACCGCTCTCCTCTGTACACAGTCCAGAAGCTTCAAAGATGTTAATGGAGCCCCTGCCCATATATGCGAGTTGTATTCCATTTTAGGCCGGATGTAAGTGGTGTAAATATTTACGAGATCAGATGGAGTGAAGTATTTCTTGCACCGCTTCAAAAAGCCTAAACACTTGAATGCTTCTTTCGACACTTCGAATATATGGCTAGCCCAGCGAGCATCACCCTGTATCTTCATGCCCAGAACATCAAGAGTGTCTGATTCGTCGATATCCACACCACCCATAGAAATTGACGACGATGCTGGATCTGGTGAACGTTTGTGTGACAACAAACAGCACTGGGTCTTTTGTGCATTAAAATCTACTCTATTCATTTGGCCCCACTCACAAATCGTCGCCAAATCGCGGTTAAGTGAGTCATTCATCATTCGCCTTTTGTCCTCGACCTCCAGAGGACCTGGCCGATGATCAAATGAGTATGAATGACAGAGATTGCTGTCATCCGCAAAGGAGTAGATCGGGTTCACAGTCTGACCCAACAAGTCGTCAATGAAAATAAGAAATAGAGAGGGAGAGAGGACAGAGCCTTGTGGAACTCCTGCGGTCGACCTATGCTCGTTGGATGAGACCCCATCTATAACAACTCGTATAGTGCGATCCCTGAGGAAACTCGATATGAATCGAGAGAAGATATTACCGACACCAAAAGCAATAAGTTTTGATATGAGTGCTCCGTGCCAGACCCTATCGAACGCCTTGGAAATATCCAGAGCCACGACCTTACTTTCACCAAGGGCGTGAATAGATCGACTCCATCGCTCCGAAAGGAACGCCATCAGGTCTCCAGTAGATCGATTTCTACGGAAGCCATACTGTCGATCATTTAGAAGGCCGTTAGACTCTAAATACTTAACAAGATGGTGGTTAACCATGCTCTCCATAACCTTCGAGAGCGCAGAACATATTGCAATTGGACGGTAATTCGCAGGATTAGTAGCCTCACCTTTCTTGGGGATCGGCTGAACATTGGCAACTTTCCAACGTGAAGGGTAAATACCAGCACGGTACGACATGTTGAAAAGATTGCGCAATGGACGAGCTAGCGTCGAAGAGCACTTACATAGGACAAGTGCTGAAATGCCATCCGGGCCCGGAGTTTTGTTTACATTGAGATCTGCAAGAACCCTTTTAACGCCACGTGTTCGAAAAAATATCTGAGGCATCGAAGTAGATACGTTTTCGATTACGGGGAGTGGTTGACTGCTGTCTGGCAAAGATGAATTCTTTGCAAATATTTCAGCCAGAAGGTTAGCTTTGTCAACCGGGTCAGTGAATATCTGGTCATCGTTAACGAGAGTTGGGATAGAAGATGAAGAATTGTCCCTTACTCTTTTAACAAATGCCCAAAAGCTCTTACTACCCCTGTGAGAAGAAAGAACTTTAGCACGAAGGCGTTGTTCGTGGAGAAGTTTTTCACGCCTAAGCACTCTGGCACAATTGGATCTTGCCTGCTTACGTAGCAGCTCAGTAGTGACGTTTTTATTTAAACGCCAATTTCTGAACGCTTCCTCTTTGGATCTGACAGCTTCTTTGCATGTCTGATTAAACCAACAATTCTTTGAAGGTTTATTCGAAGTAGTCTTCGATGGAATAAACGTGTTTATTCCATGAAGAATTATTTTCTCGACCATTTCAGCAGCAGCATCGACATTATTGTCTAGGAAACATAATTTCCAATTAAAATGCTGATAGAAATTGTTGAGCTCGGCCCAACGTGCCTTTTCGTATATGTACAAAGTCCGCTTCGTGACTGGTTTAGAAGTGGATCGAAGATCGGAGAACGAAAAGGATGCTGAAATGGTGCAATGATCCGAGTTACCAAGAGGTGCAAGAATATTAACCTCGTACTTTTCAGGGTGTGAGGTTAAGAAAAGGTCAAGAATATTATGATATTGCCCTTCAACACGCGGAATGTGTGTTGGTTCATTCACTAGTTGCGTCAAGTTATTATGCGCGGCGAAAAGCTCAGCGTACTGTCCCTCCGGAGAAGTGTGGCTCGAATGGGAAAGCCAAGATTGATTATGGACATTGAAATCCCCAGCAACTACAATTTCACTGTCCGGACAATCTTCTAAAACTTTAGATATAGAATCGGAAAGGGCGTCGAAGCCGTTTAGGGTAGCCTCCCTTTCCAAATTTGGGCTTCTGTAAAGAAACCCGAAGTGTAATGGGTGTGATCCAATCCTGAACTTAACCCAAAGAAAGTTAAATTCTGGATCTTGTGAGTCCAAATGTTGCTGGCTCTGGAACACCACACCATTACGTATGTATACCACAAGGCCTCTGTGGGAAGAGAAAGAGGAAAGAGTGTGATATCCAGGAATGTGAAAATTCTGTGGATTAGAACCCTCACACACCTGGGTCTCACATAGAGCGAGTACATCTGGCCTATGGAACTGAACGTGAGTGTATACCGCAAAGAAATTTGCCTTCAGCCCTCGTATGTTCGCAAAATGTGTTTTAAATGAACCTACCATTGTAACATACAGAAACACAAAACAATATCAAAGCAATAGACAAAATTTTGGACAAAAACTTGGATATCTGGCATCTCCCCTTCTGGTACCTCCCATGCAATTGTACCATCAGACCGCTTATAAACCGTGTAATATTATCAATACGACCAACGCGATCTTGGCCAAATCCTGTATTTAGTAATTCTTTGGCTGGAAAAAGTTTCGGACAAAGTTTGAAAGTCTGGCAATTCCCCTTCTGGTACCACCCATACAAATGTACCATCAGGCCGCTTATAAATCGTGTAATATTATCAATACGACCAACGCGATCTTGGCCAAATCCTGTATTTAGTAATTCTATGGCTGGATAAAGTTTCGGACAAAGTTTTGAAAGTCTGGCAATTCCCCTTCTGGTACCACCCATACAAATGTACCATCAGGCCGCTTATAAATCGGTTAATTTTATCAATATGACCAACGCGATCTTGCCCAAAATGTGTATTTAGTAAAGCTATACCTAGAGAAAGTTTTGGACCAAAACTTAGAAGTCTGGCACCTCCTCTTCTGGTACCCCATATACAAATGTACCATCAGGCCGCTTATAAACCGTGTAATATTATCAATATGACCAACGCGGTCTTGCCCAAATTCTGTATTTAGTAAAGCTATAGCTAGACAAAATTTTGGATATCTGGCATCTCCCCTTCTGGTACCTCCCATGCAATTGTACCATCAGACCGCTTATAAACCGTGCAATATTATCAATACGATCTTGGCCAAATCCTGTTTTTAGTAATTCTATGGCTGGAAAAAGTTTCGGACAAAGTTTTGAAAGTCTGGCAATTCCCCTTCTGGTACCACCCATACAAATGTAACATCAGGCCGCTTATAAATCGTGTAATTTTATCAATCTGACCAACGCGATCTTGCCCAAATTCTGTATTTAGTAAAGCTATACCTAGAGAAAGTTTTGGACCAAAACTTGGAAGTCTGGCAACTCCTCTTCTGGTACCTCATATACAAATGTACCATCAGGCCGCTTATAAACCATGTAATATTATCAGTACGACCAACGCGATCATGCCCCTTAGAAATCGTGTAATAATACCTATATGCCCAACGCGATCTTGCCCAAATTCTGTATTTTGTAAAGCTATGGCTGGAAAAAGTTTCGGAAAAAAACTTGGATATCTGGCATCTCCCCTTCTGGTACCTCATATACAAATGTACCATCAGGCCGCTTATAAACCATGTAATATTATCAATACGACCAACGCGATCTTGGCCAAATCCTGTATTTAGTAATTCTATGGCTGGAAAAAGTTTCGGACAAAGTTTTGAAAGTCTGGCAATTCCACTTCTGGTACCTCCCATACAAATGTACCATCAGGCCGCTTATAAATCGTGTAATTTTATCAATATTACCAACGCGATCTTGGCCAAATCCTGTATTTAGTAAAGCTATAGCTAGACACAATTTTGGACAAAAACTTGGATATCTGGCATCTCCCCTTCAGGTATCTCCCATGCAATTGTACCATCAGACCGCTTATAAACCGTGTAATATTATCAGTACGACCAACGCGATCTTGCCCCTTAGAAATCGTGTAATAATACCTATATGCCCAACGCGATCTTGCCCAAATTCTGTATTTAGAAAAGCTATACCTAGAGAAAGTTTTGGACCAAAACTTGGAAGTCTGGCAACTCCTCTTATGGTACCTCATATACAAATGTACCATCAGGCCGCTTATAAACCATGTAATATTATCAGTACGACCAACGCGATCTTGCACCTTAGAAATCGTGTAATAATACCTATATGCCCAACGCGATCTTGCCCAAATTCTGTATTTAGTAAAGCTATACCTAGAGAAAGTTTTGGACCAAAACTTGGAAGTCTGGCAACTCCTCTTCTGGTACCTCATATACAAATGTACCATCAGGCCGCTTATAAACCATGTAATATTATCAATACGACCAACGCGATCTTGGCCAAATCCTGTATTTAGTAATTCTATGGCTGGAAAAAGTTTCGGACAAAGTTTTGAAAGTCTGGCAATTCCACTTCTGGTACCACCCATACAAATGTACCATCAGGCCGCTTATAAATCGTGTAATTTTATCAATATTACCAACGCGATCTTGGCCAAATCCTGTATTTAGTAAAGCTATAGCTAGACACAATTTTGGACAAAAACTTGGATATCTGGCATCTCCCCTTCAGGTATCTCCCATGCAATTGTACCATCAGACCGCTTATAAACCGTGTAATATTATCAGTACGACCAACGCGATCTTGCCCCTTAGAAATCGTGTAATAATACCTATATGCCCAACGCGATCTTGCCCAAATTCTGTATTTTGTAAAGCTATGGCTGGAAAAAGTTTCGGAAAAAAACTTGGATATCTGGCATCTCCCCTTCTGGTACGTCCCATGCAATTGTACCATCAGGCCGCTTATAAAACGTGTAATATTATCAATACAACAAGCGCGGTATTGCCCAAATTCTGTATTTAATAAAGCTATAGCTATACAAAATTTTGGACAAAAACTTGGATATCTGGCATCTCCCCTTCTGGTACCTCCCATGCAATTGTACCATCAGACCGCTTATAAACCGTGTAATATTATCAATACGACTAACGCGATCTTGGCCAAATCCTGTATTTCGTAATTCTATGGCTGGAAAAAGTTTCGGACAAAGTTTTGAAAGTCTGGCAATTCTCCTTCTGGTACCACCTATTAAATGTACCATCCCGCCCCCTAGAAATCGTGTAGGTTTATCAATATGACCAACGCGATCTTGCCCAAATTCTGTATTTTGTAAAGCTATGGCTGGAAAAAGTTTCGGAAAAAAACTTGGATATCTGGCATCTCCCCTTCTGGTACGTCCCATGCAATTGTACCATCAGGCCGCTTATAAACCGTGTAATATTATCAATACAACCAGCGCGGTATTGCCCAAATTCTGTATTTAATAAAGCTATAGCTATACAAAATTTTGGACAAAAACTTGGATATCTGGCATCTCCCATGCAATTGTACCATCAGACCGCTTATAAACCGTGTAATATTATCAATACGACCAACGCGATCTTGGCCAAATCCTGTATTTCGTAATTCTATGGCTGGAAAAAGTTTCGGACAAAGTTTTGAAAGTCTGGAAATTCTCCTTCTGGTACCACCCATACAAATGTACCATCAGGCCGCTTATAAATCGTGTAATTTTATCAATATGACCAACGCGATCTTTGCCAAATCCTGTATTTAGTAAAGCTATGGCTAGACAAAGTTTTGGACAACAACTTGGAAGTCTGGCAACTCTCCTACTGGTACCTCCCATACAGATTTGCCATCCCGCACCTTACAAATCGTGTAATAATACCTATATGCCCAACGCGATCTTGCCCAAATTGTGTATTTTGTAAAGCTATGACTGGAAAAAGTTTCGGAAAAAAACTTGAAAGTCTGGCAACATCCCATCTGGTACCTACCATACAAATGTACCATCCCGCCCCCTAGAAATCGTGTAATTTTATCAATATGACCAACGCGATCTTGCCTAAATTGTGTATTTAGTAAAGCTATACCTAGAGAAAGTTTTGGACCAAAACTTGGAAGTCTGGCAACTCCTCTTCTGCTACCTCATGTACAAATGTACCATCAGGCCGCTTATAAACCGTGTAATATTATCAATATGATCAGCGCGGTCTTGCCCAAATTCTGTATTTAGTAAAGCTATAGCTAGACAAAATTTTGGACAAAAACTTGGATATCTGGCATCTCCCCTTCTGGTACCTCCCATGCAATTGTACCATCATACCGCTTATAAACCGTGTAATATTATCAATACGACCAACGCGATCTTGGCCAAATCCTGTATTTAGTAATTCTATGGCTGGAAAAAGTTTCGGACAAAGTTTTGAAAGTCTGGCAATTCCCCTTCTGGTACCACCCATACAAATGTACCATCAGGCCGCTTAAAAATCGTGTAATTTTATCAATATGACCAACGCGATCTTGCCCAAATTCTGTATTTAGTAAAGCTATAGCTAGACAAAATTTTGGACAACAACTTGGAAGTCTGGCAACTTCCCTTCTGGTACCTCATATACAAATGTACCATCAGGCCGCTTATAAACCATGTAATATTATCAATATGACCAACGCGATCTCGGCCAAATCCTGTATTTAGTAAAGCTATGGCTAGACAAAGTTTTGGACAACAACTTGGAAGTCTGGCAACTCTCCTACTGGTACCTCATATACAAATGTACCATCAGGCCGCTTATAAACCGTGTAATATTATTAATATGACCAGCGCGGTCTTGCCCAAATTCTGTATTTAGTAAAGCTATGGCTGGAAAAAGTTTCGGACAAAAACTTGGATATCTGGCATCTGCAATGCAATTGTACCATCAGACCGCTTATAAACAATGTAATATTATCAATATGACCAACGCGATATTGGCCAAATCCTGTATTTAGTAATGCTATGGCTAGACAAAGTTTTGGACAACAATTTGGAAGTCTGGCAACTCTCCTACTGGTACCTCCCATACAGATTTGCCATCCCGCCCCTTAGAAATCGTGTAATAATACCTATTAGCCCAACGTGATCTTGCCCAAATTCTGTATTTAGTAAAGCTATACCTAGAGAAAGTTTTGGACCAAATCTTGGAAGTCTGGCAACTCCTCTTCTGTGCCTCATATACAAATGTACCATCAGGCCGCTTATAAACCGTGTAATATTATCAATATGACCAGCGCGGTCTTGCCCAAATTCTGTATTTAGTAATTCTATGGCTGGAAAAAGTTTCGGACAAAGTTTTGAAAGTCTGGCAATTCCCTTTCTGGTACCACCCATACAAATGTACCATTAGGCCGCTTATAAATCGTGTAATTTTATCAATATGACCAACGCGATCTTGCCCAAATTCTGTATTTAGTAAAGCTATAGCTAGACAAAGTTTTGGACAACAACTTGGAAGTCTGGCAACTCCCCTTCTGGTACCACCCATACAAATGTACCATCAGGCCGCTTATAAATCGTGTAATTTTATCAATATGACCAACGCGATCTTGCCCAAATTCTGTATTTAGTAAAGCTATAGCTAGACAAAGTTTTGGACAACAACTTGGAAGTCTGGCAACTCCCCTTCTGGTACCTCATATACAAATGTACCATCAGGCCGCTTATAAACCATGTAATATTATCAATATGACCAACGCGATCTCTGCCAAATCCTGTATTTAGTAAAGCTGTGGCTAGACAAAGTTTTGGACAACAACTTGGAAGTCTGGCAACTCCACTACTGGTACCTCCCATACAGATTTGCCATCCCGCACCTTAGAAATCGTGTAATAATACCTATATGCCCAACGCGATCTTGCCCAAATTGTGTATTTTGTAAAGCTATGACTGGAAAAAGTTTCGGAAAAAAACTTGAAAGTCTGGCAACATCCCTTCTGGTACCTCCCATACAAATGTACCATCCCGCCCCCTAGAAATCGTGTAATTTTATCAATATGACCAACGCGATCTTGCCCAAATTCTGTATGTATAAAGCTATAGCTAGACACAATTTTGGACAAAAACTTGGATATCTGGCAACTCTCCTTCTGGTACCTCCCATGCAATTGTACCATCAGACCGGTTATAAACCGTGTAATATTATCAATACGACCACCGCGATCTTGGCCAAATCCTGTATTTCGTAATTCTATGGCTGGAAAAAGTTTCGGACAAAGTTTTGAAAGTCTGGCAATTCCCCTTCTGGTACCACCCATACAAATGTACCATCAGGCCGCTTATAAATCGTGTAATTTTATCAATATGACCAACGCGATCTTGCCCAAATTCTGTATTTAGTAAAGCTATAGCTAGACAAAGTTTTGGACAACAACTTGGAAGTCTGGCAACTCCCCTTCTGGTACCTCATATACAAATGTACCATCAGGCCGCTTATAAACCATGTAATATTATCAATATGACCAACGCGACAACTTGGACAACAACTTGGAAGTCTGGCAACTCTCCTACTTGTACCTCCCATACAGATTTGCCATCCCGCCCCTTAGAAATCGTGAAATAATACTTATTAGCCCAACGCGATCTTGCCCAAATTGTGTATTTAGTAAAGCTATACCTAGAGAAAGTTTTGGACCAAATCTTGGAAGTCTGGCAACTCCTCTTCTGGGACCTCATATACAAATGTACCATCAGGCCGCTTATAAACCGTGTAATATTATCAATATGACCAGCGCGGTCTTGGCCAAATTATGTATTTAGTAAAGCTATGGCTAGACAAAATTTTAGACAAAAACTTGGATATCTGGCATCTCCCCTTATGGTGCCACCCATGCAATTGTACCATCAGACCGCTTATAAACCGTGTAATATTATCAATACGACCAATACGATCTTGGCCAAATCCTGTTTTTAGTAATTCTATGGCTGGAAAAAGTTTCGGACAAAGTTTTGAAAGTCTGGCAATTCCCCTCGTGGTACCACCCATGCAATTGTACCATCAGACCGCTTATAAAACGTGTAATATTATCAATATGACCAACGCGATCTTGGCCAAATCCTGTATTTAGTTATGCTATGGCTAGACAAAGTTTTGGACAACAACTTGGAAGTCTGGCAACTCTCCTACTGGTACCTCCCATACAGATTTGCCATCCCGCCCCAATCGTGTAATAATACCTATTAGCCCAACGCGATCTTGCCCAAATTGTGTATTTAGTAAAGCTATACCTAGAGAACGTTTTGGAGCAAATCTTGGAAGTCTGGCAACTCCTCTTCTGGTACCTCATATACAAATGTACCATCAGGCCGCTTATAAACCATGTAATATTATCAATATGACCAGCGCGGTCTTGCCCAAATTCTGTATTTAGTAAAGCTATAGCTAGACAAAATTTTGGACAAAAACTTGGATATCTGGCATCTGCAATGCAATTGTACCATCAGACCGCTTATAAACCATGTAATATTATCAATACGACCAACGCGATCTTGGCCAAATCCTGTATTTAGTAATTCTATGGCTGGAAAAAGTTTCGGACAAAGTTTTGAAAGTCTAGCAATTCCCCTTCTGGTACCACCCATACAAATGTACCATCAGGCCGCTTATAAATCGTGTAATTTTATAAATCTGACCAACGCGATCTTGCCCAAATTCTGTATTTAGTAAAGCTATACCTAGAGAAAGTTTTGGACCAAAACTTGGATATCTGGCATCTCCCCTTCTGGTACCTCCCATGCAATTGTACCATCAGACCGTTTATAAACCGTGTAATATTATCAATACGACCAACGCGATCTTGTCCAAATCCTGTATTTAGTAATTCTATGGCTGGAAAATGTTTCGGACAAAGTTTTGAAAGTCTGGCAATTCTCCTTCTGGTACCTCCCATGCAATTGTACCATCAGACCGCTTATAAAACGTGTAATATTATCAATACGACCAACGCGATCTTGGCCAAATCCTGTATTTAGTAATTCTATGGCTGGAAAATGTTTCGGACAAAGTTTTGAAAGTCTGGCAATTCTCCTTCTGGTACCTCCCATGCAATTGTACCATCAGACCGCTTATAAAACGTGTAATATTATCAATACGACCAACGCGATATTGGCCAAATCCTGTATTTAGTAATTCTATGGCTGGAAAAAATGTTGGACAAAGTTTTGAAAGTCTGGCAATTCTCCTTCTGGTACCACCCATACAAATGTACCATCAGACCGCTTATAAATCGTGTAATATTATCAATATGACCAACGCGATCTTGCCCAAATTCTGTATTTAGTAAAGCTATAGCTAGACAAAGTTTTGGACAACAACTTGGAAGTCTGGCAACTCCCCTTCTGGTACCTCATATACAAATGTATCATCAGGCCGCTTATAAACCATGTAATATTATCAATATGACCAACGCGATCTTGGCCAAATCCTGTATTTAGTAAAGCTATGGCTAGACAAAGTTTTGGACAACAACTTGGAAGTCTGGCAACTCTCCTACTGGTACCCTCTCATACAGATTTGCCATCCCGCACCTTAGAAATCGTGTAATTTTATCAATATGACCAACGCGATCTTGCCCAAATTCTGTATTTAGTAAACCTATACCTAGAGAAAGTTTTGAACCAAAACTTGGATATCCCATGCAATTGTACCATCAGACCGCTTATAAAGCGTGTAATATTATCAATACGACCAACGCGATCTTGGCCAAATCCTGTATTTTGTAAAGCTATGACTGGAAAAAGTTTCGGAAAAAAACTTGGATATCTGGAATCTCCCCTTCTGGTACCTCCCATGCTATTGTACCATCAGACCGCTTATAAACCGTGTAATATTATCAATACGACCAACGCGATCTTGGCCAAATCCTGTATTTAGTAATTCTATGGCTGGAAAAAGTTTCGGACAAAGTTTTGAAAGTCTTGCAATTCCCCTTCTGGTACCACCCATACAAATGTACCATCAGGCCGCTCAAAAATCGTGTAATTTTATCAATATGACCAACGCGATCTTGCCCAAATTCTGATCTTGCCCAAAAACTTGGATATCTGGAATTTCCCCTTCTGGTACCTCCCATACAAATGTGCCATCAGGCCGCTTATACACCGGGTAATATTATCAATATGACCAGCGCGGTCTTGTCCAAATTATGTATTTAGTAAAGCTATGGCTAGACAAAATTTTGGACAAAAACTTGGATATCTGGCATCTCCCCTTATGGTGCCACCCATGCAATTGTACCATCAGACCGCTTATAAACCGTGTAATATTATCAATACGACCAATACGATCTTGGCCAAATCCTGTATTTAGTAATTCTATGCCTGGAAAAAGTTTCGGACAAAGTTTTGAAAGTCTGGCAATTCCCCTTCTGGTACCACCCATGCAATTGTACCATCAGACCGCTTATAAACCATGTAATATTATCAATATGACCAACGCGATCTTGGCCAAATCCTGTATTTAGTAATGCTATGGCTAGACAAAGTTTTGGACAACAACTTGGAAGACTGGCAACTCTCCTACTGGTACCTCCTATACAGATTTGCCATCCCGCCCCTTAGAAATCGTATAATAATATCTATTAGCCCAACGCGATCTTGCCCAAATTCTGTATTTAGTAAAGCTATACCTAGAGAAAGTTTTGGACCAAATCTTGGAAGTCTAGCAACTCCTCTTCTGGTACCTCCCATGCAATTGTACCATCAGACCGCTTATAAACCGTGTAATATTATCAATACGACCAATACCATCTTGGCCAAATCCTGTATTTAGTAATTCTTTGGCTGAAAAAAGTTTCGGACAAAGTTTTGAATGTCTGGCAATTCCCCTTCTGGTACCACCCATACAAATGTACCATCAGACCGCTTATAAACCGTGTAATATTATCAATACGACCAACGCGATCTGGGCCAAATCCTGTATTTAGTAATTCTATGGCTGGACAAAGTTTCGGACAAAGTTTTGAAAGTCTGGCAATTCCCCTTCTGGTGCCTCATATACAAATGTTCCATCAGGCCGCTTATAAATCGTGTAATTTTATAGATCTGACTAACGCGATCTTGCCCAAATTCTGTATTTAGTAAAGCTATACCTAGAGAAAGTTTTGGACCAAAACTTGGATATCTGGTATCTCTGCTTCTGGTACCTCCCATGCAATTGTACCATCAGACCGCTTATAAACCGTGTAATATTATCAATACGACCAACGCGGTCCTGGCCAAATCCTGTATTTAGTAAAGCTATACCTAGAGAAAGTTTTGGACCAAATCTTGGAAGTCTGGCAACTCCTCTTCTGGTGCCTCATATACAAATGTACCATCAGGCCGTTTATAAACCGTGTAATATTTTCAATATGACCAGCGCGGTCTTGCCCAAATTCTGTATTTAGTAAAGCTATAGCTAGACAAAATTTTGGACAAAAACTTGGATATCTGGCATCTCCCCTTCTGGTACCTCCCATGCAATTGTACCATCAGACCGCTTATAAACCGTGTAATATTATCAATACGACCAACGCGATCTTGGCCAAATCCTGTATTTAGTAATTCTATGGCTGGAAAATGTTTCGGACAAAGTTTTGAAAGTCTGGCAATTCCCCTTCTGGTACCACCCATACAAATGTACCATCAGGCCGCTTATAAATCGTGTAATTTTATCAATACGACCAACGCGATCTTGGCCAAATCCTGTATTTAGTAAAGCTATACCTAGAGAAAGTTTTGGACCAAATCTTGGAAGTCTGGCAACTCCTCTTCTGGTGCCTCATATACAAATGTACCATCAGGCCGCTTATAAACCGTGTAATATTTTCAATATGACCAGCGCGGTCTTGCCCAAATTCTGTATTTAGTAAAGCTATAGCTAGACAAAATTTTGGACAAAAACTTGGATATCTGGCATCTCCCCTTCTGGTACCTCCCATGCAATTGTACCATCAGACCGCTTATAAACCGTGTAATATTATCAATACGACCAACGCGATCTTGGCCAAATCCTGTATTTAGTAAAGCTATACCTAGAGAAAGTTTTGGACCAAATCTTGGAAGTCTGGCAACTCCTCTTCTGGTGCCTCATATACAAATGTACCATCAGGCCGCTTATAAACCGTGTAATATTTTCAATATGACCAGCGCGGTCTTGCCCAAATTCTGTATTTATAAAGCTATAGCTAAAAGTTTTGGACAACAACTTGGATATCTGGCAACTCCCCTTCTGGTAACTCCCATGCATGTGTACAATCAGACCGCTTATAAACCGTGTAATATTATCAATACGACCAACGCGATCTTGGCCAAATCCTGTATTTAGTATTTCTATGGCTGGAAAAAGTTTCGGACAAAGTTTTGAAAGTCTGGCAATTCCCCTTCTGGTACCACCCATACAAATGTACCATCAGGCCGCTTATAAATCGTGTAATTTTATCAATATGACCAACGCGATCTTGCCCAAATTCTGTATTTAGTAAAGCTATAGCTGGAAAAAGTTTGAGAAAGATGTTTTGAAAGTCTGGCAATTCCCCTTCTGGTACCACCCATACAAATGTACCATCAGGCCGCTTATAAATCGTGTAATTTTATCAATATGAACAACGCGATCTTGCCCAAATTCTGTATTTAGTAAAGCTATAGCTAGACAATGTTTTGGACAACAACTTGGAAGTCTGGCAACTCCTCTTCTGGTACCTCATATACAAATGTACCATCAGGCCGCTTATAAACCGTGTAATATTATCAATATGACCAACGCGGTCTTGCCCAAATTCTGTATTTAGTAAAGCTATACCTAGAGAAAGTTTTGGACCAAAACTTGGATATCTGGCATCTCCCCTTCTGGTACCTCCTATGCTATTGTACCATCAGACCGCTTATAAACCGTGTAATATTATCAATACGACCAACGCGATCTTGGCCAAATCCTGTATTTAGCTATTCTATGGCTGGAAAAAGTTTCGGACAAAGTTTTGAAAGTCTGGCAATTCCCCTTCTGGTACCACCCATACAAATGTACCATCAGGCCGCTCATAAATCGTGTAATTTTATCAACATGACCAACGCGATCTTGCCCAACTTCTGTATTTAGTAAAGCTATAGCTAGACAAAATTTTGGACAAAAACTTGGATATCTGGAATCTCCCCTTCTGGTACCTCCCATGCAATTGTACCATCAGGCCGCTTATAAACCGAGTAATATTATCATATGACCAGCGCGGTCTTGGCCAAATTATGTATTTAGTAAAGCTATGGCTAGACAAAATTTTGGACAAAAACTTGGATATCTGGATTCTCCCCTTCTGGTACCTCCCATGCAATTGTACCATCAGACCGCTTATAAACCGTGTAATATTATCAATAAGACCAATACGATCTTGGCCAAATCCTGTATTTAGTAATTCTATGGCTGGAAAAAGTTTCGGACAAAGTTTTGAAAGTCTGGCAATTCCCCTTCTGGTACCACCCATACAAATGTACCATCAGGCCGCTCATAAATCGTGTAATTTTATCAACATGACCAACGCGATCTTGCCCAACTTCTGTATTTAGTAAAGCTATAGCTAGACAAAATTTTGGACAAAAACTTGGATATCTGGAATCTCCCCTTCTGGTACCTCCCATGCAATTGTACCATCAGACCGCTTATAAACCGTGTAATATTATCAATAAGACCAATACGATCTTGGCCAAATCCTGTATTTAGTAATTCTATGGCTGGAAAAAGTTTCGGACAAAGTTTTGAAAGTCTGGCAATTCCCCTTCTGGTACCACCCATGCAATTGTACCATCAGACCGCTTATAAACCATGTAATATTATAAATATGACCAACGCGATCTTGGCCAAATCCTGTATTTAGTAATGCTATGGCTAGACAAAGTTTTGGACAACAACTTGGAAGTCTGGCAACTCTCCTACTGGTACCTCCCATACAGATTTGCCATCCCGCCCCTTAGAAATCGTATAATAATACCTATTAGCCCAACGCGATCTTGGCCAAATTCTGTATTTAGTAAAGCTATACATAGAGAAAGTTTTGGACCAAATCTTGGAAGTCTAGCAACTCCTCTTCTGGTACCTCCCATGCAATTGTACCATCAGACCGCTTATAAACCGTGTAATATTATCAATACGACCAACGCGATCTGGGCCAAATCCTGTATTTAGTAATTCTATGGCTGGACAAAGTTTCGGACAAAGTTTTGAAAGTCTGGCAATTCCCCTTCTGGTGCCTCATATACAAATGTTCCATCAGGCCGCTTATAAATCGTGTAATTTTATAGATCTGACCAACGCGATCTTGCCCAAATTCTGTATTTAGTAAAGCTATACCTAGAGAAAGTTTTGGACCAAAACTTGGATATCTGGCATCTCCCCTTCTGGTACCTCCCATGCAATTGTACCATCAGACCGCTTATAAACCGTGTAATATTATCAATACGACCAACGCGATCTTGGCCAAATCCTGTATTTAGTAAAGCTATACCTAGAGAAAGTTTTGGACCAAATCTTGGAAGTCTGGTAACTCCTCTTCTGGTGCCTCATATACAAATGTACCATCAGGCCGCTTATAAACCGTGTAATATTATTAATATGACCAACGCGATCCTGCCCAAATTCTGTATTTATAAAGCTATAGCTAGACAAAGTTTTGGACAACAACTTGGATATCTGGCAACTCCCCTTCTGGTACCTCCCATGCATTTGTACCATCAGACCGCTTATAAACCGTGTAATATTATCAATACGACCAACGCGATCTTGGCCAAATCCTGTATTTAGTAATTCTATGGCTGGAAAAAGTTTCGGACAAAGTTTTGAAAGTCTGGCAATTCCCGTTCTGGTACCACCCATACAAATGTACCATCAGGCCGTTTATAAATCGTGTAATTTTATCAATATGACCAACGCGATCTTGCCCAAATTCTGTATTTAGTAAAGCTATAGCTGGAAAAAGTTTCAGAAAGATGTTTTGAAAGTCTGACAATTCCCCTTCTGGTACCACCCATACAAATGTACCATCAGGCCGCTTATAAATCGTGTAATTTTATCAATACATGGGTGGTACCAGAAGGGTTATCAATACATACAAGAATTGTCTTCCCAAATGCAACTGTCTTTGTCGCAAATGCAATTCGCCAAATGCAAAAACCATTTTTTCACTTTTAGGTTTTATTTTTATTTATAAAGAATACAGTAAAAGTGGTACCTTAGTGGGAGCCTTTTATTTTCTTATAAAAAGTTAATTATGCATATATAAATATAAATAAATATAATACATAGTACTAATATAACATATCATTACATTTGCATCAGTAACATTAAATTCAGAAAAACGAACAGCTTTTTATTTCATTCGCACAACTGTGCAACCAAAATTTAGAAGGACTGTTTTACAAGGTAACGAAAATTGTTAAATTTTTTCTATATAGTAACAGTTAAGTGATCTTAAAATTATATGCGATTGATATTTTTCTGAAAAATTGGTTTCCACTTCTTGCCCGATTAAATATATTTGAGCTGTAGATTGATAAAATATATGTAATATGGTTAATAAAGATTTTTGTAATTTTATAATATCTCCTTTTTCGTAACAAACACCTTTAAAACTCAAACTGGATACTTCATGGCCGTTTGTGAAGTTACTGGACAAATTAGTATAATATTCTAAATCTGACAAATCAATATTTGAAATATTTTTTAGATTTAATAAATTATTTGAAAAAAAAGTGTTCATAATTAGGTTTTGTGAAAACATAAGGCTTTGTTTAAGGCTTTAAGTGTACAATATGTTTTTCCGCGAGGTTATAATATGAGCATATTTCTTGGATGTTGCATGTTTACTTTCGAATCTGAAACACCATAAATTCTTTAGAGGACCCAATTTCCGAATGATCGTAGGATATTGTGTCATGAAATGAAATTTCGGTTTTAAGGTCTCATGAAAAAACTCCTTAAAGAATTTATTATGTTCAGAAATTAATAATTGTAAATCTGTTAAAATTGATTCATCAAAATAATCTAACAAAACGGTATCAACTATTTGAATAAAAACAACCAAAAATACAGGGTCAGATTCATCAATTAAATCGCCAATTAAAAGCAAAATCGTGTCTAAAAATAGTTCCATCTGTGCCGCGTTCATTTTAATATTATTGTGTTGGATATGACTTTTACTTATTGGTGGACTTATGTTTGCAATCTTTATTTTATTGTATGCAAACAATTGCTTTCTACAGTTAAATGCCTCCAAAGTAAAGATTTTTTTTTTATATGCAACCCCCAGGAAAATATCATGCATTATATCACTTGAAAAATTGTCGGTAACGTGGAAATCGGACAAAGAGTTCCATATAGAATTCTCTTGAACTGATGTTTCTCTATTAGATTTTTCCAATTCGCTCTCATATTTAATTTTATTTCTTAATTTTTCCGGATCTTCTACATAACTTCTTTGACATTCTTCTTTAGAAGAAGTAAAAATTTTACAAAAATAATTGCTATTAAAGGACTTTTGAAAACCCAAAACCTCATTGAGACCCAAGTTGTCGCCCAATATTTGGCCAATGTGAAAGTAAATTTTATGAAATTTACCCATGCTATTTATTGTTATGCCATTGATGTAGAGGTCTTCAAGTATATCAATAAGCCTATGCAAAGTTGCATGGTTTCCAAAGTAACTGATGTCCTTAGCGTTAAGAAAGCCAGCTACGAATATATTACTTAATAAAGACAATTGATGCTGCGGAATAACTGGAATTGACAAATAAATACCACACACGGAGTGCTGACGAGTACCAAGAGGGTCATTTATTTGAAAGTCATCAAAGTAGAGGAATATTGGGAAAACGATCTTTTCACCAAAATTTTGAGCCTTTGACTGCCACAATTCTCCTTTTATGAAATGGTTCAATTTATTTGATGAAGTTAATGAATTTATATTCTCAAGGGTGAGCTGCATTATATTTGGTGATTCAAAATATTTTTGGAGGTGATATTTTACAGAGCAAAGGCAGCCTTCTATGACATTTTCTTCAAATGTTGGGTGCCCACATACAAAAACTTCGTCTAATTCCTTGGATATGGTGAATAATTTTGGTAGCTGAAACAAATCTAACTCCTCTATTTTTTTCAAAAACTTGTATTCAGTAGAGATACTCTGGACCGGATTTTTCGCATACTCTATTAATTCCTTATATAAATTTTGCATACCAAGTTCAATAAAAGGTAAGAATTGTTCAAAGGCTTCCGTCAAAGGTGTGACTATTTGGCTGACAACATCATTTAGGGTAGAAGGAATATTATTGCGAGCAATGTGTGGTTTTGCATGAAGTTTTAGTGCAAGTTGTATAATATTATAAATTATTGTTTTTCTTATTTCTGTTACGTCAACAATTTGTGCAGTGTTTTCAGTTACTGGGATACTTTCTTTTATGCAAGGAACTGTCACTAGTTCAGTAGGACTGGTTGGTTGCGGTTGGTTAGTCTGGTGGTCTGAAATATCAAATTTTTGATTGTTAGTCTCTATTCGCGATTTTTTACAGGTATGATCCTCATCATGTTCTATAATTTCGTTACAATCATGACTAGTAATATGATACTTAAATTTAAAAAAATTTTGAAATCCTTTGGCATAAATACTTAAATGTAACAGGCGTTTTATGAAAATGTCTTAAGTGTTGTAGGAACTCTTCGGATTTAGTAAATATACGGCTACAAATTGAACAAATATGTGTGGGGTTTTTTGCTAAATTTATAATACATTTATTTGACATGTTTTATTTTGTTTATAAAATTTTGCACTTTGGCAATTTTTTCTGAAGATGGAATTTCGAAAATATACTCTTGCAAAAAAACCCACACATATTTGCTTTTAGACGAATACTTCAAATTGAAAGTAAAACATATTTTAATAACTAAATCTATAGCTCGAAGAAGTGTCTCTACTTTGTAAGTTAAATCATTTACTGTAACATAAAAGTCGGTTAAATTGTTAACATCCTTACCAACGACGAAAATTTTAGGTTGAATTGTCGACTGCTCTTGGAAGGCAAGCTCCCGTTGCTCGTCCTTTTTTTGAATAAAATCATTTATTTGGAATAAGTGGATAATCATTTTGAGCATCGGTTATGGACGGCTTTAAAGTTTTATTTACACGAGGCGGAAGAATTACGGAATGTAATAAGTAGAAAAAGTAAAAGTGCTTTGCATCTAAAATATAAAAAAAATTAATGTTACATACTGTTTTTAAGGTACACCTTACTTGTGTCTGTTGCTGCTTTCATTTTCTCTAGGTATTGCATGTTGAGTTTGTCCTTTATATAAATTGGTAGAATCCGCTTAGTCATCACATTTTCAAGATCGGACATTAGCTCAAACATGAGATTTCCTTTGTCTGGATACAACGCCTCGAAATCGACGTCAATCAGAGTGTAACCACTAGGATCTTTGTATCTAGGCCAATCGTTCAGAAAACTTGATATTGGTTCTTTATTTTCTCTCATTCGTAGGATTGATGTAGCTTTCCAATGAGATTGTAAATCATTGGGGAAATTGTGTGCCAACCATTTTTTTTTCGCATCGAATTCGCTGACTTCCAAGGGACTGTCTTTGACAGTATCATTCACCCTATATAATTTTCCTGAAGTTGGATTTTCAATATGTTTCCTTTTATTCTTTTGGTTGTAGTACCGGTCGTACAATTTACCAGAAGCGTTCTTCTTTTTAGACCGAGGTACATAATACGTCGTCTCGCATTCGGTTGGGAAAACTTTTGTTACGGACATTGCTATATTTTCCATAAATTTGGCGTCCAATTTAATATTGTGGAAAATACAGTGGTCCACAATTATTCGAACTATCGAAGTTTGATCCAGCTCGCTTAATGAGTTGATGGCAAAATATTTTGAAAGAATGTCCTTTCCATCTACTGTTTTTTGCAATATCTCCTTCACATTGATGTTCGAATTGGTAGATGCAGGAGAATAAACCCATTCTGGTGTGCTTGTTGAACTAGTAAAAGTTCGATCGGACGCACTGCATAATGGCTCGTACTAAAACAAAATTAATTTTTAATTAAAACTTTATATCATAAACTTTGGCGTAAATACGGTTTTGGGACACCTCTCTGATCTACACCAAAGTTTCATTATCGACATAACTTTTTGCGCTGATATATATATATGTATGTACATATAAACACACTCACTAAAATACTTACCTTATTTTCCATACGCCACTTATTAAGATGGTACCGAAAAATTATTTTTTCGCCAATTAGGCTTCGTCTATTAAAAATTTCGTTGATGTCACTTAGTTCTATCATTTTTAATTTTTCATATGTGTTTACACCACATTCGACTAAATTTTTTACAGTTTCGTCACTTACTGCCCATGTCTTAACTAATTCAAATATTTCTATTTCGAAGACATTTTCTTCAACAACTTCCATTGCAACTTGTCACTTTAATTTTCTATTATCGACTAAATGCTTTTACATAGTTCAAGCAGACAACCAAAAGAATTCAGCAAGAAAACAAACAACAACACAGCATAATGCCGTTACAAAAATGTACATACATACATAGGTCACTATTTGCTATGTTGCTTTTTTATTTTTGACAGAAATTACTACATATGTTTTGTATTGACAGAAATTACTCATATACAGACTATGTATGTATGTGCTTGCGTTACTGCGAAAAAACATTTCGCGCCTTTGGCAGAGTAAAAATAAGAGAGAGAGAACGAAACAAAACTTCTCTGAGTGTACGCTCTCTTGATCTTTGTATTTCACATCAATCATTTTTGTCATGTAATCTCAAATAAAACACATTTGATTTTACTAAATTGCTGTTGACATACATTTTCAAATGCGATCACATTTAATTTAATAAAAATCGCATTTGGATCAAATTATTTTGCTCTTGATTTTTGTCAACTGCAATTTCGCTGTTAAGATAAAAACAGCGCATTCGCTGCAACTTTTTGTGGTAAATAGAACACCATTTGAGTTAACTACTTTCTATTTGCGACAAATACAAATTGTTCAACTGCAAAAAGTATTTGTCATAACTAAATTTTTTTTTTCTGTGTATGACTGTACGAGCCCCGACCACTATTAATTCGTACGGCAAGCATTTTTACCCGTATGCAATGTTTAACAGGTGATATTTTCAATACTAATGTAGTCAGCGCATGCAAACCTATTTTTTCTGAAAGAGCATTTTGTTCTCTTCATTTAAAAAAAAAAAATTTATTGTACCTCAACAACAACAATATTTATTTCTTTGAATGCTTGTAATAAAGGCAGAGTCAGTCTGCACTGAACCTTAAACGTCACTTGTTTCCTTTAATATTACATGGCGACCGTGACAGCGAATAATTGAAATACTTATTTGAAATAAATATAACTATTCCATCAAAAGTGTGAAATAAATAATTACAAATATTTCAAGTAAAAATTATTTGCTTACAAACTAAATAACAACATTTTAAAACAAAGTGCTATTTAAGCAAAACAAAAAAAAAAAGCATATTATAAATCATGCACGTGCAGATTTAAAGATTTGAATATATTTCATATTACAAAACACAAAATAGTGCATATTACAAAAAGACAACAAAAAGAAATCAAATTAATGAACATTGAATGTATAAAAAATTATAAAGTTTAACATTCTACATATTGTGACGTAACCATGGGTGCAGGTGTTCTCCAAATGTCCTAACGGTTCAATCACAAAAACAATTTTGGAATCTTCCTATATCGAAGGGAAAGTAATATAACATCAAAAAAAAAAAACAACAATTGCAATAGAAGTTAAACCAGCTGCAGAAGACAATGTTAAGTACGAGAGTAATGAACAGAGCATGTTAACTGTGAAAGAACTGTTCAGAACATGTTGATCGTAAAAATAGTGTAAAAATGTTAAAGTATGAATGTAATGAACAGAGCATGTTAAGACAATAAAAATGTCATCACTAACGAAAAGGAGAAAGAAGTAATTGGCGAAACAAAGAGAGGAGAAAAAAAATGATACTGAATAAATTAGAAAATATGAATAGAAAGAATAAAACAAAAGAGAAAATGTTTCTTACATTTTGAAAAGAAGTAAAAGAAAGAATTTAATGAAATTAAGCCTACTTTATGTAAAATTAAAGTAAATTTCTCTTTGTCATCATTCTAGTTTAAGTAGTTATAAGTCTATATTGAAAATTAATATGAAATTTTAAATTATTTCCTTTTTTCAAATAATTTAACTAAAGAAAAATATACAATAAATTTTTATTATAAATATTAACATATACTATTAATCATTCCATGTAATTATTAAACATAAAATTCCATGTAAATATTGCAAACCCCTTTTTACAATAAAAATAAATAATCAGTAAGTAAATGCAATTTTTGAGAACATATTTTGAATGAAAAATGAATGACTGTATAATCAAAACAAAAAACTGAATAAGACAGAGCGCATATCAAAACTTTTTTTTAACTTATAATAAAAAAAAATGATTGCGATGAAAGGATAATTACCATAGATGATCAAAACAAAACGAAATTTTGTTAAGCTACAAGTATGTTCTTCAATCAAAATGGTACAAAACAAAATGTGTTAATAATGTAATTAGATGCATAAATGACAGAAGACATATTTGATAGTGTTAAATTTCAATTTCTAATTTCAGAATTTTATAAAGTAAAAAAGAGAATATTGCAGAGCCGGCCAATTTCAAAAAAAGAGTGTACAAAACGAAAGTACGTAAAATTATTAATTGAAACATATAACAATCTTTTGCTTTATGTGAAACTATTTAACGAAAGTAAATTATTGGAAATTAAATCTAATATTAGAGATAAAATTTCACATTGCCGTAAACTTTTAATCAAATGTTTTTTAAAATTACATTGTAATATAGAGGTACCAGACATATACGAGTTGGGTGATAGAGGAATGAGTGCAGATGACAATTTGAAGACGGAATTTCATCCTCCGATAAATCGAATGCTAAAATGGCCACTTTAGAGGAGAAGAAAACCTTCATTGGCATGTGTTCAGGAATAATTAGGGAGAATTACAATGGAAACCCTCTCGGTTTAGATTCTTTTTTAGATAAAATATCACTAATCTGCTGCTAATTTGAGTAACACTTTCATAACTTTTATTAAATCCAAATTGGAAGGAAAGGCGAGAGAAGCTTTATCTGAAAATATAACTTCAATTGGTCAAATTAAGAGCGGTCTTAAAGCTAGAATAAAGCCAGATAATTCAAAAGTTATAATGGGTAGAATCACTGCACTACAGGTAAAAAACGGTAACTACGTTGATTTTGCGAAGTCTGCCGAAGAACTTGCCGAAGCTTTAGAGCGTTCGCTTGTAATAGAAGGTGTTCCAAAAACAAAGGCTCACGAAATGTCTACTGAACACACCGTTAATATGTGTAGAAATAACGCAAAATCAGATCTTGTCAAATCTATTTTGGCATCTTCTTCTTTTACAGATGCTAAGGACGTTATAGCGAAATTGGTTGTTGAACAAGAAGGAGACACAAATTTTTGCCATGCGAAATTTAACCAAAAACCATTCGAACCGGTACCAAAATCGTAATAATCGCGGACATTTTTCACGTGGCAGAAATTTTTATCAAACTAACAATTATTCAAATGGTAACGGAAATGCGTATAGGGGAAATAATCAAAGATATACTACAGGAAGAAGTTTTAATAACTATAGAGGTCAGTCCAGGCGAGGAGCTTATGTTCACTCTTTAAACTACGACGACCCTCAACAGCAAGGCCGACAACAGATGTTGTTGGGGGAGACCCCGGAGAATCAGAATTAGATTTTTGTAAACCAAAAATGTCGATTTATAGCATGAATCTTAATTATTCTGATTTTGTTTCCATTAGATGTTCCCATTCAAATACATTGAATAAATTTTTAGTAGACTCACAAGCAGATATTTCTGTTATTAAGATTGCATGTTTGAACGAAAATTTTCCTATTAATGGAAACGATATAATAGTCATAACCGGCAAAAATTCTAATGCGTCCAGAACGTTTGGCTCAATACATTCGAATTTAATATTTTCTAATAATGTAATAATTCCTCAAGTGTTTTATGTAGTGAACGACGATTTTAATATAACAACAGATGGTATATTGGGAAAAGATTTCCTCAAAAATAATTTTTGCAATATTGATTATGAGAAAATGATTATTTCATTCGGATCTAACGATTATAGAATCAGGATTCCAATTACTTTTGAAATCAAGGACAACATGTTGATAATACCGCCTCGCTGTGAAGTTTATAGACTTTTTAGTTTGAAAAATAGAAAAGGGTCTTTATTTGTGGATTCACAAGAACTTTCGGAAGGTGTTTATGTTGCCAAATGCGTTATCTCTTCAGACGATCCTATTTTAAAATTTATAAACACGACAGATGATGTGAAGTTAATTAAAAGATCTCACATAAAAATGGAAAATTTGGATAATTTTTATATTTACAATATTAATAAAACCGATTCAAGTAACAATCGGGTGGATAAACTCAAATCGATTTTTGAACAACAAATGCCCAACGAAATAAAACCAAAATTAATGCCTCTGTGTCTTAATTTTGCCCATATATTTGCTCTTAAAGATGACAAAACGACCATTAATAACTTCTATGAACAAAAGTTAAGACTAAATGACGATAACCCCGTATATTTGCAGAATTATAGACTTCCATATTCTCAAAGGGATGAAATTAAAAGTCAAGTCCAAAATCTCTTGAGAAATGATTTAATTGAACCCAGTGCGTCGAATTTTAATAGTCCGCTTATATTAGTGCCGAAAAAGAACATAGGTAATACCAAATCATATAGAATGTGCGTGGATTTTAGGGCTGTAAACAGGAAGCTTATCGCTGACAAGTTTCCGCTTCCACGAATTGATGAAATTCTGGATAACCTTGGGCGTGCGAAATACTTTTCAATCCTAGACTTGTACTCTGGTTTTCACCAAATCCCTTTACACATTGACTCTAGAGATGTAACCTCATTTTCGACAGAGCAAGGAGCGTATAGACGGAAAGATTTGCCATTTGGTCTCAATATAGCCCCAAACTCATTCTCGCGGATGATGTCTATAGCCTTTTCTGGGTTAGCTCCAAATAAAGCGTTTTTATATGTCGATGACATAATAGTCGTTGGCTGCAGTGAGAGTCATCACTTGAATAATTTGAGAGATGTTTTTAATATTTCCACAAGGAGATATTTTATCACCACTCCTCTGGGTTACCACTATTAACAGTCTCCTGAGGATCCTAACTGACGAAGGACTTAAACCAGTCTGCTATGCAGACGACGTTATAATACTTCTGAGGGGCCAGAATCCAAACCAACTTTGAAGAAGGGCCGAAACTGCCCTAAAACTTGCATATGACTGGTCTCGACCGAGAGGTCTAAATGTAAACCCAGACAAAACTGAAATATGTCTGTTTACAAGGAAAACAAAGATTGGTCCATATATAGACCCATCTTTCCTTAACAAAACAATTGCAATATCAGACAAGGTTAAATACTTAGGAGTAATCTTGGACAGAAAACTAAATTGGAAGTACCACATGGAAGAACGAGCAAACAAAGCTCACAGATGCTGGTTTTTATGTAGAAGAGCCATAGGCTCAAAATGGGGCCTCAATCCAACGATGACACACTGGCTCTACAAAAGCGTAATTAGACCTGTTCTAACTTATGCATCAGTAGTATGGTGGACATCGATGGAAAAGAAGTGCAACATAAAAATATTACAAAAGGTCCAACGTATGTGTTGCCTCGGCATAAGCGGAGCAATGAGGACCACATCTAATAGGGCTTTAGAGACTATTTTAAATGTCCCACCAATAGAAATACAGATTAAATATGAAGCCGCCCTCACAGCAATGAGACTCAAAGCAATGGGCGAATGGATCGAAACTGATCACAGGTCATATCATCAAAAAATAGTTGAGGTAGTCGAAGGGAATTTAACTGACATAACATCAGCACCCGATAGAATACCCGAAACGTCAATAGTTGTTGAGTGTGAGACCCTAATACCAGACAGACAATCTTGGATTGATGGAACCCTAGCGCAGACACCAACTGGAAACTGCGGTTATACAGATGGTTCGAAACTAGGGGAAAGGACGGGGCTGGGACGCCCATATCACACTATGGAATAGTGAAACTATTTGGAAAACAACAAGAATCTTGTGGGGTGAACCAAACGAGGATAAAACCAAAACATTGCTGAAACTGAGCAAAACAGAAACTAGTAAGATCATGGGCATTCTAACAGGGCACATAGGCTTACAATCTCATCTACACAAAATAGGAGTTGTAGACAATAGCGTATGTAGGGCATGCGGGGAGGATGACGAAACTTTGGAGCATTTCCTCTGTCACTGCCCAGCGTTCGCAAAGAATAGATCCCGTTTCTTGGGAAATGACACTTTAACAAACTTGACCCATCTCAGGGGCGCAGACTGGAAAACAATTAAAGATTATGTCAACAGTACAGAGTTCTTAAAATAACTTCTCACGACCTTTTTATGTACAGTTTAGAGCGCACAACAAGCCGAATACTGGCTTAGGTGTATGTCTAAGGACATGAGGCGGAGAAAAACCGCCTCCTCTTCTCAACCTAACCTAACCTAATATTTTCAAAAAGTTTAACCTGAAACTTAATCCTTATAAATGTAACTTTTTCCGTCCAGAGGTCACATTTTTGGGCCATAAATGCACATCAAATGGTTTACTACCGGATGATTCCAAGCTCGTAGCAGTAAAAAATTACCCTGAACCGAAGGATAAAGATGCTGTTAAACGATTCGTGGCATTTGCAAATTATTATCGACGTTTTATCCCCAATTTCGGTATTTTAGCAGCCCCTTTAAATTTCATAACCAGGAAGAAAGTTGATTTTGTGTGGGACGAAGAATGTCAGAAGTCGTTTGATGCAATTAGAAAAGCTTTGGTCTCACCTAGAATTTTACAATTTCCGGACCTGGATAGGCCGTTTGTTATTACAGTTGATGCTTCCCGCAGTGGTTGTGGAGCTGTGCTTAGTCAGGATTTCAACGGAAACGATTTACCGGTATATTATGCGTCAAAATCTTTCAGTGAGTCCGAACGAAAGAAGCCGTTTATTGAATTAGAGTTAATGGTTTTCATTTTGCTATAATGCAGTTTAGACCCTACGTGTACGGTAGAGAATTTTTAGTCAGATCGGATCACCGTCCATTGGTGTATCTTTTCAATATGAAAGACCCATCATCAAAGCTTACGAAGATAAGGCTGGAACTTTCTGATTTTAATTTTCAGATAGAATATATAAAAGGACGAGATAATGTCGGCGCTGACGCTTTATCGCGAATATCATTCGACGATATAAAATCTGAAAATAAATCTGTACTCGCAGTTACAACTCGTGCAATGTCGAAACAAACTAGAAAGTATAGTATTATTCCAGACTGTAAAAATATTAACCTTGACGTATATGATAAATTTTTCCAAGATTTTAACACAAAAATACCAAAATTGAGATGTAAATTGTTCAAAAAAGATGGTAAATTAATAATAATCGAAGTAAATATTACTAAAAAAATTTAAGAAAGTACTTTCCTTTAATATTATGATAGTTAACGAAACATTTTGTTTAGATAAACTGCTTTTGAGGCTTCAATCTGAAGCCGACTATAATAATATTAATATTTTAGAATGGCCAAAGGATGATATTATTCTTTCACTAATCTCAATACAAAATGTTAAAGATTGTGGCAACAAAATTTTATCAGATATAGACGTAATATTAACAGATCCAATTGAAGTAGTCACATGTGAAAATCGAAAACAGAATTTATTGTCAATTTATCACAATGATCCTTTAGCGGGAGGACATTGCGTAAGGAAAAAACTCTATGCGAAAATAAAATCCAAATATTACCGCCTCGCTGTGAAGTTTATAGACTTTTTAGTTTGAAAAATAGAAAAGGGTCTTTATTTGTGGATTCACAAGAACTTTCGGAAGGTGTTTATGTTGCCAAATGCGTTATCTCTTCAGACGATCCTATTTTAAAATTTATAAACACGACAGATGATGTGAAGTTAATTAAAAGATCTCACATAAAAATGGAAAAATTGGATAATTTTTATATTTACAATATTAATAAAACCGATTCAAGTAACAATCGGGTGGATAAACTCAAATCGATTTTTGAACAACAAATGCCCAACGAAATAAAACCAAAATTAATGCCTCTGTGTCTTAATTTTGCCCATATATTTGCTCTTAAAGATGACAAAACGACCATTAATAACTTCTATGAACAAAAGTTAAGACTAAATGACGATAACCCCGTATATTTGCAGAATTATAGACTTCCATATTCTCAAAGGGATGAAATTAAAAGTCAAGTCCAAAATCTCTTGAGAAATGATTTAATTGAACCCAGTGCGTCGAATTTTAATAGTCCGCTTATATTAGTGCCGAAAAAGAACATAGGTAATACCAAATCATATAGAATGTGCGTGGATTTTAGGGCTGTAAACAGGAAGCTTATCGCTGACAAGTTTCCGCTTCCACGAATTGATGAAATTCTGGATAACCTTGGGCGTGCGAAATACTTTTCAATCCTAGACTTGTACTCTGGTTTTCACCAAATCCCTTTACACATTGACTCTAGAGATGTAACCTCATTTTCGACAGAGCAAGGAGCGTATAGACGGAAAGATTTGCCATTTGGTCTCAATATAGCCCCAAACTCATTCTCGCGGATGATGTCTATAGCCTTTTCTGGGTTAGCTCCAAATAAAGCGTTTTTATATGTCGATGACATAATAGTCGTTGGCTGCAGTGAGAGTCATCACTTGAATAATTTGAGAGATGTTTTTAATATTTCCACAAGGAGATATTTTATCACCACTCCTCTGGGTTACCACTATTAACAGTCTCCTGAGGATCCTAACTGACGAAGGACTTAAACCAGTCTGCTATGCAGACGACGTTATAATACTTCTGAGGGGCCAGAATCCAAACCAACTTTGAAGAAGGGCCGAAACTGCCCTAAAACTTGCATATGACTGGTCTCGACCGAGAGGTCTAAATGTAAACCCAGACAAAACTGAAATATGTCTGTTTACAAGGAAAACAAAGATTGGTCCATATATAGACCCATCTTTCCTTAACAAAACAATTTCAATATCAGACAAGGTTAAATACTTAGGAGTAATCTTGGACAGAAAACTAAATTGGAAGTACCACATGGAAGAACGAGCAAACAAAGCTCACAGATGCTGGTTTTTATGTAGAAGAGCCATAGGCTCAAAATGGGGCCTCAATCCAACGATGACACACTGGCTCTACAAAAGCGTAATTAGACCTGTTCTAACTTATGCATCAGTAGTATGGTGGACATCGATGGAAAAGAAGTGCAACATAAAAATATTACAAAAGGTCCAACGTATGTGTTGCCTCGGCATAAGCGGAGCAATGAGGACCACATCTAATAGGGCTTTAGAGACTATTTTAAATGTCCCACCAATAGAAATACAGATTAAATATGAAGCCGCCCTCACAGCAATGAGACTCAAAGCAATGGGCGAATGGATCGAAACTGATCACAGGTCATATCATCAAAAAATAGTTGAGGTAGTCGAAGGGAATTTAACTGACATAACATCAGCACCCGATAGAATACCCGAAACGTCAATAGTTGTTGAGTGTGAGACCCTAATACCAGACAGACAATCTTGGATTGATGGAACCCTAGCGCAGACACCAACTGGAAACTGCGGTTATACAGATGGTTCGAAACTAGGGGAAAGGACGGGGCTGGGACGCCCATATCACACTATGGAATAGTGAAACTATTTGGAAAACAACAAGAATCTTGTGGGGTGAACCAAACGAGGATAAAACCAAAACATTGCTGAAACTGAGCAAAACAGAAACTAGTAAGATCATGGGCATTCTAACAGGGCACATAGGCTTACAATCTCATCTACACAAAATAGGAGTTGTAGACAATAGCGTATGTAGGGCATGCGGGGAGGATGACGAAACTTTGGAGCATTTCCTCTGTCACTGCCCAGCGTTCGCAAAGAATAGATCCCGTTTCTTGGGAAATGACACTTTAACAAACTTGACCCATCTCAGGGGCGCAGACTGGAAAACAATTAAAGATTATGTCAACAGTACAGAGTTCTTAAAATAACTTCTCACGACCTTTTTATGTACAGTTTAGAGCGCACAACAAGCCGAATACTGGCTTAGGTGTATGTCTAAGGACATGAGGCGGAGAAAAACCGCCTCCTCTTCTCAACCTAACCTAACCTAATATTTTCAAAAAGTTTAACCTGAAACTTAATCCTTATAAATGTAACTTTTTCCGTCCAGAGGTCACATTTTTGGGCCATAAATGCACATCAAATGGTTTACTACCGGATGATTCCAAGCTCGTAGCAGTAAAAAATTACCCTGAACCGAAGGATAAAGATGCTGTTAAACGATTCGTGGCATTTGCAAATTATTATCGACGTTTTATCCCCAATTTCGGTATTTTAGCAGCCCCTTTAAATTTCATAACCAGGAAGAAAGTTGATTTTGTGTGGGACGAAGAATGTCAGAAGTCGTTTGATGCAATTAGAAAAGCTTTGGTCTCACCTAGAATTTTACAATTTCCGGACCTGGATAGGCCGTTTGTTATTACAGTTGATGCTTCCCGCAGTGGTTGTGGAGCTGTGCTTAGTCAGGATTTCAACGGAAACGATTTACCGGTATATTATGCGTCAAAATCTTTCAGTGAGTCCGAACGAAAGAAGCCGTTTATTGAATTAGAGTTAATGGTTTTCATTTTGCTATAATGCAGTTTAGACCCTACGTGTACGGTAGAGAATTTTTAGTCAGATCGGATCACCATCCATTGGTGTATCTTTTCAATATGAAAGACCCATCATCAAAGCTTACGAAGATAAGGCTGGAACTTTCTGATTTTAATTTTCAGATAGAATATATAAAAGGACGAGATAATGTCGGCGCTGACGCTTTATCGCGAATATCATTCGACGATATAAAATCTGAAAATAAATCTGTACTCGCAGTTACAACTCGTGCAATGTCGAAACAAACTAGAAAGTATAGTATTATTCCAGACTGTAAAAATATTAACATTGACGTATATGATAAATTTTTCCAAGATTTTAACACAAAAATACCAAAATTGAGATGTAAATTGTTCAAAAAAGATGGTAAATTAATAATAATCGAAGTAAATATTACTAAAAAAATTTAAGAAAGTACTTTCCTTTAATATTATGATAGTTAACGAAACATTTTGTTTAGATAAACTGCTTTTGAGGCTTCAATCTGAAGCCGACTATAATAATATTAATATTTTAGAATGGCCAAAGGATGATATTATTCTTTCACTAATCTCAATACAAAATTTTAAAGATTGTGGCAACAAAATTTTATCAGATATAGACATAATATTAACAGATCCAATTGAAGTAGTCACATGTGAAAATCGAAAACAGAATTTATTGTCAATTTATCACAATGATCCTTTAGCGGGAGGACATTGCGTAAGGAAAAAACTCTATGCGAAAATAAAATCCAAATATTACTGGAAAAATCTTACAAGAGATGTAGCAACATTTATAAGAAATTGTCAAAAATGTCAACTAAATAAAGTCAAACCTGGTACAAAGGAAGAGATGTTTATTACGCCAACTCCTGTAAAACCTTTCGATATTTTGGTAATTGATACTATAGGTCCCTTACAACAGTCCGCATCTGGTAATAAATATGCTCTCACTATTTTTTGTGATTTAACTAAATATTTAGTTACTATTCCATTGCCGGATAAGTGTGCTAAAACTATTGCAAGAGCAATAGCTGAAGAGTTTATTCTAATCTATGGAATTATGCACAGTATAAAAACAGACTGTGGAACCGAATTCAAGAATGAAATAATTAAGGAGCTGTGCAAGTTTCTGAATATAGAACACAATTTTTCAACACCTTACCACCACGAGAGCGTTGGTACTATTGAGAGAAACCATCGTGTCTTCAATGAATATCTAAGGGCTTATTTAGAGAATAATTTTGATAATTGGGACATGTATTTAAAATATTTCAGTTTCTTTCACAATACAACATCAAATACTGCTTTCGATAATAAATATACACCCTTTGAACTTGTGTTTGGCAAAAAGGCAAATATCCCAATAGAAATTACAAACGGAAAATTAGAACCAATATATAATATTGAAAATTACAAAAACGAACTGAAATACAAATTACAAAAAACACACATTTTGGCAAAAAATTTAATTGAAAAACATAAACTTAGAAACAAAAATTTTCTAGATATCTATGCACAACCAATAGTTTTAAATAAAAACGAGGAAATTTTGATTCAAAAATTTCCATACGATAAGCACAAAAGC
Organism: Hydrotaea cyrtoneurina; assembly: GCA_958296145.1. NCBI lineage: Eukaryota > Metazoa > Arthropoda > Insecta > Diptera > Muscidae > Hydrotaea > Hydrotaea cyrtoneurina. The sequence continues at coordinate 51,336,656 of OY282517.1, forward strand.
ATTTACGAAGGTCCTTATTTAGTAGAACATATTGATGGAGTTAATGTAACTGTTATAGATAAAAATTCGAAAAAAGAAAAAACTATACATAAAAATAGAGTTAGAAAATTATAAAATAAGAACATAAATAAATAACTTAAATCTTAGTTTAATAGATTTCTATATATCAAATGAACTACCGATGATACAAAAATAAATATTATAATAATAAAAAAAAAAATATATGTTATAAGCTGTTTATAAACAAAAAAAAATGCAAACTTAGAAACAAAGCTTGATCACCTTATTTTATTTTTCCATTTTTTTTTTGATTTTTTTAAAAGGGGAGGGTGTAGTGCCTCACCCTGTATTATCACATGTTATTGCGTATTCTCTCACCCACTTATTCTACTACAATATCACTACTCTATTTTAAGCTATTGAATACCATTTGTAATAAAGGCACAGTCAGTCTGCACTGAACCTTAACACACTCTTGTTTCCTTTAATATTACATGACCAACGCGATCTTGGCCAAATCCTGTATTTAGTAAAGCTATGGCTAGACAAAGTTTTGGACAACAACTTGGAAGTCTGGCAACTCCTCTTCTGGTACCTCATATACAAATGTACCATCAGGCCGCTTATAAACCGTGTAATATTATCAATATGACCAACGCGATCTTGGCAAATCCTGTATTTAGTATAGCCATGGCTGGAGGAAGTTGCGGACAAAAACTTAGAAGTCTGGCAACTCCCCTTCGGGCACCTCCCACACCAATGCACCATCACACCCCTTTGAAATCGTGTAATATTATCAATATGACCATCGCGATCTTGCCCAAATTCTGTATTTAGTGATGCTTCAGCTAGACAAAGTTTTGAAAGTCTGGAAATATCCCTCCTGGTACCTCCCATACAAATGTACCATCAGGCCTCTTAAAAACCGTGTAATATTAGCAATATGACCAACGCGAACTTGGCCAAATTCTGTATTTAGTAAAGCTATAGCTAGACAAAGTTGTGGACAACAACTTGGAAGTCTGGCAACTCCTCTTCTGGTACCTCATATACAAATGTACCATCAGACCGCTTATAAACCGTGTAATATTATCAATATGACCAACGCGGTCTTGCCGAAATTCTGTATTTAGTAAAGCTATAGCTAGACAAAGTTTTGGACAACAACTTGGAAGTTTGGCAACTCCCCTACTGGTACCTCCCATACAGATTTGCCATCCCGCCCCATAGAAATCGTGTAATTTTATCAATATGACCAACGCGATCTTGCCCAAATTCTGTATTTATAAAGCTATAGCTAGACAAAGTTTTGGACAAAAATGTGGATATCTGGCATCTCCCCATCTGGTACCTCCCATGCAATTGTACCATCAGACCGCTAATAAACCGTGTAATATTATCAATATGGCCAACGGGATCTTGGCCAAATCCTGTATTTAATAAATCTATAGCCAGACAAAGTTTTGGATAAAAACTTGGATATCTGGCAACACCCCTTCTGGTACCTCCCATGCAATTGTACCATCAGACCGCTTTTAATCCGTGTAATATTATCAATATGAACAACGCGATCTTGGCCAAATCCTGTATTTAGTAATTCTATGGTTGGAAAAAGTTTCGGACAATGTTTTGAAAGTCTAGCAATTCCCCTTCTGGTACCACCCATACAAATGTACCATCAGGCCGCTTTTAAATCGTGTAATATTATCAATATTACCAACGCGATCTTGGCCAAATCCTGTAGTTAGTAAAGCTATGGCTAGCAAAGTTTTGGGCAACAACTTGGAAGTCTGGCAACTCCCCTTCGGGCACCTCCCATACAAATGCACCATCATTGAAATGGTGAAATCGGGTAATATTATCAATATGACCATCGCTATCTTGCCCACATTCTGTATTTAGTAAACCTTCAGCTAGACAAAGTTTTAGACAAAAACTTGGATATCTGGCAACTCCCCTTCGGGCACCTCCCATACAAATGCACAATCCCGACCTTTAGAAATCGTGTAATAATACCAATATGCCCAATGCGATCTTGCCCAAATTCTGTATTTAGTAAAGCTATACATAGAGAAAGTTTTGGACCAAAACTTGGAAGTCTGGCAACTCCCCTTACGGTACCTCCCATACAAATCTACCATCCCGCCCCTTAGAAATCGTGTAATAATACCAATATGACCAACGGGATCTTGCCCAAATTCTGTATTTAGTAAAGCTATACCTAGAGAAAGTTTTGGACCAAAAGTTTGAAGTCTGGCAACTCCCCTTCTGGTACCTCTGGTACCTGGTGAAATCGGGTAATATTATCAATATGACCATCGTGATCTTGCCCAAATTCTGTATTTAGTGATGCTTCAGCTAGACAAAGTTTTGGAGAACAACTTGGAAGTCTGGCAATTTCCCTTCTGGTACCTCCCATACAAATGTACCATCAGGCCGCTTATAAACCGTGTAATATTATCAATATGACCAACGCGATCTTGCCCCAATTCTGTATTTAGTAAAGCTATAGCTAGACAAAGTTTTGGACAAAAACTTGGAAGTCTGGCAACTCCTCTTCTGGTACCTCATATACAAATGTACCATCAGGCCGCTTATAAACCGTGTAATATTATCAATATGACCAACGCGGTCTTGCCGAAATTATGTATTTAGTAAAGCTATAGCTAGACAAAGTTTTGGACAACAACTTGGAAGTCTGGCAACTCCCCTACTGGTACCTCCCATACAGATTTGCCATCCCGCCCCTTAGAAATCGTGTAATAATACCAATATGCACAACGCGATCTTGCCAAAATTCTGTATTTAGTAAAGCTATAGCTAGACAAAGGTTTGTACAACAACTTGGAAGTCTGGCAACTCCCCTTCTGGTACCTCATATACAAATGTACCATCAGGCCGCTTATAAACCGTGTAATATTATCAATATGCCCAACGCGATCTTGCCCAAATTCTGTATTTTGTAAAGCTATTCTGTATTTATAAAGCTATAGCTAGACAAAGTTTTGGACAACTAACTAGGAAGTCTGGCAACTCCCCTTCTGGTACCTCCCATACAGATGTACCATTCCGCCATTTAGAAATCGTGTAATAATACAAATATGACCAACGCGATCTTGCCCAATTTCTGTATTTAGTAAAGCTGTACCCAGAGAAAGTTTTGGACCAAAACTTGGATGTCTGGCAACTCCCCTTCTGGTACCTCCCATACAGATGTACCATCGCGCCCTTTAGAAATCGTGTAATAATACCAATATGCCCAACGCGATCTTGCCAAAATTCTGTATTTAGTAAAGCTATAGCTAGACAAAGGTTTGTACAACAACTTGGAAGTCTGGCAACTCCCCTTCTGGTACCTCATATACAATTGTACCATCAGGCCGCTTATAAACCGTGTAATATTATCAATATGACCAACGCGATCTTCCCCATATTCTGTATTTAGTAAAGCTATACCTTGAGAAAGTTTTGGACCATTTTGGAAGTCTGGCAACTCCCCTTCTGGTACCTCCCATAATGATGAACCATCCCGCCCCTTATAAATAGTGTAATATTATCAATATGACCATCGCGATCTTGCTCAAATTCTGTATTTTGTAAAGCTATGGCAGGACAAATTTTGGGACAAAAACTTGGAAGTCTGGCAACATCCCTTCTGGTACCTCCCATACAAATTTACCATCCCGCCCCCTAGAAATCGTGTAATTATATCAACGCGATCTTGCCCAAATTCAGTATTTAGTAAATCTATACCTAGAGAAAGTTTTGAACCAAAACTTGGAAGTCTGGCAACTCCCCTTCAGGTACCTCCCATAGAAATGTACCATCAGGTCGCTTATAAACCGTGTTATAATATCAATATGACCAACGCGATCTTGCCCGAATTCGGTATTTGGTAAAGCTTCAGCTAGGCAACGGTTTGGACAACAACTTGGAAGTCTGGCTGCTCCCCTTCTGGTACCACCCATATAGATGTACCATCCCGCCCCTTAGAAATCGTGTAATAATAAAAATATGCGCAACGCGATCTTGCCAAAACTCTGTATTTAGTAAAGCTATAGCTGGAAAAATTTCGGACAGATACTTGGAAGTCTGGCAACACCCCTTCTGGTACCTCCCATAGAAATGTACCATAAGGTCGCTTATACACCGTGTAATATTATCAGCTAGACAACGTTTTGAATGTCTGGCAATTCTCCTTCTGGTACCTCCCATAGAAATGTACCATCAGGGCGCTTATAAACCGTGTAATATTATCAATATGACCAAAGCGATCTTGCCCAAATTCTGTATTTAGTAAAGCTATAGCTACACAAAATTTTGGACAAAAACTTGGATATCTGGCATCTCCCCTTCTGGTACCTCCCATGCAATTGTACCATCAGACCGCTTATAAACCGTGTAATATTATCAATACGACCAACGCGATCTTGGCCAAAGCCTGTATTTAGTAATTCTATGGCTGGAAAATGTTTCGGAAAAAGTTTTGAAAGTCTGGCAATTCCCCTTCTGGTACCACCCATACAAATGTACCATCAGGCCGCTTATAAACCGTGTAATTTTATCAATATGACCATCGCGATCTTGCCCAAATTCTGTATTTAGTAAAGCTATCCCTAGAGAAAGTTTTGGACCAAAACTTGGAAGTCTGGCAATTCCGCTGGAAAATGTTTCGGAAAAAGTTGTGAAAGTCTGGCAATTCCCCTTCTGGTACCACCCATACAAATGTACCATCAGGCCGCTTATAAACCGTGTAATATTATCAATATGACCAACGCGGTCTTGCCGAAATTCTGTATTTAGTAAAGCTATAGCTAGACAAAGGTTTGTACAACAACTTGGAAGTCTGGCAACTCCCCTTCTGGTACCTCATATACAAATGTACCATCAGGCCGCTTATAAACCGTGTAATATTATCAATATGCCCAACGCGATCTTGCCCAAATTCTGTATTTTGTAAAGCTATTCTGTATTTATAAAGCTATAGCTAGACAAAGTATTTTACAACTAACTAGGAAGTCTGGCAACTCCCCTTCTGGTACCTCCCATACAGATGTACCATTCCGCCATTTAGAAATCGTGTAATAATACAAATATGACCAACGCGATCTTGCCCAATTTCTGTATTTAGTAAATCTGTACCCAGAGAAAGTTTTGGGCCAAAACTTGGATGTCTGGCAACTCCCCTTCTGGTACCTCCCATACAGATGTACCATCGCGCCCCTTAGAAATCGTGTAATAATACCAATATGCCCAACGCGATCTTGCCAAAATTCTGTATTTAGTAAAGCTATAGCTAGACAAAGTTTTGGAGAACAACTTGGAAGTCTGGCAACTCCCCTTCTGGTACCTCATATACAATTGTACCATCAGGCCGCTTATAAACCGTGTAATATTATCAATATGACCAACGCGATCTTCCCCATATTCTGTATTTAGTAAAGCTATACCTTGAGAAAGTTTTGGACCATTTTGGAAGTCTGGCAACTCCCCTTCTGGTACCTCCCATAATGATGGACCATCCCGCCCCTTATAAATAGTGTAATATTATCAATATGACCATCGCGATCTTGCTCAAATTCTGTATTTTGTAAAGCTATGGCAGGAAAAAGTTTGGGACAAAAACTTGGAAGTCTGGCAACATCCCTTCTGGTACCTCCCATACAAATTTACCATCCCGCCCCCTAGAAATCGTGTAATTATATCAACGCGATCTTGCCCAAATTCAGTATTTAGTAAATCTATACCTAGAGAAAGTTTTGAACCAAAACTTGGAAGTCTGGCAACTCCCCTTCAGGTACCTCCCATCGGTATTTGGTAAAGCTTCAGCTAGGCAACGGTTTGGACAACAACTTGTAAGTCTGGCTGCTCCCCTTCTGGTACCACCCATATAGATGTACCATCCCGCCCCTTAGAAATCGTGTAATAATACCAATATGCGCAACGCGATCTTGCCAAAACTCTGTATTTAGTAAAGCTATAGCTGGAAAAATTTCGGACAGATACTTGGAAGTCTGGCAACACCCCTTCTGGTACCTCCCATAGAAATGTACCATAAGGTCGCTTATACACCGTGTAATATTATCAGCTAGACAACGTTTTGAATGTCTGGCAATTCTCCTTCTGGTACCTCCCATAGAAATGTACCATCAGGGCGCTTATAAACCGTGTAATATTATCAATATGACAAGCGCGGTCTTGCCCAAATTCTGTATTTAGTAAAGCTATAGCTAGACAAAATTTTGGACAAAAACTTGGATATCTGGCATCTCCCCTTCTGGTACCTCCCATGCAATTGTACCATCAGACCGCTTATAAACCGTGTAATATTATCAATACGACCAACGCGATCTTGGCCAAAGCCTGTATTTAGTAATTCTATGGCTGGAAAATGTTTCGGAAAAAGTTTTGAAAGTCTGGCAATTCCCCTTCTGGTACCACCCATACAAATGTACCATCAGGCCGCTTATAAACCGTGTAATTTTATCAATATGACCATCGCGATCTTGCCCAAATTCTGTATTTAGTAAAGCTATCCCTAGAGAAAGTTTTGGACCAAAACTTGGAAGTCTGGCAATTCCGCTGGAAAATGTTTCGGAAAAAGTTGTGAAAGTCTGGCAATTCCCCTTCTGGTACCACCCATACAAATGTACCATCAGGCCGCTTATAAACCGTGTAATATTATCAATATGACCAACGCGGTCTTGCCGAAATTCTGTATTTAATGATGCTTCAGCTAGACAAAGTTTTGAAAGTCTGGCAATTTCCCTTCTGGTACGTCCCATACAAATGTACCATCAGGCCGCTTATAAACCGTGTAATATTATCAATATGACCAAAGCGAACTTGCCCAAATTCTGTATTTAGTAAAGCTATAGCTAGACAAAGTTTTGGACAACAACTTGGAAGTCTGGCAACTCCTCTTCTGGTACCTCATATACAAATGTACCATCACGGTTATAAATCGTGTAATTTTATTAATATGACCAACGCGATCTTGCCCAAATTCTGTATTTATAAAGCTATAGCTAGACAAAGTTTTGGACAACAACTTGGATATCTGGAAACTCCACTTCTGGTACCTCCCATGCATTTGTACCATCAGACCGCTTATAAACCGTGTAATATTATTAATACGACCAACGCGATCTTGCCCAAATTCTGTATTTAGTAAAGCTATAGCTAGACAATGTTTTGGACAACAACTTGGAAGTCTGGAAACTACCCTTCTGGTACCTCATATACAAATGTACCATCAGGCCGCTTATAAACCGTGTAATATTATCAATATGACCAAAACGAACTTGCCCAAATTCTGTATTTAGTAAAGCTATAGCTAGACAAAGTTTTGGACAACAACTTGGAAGTCTGGCAACTCCTCTTCTGGTACCTCATATACAAATGTATCATCAGGCCGCTAATAAACCGTGTAATATTATCAATATTACCAACGCGATCTTGGCCAAATCCTGTATTTAGTAATTCTATGGCTGGAAAAAGTTTTGGATAAAAACTTGGATATCTGGCAACACCCCTTCTGGTACCTCCCATGCAATTGTACCATCAGACCGCTTTTAAACCGTGTAATATTATCAATATGAACAACGCGATCTTGCCCAAATTCTGTATTTAGTAAAGCTATAGCTAGACAAAGTTTTGGACAACAACTTGGAAGTCTGGTAACTCCCCTTCTTGTACCTCATATACAAATGTATCATCAGGCCGCTTATAAACCGTGTAATATTATCAATATGGCCAACGGGATCTTGGCCAAATCCTGTATTTAATAAATCTATAGCTAGACAAAGTTTTGGATAAAAACTTGGATATCTGGCAACACCCCTTCTGGTACCTCCCATGCAATTGTACCATCAGACCGCTTTTAAACCGTGTAATATTATCAATATGAACAACGCGATCTTGCCCAAATTCTGTATTTAGTAAAGCTATAGCTAGACAAAGTTTTGGATAAAAACTTGGATATCTGGCAACACCCCTTCTGGTACCTCCCATGCAATTGTACCATCAGACCGCTTTTAAACCGTGTAATATTATCAATATGAACAACGCGATCTTGCCCAAATTCTGTATTTAGTAAAGCTATAGCTAGACAAAGTTTTGGACAAAAACGTGGATATCTGGCATCTCCCCATCTGGTACCTCCCATGCAATTGTACCATCAGACCGCTTATAAACCGTGTAATATTATCAATATGGCCAACGGGATCTTGGCCAAATCCTGTATTTAATAAATCTATAGCTAGACAAAGTTTTGGATAAAAACTTGGATATCTGGCAACACCCCTTCTGGTACCTCCCATGCAATTGTACCATCAGACCGCTTTTAAACCGTGTAATATTATCAATATGAACAACGCGATCTTGCCCAAATTCTGTATTTAGTAAAGCTATAGCTAGACAAAGTTTTGGACAACAACTTGGAAGTCTGGTAACTCCCCTTCTTGTACCTCATATACAAATGTATCATCAGGCCGCTAATAAACCGTGTAATATTATCAATATGACCAACGCGATCTTGGCCAAATCCTGTATTTAATAAAGCTATGACTAGACAAAGTTTTGGACAACAACTTGGAAGTCTGGTAACTCCCCTTCTGGTACCTCATATACAAATGTATCATCAGGCCGCTAATAAACCGTGTAATATTATCAATATTACCAACGCGATCTTGGCCAAATCCTGTAGTTAGTAAAGCTATGGCTAGCAAAGTTTTGGGCAACAACTTGGAAGTCTGGCAACTCCCCTTCGGGCACCTCATATACAAATGTATCATCAGGCCGCTAATAAACCGTGTAATATTATCAATATGACCAACGCGATCTTGGCCAAATCCTGTATTTAATAAAGCTATGACTAGACAAAGTTTTGGACAACAACTTGGAAGTCTGGTAACTCCCCTTCTGGTACCTCATATACAAATGTATCATCAGGCCGCTAATAAACCGTGTAATATTATCAATATTACCAACGCGATCTTGGCCAAATCCTGTATTTAGTAATTCTATGGCTGGAAAAAGTTTCGGACAATGTTTTGAAAGTCTAGCAATTCCCCTTCTGGTACCACCCATACAAATGTACCATCAAGCCGCTTTTAAATCGTGTAATATTATCAATATGACCAACGCGATCTTGCCCAAATTCTGTATTTAGTAAAGCTATAGCTAGACAAAGTTTTGGACAACAACTTGGAAGTCTGGCAACTCCCATTCTGGTACTTCATATACAAATGTACCATCAGGCCGCTTATAAACCATGTAATATTATCAATATGACCAACGCGATCTTGGCCAAATCCTGTATTTAATAAAGCTATGACTAGACAAAGTTTTGGACAACAACTTGGAAGTCTGGTAACTCCCCTTCTGGTACCTCATATACAAATGTATCATCAGGCCGCTAATAAACCGTGTAATATTATCAATATTACCAACGCGATCTTGGCCAAATCCTGTAGTTAGTAAAGCTATGGCTAGCAAAGTTTTGGGCAACAACTTGGAAGTCTGGCAACTCCCCTTCGGGCACCTCCCATACAAATGCACCATCATTGAAATGGTGAAATCGGGTAATATTTTTTATTTTTATTTATTATTAATTACAATACAAAGTAAATTTATATTCTAATTTTGGGTCCAAGGGTAAACCGGGTGACAAAGACCATATGTTTAGATTTTTGCAGCGACAGACCAAAGCCTCTGGTGGGAATCGAACCCACAACCCCCACGCTGATAGGCACGCACGCTACCAACTCGCCTACCGGGGCGCTTAAATCGGGTAATATTATCAATATGACCATCGCTATCTTGCACAAATTCTGTATTTAGTAAACCTTGAGCTAGACAAAGTTTTGGACAACAACTTGGAAGTCTGGCAACTCCCCTTCTGGTACCTCCCATGCAATTGTACCATCAGACCGCTTATAAACCATGTAATATTATCAATATGACCAACGCGATATTGGCCAAATCCTGTATTTAATAAAGCTATGGCTAGACAAAGTTTTGGACAACAACTTGGAAGTCTGGTAACTCCCCTTCTGGTACCTCATATACAAATGTATCATCAGGCCGCTAATAAACCGTGTAATATTATCAATATTACCAACGCGATCTTGGCCAAATCCTGTAGTTAGTAAAGCTATGGCTAGCAAAGTTTTGGGCAACAACTTGGAAGTCTGGCAACTCCCCTTCGGGCACCTCCCATACAAATGCACCATCATTGAAATGGTGAAATCGGGTAATATTATCAATATGACCATCGCTATCTGGCCCAAATACTGTATTTAGTAAACCTTCAGCTAGACAAAGTTTTGGACAAAAACTTGGATATCTGGCAACTCCCCTTCTGGTACCTCCCATACAAATGTACCATCAGACCACTTATAAACCGTGTAATATTATCAATATGACCATCGCGATTTTGGCCAAATCCTGTATTTAGTAATTCTATGGCTGAAAAAAGTTTCGGACAAAGTTTTGAAAGTTTTGCAACTCCCCTTCGGGCACCTCCCATACAAATGCACAATCCCGCCCCTTAGAAATCGTGTAATAATACCAATATGCCCAATGCGATCTTGCCCAAATTCTCTATTTAGTAAAGCTATACCTAGAGAAAGTTTTGGACCAAAAGTTTGAAGTCTGGCAACTCCCCTTCTGGTACCTCCGATACAAATGTACCATCCCGCCCCCTAGAAATCGTGTAATTTTATCAATATGACCAACGCGACCTTGCCCAAATTCTGTATTTATAAAGCTATAGGTAGACAAAGTTTTGGACAACAACTTGGAAGTCTGGTAACTCCCCTTCTGGTACCTCATATACAAATGTATCATCAGGCCGCTAATAAACCGTGTAATATTATCAATATTACCAACGCGATCTTGGCCAAATCCTGTAGTTAGTAAAGCTATGGCTAGCAAAGTTTTGGGCAACAACTTGGAAGTCTGGCAACTCCCCTTCGGGCACCTCCCATACAAATGCACCATCATTGAAATGGTGAAATCGTATAATAATACCAATATGCCCAATGCGATCTTGCCCAAATTCTGTATTTAGTAAAGCTATAGCTAGACAAAGTTTTGGACAACAACTTGGAAGTCTGGCAACTCCCCTTCTGGTACTTCATATACAAATGTACCATCAGGCCGCTTATAAACCATGTAATATTATCAATATGACCAACGCGATCTTCGACCAAAAGTTTGAAGTCTGGCAACTCCCCTTCTGGTACCTCCGATACAAATGTACCATCCCGCCCCCTAGAAATCGTGTAATTTTATCAATATGACCAACGCGACCTTGCCCAAATTCTGTATTTATAAAGCTATAGGTAGACAAAGTTTTGGACAACAACTTGGAAGTCTGGTAACTCCCCTTCTGGTACCTCATATACAAATGTATCATCAGGCCGCTAATAAACCGTGTAATATTATCAATATTACCAACGCGATCTTGGCCAAATCCTGTAGTTAGTAAAGCTATGGCTAGCAAAGTTTTGGGCAACAACTTGGAAGTCTGGCAACTCCCCTTCGGGCACCTCCCATACAAATGCACCATCATTGAAATGGTGAAATCGTATAATAATACCAATATGCCCAATGCGATCTTGCCCAAATTCTGTATTTAGTAAAGCTATAGCTAGACAAAGTTTTGGACAACAACTTGGAAGTCTGGCAACTCCCCTTCTGGTACTTCATATACAAATGTACCATCAGGCCGCTTATAAACCATGTAATATTATCAATATGACCAACGCGATCTTGGCCAAATCCTGTATTTAATAAAGCTATGGCTAGACAAAGTTTTGGACAACAACTTGGAAGTCTGGTAACTCCCCTTCTGGTACCTCATATACAAATTTGTCATCAGGCCGCTAATAAACCGTGTAATATTATCAATATTACCAACGCGATCTTGGCCAAATCCTGTAGTTAGTAAAGCTATGGCTAGCAAAGTTTTGGGCAACAACTTGGAAGTCTGGCAACTCCCCTTCGGGCACCTCCCATACAAATGCACCATCATTGAAATGGTGAAATCAGGTAATATTATCAATATGACCATCGCTATCTTGCCCAAATTCTGTATTTAGTAAACCTTCAGCTAGACAAAGTTTTGGACAAAAACTTGGATATCTGGCAACTCCCCTTCTGGTACCTCCCATGCAATTGTACCATCAGACCACTTATAAACCGTGTAATATTATCAATATGACCATCGCGATCTTGGCCAAATCCTGTATTTAGTAATTCTATGGCTGAAAAAAGTTTCGGACAAAGTTTTGAAAGTTTTGCAACTCCCCTTCGGGCACCTCCCATACAAATGCACAATCCCGCCCCTTAGAAATCCTGTAATAATACCAATATGCCCAATGCGATCTTGCCCAAATTCTCTATTTAGTAAAGCTATACCTAGAGAAAGTTTTGGACCAAAAGTTTGAAGTCTGGCAACTCCCCTTCTGGTACCTCTGATACAAATGTACCATCCCGCCCCCTAGAAATCGTGTAATTTTATCAATATGACCAACGCGACCTTGCCCAAATTCTGTATTTATAAAGCTATAGGTAGACAAAGTTTTGGACAACTAACTTGGAAGTCTGGCAACTCCCTTCTGGTACCTTCCATACAGATGTACCATCGCGCCCTTTAGAAATCGTGTAGTAATACCAATATGCCCTACGCGATCTTGCCAAAATTCTGTATTTAGTAAAGCTATAGCTAGACAATGTTTTGGACAACAACTTGGAAGTCTGGCAACTCCCCTTCTGGTACCTCATATACAAATGTACCATCAGGCCGCGTAATATTATCAATATGACCAACGCGATCTTGGCCAAATCCTGTATTTAGTAAAGCCATGGCTGGAGGAAGTTGCGGACAAAAACTTGGAAGTCTGGCAACTCCCCTTCGGGCACCTCCCACACAAATGCACCATCACACCCCTTTGAAATCGTGTGAAATTATCAGTATGACCATCGCGATCTTGCCCAAATTCTGTATTTAGTGATGCTTCAGCTAGACAAAGTTTTGAAAGTCTGGCAATTTCCCTTCTGGTACATACAAATGTACCATCAGGCCGCTTATAAACCGTGTAATATTATCAATATGACCAACGCGATCTTGCCCAAATTCTGTATTTAGTAAAGCTATAGCTAGACAAAGTTTTGGTCAACAACTTGGAAGTCTGGCAACTCCTCTTCTGGTACCTCATATACAAATGTACCACCAGGCCGCTTATAAACCGTGTAATATTATCAATATGACCAACGCGGTCTTGCCGAAATTCTTTATTTAGTAAAGCTTTTCTCTATTTATAAAGCTATAGCTAGACAAAGTTTTGGACAACTAACTAGGAAGTCTGGCAACTCCCCTTCTGGTACCTCCCATACAGATGTACCATCCCGCCCTTTAGAAATCGTGTAATAATACAAATATGACCAACGCGATCTTGCCCAATTTCTGTATTTAGTAAAGCTGTACCCAGAAAAAGTTTTGGACCAAAACTTGGAAGTCTGGCAACTCCCCTTCTGGTACCTCCCATACAGATGTACCATTGCGCCCTTTAGAAATCGTGTAATAATACTAATATACCCAACGCCATCTTGGCCAAATCCTGTAGTTAGTAAAGCTATGGCTAGCAAAGTTTTGGACCAAAAGTTTGAAGTCTGGCAACTCCCCTTCTGGTACCTCCGATACAAATGTACCATCCCGCCCCCTAGAAATCGTGTAATTTTATCAATATGACCAACGCGACCTTGCCCAAATTCTGTATTTATAAAGCTATAGGTAGACAAAGTTTTGGACAACAACTTGGAAGTCTGGCAACTCCTCTTCTGGTACCTCATATACAAATGTACCACCAGGCCGCTTATAAACCGTGTAATATTATCAATATGACCAACGCGGTCTTGCCGAAATTCTTTATTTAGTAAAGCTATAGCTAGACAAAGTTTTGGACAACAACTTGGAAGTCTGGCAACTCCCCTACTGGTACCTCCCATACAGAATTGCCATCCCGCCCCTTAGAAATCGTGTAATAATACCTGTATGCCCAACGCGATCTTGCCCAAATTCTGTATTTTGTAAAGCTTTTCTCTATTTATAAAGCTATAGCTAGACAAAGTTTTGGACAACTAACTAGGAAGTCTGGCAACTCCCCTTCGGGCACCTCCCATACAAATGCACAATCCCGCCCCTTAGAAATCGTGTAATAATACCAATATGCCCAATGCGATCTTGCCCAAATTCTCTATTTAGTAAAGCTATACCTAGAGAAAGTTTTGGACCAAAAGTTTGAAGTCTGGCAACTCCCCTTCTGGTACCTCCGATACAAATGTACCATCCCGCCCCCTAGAAATCGTGTAATTTTATCAATATGACCAACGCGACCTTGCCCAAATTCTGTATTTATAAAGCTATAGGTAGACAAAGTTTTGGACAACAACTTGGAAGTCTGGTAACTCCCCTTCTGGTACCTCATATACAAATGTATCATCAGGCCGCTAATAAACCGTGTAATATTATCAATATTACCAACGCGATCTTGGCCAAATCCTGTAGTTAGTAAAGCTATGGCTAGCAAAGTTTTGGGCAACAACTTGGAAGTCTGGCAACTCCCCTTCGGGCACCTCCCATACAAATGCACCATCATTGAAATGGTGAAATCGTATAATAATACCAATATGCCCAATGCGATCTTGCCCAAATTCTGTATTTAGTAAAGCTATAGCTAGACAAAGTTTTGGACAACAACTTGGAAGTCTGGCAACTCCCCTTCTGGTACTTCATATACAAATGTACCATCAGGCCGCTTATAAACCATGTAATATTATCAATATGACCAACGCGATCTTGGACCAAAAGTTTGAAGTCTGGCAACTCCCCTTCTGGTACCTCCGATACAAATGTACCATCCCGCCCCCTAGAAATCGTGTAATTTTATCAATATGACCAACGCGACCTTGCCCAAATTCTGTATTTATAAAGCTATAGGTAGACAAAGTTTTGGACAACAACTTGGAAGTCTGGTAACTCCCCTTCTGGTACCTCATATACAAATGTATCATCAGGCCGCTAATAAACCGTGTAATATTATCAATATTACCAACGCGATCTTGGCCAAATCCTGTAGTTAGTAAAGCTATGGCTAGCAAAGTTTTGGGCAACAACTTGGAAGTCTGGCAACTCCCCTTCGGGCACCTCCCATACAAATGCACCATCATTGAAATGGTGAAATCGTATAATAATACCAATATGCCCAATGCGATCTTGCCCAAATTCTGTATTTAGTAAAGCTATAGCTAGACAAAGTTTTGGACAACAACTTGGAAGTCTGGCAACTCCCCTTCTGGTACTTCATATACAAATGTACCATCAGGCCGCTTATAAACCATGTAATATTATCAATATGACCAACGCGATCTTGGCCAAATCCTGTATTTAATAAAGCTATGGCTAGACAAAGTTTTGCACAACAACTTGGAAGTCTGGTAACTCCCCTTCTGGTACCTCATATACAAATTTGTCATCAGGCCGCTAATAAACCGTGTAATATTATCAATATTACCAACGCGATCTTGGCCAAATCCTGTAGTTAGTAAAGCTATGGCTAGCAAAGTTTTGGGCAACAACTTGGAAGTCTGGCAACTCCCCTTCGGGCACCTCCCATACAAATGCACCATCATTGAAATGGTGAAATCAGGTAATATTATCAATATGACCATCGCTATCTTGCCCAAATTCTGTATTTAGTAAACCATCAGCTAGACAAAGTTTTGGACAAAAACTTGGATATCTGGCAACTCCCCTTCTGGTACCTCCCATGCAATTGTACCATCAGACCACTTATAAACCGTGTAATATTATCAATATGACCATCGCGATCTTGGCCAAATCCTGTATTTAGTAATTCTATGGCTGAAAAAAGTTTCGGACAAAGTTTTGAAAGTTTTGCAACTCCCCTTCGGGCACCTCCCATACAAATGCACCATCATTGAAATGGTGAAATCGTATAATAATACCAATATGCCCAATGCGATCTTGCCCAAATTCTGTATTTAGTAAAGCTATACCTAGAGAAAGTTTTGGACCAAAAGTTTGAAGTCTGGCAACTCCCCTTCTGGTACCTCTGATACAAATGTACAATCCCGCCCCCTAGAAATCGTGTAATTTTATCAATATGACCAACGCGACCTTGCCCAAATTCTGTATTTATAAAGCTATAGGTAGACAAAGTTTTGGACAACTAACTTGGAAGTCTGGCAACTCCCTTCTGGTACCTTCCATACAGATGTACCATCGCGCCCTTTAGAAATCGTGTAGTAATACCAATATGCCCTACGCGATCTTGCCAAAATTCTGTATTTAGTAAAGCTATAGCTAGACAATGTTTTGGACAACAACTTGGAAGTCTGGCAACTCCCCTTCTGGTACCTCATATACAAATGTACCATCAGGCCGCGTAATATTATCAATATGACCAACGCGATCTTGGCCAAATCCTGTATTTAGTAAAGCCATGGCTGGAGGAAGTTGCGGACAAAAACTTGGAAGTCTGGCAACTCCCCTTCGGGCACCTCCCACACAAATGCACCATCACACCCCTTTGAAATCGTGTGAAATTATCAGTATGACCATCGCGATCTTGCCCAAATTCTGTATTTAGTGATGCTTCAGCTAGACAAAGTTTTGAAAGTCTGGCAATTTCCCTTCTGGTACATACAAATGTACCATCAGGCCGCTTATAAACCGTGTAATATTATCAATATGACCAACGCGATCTTGCCCAAATTCTGTATTTAGTAAAGCTATAGCTAGACAAAGTTTTGGTCAACAACTTGGAAGTCTGGCAACTCCTCTTCTGGTACCTCATATACAAATGTACCACCAGGCCGCTTATAAACCGTGTAATATTATCAATATGACCAACGCGGTCTTGCCGAAATTCTTTATTTAGTAAAGCTATAGCTAGACAAAGTTTTGGACAACAACTTGGAAGTCTGGCAACTCCCCTACTGGTACCTCCCATACAGAATTGCCATCCCGCCCCTTAGAAATCGTGTAATAATACCTGTATGCCCAACGCGATCTTGCCCAAATTCTGTATTTTGTAAAGCTTTTCTCTATTTATAAAGCTATAGCTAGACAAAGTTTTGGACAACTAACTAGGAAGTCTGGCAACTCCCCTTCTGGTACCTCCCATACAGATGTACCATCCCGCCCTTTAGAAATCGTGTAATAATACAAATATGACCAACGCGATCTTGCCCAATTTCTGTATTTAGTAAAGCTGTACCCAGAAAAAGTTTTGGACCAAAACTTGGAAGTCTGGCAACTCCCCTTCTGGTACCTCCCATACAGATGTACCATTGCGCCCTTTAGAAATCGTGTAATAATACTAATATGCCCAACGCGATCTTGCCAAAATTCTGTATTTAGTAAACCTATAGCTAGACAAAGGTTTGTAAAACAACTTGGAAGTCTGGCAACTCCCCTTCTGGTACCTCATATACAAATGTACCACCAGGCCGCTTATAAACCGTGTAATATTATCAATATGACCAACGCGGTCTTGCCGAAATTCTGTATTTAGTAAAGCTGTAGCTAGACAAAGTTTTGGACAACAACTTGGAAGTCTGGCAACTCCCCTACTGGTACCTCCCATACAGAATTGCCATCCCGCCCCTTAGAAATCGTGTAATAATACCTGTATGCCCAACGCGATCTTGCCCAAATTCTGTATTTTGTAAAGCTTTTCTCTATTTATAAAGCTATTGCTAGACAAAGTTTTGGACAACTAACTAGGAAGTCTGGCAACTCCCCTTCTGGTACCTCCCATACAGATGTACCATCCCGCCCTTTAGAAATCGTGTAATAATACAAATATGACCAACGCGATCTTGCCCAATTTCTGTATTTAGTAAAGCTGTACCCAGAGAAAGTTTTGGACCAAAACTTGGAAGTCTGGCAACTCCCCTTCTGGTACCTCCCATAAAGATGTACCATCGCGCCCCTTAGAAATCGTGTAATAATACCAATATGCCCAACGCGATCATGCCATTTAGTGATGCTTCAGCTAGACAAAGTTTTCAAAGTCTGGCAATTTCCCTTCTGGTACATACAAATGTACCATCAGGCCGCTTATAAACCGTGTAATATTATCAATGTGACCAACGCGATCTTGCCCAAATTCTGTATTTAGTAAAGCTATAGCTAGACAAAGTTTTGGTCAACAACTTGGAAGTCTGGCAACTCCTCTTCTGGTACCTCATATACAAATGTACCACCAGGCCGCTTATAAACCGTGTAATATTATCAATATGACCAACGCGGTCTTGCCGAAATTCTGTATTTAGTAAAGCTATAGCTAGACAAAGTTTTGGACAACAACTTGGAAGTCTGGCAACTCCCCTACTGGTACCTCCCATACAGAATTGCCATCCCGCCCCTTAGAAATCGTGTAATAATACCTGTATGCCCAACGCGATCTTGCCCAAATTCTGTATTTTGTAAAGCTTTTCTCTATTTATAAAGCTAAATATAGATATAGCTAGACAAAGTTTTGGACAACTAACTAGGAAGTCTGGCAACTCCCCTTCTGGTACCTCCCATACAGATGTACCATCCCGCCCTTTAGAAATCGTGTAATAATACTAATATGCCCAACGCGAACTTGCCAAAATTCTGTATTTAGTAAACCTATAGCTAGACAAAGGTTTGTACAACATCTTGGAAGTCTGGCAACTCCCCTTCTGGTACCTCATATACAAATGTACCATCAGGCCGCTTATAAACCGTGTAATATTATCAATATGACCAACGCGATCTTGCCCAAATTCTGTATTTAGTAAAGCTATAGCTAGACAAAGTTTTGGAGAACAACTTGGAAGTCTGGCAACTCCCCTTCTGGTACCTCCCATACAGATGTACCATCGCGCCCTTTAGAAATCGTGTAATAATACTAATATGCCCAACGCGATCTTGCCAAAATTCTGTATTTAGTAAACCTATAGCTAGACAAAGGTTTGTACAACAACTTGGAAGTCTGGCAACTCCCCTTCTGGTACCTCATATACAAATGTACCACCAGGCCGCTTATAAACCGTGTAATATTATCAATATGCCCAACGCGGTCTTGCCGAAA
Source organism: Hydrotaea cyrtoneurina (assembly GCA_958296145.1). Lineage (NCBI taxonomy): Eukaryota > Metazoa > Arthropoda > Insecta > Diptera > Muscidae > Hydrotaea > Hydrotaea cyrtoneurina. The sequence continues at coordinate 51,355,813 of OY282517.1, forward strand.
TTCAGTATTTAGTAAAGCTATAGCTAGACAAAGTTTTGGACAACAACTTGGAAGTCTGGCAACTCCCCTTCTGGTACCTCCCATACAGATGTGTAATAATACTAATATGCCCAACGCGATCTTGCCAAAATTCTGTATTTAGTAAACCTATAGCTAGACAAAGGTTTGTACAACAACTTGGAAGTCTGGCAACTCCCCTTCTGGTACCTCATATACAAATGTACCATCAGACCGCTTATAAACCGTGTAATATTATCAATATGACCAATTCGATCTTGCCCAAATTCTGTATTAAGTAAAGCTATACCTAGAGAAAATTTTGGACCAAAACTTGGAAGTCTGGCAATTCCCCTTCAGGCACCTCCTATATAAACTTACCTTCACGCCCCTGAGAAATCGTGTAATATTATCAATATGACCAATTCGATCTTGCCCAAATTCTGTAGTAAGTAAAGCTATACCTAGAGAAAGTTTTGGACCAAAACTTGGAAGTCTGGCAACTCCCCTTCAGGTACCTCCCATACAGAATTGCCATCCCGCCCCTTAGAAATCGTGTAATAATACCTGTATGCCCAACGCGATCTTGCCCAAATTCTGTATTTTGTAAAGCTTTTCTCTATTTATAAAGCTATAGCTAGACAAAGTTTTGGACAACTAACTAGGAAGTCTGGCAACTCCCCTTCTGGTACCTCCCATACAGATGTACCATCCCGCCCTTTAGAAATCGTGTAATAATACAAATATGACCAACGCGATCTTGCCCAATTTCTGTATTTAGTAAAGCTGTACCCAGAGAAAGTTTTGGACCAAAACTTGGAAGTCTGGCAACTCCCCTTCTGGTACCTCCCATAAAGATGTACCATCGCGCCCCTTAGAAATCGTGTAATAATACCAATATGCCCAACGCGATCATGCCATTTAGTGATGCTTCAGCTAGACAAAGTTTTGAAAGTCTGGCAATTTCCCTTCTGGTACATACAAATGTACCATCAGGCCGCTTATAAACCGTGTAATATTATCAATGTGACCAACGCGATCTTGCCCAAATTCTGTATTTAGTAAAGCTATAGCTAGACAAAGTTTTGGTCAACAACTTGGAAGTCTGGCAACTCCTCTTCTGGTACCTCATATACAAATGTACCACCAGGCCGCTTATAAACCGTGTAATATTATCAATATGACCAACGCGGTCTTGCCGAAATTCTGTATTTAGTAAAGCTATAGCTAGACAAAGTTTTGGACAACAACTTGGAAGTCTGGCAACTCCCCTACTGGTACCTCCCATACAGAATTGCCATCCCGCCCCTTAGAAATCGTGTAATAATACCTGTATGCCCAACGCGATCTTGCCCAAATTCTGTATTTTGTAAAGCTTTTCTCTATTTATAAAGCTAAATATAGATATAGCTAGACAAAGTTTTGGACAACTAACTAGGAAGTCTGGCAACTCCCCTTCTGGTACCTCCCATACAGATGTACCATCCCGCCCTTTAGAAATCGTGTAATAATACTAATATGCCCAACGCGAACTTGCCAAAATTCTGTATTTAGTAAACCTATAGCTAGACAAAGGTTTGTACAACATCTTGGAAGTCTGGCAACTCCCCTTCTGGTACCTCATATACAAATGTACCATCAGGCCGCTTATAAACCGTGTAATATTATCAATATGACCAACGCGATCTTGCCCAAATTCTGTATTTAGTAAAGCTATAGCTAGACAAAGTTTTGGAGAACAACTTGGAAGTCTGGCAACTCCCCTTCTGGTACCTCCCATACAGATGTACCATCGCGCCCTTTAGAAATCGTGTAATAATACTAATATGCCCAACGCGATCTTGCCAAAATTCTGTATTTAGTAAACCTATAGCTAGACAAAGGTTTGTACAACAACTTGGAAGTCTGGCAACTCCCCTTCTGGTACCTCATATACAAATGTACCACCAGGCCGCTTATAAACCGTGTAATATTATCAATATGACCAACGCGGTCTTGCCGAAATTCAGTATTTAGTAAAGCTATAGCTAGACAAAGTTTTGGACAACAACTTGGAAGTCTGGCAACTCCCCTTCTGGTACCTCCCATACAGATGTACCATCGCGCCCTTTAGAAATCGTGTAATAATACTAATATGCCCAACGCGATCTTGCCAAAATTCTGTATTTAGTAAACCTATAGCTAGACAAAGGTTTGTACAACAACTTGGAAGTCTGGCAACTCCCCTTCTGGTACCTCATATACAAATGTACCATCAGACCGCTTATAAACCGTGTAATATTATCAATATGACCAATTCGATCTTGCCCAAATTCTGTATTAAGTAAAGCTATACCTAGAGAAAATTTTGGACCAAAACTTGGAAGTCTGGCAATTCCCCTTCAGGCACCTCCTATATAAACTTACCTTCACGCCCCTGAGAAATCGTGTAATATTATCAATATGACCAATTCGATCTTGCCCAAATTCTGTAGTAAGTAAAGCTATACCTAGAGAAAGTTTTGGACCAAAACTTGGAAGTCTGGCAACTCCCCTTCAGGTACCTCCCATAGAAATGGACCATCAGGTCGCTTATAAACTGTGTTATAATATCAATATGACCAACGCGATCTTGCCCGAATTCGGTATTTGGTAAAGCTTCAGCTAGGCAAAGTTTTGGACAACAACTTGGAAGCCTGGCAACACCCCTTATGGTACCTCCTATACAAATGTACCATCCCACCCCTTATAAATCGTGTAATATTATCAATATGACCAATTCGATCTTGCCCAAATTCTGTATTAAGTAAAGCTATACCTAGAGAAAATTTTGGACCAAAACTTGGAAGTCTGGCAATTCCCCTTCAGGCACCTCCTATATAAACTTACCCAAGCGCCCCGGTAGGCGAGTTGGTAGCGTGCTTGCCTATCAGCGTGGGGGTTGTGGGTTCGATTCCCACCAGAGGCTTTGGTCTGTCGCTGCAAAAAAAAATCAAGCCAAATAGTCTTTGTCACTCGGTTTATCCTTGGACCCAAAATTAGAATATAAATTTACTTTGTATTGTAATTAAAATAAAATAAAAAAAAAAAAAAATAAACTTACCTTCACGCCCCTGAGAAATCGTGTAATATTATCAATATGACCAAAGCGATCTTGCCCAAATTCTGTATTTAGTAAAGCTTCAGCTTCATACAAATGTACCATCAGGCCGCTTATAAACCGTATATTATTATCAATATGACCAACGCGATCTTGCCCAAATTCTGTATTGAGTAAAGCTATGGCAGGAAAAAGTTTGGGACAAAAACTTGGAAGTCTGGCAACATCCCTTCTGGTACCTCCCATACAAATTTACCATCCCGCCCCCTAGAAATCGTGTAATTATATCAACGCGATCTTGCCCAAATTCAGTATTTAGTAAATCTATACCTAGAGAAAGTTTTGAACCAAAACTTGGAAGTCTGGCAACTCCCCTTCAGGTACCTCCCATAGAAATGGACCATCAGGTCGCTTATAAACTGTGTTATAATATCAATATGACCAACGCGATCTTGCCCGTAATCTGTATTTAGTAAAGCTATACCTAGAGAACTAGGTAGGGCAACTCCCCTTCTGGTACGTCCCATACAAATTTACATTCCCGCCCCTTCGAAATCTTGTGGTACCTCCCATACAGATGTACCTTCACGCAATTATAAACCGTGTAATATTATCAATATGACCATCGCGATCTTGCCCGTAATCTGTATTTAGTAAAGCTATACCTAGAGAACTAGGTAGGGCAACTCCCCTTCTGGTACGTCCCATACAAATTTACATTCCCGCCCCTTCGAAATCTTGTGGTACCTCCCATACAGATGTACCTTCACGCAATTATAAACCGTGTAATATTATCAATATGACCAAACGATCTTGCCCAAATTCTGTATTTAGTAAACCTATAGCTAGACAAAATGTTGGACAAAAACTTGGATATCTGGCATCTCCGCTTCTGGTACCTCCCATGCAATTGTACCATCAGACCGCTTATAAACCGTGTAATATTATCAATACGACCAACGCGATCTTGGCCAAAGCCTGTATTTAGTAATTCTATGGCTGGAAAATGTTTCGGACAAAGTTTTGAAAGTCTGGCAATTCCCCTTCTGGTACCACCCATACAAATGTACCATCAGGCCGCTTATAAACCGTGTAATTTTATCAATATGACCAACGCGATCTTGCCCAAATTCTGTATTTAGTAAAGCTATCCCTAGAGAAAGTTTTGGACCAAAACTTGGAAGTCTGGCAACTCCTCTTCTGGTACCTCATATACAAATGTACCATCACGCTTATAAATCGTGTAATTTTATTAATATGACCAACGCGATCTTGCCCAAATTCTGTATTTATAAAGCTATAGCTAGACAAAGTTTTGGACAACAACTTGGATATCTGGCAACTCCACTTCTGGTACCTCCCATGCATTTGTACCATCAGACCGCTTATAAACCGTGTTATATTATTAATACGACCAACGCGATCTTGCCCAAATTCTGTATTTAGTAAAGCTATAGCTAGACAATGTTTTGGACAACAAATTGGAAGTCTGGAAACTCCCCTTCTGGTACCTCATATACAAATGTACCATCAGGCCGCTTATAAACCGTGTAATATTATCAATATGACCAAAGCGAACTTGCCCAAATTCTGTATTTAGTAAAGCTATAGCTAGACAAAGTTTTGGACAACAATTTGGAAGTCTGGCAACTCCTCTTCTGGTACCTCATATACAAATGTACCATCAGGCCGCTTATAAACCGTGTAATATTATCAATATGAACAACGCGGTCTTGCCGAAATTCTGTATTTAGTAAAGCTATAGCTAGACAAAGTTTTGGACAACAACTTGGAAGTCTGGCAACTCTTCTTCTGGTACCTCATATACAAATGTACCATCAGGCCGCTTATAAACCGTGTAATATTATCAATACGACCAACGCCATCTTGGCCAAAGCCTGTATTTAGTAATTCTATGGCTGGAAAATGTTTCGGACAAAGTTTTGAAAGTCTGGCAATTCCCCTTCTGGTACCACCCATACAAATGTACCATCAGGCCGCTTATAAACCGTGTAATTTTATCAATATGACCAACGCGATCTTGCCCAAATTCTGTATTTAGTAAAGCTATCCCTAGAGAAAGTTTTGGACCAAAACTTGGAAGTCTGGCAACTCCTCTTCTGGTACCTCATATACAAATGTACCATCACGCTTATAAATCGTGTAATTTTATTAATATGACCAACGCGATCTTGCCCAAATTCTGTATTTATAAAGCTATAGCTAGACAAAGTTTTGGACAACAACTTGGATATCTGGCAACTCCACTTCTGGAACCTCCCATGCATTTGTACCATCAGACCGCTTATAAACCGTGTTATATTATTAATACGACCAACGCGATCTTGCCCAAATTCTGTATTTAGTAAAGCTATAGCTAGACAATGTTTTGGACAACAACTTGGAAGTCTGGAAACTCCCCTTCTGGTACCTCATATACAAATGTACCATCAGGCCGCTTATAAACCGTGTAATATTATCAATATGACCAAAGCGAACTTGCCCAAATTCTGTATTTAGTAAAGCTATAGCTAGACAAAGTTTTGGACAACAATTTGGAAGTCTGGCAACTCCTCTTCTGGTACCTCATATACAAATGTACCATCAGGCCGCTTATAAACCGTGTAATATTATCAATATGAACAACGCGGTCTTGCCGAAATTCTGTATTTAGTAAAGCTATAGCTAGACAAAGTTTTGGACAACAACTTGGAAGTCTGGCAACTCTTCTTCTGGTACCTCATATACAAATGTACCATCAGGCCGCTTATAAACCGAAATCGTGTAATAATACCAATATGCCCAACGCGATCATGCCAAAATTCTGTATTTAGTAAAGCTATAGCTAGACAGAGTTTTGGACAAAAACGTGGATATCTGGCAACTCACCTTCTTGTACCTCCCATGCACTAGTACCATCAGACCGCTTATAAACCGTGTAATATTATCAATATGACCAATTCGATCTTGCACAAATTCTGTATTAAGTAAAGCTATACCTAGAGAAAATTTTGGACCAAAACTTGGAAGTCTGGCAATTCCCCTTCAGGCTCCTCCTATATAAACTTACCTTCCCGCCCCTGAGAAATCGTGTAATATTATCAATATGACCAAAGCGATCTTGCCCAAATTCTGTATTTAGTAAAGCTATAGCTAGACAGAGTTTTGGACAAAAACTTGGATATCTGGCAACTCACCTTCTTGTACCTCCCATGCACTAGTACCATCAGACCGCTTATAAACCGTGTAATATTATCAATATGACCAATTCGATCTTGCCCAAATTCTGTATTAAGTAAAGCTATACCTAGAGAAAATTTTGGACCAAAACTTGGAAGTCTGGCAATTTCCCTACAGGCACCTCCTATATAAACTTACCTTCACGCCCCTGAGAAATCGTGTAATATTATCAATATGACCAATTCGATCTTGCCCAAATTCTGTAGTAAGTAAAGCTATACCTAGAGAAAGTTTTGGACCAAAACTTGGAAGTCTGGCTACTCCCCTTCATGCACCTCCTATACAAACTTACCTTCCCGCCCCTGAGAAATCGTGTAATATTATCAATATGACCAAAGCGATCTTGCCCAAATTCTGTATTTAGTAAAGCTATAGCTAGACAAAGTTTTGAAAGTCTGGCAATTCCCCTTCTGGTACCTCCCATAGAAATGTACCATCCCGCCCCTTATAAATCGTGTAATATTATCAATATGACCATCGCGATCTTGCCCAAATTCTGTATTTAGTAAAGCTTCAGCTTCATACAAATGTACCATCAGGCCGCTTATAAACCGTATATTATTAACAATATGACCAACGCGATCTTGCCCAAATTCTGTATTGAGTAAAGCTATGGCAGGAAAAATTTGGGACAAAAACTTGGAAGTCTGGCAACATCCCTTCTGGTACCTCCCATACAAATTTACCATCCCGCCCCCTAGAAATCGTGTAATTATATCAACGCGATCTTGCCCAAATTCAGTATTTAGTAAATCTATACCTAGAGAAAGTTTTGAACCAAAACTTGGAAGTCTGGCAACTCCCCTTCAGGTACCTCCCATAGAAATGGACCATCAGGTCGCTTATAAACCGTGTTATAATATCAATATGACCAACGCGATCTTGCCCGAATTCGGTATTTGGTAAAGCTTCAGCTAGGCAAAGTTTTGGACAACAACTTGGAAGTCTGGCAACACCCCTTATGGTACCTCCCATACAAATGTACCATCCCACCCCTTATAAATCGTGTAATATTATCAATATGACCATCGCGATCTTGCCCGTAATCTGTATTTAGTAAAGCTATACCTAGAGAAAGTTTTGGAATAAAACTTGGAACTCTGGCAACTCCCCTTCTGGTACGTCCCATACAAATTTACATTCCCGCCCCTTCGAAATCTTGTGGTACCTCCCATACAGATGTACCTTCACGCAATTATAAACCGTGTAATATTATCAATATGACCAAAGCGATCTTGCCCAAATTCTGTATTTAGTAACCCTATAGCTAGACAAAATTTTGGACAAAAACTTGGATATCTCGCATCTCCCCTTCTGGTACCTCCCATGCAATTGTACCATCAGACCGCTTATAAACCGTGTAATATTATCAATACGACCAACGCGATCTTGGCCAAAGCCTGTATTTAGTAATTCTATGGCTGGAAAATGTTTCGGACAAAGTTTTGAAAGTCTGGCAATTCCCCTTCTGGTACCACCCATACAAATGTACCATCAGGCCGCTTATAAACCGTGTAATTTTATCAATATGACCAACGCGATCTTGCCCAAATTCTGTATTTAGTAAAGCTATCCCTAGAGAAAGTTTTGGACCAAAACTTGGAAGTCTGGCAACTCCTCTTCTGGTACCTCATATACAAATGTACCATCACGCTTATAAATCGTGTAATTTTATTAATATGACCAACGCGATCTTGCCCAAATTCTGTATTTATAAAGCTATAGCTAGACAAAGTTTTGGACAACAACTTGGATATCTGGCAACTCCACTTCTGGTACCTCCCATGCATTTGTACCATCAGACCGCTTATAAACCGTGTTATATTATTAATACGACCAACGCGATCTTGCCCAAATTCAGTATTTAGTAAAGCTATAGCTAGACAATGTTTTGGACAACAACTTGGAAGTCTGGAAACTCCCCTTCTGGTACCTCATATACAAATGTACCATCAGGCCGCTTATAAACCGTGTAATATTATCAATATGACCAATTCGATCTTGCCCAAATTCTGTATTAAGTAAAGCTATACCTAGAGAAAATTTTGGACCAAAACTTGGAAGTCTGGCAATTTCCCTACAGGCACCTCCTATATAAACTTACCTTCACGCCCCTGAGAAATCGTGTAATATTATCAATATGACCAATTCGATCTTGCCCAAATTCTGTAGTAAGTAAAGCTATACCTAGAGAAAGTTTTGGACCAAAACTTGGAAGTCTGGCTACTCCCCTTCATGCACCTCCTATACAAACTTACCTTCCCGCCCCTGAGAAATCGTGTAATATTATCAATATGACCAAAGCGATCTTGCCCAAATTTTGTATTTAGTAAAGCTATAGCTAGACAAAGTTTTGAAAGTCTGGCAATTCCCCTTCTGGTACCTCCCATAGAAATGTACCATCCCGCCCCTTATAAATCGTGTAATATTATCAATATGACCATCGCGATCTTGCCCAAATTCTGTATTTAGTAAAGCTTCAGCTTCATACAAATGTACCATCAGGCCGCTTATAAACCGTATATTATTAACAATATGACCAACGCGATCTTGCCCAAATTCTGTATTGAGTAAAGCTATGGCAGGAAAAATTTGGGACAAAAACTTGGAAGTCTGGCAACATCCCTTCTGGTACCTCCCATACAAATTTACCATCCCGCCCCCTAGAAATCGTGTAATTATATCAACGCGATCTTGCCCAAATTCAGTATTTAGTAAATCTATACCTAGAGAAAGTTTTGAACCAAAACTTGGAAGTCTGGCAACTCCCCTTCAGGTACCTCCCATAGAAATGGACCATCAGGTCGCTTATAAACCGTGTTATAATATCAATATGACCAACGCGATCTTGCCCGAATTCGGTATTTGGTAAAGCTTCAGCTAGGCAAAGTTTTGGACAACAACTTGGAAGTCTGGCAACACCCCTTATGGTACCTCCCATACAAATGTACCATCCCACCCCTTATAAATCGTGTAATATTATCAATATGACCATCGCGATCTTGCCCGTAATCTGTATTTAGTAAAGCTATACCTAGAGAAAGTTTTGGAATAAAACTTGGAACTCTGGCAACTCCCCTTCTGGTACGTCCCATACAAATTTACATTCCCGCCCCTTCGAAATCTTGTGGTACCTCCCATACAGATGTACCTTCACGCAATTATAAACCGTGTAATATTATCAATATGACCAAAGCGATCTTGCCCAAATTCTGTATTTAGTAACCCTATAGCTAGACAAAATTTTGGACAAAAACTTGGATATCTCGCATCTCCCCTTCTGGTACCTCCCATGCAATTGTACCATCAGACCGCTTATAAACCGTGTAATATTATCAATACGACCAACGCGATCTTGGCCAAAGCCTGTATTTAGTAATTCTATGGCTGGAAAATGTTTCGGACAAAGTTTTGAAAGTCTGGCAATTCCCCTTCTGGTACCACCCATACAAATGTACCATCAGGCCGCTTATAAACCGTGTAATTTTATCAATATGACCAACGCGATCTTGCCCAAATTCTGTATTTAGTAAAGCTATCCCTAGAGAAAGTTTTGGACCAAAACTTGGAAGTCTGGCAACTCCTCTTCTGGTACCTCATATACAAATGTACCATCACGCTTATAAATCGTGTAATTTTATTAATATGACCAACGCGATCTTGCCCAAATTCTGTATTTATAAAGCTATAGCTAGACAAAGTTTTGGACAACAACTTGGATATCTGGCAACTCCACTTCTGGTACCTCCCATGCATTTGTACCATCAGACCGCTTATAAACCGTGTTATATTATTAATACGACCAACGCGATCTTGCCCAAATTCAGTATTTAGTAAAGCTATAGCTAGACAATGTTTTGGACAACAACTTGGAAGTCTGGAAACTCCCCTTCTGGTACCTCATACACAAATGTACCATCAGGCCGCTTATAAACCATGTAATATTATCAATTTGACCAAAGCGAACTTGCCCAAATTCTGTATTTAGTAAAGCTATAGCTAGACAAAGTTTTGGACAACAATTTGGAAGTCTGGCAACTCCTCTTCTGGTACCTCATATACAAATGTACCATCAGGCCGCTTATAAACCGTGTAATATTATCAATATGACCAACGCGGTCTTGCCGAAATTCTGTATTTAGTAAAGCTATAGCTAGACAAAGTTTTGGACAACAACTTGGAAGTCTGGCAACTCTTCTTCTGGTACCTCATATACAAATGTACCATCAGGCCGCTTATAAACCGTGTAATATTATCAATATGACCAACGCGGTCTTGCCGAAATTCTGTATTTAGTAAAGCTTCAACTAGACAAAGTTTTGAAAGTCGGCAATTCCCCTTCTGGTACCTCCCATACAAATGTACCATCAGGCCGCTTATAAACCGTGTAATATTATCAATATGACCAACGCGATATTACCCAAATTCTGAATTTAGTAAAGCTATACCTAGAGAAAGTTGTGGACCAACACTTGGAAATCTGGCAACTCCCCTTCTGGTATCTCCTATACAATTGTACCATCAGACCGCTTATAAACCGTGTAATATTGTCAATATGACCAACGCGATCTTGGCCAAATTCTGTATTTAGTATTCCAAGGCTGGAAATTTTTTCGGACAAAGTTTTGAAAGTCTGGCAATTCCCCTTCTGGTACCTCCCATACAAATGTACCATCAGGCCGCTTATAAACCGTGTAATATTATCAATATGACCAACGCGATATTGCCCAAATTCTGCATTTAGTAAAGCTTCAACTAGACAAAGTTTTAAAAGTCGGCAATTCCCCTTCTGGTACCTCCCATACAAATGTACCATCAGGCCGCTTATAAACCGTGTAATATTATCAATATGACCAACGCGATATTACCCAAATTCTGAATTTAGTAAAGCTATACCTAGAGAAAGTTGTGGACCAACACTTGGAAATCTGGCAACTCCCCTTCTGGTATCTCCTATACAATTGTACCATCAGACCGCTTATAAACCGTGTAATATTGTCAATATGACCAACGCGATCTTGGCCAAATTCTGTATTTAGTATTCCAAGGCTGGAAATTTTTTCGGACAAAGTTTTGAAAGTCTGGCAATTCCCCTTCTGGTACCTCCCATACAAATGTACCATCAGGCCGCTTATAAATCGTGTAATATTATCAATATAACCAACGCGATCTTGCCCAATTTCTGTATTGTGTAAAGCAATAGCTAGACAAAGGTTTGGACAACAACTTGGAAGTCTGGCAACTCCCCTTCTGGTACCTCAAATACAGATTTGCCATCCCGCCCCTTACAAATCGAGTAATAGTACCAATATGCCAAACGCGATCTTGCCCAAATTCTGAATTTAGTAAAGCTATACCTAGAGAAAGTTTTGGACCAAAACTTGGAAGTCTGGCAATTCCCCTTCTGGTACCACCCATACAAATGTACCATCAGGCCGTTTATAAACCGTGTAATATTATCAATATGACCAACGCGATATTGCCAAAATTCTGAATTTAGTAAAGCTATACCTAGAGAAATTTTGGACCAAAACTTGGAAGCTGGCAACTCCCCTTCTGGTATCTCCTATACAATTGTACCATCAGACCGCTTAGAAACCGTGTAATATTATCAATATGACCAACGCGATATTGCCCAAATTCTGAATTTAGTAAAGCTATACCTAGAGAAAGTTTTGGACCAAAACTTGGAAGTCTGGAAACTCCCCTTCTGGTATCTCCTATACAATTGTACCATCAGACCGCTTATAAACCGTGTAATATTATCAATATGACCAACGCGATCTTGCCCAAATTCTGTATTTAGTAAAGCTATAGCTAGACAAAGGTTTGGACAACAACTTGGAAGTCTGGCAACTCCCCTTCTGGTACCTCATATACAAATGTACCATTAGGCCGCTTATAAACCGTGTAATATTATCAATATGACCAACGCGATCTTGCCTAAATTCTGTATTTTGTAAATCTATGGCTGGAAAAAGTTTCGGACAAAAACTTGGAAGTCTGGCAACATTCCTTCTGGTACCTCCCATACAAATTTACCATCCCGCCCCCTAGAAATCGTGTAATTATATCAACGCGATCTTGCCCAAATTCAGTATTAAGTAAATCTATACCTAGAGATAGTTTTGGACCAAAACTTGGAAGTCTGGCATCTCCCCTTCAGGTACCTCCTATACAAACTTACCTTCCCGCCCCTGAGAAATCGTGTAATGTTATCAATATGACCAAAGCGATCTTGGCCAAATTCTGTATTTAGTAATTCTATGGCTGGAAAATTTTTCGGACAAAGTTTCGAAAGTCTGGCAATTCCCGTTCTGGTACCACCCATACAAATGTACCATCAGGCCGCTTATAAACCGTGTAATATTATCAATAATACCAACGCGATCTTGCCCAAATTCTGAATTTAGTAAAGCTATACCTAGAGAAAGTTTTGGACCAAAACTTGGAAGTCTGGCAACTCCCCTTCTGGTATCTTCTATTCAATTGTACCATCAGACCGCTTATAAACCGTGTAATATTGTCAATATGACCAACGCGATTTTGGCCAAATTCTGTATTTAGTAATTCTATGGCTGGAAAATTTTTCGGATAAAGTTTTGAAAGTCTGGCAATTCCCCTTCTGGTACCACCCATACAAATGTACCATCAGGCCGTTTATAAACCGTGTAATATTATCAATATGACCAACGCGATATTGCCAAAATTCTGAATTTAGTAAAGCTATACCTAGAGAAAGTTTTGGACCAAAACTTGGAAGTCTGGCAACTCCCCTTCTGGTATCTCCTATACAATTGTACCATCAGACCGCTTATAAACCGCGTAATATTATCAATATGACCAACGCGATATTGCCCAAATTCTGAATTTAGTAAAGCTATACCTAGAGAAAGTTTTGGACCAAAACTTGGAAGTCTGACAACTCCCCTTCTGGTAGCTCCTATACAATTCTACCATCAGACCGCTTATAAACCGTGTAATATTATCAATATGACCAACGCGATATTGCCCAAATTCTGAATTTAGTAAAGCTATACCTAGAGAAAGTTTTGGACCAAAACTTGGAAGTCTGGCAACTCCCCTTCTGGTATCTCCTATACAATTGTACCATCAGACCGCTTATAAACCGTGTAATATTATCAATATGACCAACGCGATATTGCCCAAATTCTGAATTTAGTAAAGCTATACCTAGAGAAAGTTTTGGACCAAAACTTGGAAGTCTGGCAACTCCACTTCTGGTATCTCCTATACAATTGTACCATCAGACCGCTTATAAACCGTGTAATATTATCAATATGACCAACGCGATATTGCCGAAATTCTGAATTTAGTAAAGCTATACCTAGAGAAAGTTTTGGACCAAAACTTGGAAGTCTGGCAACTCCCCTTCTGGTATATCCTATACAATTGTACCATCAGACAGCTTATAAACAGTGTAATATTATCAATATGACCAACGCGATCTTGCCCAAATTCTGTATTTAGTAAAGCTATAGCTAGACAAAGGTTTGGAAGTCTGGGAACTCCCCTTCTGGTACCTCATATACAAATGTACCATCAGGCCGCTTATAAACGGTGTAATATTGTCAATATGACCAACGCGATCTTGACCAAATCCTGTATTTAGTAAAGCTATGGCTAGACAAAGTTTTGGACAACAACTTGGAAGTCTGGCAACTCCCTTCGGGCACCTCCCATACAAATGCACCATCACGCCCCTTCGAAATCGTGTAATATTATCAATATGACCATCGCGATCTTGCCCAAATTCTGTATTTAGTAAAGCTTCAACTAGACAAAGTTTTGAAAGTCTGGCAATTCCCCTTCTGGTACCTCCCATACAAATGTACCATCAGGCCGCTTATAAACCGTGTAATATTATCAATATGACCAACGCGATATTGCCCAAATTCTGAATTTAGTAAAGCTATACCTAGAGAAAGTTTTGGACCAACACGTGGAAGTCTGGCAACTCCCCTTCTGGTATCTCCTGTACAATTGTACCATCAGACCGCTTATAAACCGTGTAATATTGTCAATATTACCAACGCGATCTTGGCCAAATTCTGTATTTAGTATTCCAAGGCTGAACAATTTTTCGGACAAAGTTTTGAAAGTCTGGCAATTCCTCTTCTGGTACCTCCCATACAAATGTACCATCAGGCCGCTTATAAATCGTGTAATATTATCAATATAACCAACGCGATCTTGCCCAATTTCTGTATTGAGTAAAGCAATAGCTAGACAAAGGTTTGGACAACAACTTGGAAGTCTGGCAACTCCCCTTCTGGTACCTCCAATACAGATTTGCCATCCCGCCCCTTAGAAATCGAGTAATAGTACCAGTATGCCAAACGCGATCTTGCCCAAATTCTGAATTTAGTAAAGCTATACCTAGAGAAAGTTTTGGACCAAAACTTGGAAGTCTGGCAACTCCCCTTCTGATATCTCCTATTCAATTGTACCATCAGACCGCTTATAAACCGTGTAATATTATCAATATGACCAACGCGATATTGCCCAAATTCTGAATTTAGTAAAGCTATGGCTGGAAAATTTTTCGGACAAACTTTTGAAAGTCTGGCAATTCCCCTTCTGGTACCACCCATACAAATGTACCATCAGGCTGTTTATAAACCGTGTAATATTATCAATATGACCAACGCGATATTGCCAAAATTCTGAATTTAGTAAAGCTATACCTAGAGAAAGTTTTGAACCAAAACTTGGAAGCTGGCAATTCCCCTTCTGGTATCTCCTATACATTGTACCATCAGACCGCTTATAAACCGTGTAATATTATCAATATGACCAACGCGATATTGCCCAAATTCTGAATTTAGTAAAGCTATACCTAGAGAAAGTTTTGGACCAAAACTTAGAAGTCTGGCAACTTCCCTTCTGGTATCTCCTATACAATTGTACCATCAGGCCGCTTATAAACCGTGTAATATTATCAATATGACCAACGCGATCTTGCCCAAATTCTGTATTTAGTAAAGCTATAGCTAGACAAAGGTTTGGACAACAACTTGGAAGTCTGGCAACTCCACTTCTGGTACCTCATATACAAATGTACCATTAGGCCGCTTATAAACCGTGTAATATTATCAATATGACCAACGCAGTCTTGGCCAAATTCTGTATTTAGTAATTCTATGGCTGGAAAAATTTTCGGACAAAGTTTTGAAAGTCTGGCAATTCCCTTCTGGTACCTCCCATACAAATGTACCATCAGGCCGCTTATAAACCGTGTAATATTATCAATATGACCAACGCGATATTGCCAAAATTCTGAATTTAGTAAAGCTATACCTAGAGAAAGTTTTGGACCAAAACTTGGAAGCTGGCAACTCCCCTTCTGGTATCTCCTATACAATTGTACCATCAGACCGCTTATAAACCGTGTAATATTATCAATATGACCAACGCGATATTGCCCAAATTCTGAATTTAGTAAAGCTATACCTAGAGAAAGTTTTGGACCAAAACTTGGAAGTCTGGCAACTCCCCTTCTGGTATCTCCTATACAATTGTACCATCAGACCGCTTATAAACCGTGTAATATTATCAATATGACCAACGCGATCTTGCCCAAATTCTGTATTTAGTAAAGCTATAGCTAGACAAAAGTTTGGACAACAACTTGGAAGTCTGGCAACTTCCCTTCTGGTACCTCATATACAAATGTACCATTAGGCCGCTTATAAACCGTGTAATATTATCAATATGACCAACGCGATCTTGCCTAAATTCTGTATTTTGTAAATCTATGGCTGGAAAAAGTTTCGGACAAAAACTTGGAAGTCTGGCAACATTCCTTCTGGTACCTCCCATACAAATTTACCATCCCGCCCCTAGAAATCGTGTAATTATATCAACGCGATCTTGCCCAAATTCAGTATTAAGTAAATCTATACCTAGAGATAGTTTTGGACCAAAACTTGGAAGTCTGGCAACTCCCCTTCAGGTACCTCCTATACAAACTTACCTTCCCGCCCCTGAGAAATCGTGTAATGTTATCAATATGACCAAAGCGATCTTGGCCAAATTCTGTATTTAGTAATTCTATGGCTGGAAAATTTTTCGGACAAAGTTTTGAAAGTCTGGCAATTCCCGTTCTGGTACCACCCATACAAATGTACCATCAGGACGCTTATAAACCGTGTAATATTTTCAAAAATACCAACGCGATCTTGCCCAAATTCTGAATTTAGTAAAGCTATACCTAGAGAAAGTTTTGGACCAAAACTTGAAAGTCTGGCAACTCCCCTTCTGGTATCTCCTATTCAATTGTACCATCAGACCGCTTATAAACCGTGTAATATTGTCAATATGACCAACGCGATCTTGGCCAAATTCTGTATTTAGTAATTCTATGGCTGGAAAATTTTTCGGATAAAGTTTTGAAAGTCTGGCAATTCCCCTTCTGGTACCACCCATACAAATGTACCATCAGGCCGTTTATAAACCGTGTAATATTATCAATATGACCAACGCGATATTGCCAAAATTCTGAATTTAGTAAAGCTATACCTAGAGAAAGTTTTGGACCAAAACTTGGAAGTCTGGCAACTCCCCTTCTGGTATCTCCTATACAATTGTACCATCAGACAGCTTATAAACCGTGTAATATTATCAATATGACCAACGCGATATTGCCCAAATTCTGAATTTAGTAAAGCTATACCTAGAGAAAGTTTTGGAGCAAAACTTGGAAGTCTGGCAACTCCCCTTCTGGTATCTCCTATACAATTGTACCATCAGACCGCTTATAAACCGTGTAATATTATCAATATGACCAACGCGATATTGCCCAAATTCTGAATTTAGTAAAGCTATACCTAGAGAAAGTTTTGGACCAAAACTTGGAAGTCTGGCAACTCCCCTTCTGGTATCTCCTATACAATTGTACCATCAGGCCGGTTATAAACCGTGTAATATTATCAATATGACCAACGCGATATTGCCCAAATTCTGAATTTAGTAAAGCTATACCTAGAGAAAGTTTTGTACCAAAACTTGGAAGTCTGGCAACTCCCCTTCTGGTATCTCCTATACAATTGTACCATCAGACCGCTTATAAACCGTGTAATATTATCAATATGACCAACGCGATATTGCCGAAATTCTGAATTTAGTAAAGCTATACCAAGAGAAAGTTTTGGACCAAAACTTGGAAGTCTGGCAACTCCCCTTCTGGTATCTCATATACAATTGTACCATCAGACAGCTTATAAACCGTGTAATATTATCAATATGACCAACGCGATCTTGGCCAAATTCTGTATTTAGTAAAGCTATAGCTAGACAAAGTTTTGAAAGTCGGCAATTCCCCTTCTGGTACCTCCCATACAAATGTACCATCAGGCCGCTTATAAACCGTGTAATATTATCAATATGACCAACGCGATATTGCGCAAATTCTGAATTTAGTAAAGCTATACCTAGAGAAAGTTTTGGACCAACACGTGGAAGTCTGACAACTCCCCTTCTGGTATCTCCTATACAATTGTACCATCAGTCCGCTTATAAACCGTGTAATATTGTCAATATAACCAACGCGATCTTGCCCAATTTCTGTATTGAGTAAAGCAATAGCTAGACAAAGGTTTGGACAACAACTTGGAAGTCTGGGAACTCCCCTTCTGGTACCTCATATACAAATGTACCACCAGGCCGCTTATAAACGGTGTAATATTGTCAATATGACCAACGCGATCTTGACCATATCCTGTATTTAGTAAAGCTATGGCTAGACAAAGTTTTGGACAACAACTTGGAAGTCTGGCAACTCCCTTCGGGCACCTCCCATACAAATGCACCATCACGCCCCTTCGAAATCGTGTAATATTATCAATATGACCATCGCGATCTTGCCCAAATTCTGTATTTAGTAAAGCTTCAACTAGACAAAGTTTTGAAAGTCGGCAATTCCCCTTCTGGTACCTCCCATACAAATGTACCATCAGGCCGCTTATAAACCGTGTAATATTATCAATATGACCAACGTGATATTGCGCAAATTCTGAATTTAGTAAAGCTATACCTAGAGAAAGTTTTGGACCAACACGTGGAAGTCTGACAACTCCCCTTCTGGTATCTCCTATACAATTGTACCATCAGTCCGCTTATAAACCGTGTAATATTGTCAATATGACCAACGCGATCTTGGCCAAATTCTGTATTTAGTATTCCAAGGCTGAAAAATTTTTCGGACAAAGTTTTGAAAGTCTGGCAATTCCCCTTCTGGTACCTCCCAGACAAATGTACCATCAGGCCGCTTATAAATCGTGTAATATTATCAATATAACCAACGCGATCTTGCCCAATTTCTGTATTGAGTAAAGCAATAGCTAGACAAAGGTTTGGACAACAACTTGGAAGTCTGGCAACTCCCCTTCTGGTACCTCCAATACAGATTTGCCATCCCGCCCCTTAGAAATCGAGTAATGGTACCAATATGCCATACGCGATCTTGCCCAAATTCTGAATTTAGTAAAGGTATACCTAGAGAAAGTTTTGGACCAAAACTTGGAAGTCTGGCAACTCCCCTTCTGGTATCTCCTATTCAATTGTACCATCAGACCGCTTATAAACCGTGTGATATTGTCAATATGACCAACGCGATATTGACCAAATTCTGAATTTAGTAAAGCTATACCTAGAGAAAGTTTTGAACCAAAACTTGGAAGTCTGGCAACTCCCCTTCTGGTATCTCCTATTCAATTGTACCATCAGACCGCTTATAAACCGTGTAATATTGTCAATATGACCAACGCGATCTTGGCCAAATTCTGTATTTAGTAATTTTATGGCTGGAAAATTATTCGGACAAACGTTTGAAAGTCTGGCAATTCCCCTTCTGGTACCACCCATACAAATGTACCATCAGGCCGTTTATAAACCGTGTAATATTATCAATATGACCAACGCGATATTGCCAAAATTCTGAATTTAGTAAAGCTATACCTAGAGAAAGTTTTGGACCAAAACTTGGAAGCTGGCAACTCCCCTTCTGGTATCTCCTATACATTGTACCATCAGACCGCTTATAAACCGTGTAATATTATCAATATGACCAACGCGATATTGCCCAAATTCTGAATTTAGTAAAGCTATACCTAGAGAAAGTTTTGGACCAAAACTTGGAAGTCTGGCAACTCCCCTTCTGGTATCTCCTATACAATTGTACCATCAGACCGCTTATAAACCGTGTAATATTATCAATATGACCAACGCGATCTTGCCCAAATTCTGTATTTAGTAAAGCTATAGCTAGACAAAGGTTTCGACAACAACTTGGAAGTCTGGCAACTCCCCTTCTGGTACCTCATATACAAATGTACCATTAGGCCGCTTATAAACCGTGTAATATTATCAATATGACCAACGCGATCCTGCCTAAATTCTGTATTTTGTAAATCTATGGCTGGAAAAAGTTTCGGACAAAAACTTGGAAGTCGGGCAACATTCATTCTGGTACCTCCCATACAAATTTACCATCCCGCCCCCTAGAAATCGTGTAATTATATCAACGCGATCTTGCCCAAATACAGTATTAAGTAAATCTATACCTAGGGATAGTTTTGGACCAAAACTTGGAAGTCTGGCAACTCCCCTTCGGGTACCTCCTATACAAACTTACCTTCCCGCCCCTGAGAAATCGTGTAATGTTATCAATATGACCAAAGCGATCTTGGCCAAATTCTGTATTTAGTAATTCTATGGCTGGAAAATTTTTCGGACAAAGTTTTGAAAGTCTGGCAATTCCCGTTCTGGTACCACCCATACAAATGTACCATCAGGCCGCTTATAAACCGTGTAATATTGTCAATATGACCAACGCGATCTAGACCAAATCCTGTATTTAGTAAAGCTTCAGCTAGACAAAGTTTTGAAAGTCGGCAATTCCCCTTCTGGTACCTCCCATACAAATGTACCATCATGCCGCTTATAAACCGTGTAATATTATCAATATAACCAACGCGATATTGCCCAAATTCTGAATTTAGTAAAGCTATACCTAGACAAAGTTTTGGACAACAACTTGGAAGTCTGGCAACTCCCCTTCGGGAACCTCCCATACAAATGCACCATCACGCCCCTTTTAAATCGTGTAATAGTATCAATATGACCATCGCGATCTTGCCCAAATTCTGTATTTAGTAAAGCTTCAGCTAGACAAAGTTTTGAAAGTCGGCAATTCCCCTTCTGGTACCTCCCATACAAATGTACCATCAGGCCGCTTATAAACCGTGTAATATTATCAATATAACCAACGCGATATTGCCCAAATTCTGAATTTAGTAAAGCTATACCTAGAGAAAGTTTTGGACCAAAACTTGGAAGTCTGGCAACTCCCCTTCTGGTATATCCTATACAATTGTACCATCAGACCGCTTATAAACCGTGTAATATTATCAATATGATCAACGCGATATTGCCCCAATTCTGAATTTAGTAAAGCTATACCTAGAGAAAGTTTTGGACCAAAACTTGGAAGTCTGGCAACTTCCCTTCTGGTATCTCCTATACAATTGTACCATCAGACCGCTTATAAACCGTGTAATATTATCAATATGACCAACGCGATCTGTATTTAGTAAAGCTAGACAAAGGTTTGGACAACAACTTGGAAGTCTGGCAACTCCCCTTCTGGTACCTCATATACAAATGAACCATTAGGCCGCTTATAAACCGTGTAATATTATCAATACGACCACCCGCTGGAGTTTGTCAGTCTCCTAACGGGCGCGTCCCCAGGTGGCGGATAGGGGAAGGGGGATGGACACACTGTTCCATCTCATCTATGGCTGACTTAGGGAGGATGGTTCTCTCTGCCCTAACTAAGGCTACCACAGGGGAGGTGGAGCAGTGTGCCCACCGCCTTAGGGAATCTCGTATTCCCCGCGGACCAAAACGGACTATGGGGGTGTTCCCCTAAACAAAAAAACAAAAATGAAGGAAACGAAAGAAGAATATAAAGTTACGGTGCAGGGATTAATAACCCCAGTACCGGCGGCAAGTGTTGATTTGCTCACTAGTCATGTGCCGTCGATATCCAGCGATAGTGAGCCACATAATCCTCCTACAGGTGTTGGTGCCTTGGCGCCTGTAGTCGCAGTAAATGCAACAAGCGCACTTTCAGCCACTGGCAAAAAAAAGGAGGAAGAAAAGGAGGACCAAAGGGGGAGTACTAACAGGACCCAGCCTTCAAGTACAGGTAGAGAATCCGATTCTGACTCCGAATCAAACGAAAACATTAATATTACTGTCTTAGCTAACTCCATAGATGACGAGGTCAGCAAGATGGTAGAAGAAGTAAACGACTGTATGGCACAGCTCTCGACAAAAAAGATGAAGCTATCAGGGGCACAACGACGTAAGTTGAAGAAGATGAACCGGGATAGCAAACAGGCTAAAGTGCAGGATGCTCAAAAGGAGCCATCTGAAACTCCTTCCACCTCCTTGGAAGCTGGAAAGAGGGTCAGATCTCCCGAAGAGCAGAACACTGCGAAACCGCCGAAAAAGAAAAAGAGCTCCCCGCTCTCAAGTAAATTGGTGAGACCAAGTCAAACCCCCCACAAAAGAGACACTAGTCTGTATCTTTGTGGAAAGGGCGACAACAAAGTCAATCCAACTACAAAGAGAGCGAGCGCAGCAACGGAGTCCTCCGAGAAGACTGGGGCACCCGAAAGGATATCCCGATCGACACGGAAGAGGAAGTTGACTGCTGAAAAAGTAAGAAGCCACC
This sequence comes from Hydrotaea cyrtoneurina, assembly GCA_958296145.1. Taxonomy (NCBI): domain Eukaryota; kingdom Metazoa; phylum Arthropoda; class Insecta; order Diptera; family Muscidae; genus Hydrotaea; species Hydrotaea cyrtoneurina. Next base: position 51,377,892 of record OY282517.1, read on the forward strand.
GTCATATGCTAAAGTAGCGCGGAAGCACAACAGAGACGAACTCTGCTACGCAGTGATCGATATCCGTTCAGCATCCGGCAAAATCCCCAAAGACCAGCACAACAAAGTTGAGGACCTGGTTAACAACCAAATTGTGGAGCATGCCCTAAACATCGAGGACGGGCCCCCAATTCAAATAATGAGCTGCGAGTTCAAAGGGGACATCTTGATGTTGAGGATGGCATCAACAGCTTGCGTAGAGACCCTCACTGAACTCGTGGATACGATCCCCTCTCCCTGGGAAGGCGCCAAGCTGAAACTGGTGAGGATGAGGGACATCCCTAAGCTCACTAAAGCGACCGTGTACGTCACAACAGAACGCATGCTCAAACTCTTTGGCCACCAGAATAAGGGACTGGACGTAAAGAGGTGGGAAGTCTTCCACAGGGAGAGCGACAGCAATGGCACTCTCCTTGTGGTGGGCTTGGATCAACTCTCCATGTCCAGCCTGGCCAAGACGAAGGGCATGGCTTTGTACGTGTCGAAAGCTGTCTTCTTCAAAATCGGTAAGGCCAGGGTCGGCGCTGAAGACCCTGAAAACGAGCCTACAGGACACAGAGACTGCGACGAAGAGAAGCGCCCAGCGCAGTATAAGAATGAAGAGGGAGCCGAATCCATCTCCGACTCCCAAGAAGCCCGTTTACTGGAGGACCTATGATTGAGGTCATCCAGATAAACCTCCATCGGAGCGAAACGGCAACAAACGCTTTGATGGAAAAGATAAATAAAGGTAAGACTCATATCGCTTTGATCCAGGAACCATGGACGATTCGAAACAAGGTTACTGGATTGAACCATGTCAACTACCAACTATTCTATGCAAATACGGGAACTAGACCAAGGACCTGTATCATATGCCACAAAAACTTATGTTATCTTTTCTCTCCAGAGTTGTCAACATCGGATGCAACAGTACTGAAACAGGGGAATGGAAACGTATACCTTGCGTCAGCATATCTGCCATTCGACTCACCGACATTACCACCTACGTCGGAACTACAACGCCTTGTGAGGAGAGCCAAACAAACAGGTAACGAAGTACTAGTAGGTTGCGATGCTAACTCTCACCACGTTGCGTGGGGTAGTACTAACATTAATAAACGGGGACAAGCCCTAGTAGAATTTTTGAATATTAACGACCTAATACCTCTTAACATAGGAAACACTGCTACCTTTGTTAATAAAATTAGGGAAAAAGTATTAGATATAACAATATGTTCAGAAAATCTTATAGACGAAATACAGGAGTGGAGGGTCTCTAGAGAACATTCCTTTTCTGACCATCGTTACATAAGATTTAAGATAGCAAGGCCACCGCCAAACCCAATAAACTTTCGAAATAAGGCCAAAACGAAATGGGCAAAATTCGCGAAGTTAATTAGAGAAAGACTAGGGCATGAAGAGTATGAGTGCCTAAGTGTTGAAGACATCGACGACAAGGTTGATAACATTACGGAGATTCTAGTGAAGTCATTCGAAGATAGCTGTCCACTTCGAGAAAGGAAATCAGCCCAAGAAAAACCCTGGATGACCGGGGAGATTCGCAACATTGGGAAAGAGGTCCGAAGACTTTTCAATAGGGCACGCCGTAAAAAATCTCCGGTATACTGGGACGACTACCATAGAAGACTCAGAGAATACAACAAAATTACAAGAACTGCAAAACGAAACTCCTGGAGGCTATTCTGCGAACAGGTGGATAGCGTTAACGATGTTTCAAAAATAAAAAAGTTCCTTTCAAAAACCCACACCCAAACCGAAACAATGGTAGATGATGTGGGTAGACGAATAGAATCAACTGAAGAAATGGTAAGACTTTTGATGAACACTCATTTTCCCCAAGGGATGGCGGGACACACAGAGATACCGATTCGTAGGGATAATGAAGTTCAACAAAGTTTTATCATTACAGACCATATGGTCAAAGAGGCCTTAAAGAGCTTCTCACCATTTAAGGCATCAGGACCTGATGGAATCTTTCCGGCACTACTACAGATGGAGGCTCACTACATGTCAACTCATCTAGCCGTTATTTTCACAGCATGCCTAAAATTCTCATACACGCCGAAAGCCTGGCAGGAGGCAAGAGTTGTTTTCATACCCAAACCAGGCAAGGCAAGTTATGCAACACCTAAGGCTTATCGACCAATAAGCCTAACATCTTTCTTACTCAAAACCATGGAGCGCATAGTGGATACCATGATCAAAAGTAAGATTCCAAGCGAAATGCTAAAATTTAAACAACATGCATACGTTAAAGGACGGTCAGTGGACACCGCCCTACACGAGGTAGTGCAAAACATAGAAGAATCCTTCAATGGGAAAATGTACACACTTGCGGTATGCATTGACATTGAAGGAGCGTTCAATAATGTACAGACCAACACACTAATTCAATCCTTAGAGCAGTTCGAGGTGGACCGGGCTCTCCGAGACTGGATAAGCCACATGCTAAGGAATAGATAGATTAACTGTGGGTCTCACGAAATACAAATAAGAGACAAAGTATCACAGGGAACACCACAAAGAGGTATTTTATCACCACTCCTATGGGTTACCACTATTAACAGTCTCCTGAGGATCCTAACTGACGAAGGACTTAAACCAGTCTGCTATGCAGACGACGTTATAATACTTCTGAGGGGCCAGAATCCAAACCAACTTTGCAGAAGGGCCGAAACTGCCCTAAAACTTGCATATGACTGGGCTCGACCAAGAGGTCTAAATGTAAACCCAGACAAAACTGAAATATGTCTGTTTACAAGGAAAACAAAGATTGGTCCATATATAGACCCATCTTTCCTTAACAAAACAATTTCAATATCAGACAAGGTTAAATACTTAGGTGTAATCTTGGACAGAAAACTAAATTGGAAGTACCACATGGAAGAACGAGCAAACAAAGCTCACAGATGCTGGTCTTTATGTAGAAGAGCTATAGGCTCAAAATGGGGCCTCAATCCAACGATGACACACTGGCTCTACAAAAGCGTAATTAGACCTGTTCTAACTTATGCATCAGTAGTATGGTGGACATCGATGGAAAAGAAGTGCAACATAAAAATATTACAAAAGGTCCAACGTATGTGTTGCCTAGGCATAAGCGGAGCAATGAGGCCCACATCTAATAGGGCTTTAGAGACTATCTTAAATGTCCCACCAATAGAAATACAGATTAAATATGAAGCCGCCCTCACAGCAATGAGACTCAAAGCAATGGGTGAATGGATCGAAACTGATCACAGGTCATATCATCAAAAAATAGTTGAGGTAGTCGAAGGGAATTTAACTGACATAACATCAGCACCCGATAGAATACCCGAAACGTCAATAGTTGTTGAGTGTGAGACCCTAATACCAGACAGACAATCTTGGATTGATGGAACCCTAGCGCAGACACCAACTGGAAACTGCGGTTATACAGACGGTTCGAAACTAGGGGAAAGGACGGGGCTGGGACTTTATATCGAAGAACCGGAGACCGAACTTTTATTCCGCCTACCAGACCATAACACGGTCCTACAGGCGGAAATCCGAGCAATCACAGAGTGTGTGACCTGGTTTAGCGCTAACACAAGACCAACCAACGTAAATATCTTTACAGATAGCCAATTGGCTATCAAGGCAATAACGACTAAAACGGTTAAATCAAGGACAGTTTTAGATTGTAAAATGGCCATTAACTCTTACTCCAGACATGGCACAATACGCCTCATATGGGTGCCTGGTCATCACGGGGTAAGAGGAAACGAGAAAGCCAATACCTTGGCTCAACGAGCCAGGGAGTTGCAAACAATAAATTTAGAGAACGCGAAACCATTCGGAGCTACGCGTTCTGAGCTAAAAAGATGGGCGGCAGACGCCCATATCACACTATGGAATAGTGAAACTATTGGGAAAACGACAAGAATCTTGTGGGGTGAACCAAACGAGGATAAAACCAAAACATTGCTGAAACTGAGCAAAACAGAAACTAGTAAGATCATGGGCATTCTAACAGGGCACATAGGCTTACAATCGCATCTACACAAAATAGGAGTTGTAGACAATAGCGTATGTAGGGCATGCGGAGAGGACGACGAAACTTTGGAGCATTTCCTCTGTCACTGCCCAGCGTTCGCAAACAATAGATCCCGTTTCTTGGGAAATGACACTTTAACAGACTTGACCCATCTCAGGGGCGCAGACTGGAAAACAATTAAAGATTATGTCAACAGTACAGAGTTCTTAAAATAACTTCTCAAGACCTTTTTTATGTACAGTTTAGAGCGCACAACAAGCCGAATACTGGCTTAGGTGTATGTCTAAGGACATGAGGCGGAGAAAAACCGCCTCCTCTTCTCAACCTAACCTAACCTATCAATACGACCAACGCGATCTTGCCTAAATTCTGTATTTTGTAAATCTATGGCTGGAAAAAGTGTCGGACAAAAACTTGGAAGTCTGGCAGCATCCCTTCTGGTACCTCCCATACAAATTTACCATCCCTCCCAAATTCAGTATTAAGTAAATCTATACCTAGAGAAAGTTTTGAACCAAAACTTGGAAGTCTGGCAACTCCCCTTCAGGTACCTCCTATACAAACTTACCTTCCCGGCCCTGAGAAATCGTGTAATGTTATCAATATGACCAAAGCGATCTTGCCCAAATTCTGTATTTAGTAAAGCTATGGCTGGAAACATTTTCGGACAAAGTTTTGAAAGTCTGGCAATTCCCCTTCTGGTACCAGCCATACAAATGTACCACTAGGCCGTTTATAAACCGTGTAATATTATCAATATGACCACCGCGATCTTGCCCAAATTCTGTATTTAGTAAAGCTTCAGCTAGACAAAGTTTTGGACAACAACTTGGAAGTCTGGCAACTCCCCTTCTGTTACCACCCATTCAAATGTACCATCCCGCCCCTTATAAATCGTGTAATTTTATCAATATGACCATCGCGATCTTGCCCAAATTCTGTATTTGGTAAAGCTATGGCTGGGAAAAGTTTCGGGCAAAAGGCTCACTACATGTCAACTCATCTAGCCGTTATTTTCACAGCATGCCTAAAATTCTCATACACGCCGAAAGCCTGGCAGGAGGCAAGAGTTGTTTTCATACCCAAACCAGGCAAGGCAAGTTATGCAACACCTAAGGCTTATCGACCAATAAGCCTAACATCTTTCTTACTCAAAACCATGGAGCGCATAGTGGATACCATGATCAAAAGTAAGATTCCAAGCGAAATGCTAAAATTTAAACAACATGCATACGTTAAAGGACGGTCAGTGGACACCGCCCTACACGAGGTAGTGCAAAACATAGAAGAATCCTTCAATGGGAAAATGTACACACTTGCGGTATGCATTGACATTGAAGGAGCGTTCAATAATGTACAGACCAACACACTAATTCAATCCTTAGAGCAGTTCGAGGTGGACCGGGCTCTCCGAGACTGGATAAGCCACATGCTAAGGAATAGATAGATTAACTGTGGGTCTCACGAAATACAAATAAGAGACAAAGTATCACAGGGAACACCACAAAGAGGTATTTTATCACCACTCCTATGGGTTACCACTATTAACAGTCTCCTGAGGATCCTAACTGACGAAGGACTTAAACCAGTCTGCTATGCAGACGACGTTATAATACTTCTGAGGGGCCAGAATCCAAACCAACTTTGCAGAAGGGCCGAAACTGCCCTAAAACTTGCATATGACTGGGCTCGACCAAGAGGTCTAAATGTAAACCCAGACAAAACTGAAATATGTCTGTTTACAAGGAAAACAAAGATTGGTCCATATATAGACCCATCTTTCCTTAACAAAACAATTTCAATATCAGACAAGGTTAAATACTTAGGTGTAATCTTGGACAGAAAACTAAATTGGAAGTACCACATGGAAGAACGAGCAAACAAAGCTCACAGATGCTGGTCTTTATGTAGAAGAGCTATAGGCTCAAAATGGGGCCTCAATCCAACGATGACACACTGGCTCTACAAAAGCGTAATTAGACCTGTTCTAACTTATGCATCAGTAGTATGGTGGACATCGATGGAAAAGAAGTGCAACATAAAAATATTACAAAAGGTCCAACGTATGTGTTGCCTAGGCATAAGCGGAGCAATGAGGCCCACATCTAATAGGGCTTTAGAGACTATCTTAAATGTCCCACCAATAGAAATACAGATTAAATATGAAGCCGCCCTCACAGCAATGAGACTCAAAGCAATGGGTGAATGGATCGAAACTGATCACAGGTCATATCATCAAAAAATAGTTGAGGTAGTCGAAGGGAATTTAACTGACATAACATCAGCACCCGATAGAATACCCGAAACGTCAATAGTTGTTGAGTGTGAGACCCTAATACCAGACAGACAATCTTGGATTGATGGAACCCTAGCGCAGACACCAACTGGAAACTGCGGTTATACAGACGGTTCGAAACTAGGGGAAAGGACGGGGCTGGGACTTTATATCGAAGAACCGGAGACCGAACTTTTATTCCGCCTACCAGACCATAACACGGTCCTACAGGCGGAAATCCGAGCAATCACAGAGTGTGTGACCTGGTTTAGCGCTAACACAAGACCAACCAACGTAAATATCTTTACAGATAGCCAATTGGCTATCAAGGCAATAACGACTAAAACGGTTAAATCAAGGACAGTTTTAGATTGTAAAATGGCCATTAACTCTTACTCCAGACATGGCACAATACGCCTCATATGGGTGCCTGGTCATCACGGGGTAAGAGGAAACGAGAAAGCCAATACCTTGGCTCAACGAGCCAGGGAGTTGCAAACAATAAATTTAGAGAACGCGAAACCATTCGGAGCTACGCGTTCTGAGCTAAAAAGATGGGCGGCAGACGCCCATATCACACTATGGAATAGTGAAACTATTGGGAAAACGACAAGAATCTTGTGGGGTGAACCAAACGAGGATAAAACCAAAACATTGCTGAAACTGAGCAAAACAGAAACTAGTAAGATCATGGGCATTCTAACAGGGCACATAGGCTTACAATCGCATCTACACAAAATAGGAGTTGTAGACAATAGCGTATGTAGGGCATGCGGAGAGGACGACGAAACTTTGGAGCATTTCCTCTGTCACTGCCCAGCGTTCGCAAACAATAGATCCCGTTTCTTGGGAAATGACACTTTAACAGACTTGACCCATCTCAGGGGCGCAGACTGGAAAACAATTAAAGATTATGTCAACAGTACAGAGTTCTTAAAATAACTTCTCAAGACCTTTTTTATGTACAGTTTAGAGCGCACAACAAGCCGAATACTGGCTTAGGTGTATGTCTAAGGACATGAGGCGGAGAAAAACCGCCTCCTCTTCTCAACCTAACCTAACCTATCAATACGACCAACGCGATCTTGCCTAAATTCTGTATTTTGTAAATCTATGGCTGGAAAAAGTGTCGGACAAAAACTTGGAAGTCTGGCAACATCCCTTCTGGTACCTCCCATACAAATTTACCATCCCTCCCAAATTCAGTATTAAGTAAATCTATACCTAGAGAAAGTTTTGAACCAAAACTTGGAAGTCTGGCAACTCCCCTTCAGGTACCTCCTATACAAACTTACCTTCCCGGCCCTGAGAAATCGTGTAATGTTATCAATATGACCAAAGCGATCTTGCCCAAATTCTGTATTTAGTAAAGCTATGGCTGGAAACATTTTCGGACAAAGTTTTGAAAGTCTGGCAATTCCCCTTCTGGTACCAGCCATACAAATGTACCACTAGGCCGTTTATAAACCGTGTAATATTATCAATATGACCACCGCGATCTTGCCCAAATTCTGTATTTAGTAAAGCTTCAGCTAGACAAAGTTTTGGACAACAACTTGGAAGTCTGGCAACTCCCCTTCTGTTACCACCCATTCAAATGTACCATCCCGCCCCTTATAAATCGTGTAATTTTATCAATATGACCATCGCGATCTTGCCCAAATTCTGTATTTGGTAAAGCTATGGCTGGGAAAAGTTTCGGGCAAAAACTTGGAAGTCTGGCAACATCCCTTCTGGTACCTCCCATACAAATTTACCATCCCTCCCAAATTCAGTATTAAGTAAATCTATACCTAGAGAAAGTTTTGAACCAAAACTTGGAAGTCTGGCAACTCCCCTTCAGGTACCTCCTATACAAACTTACCTTCCCGGCCCTGAGAAATCGTGTAATGTTATCAATATGACCAAAGCGATCTTGCCCAAATTCTGTATTTAGTAAAGCTATGGCTGGAAACATTTTCGGACAAAGTTTTGAAAGTCTGGCAATTCCCCTTCTGGTACCAGCCATACAAATGTACCACTAGGCCGTTTATAAACCGTGTAATATTATCAATATGACCACCGCGATCTTGCCCAAATTCTGTATTTAGTAAAGCTTCAGCTAGACAAAGTTTTGGACAACAACTTGGAAGTCTGGCAACTCCCCTTCTGTTACCACCCATTCAAATGTACCATCCCGCCCCTTATAAATCGTGTAATTTTATCAATATGACCACCGCGATCTTGCCCAAATTCTGTATTTAGTAAAGCTTCAGCTAGACAAAGTTTTGGACAACAACTTGGAAGTCTGGCAACTCCCCTTCTGTTACCACCCATTCAAATGTACCATCCCGCCCCTTATAAATCGTGTAATATTATCATTATGACCATCGCGATCTTGCCAAAATTCTGTATTGAGTAAAGCTATAGGTAGACAAGGTTTTGAAAGTCTGGCCCAAATTTTGTATTTAATAAATCTATAGCTAGACAAAGTTTTGGACAACAACTTGGATATCTGGCAACTCCCCTTCTGGTACCTCCCATAGAAATGTACCATCAGACCGCTTATAAACCGTGTAATATTATCAATATGACCAACGCGATCATGGCCAAATTCTGTATTGAGTAAAGCTATAGGTAGACAAAGTTTTGAAAGTCTGGCCCAAATTTTGTATTTAATAAATCCATAGCTAGACAAAGTTTTGGACAACAACTTGGAAGTCTGGCAACTCCTCTTCTGGTACCTCCCATACAGATGTACCATCCCGCCCCTTAGAAATCGTGTAATAATACCAATATGCCCAACGCGTTCTTGCCAAAATTCTGTATTTAGTAAAGCTTCAGCTTCAGACAAATGTACCATCAGGCCGCTTATAAACCGTGTAATATTATCAATATGACCATCGCGATCTTGCCCAAATTCTGTATTTAGTAAAGCTATAGCTAGACAAAGGTTTGGATCAAAACTTGGATATCTGGCAACTCCCCTTCTGGTACCTCCCATAGAAATGTACCATCAGACCGCTTATAAACCGTGTAATATTATCAATAATACCAACGCGATCTTCCCCAAATTCTGTATTTAGTAAAGCTGTAGCTAGACAAAGTTTTGGACAACAACTTGGAAGTCTGGCAACTCCTCTTCTGGTACCTCCCATACAGATGTACCATCCCGCCCCTTAGAAATCGTGTAATAATACCAATATGCCCAACGCGTTCTTGCCAAAATTCTGTATTTAATAAAGCTTCAGCTTCAGACAAATGTACCATCAGGCCGCTTATAAACCGTGTAATATTATCACTATGACCAACGCGATCTTGCCCAAATTCTGAATTGAGTAAAGCTATAGCTAGACAAAGTTTTGAAAGTCTGGCTATTCCCCTTCTGGTACCTCATATACAAATGTACCATCAGGCCGCTTATAAACCGTGTAATATTGTCAATATGACCAACGCGATCTAGACCAAATCCTGTATTTAGTAAAGCTATGGCTAGACACAGTTTTGGACAACAACTTGGAAGTCTGGCAACTCCCCTTCCGGAACCTCCCATACAAATGCACCATCACGCCCCTTTTAAATCGTGTAATATTATCAATATGACCATCGCGATCTTGCCCAAATTCTGTATTTTTTAAAGCTTTAGCTAGACAAAGTTTTGAAAGTCGGCAATTCCCCTTCGGGCACCTCCCATACAAATGCACCATCACGCCCCTTTGAAATCGCGTAATATTATTAATAAGACCATCGCGATCTTGGCCAAATTCTGTATTTAGTAATTGTATGGCTGGAAACATTTTCGGACAAAGTTTTGAAAGTCTGGCAATTTCCCTTCTGGTACCACCCATACAAATGTACCATCAGGCCGCTTAAAAATCGTGTAATATTATCAATACGACCAACGCGATCTTGCCCAAATTCTGTATTTAGTAAAGCTAAAGCTAGACAAAGGTTTGGACAACAACTTGGAAGTCTGGCAACTCCCCTTCTGGTACCTCCCATACAAATGTACCACTAGGCCGTTTATAAACCGTGTAATATTATCAATATGACCACCGCGATCTTGCCCAAATTCTGTATTTAGTAAAGCTTCAGCTAGACAAAGTTTTGGACAACAACTTGGAAGTCTGGCAACTCCCCTTCTGTTACCACCCATTCAAATGTACCATCCCGCCCCTTATAAATCGTGTAATTTTATCAATATGACCATCGCGATCTTGCCCAAATTCTGTATTTGGTAAAGCTATGGCTGGGAAAAGTTTCGGGCAAAAACTTGGAAGTCTGGCAACATCCCTTCGGGCACCTCCCATACAAATGCACCATCACGCCCCTTTGAAATCGCGTAATATTATTAATATGACCATCGCGATCTTGCCCAAATTCTGTATTTAGTAAAGCATCAGCTAGACAAAGTTTTGAAAGTCGGCAATTCCCCTTCTGGTACCATCCATGCAAATGTTCCACTATGCCGCTTAAAAATCGTGTAATATTATCAATATGACCAACGCGATCTTGGCCAAATTCTGTATTTAGTAATTCTATGGCTGGAAAATTTTTCGGACAAAGTTTTGAAAGTCTGGCAATTCCCCTTCTGGTACCACCCATACAAATGTACCATCAGGCCGCTTATAAATCGTGTAATATTATCAACTAGTAAGTTGTAATGCGCCTATGGCGCCCGTTAATTTGCTTGAGAAAGTATTTGTTACTTAATTTTAAAAAATTTTTAAAAAATATTTTGAGAAAACTATTTTGTAAAAAAAAATTTCGAAAAAAAATAAAATTTGTGGAAAAAAAATTTTTGCTGAAAAAAAAATTTTTTTTGAACAAAAAAATTTTGTTGAAAAAAAAAATTTTGTTGAAAAAAAAAAATGTTGTTGAAAAAATTTTTTTTAAAATATTATTTTTTTTATTATTAGTATTTATAGAATTATTATAGAACGCCTATTTAAATTCCTACGTACTGCGTGACAGAGTCAGTGAATCAGTGAATCAGGGAATCAGGGAATCAGTGTATCAGTGTATCAGTGAATCAGTGTCGAGGGTAAATATATATTAAGATATGACCAACGCGATCTTGCCCAAATTCTGTATTGAGTAAAGCTATAGCTAGACAAAGTTTTGGACCAAAACTTGGAAGTCTGGCAACTCCCATTCTGGTATCTCCTATTCAATTGTACCATCAGACCGCTTATAAACCGTGTAATATTATCAATATGACCAACGCGATCTTGCCCAAATTCTGTATTGAGTAAAGCTATAGCTAGACAAAGTTTTGGACAACAACTTGGAAGTCTGGCAACTCCCCTTCTGGTAACTCACATACAAATGTATCATTAGGCCGCTTATAAACCGTGTAATATTATCAATATGACCAACGCGATCTTGCCCAAATTCTGTATTGAGTAAAGCTATAGCTAGACAAAGGTTTGGACAACATCTTGGAAGTCTGGCAACTCCCCTTCTGGTACCTCACATACAAATGTACCATTAGGCCGCTTATAAATCGTGTAATATTATCAATATGACCAACGCGATCTTGCCCAAATTCTGTATTGAGTAAAGCTATAGCTAGACAAAGTTTTGGACAACAACTTGGAAGTCTGGCAACTCCCCTTCTGGTACCTCACATACAAATGTTCCACTATGCCGCTTAAAAATCGTGTAATATTATCAATATGACCAACGCGATCTTGGCCAAATTCTGTATTTAGTAATTCTATGGCTGGAAAATTTTTCGGACAAAGTTTTGAAAGTCTGGCAATTCCCCTTCTGGTACCACCCATACAAATGTACCATCAGGCCGCTTATAAATCGTGTAATATTATCAATATGACCAACGCGATCTTGCCCAAATTCTGTATTTAGTAAAGCTATAGCTAGACAAAGGTTTGGACAACATCTTGGAAGTCTGGCAACTCCCCTTCTGGTACCTCACATACAAATGTACCATTAGGCCGCTTATAAATCGTGTAATATTATCAATATGACCAACGCGATTTTGCCCAAATTCTGTATTGAGTAAAGCTATAGCTAGACAAAGTTTTGGACAACAACTTGGAAGTCTGGCAACTCCCCTTCTGGTACCTCACATACAAATGTATCATTAGGCCGCTTATAAACCGTGTAATATTATCAATATGACCAACGCGATCTTGCCCAAATTCTGTATTGAATAAAGCTATAGCTAGACAAAGTTTTGGACCAAAACTTGGAAGTCTGGCAACTCCCATTCTGGTATCTCCTATTCAATTGTACCATCAGACCGCTAATAAACCGTGTAATATTATCAAAATGACCAACGCGATCTTGCCCAAATTCTGTATTTAGTAAAGCTTTAGCTAGATAAAGGTTTGGCCAACAACTTGGAAGTCTGGCAACTCCCCTTCTGGTACCTCATATACAAGTGTACCATTAGGCCGCTTATAAATCGTGTAATATTATCAATACGACCTACGCGATCTTGCCCAAATTCTGTATTTAGTAAAGCTATAGCTAGACAAAGGTTTGGACAATAACTTGGAAGTCTGGCAACTCCCCTTCTGGTACCTCATATACAAATGTACCATTAGGCCGCTTATAAACCGTGTAATATTATCAATATGACCAACGCGATCTTGCCCAAATTGTGTATTTTGTAAAGCTATGGCTAGAAAAAGTTTCGGACAAAAACTTGGAAGTCTGGCAACATTCGTTCTGGTAACTGCCATACAAATTTACCATCCCGCCCCCTAGAAATCGTGTAATTATATCAACGCGATCTTGCCCAAATTTAGTATTAAGTAAATCTATACCTAGAGATAGTTTTGGACCAAAACTTGGAAGTCTGGCAACTCCCCTTCAGGTACCTTCTATACAAACTTACCTTCCCGCCCCTGAGAAATCGTGTAATAATACCAATATGCCCAACGCGATCTTGCCAAAATTCTGTATTTAGTAAAGCTTCAGCTTCAGACAAATGTACCATCAGGACGCTTATAAACCGTGTAATATTATCAATATGACCAACGCGATCTTGGCCAAATTCTGTATTTAGTAATTCTATGGCTGGAAAAATTTTCGGACAAAGTTTTGAAAGTCTGGCAATTCCCCTTCTGGTACCACCCATACAAATGTACCATCCCGCCCCTTATAAATCGTGTAATATTATTTATTTATTTATTTATACTATATTTTATAATCGTGTAATATTATTATTATGACCATCGCGATCTTGCCCAAATTCTGTATTGAGTAAAGCTATAGGTAGACAAAGTTTTGAAAGTCTGGCCCAAATTTTGTATTCAATAAATCTATAGCTAGACAAAGTTTTGGACAACAACTTGGAAGTTTGGCAACTCCCCTTCTGGTACCACCCATACAAATGTACCATCCCGCCCCTTATAAATCGTGTAATATTATTATTATGACCATCGCGATCTTACGCAAATTCTGTATTGAGTAATGCTATAGGTAGACAAAGTTTTGAAAGTCTGGCCCAAATTTTGTATTCAATAAATCTATAGCTAGACAAAGTTTTGGACAACAACTTGGATATCTGGCAACTCCCCTTCTGGTACCTCCCATAGAAATGACCATCAGACCGCTTATAAACCGTGTAATATTGTCAACGCGATCATGGCCAAATTCTGTATTTAGTAAAGCTGTAGGTAGACAAAGGTTTGGACAACATCTTGGAAGTCTGGCAACTCCCCTTCTGGTACCTCACATACAAATGTACCATTAGGCCGCTTATAAATCGTGTAATATTATCAATATGACCAACGCTATCTTGCCCAAATTCTGTATTGAGTAAAGCTATAGCTAGACAAAGTTTTGGACAACAACTTGGAAGTCTGGCAACTCCCCTTCTGGTACCTCCCATACAAATGTACCATCAGGCCGCTTATAAATCGTGTAATATTATCAATACGACCAACGCGATCTTGCCCAAATTCTGTATTTAGTAAAGCTATAGCTAGACAAAGGTTTGGACAACAACTTGGAAACTCCCCTTCTGGTACCTCCCATACAAATGTACCACTAGGCCGTTTATAAACCGTGTAATATTATCAATATGACCAACGCGATCTTGCCCAAATTCTGTATTTAGTAAAGCTTCAGCTAGACAAAGTTTTGGACAACAACTTGGAAGTCTGGCAATTCCCCTTCTGTTACCTCCCATACAAATGTACCATCCCGCCCCTTATAAATCGTGTAATATTATCAATATGACCAACGCGATCTTGGCCAAATTCTGTATTTAGTAATCGTATGGTTGGAAAAATTTTCGGACAAAGTTTTGAAAGTCTGGCAATTTCCCTTCTGGTACCACCCATACAAATGTACCATCAGGCCGCTTATAAATCGTGTAATATTATCAATACGACCAACGCGATCTTGCCCAAATTCTGTATTTAGTAAAGCTATAGCTAGACAAAGGTTTGGACAACAACTTGGAAGTCTGGCAACTCCCCTTCTGGTACCTCCCATACAAATGTACCACTAGGCCGTTTATAAACCGTGTAATATTATCAATATGACCATCGCGATCTTGGCCAAATTCTGTATTTAGTAAAGCATCAGCTAGACAAAGTTTTGAAAGTCGGCAATTCCCCTTCTGGTACCTTCCATGCAAATGTTCCACTATGCCGCTTAAAAATCGTGTAATATTATCAATATGACCAACGCGATCTTGGCCAAATTCTGTATTTTGTAAAGCTATGGCTGGGAAAAGTTTCGGGCAAAAACTTGGAAGTCTGGCAACATCCCTTCGGGCACCTCCCATACAAATGCACCATCACGCCCCTTTGAAATCGCGCAATATTATTAACTAGTAAGTTGTAAAAAAAATTTTGTTGAAAAAAAAAAAATTTTGTGGAAAAAAAAATTTTGTTGAAAAAAAAAATGTTGTTGAAAAAAAATTTTTCTTAAAAAAAAAATTTTTGTTGAAAAAAAATTTTTGTGGAAAAAAAAATTTGTTGAAAAAAAATTTTTTCTTGAAAAAAAAAATTTTTTGAAAAAAAAAAATTTGTAAAAAAAAAAATTTGTAAAAAAAAAAATTTTGGAAAAAAAAAAATTTGTGGAAAAAAAAATTTGTTGAAAAAAAATTTTGTTGAAAAAAAAATTTTTTCTTGAAAAAAAAATTTTTTTTGAAAAAAAAAAATTGGAAAAAAAATTTGTAAAAAAAAAAATATGTAAAAAAAAAAATTTTGGAAAAAAAAATATTGGTAAAAAAAAATTTGGGGAAAACAGAATTTCTGTACAAAAAAAAAATATTATTTTTTTTATTATTTATTATAGAATTATAGAATGCCTATTTAAATTCCTACGTACTGCGTGACAGAGTCAGTGAATCAGTGAACACAGTGAATCAGTGTCGAGGGTAAATATATATTAAGATATGACCATCGCGATCTTGCCCAAATTCTGTATTTAGTAAAGCATCAGCTAGACAAAGTTTTGAAAGTCGGCAATTCCCCTTCTGGTACCTTCCATGCAAATGTTCCACTATGCCGCTTAAAAATCGTGTAATATTATCAATATGACCAACGCGATCTTGGCCAAATTCTGTATTTAGTAATTCTATGGCTGGAAAATTTTTCGGACAAAGTTTTGAAAGTCTGGCAATTCCCCTTCTGGTACCACCCATACAAATGTACCATCAGGCCGCTTATAAATCGTGTAATATTATCAATACGACCAACGCGATCTTGCCCAAATTCTGTATTTAGTAAAGCTATAGCTAGACAAAGGTTTGGATCAAAACTTGGATATCTGGCAACTCCCCTTCTGGTACCTCCCATAGAAATGTACCATCAGACCGCTTATAAATCGTGTAATATTATCAATAATACCAACGCGATCTTACCCAAATTCTGTATTTAGTAAAGCTGTAGCTAGACAAAGTTTTGGACAACAACTTGGAAGTCTGGCAACTCCTCTTCTGGTACCTCCCATACAGATGTACCATCCCGCCCCTTAGAAATCGTGTAATAATACCAATATGCCCAACGCGTTCTTGCCAAAATTCTGTATTTAGTAAAGCTTCAGCTTCAGACAAATGTACCATCAGGCCGCTTATAAACCGTGTAATATTGTCAATATGACCAACGCGATCTATACCAAATCCTGTATTTAGTAAAGCTATGGCTAGACACAGTTTTGGACAACAACTTGGAAGTCTGGCAACTCCCCTTCCGGAACCTCCCATACAAATGCACCATCACGCCCCTTTTAAATCGTGTAATATTATCAATATGACCATCGCTATCTTGCCCAAATTCTGTATTTAGTAAAGCTTCAGCTAGACAAAGTTTTGAAAGTCGGCAATTCCCCTTCGGGCACCTCCCATACAAATGCACCATCACGCCCCTTTGAAATCGCGTAATATTATTAATATGACCATCGCGATATTGCCCAAATTATGTATTGAGTAAAGCTATAGCTAGACAAAGTTTTGGACAACAACTTGGAAGTCTGGCAACTCCCCTTCTGGTACCTCACATACAAATGTACCATTAGGCCGCTTATAAACCGTGTAATATTATCAATATGACCAACGCGATCTTGCTCAAATTCTGTATTGAGTAAAGCTATAGCTAGACAAAGTTTTGGACAACAACTTGGAAGTCTGGCAACTCCCCTTCTGGTACCTCACATACAAATGTACCATTAGGCCGCTTATAAACCGTGTAATATTATCAATATGACCAACGCGATCTTGCCCAAATTCTGTATTGAGTAAAGCTATAGCTAGACAAAGTTTTGGACCAAAACTTGGAAGTCTGGCAACTCCCATTCTGGTATCTCCTATTCAATTGTACCATCGGACCGCTTATAAACCGTGTAATATTATCAATATGACCAACGCGATCTTGGCCAAATTCTGTATTTAGTAATCGTATGGTTGGAAAAATTTTCGGACAAAGTTTTGAAAGTCTGGCAATTTCCCTTCTGGTACCACCCATACAAATGTACCATCAGGCCGCTTATAAATCGTGTAATATTATCAATACGACCAACGCGATCTTGCCCAAATTCTGTATTTAGTAAAGCTATAGCTAGACAAAGGTTTGGACAACAACTTGGAAGTCTGGCAACTCCCCTTCTGGTACCTCCCATACAAATGTACCACTAGGCCGTTTATAAACCGTGTAATATTATCAATATGACCAACGCGATCTTGCCCAAATTCTGTATTTAGTAAAGCTTCAGCTTCAGACAAATGTACCATCAGGCCGCTTATAAACCGTGTAATATTGTCAATATGACCATCGCGATCTTGCACAAATTCTGTATTTAGTAAAGCTTCAGCTAGACAAAGTTTTGAAAAAATTCCCCTTCTGGTACCTTCCATACAAATGTACCATCAGGCCGCTTATAAATCGTGTAATATTATCAATACGACCAACGCGATCTTGCCCAAATTCTGTATTTAGTAAAGCTTCAGCTAGACAAAGTTTTGGACAACAACTTGGAAGTCTGGCAACTCCCCTTCTGTTACCTCCCATTCAAATGTACCATCCCGCCCCTTATAAATCGTGTAATATTATCAATATGACCATCGCGATCTTGCCCAAATTCTGTATTTTGTAAAGCTATGTCTGGGAAAAGTTTCGGGCAAAAACTTGGAAGTCTGGCAACATCCCTTCGGGCACCTCCCATACAAATGCACCATCACGCCCCTTTGAAATCGCGTAATATTATTAATATGACCATCGCGATCTTGCCCAAATTCTGTATTTAGTAAAGCATCAGCTAGACAAAGTTTTGAAAGTCGGCAATTCCCCTTCTGGTACCTTCCATGCAAATGTTCCACTATGCCGCTTAAAAATCGTGTAATATTATCAATATGACCAACGCGATCTTGGCCAAATTCTGTATTTAGTAATTCTATGGCTGGAAATTTTTTCGGACAAAGTTTTGAAAGTCTGGCAATTCCCCTTCTGGTACCTCACATACAAATGTACCATTAGGCCGCTTATAAATCGTGTAATATTATCAATATGACCAACGCGATCTTGCCCAAATTCTGTATTGAGTAAAGCTATAGCTAGACAAAGTTTTGGACAACAACTTGGAAGTCTGGCAACTCCCCTTCTGGTACCTCATATACAAATGTACCATTAGGCCGCTTATAAACCGTGTAATATTATCTATATGACCAACGCGATCTTGCCCAAATTCTGTATTTTGTAAAGCTATGGCTGGAAAAAGTTTCGGACAAAAACTTGGAAGTCTGGCAACATTCGTTTTGGTAACTCCCATACAAATTTACCATCCCGCCCCCTAGAAATCGTGTAATTATATCAACGCGATCTTGCCCAAATTCAGTATTAAGTAAATCTATACCTAGAGATAGTTTTGGACCAAAACTTGGAAATCTGGCAACTCCCCTTCAGGTACCTCCTATACAATCTTACCTTCCTGCCCCTGAGAAATCTTGTAATAATACCAATATGCCCAACGCGATCTTGCCAAAATTCTGTATTTAGTAAAGCTTCAGCTTCAGACAAATGTACCATCAGGACGCTTATAAACCGTGTAATATTATCAATATTACCAACGCGATCTTGCCCAAATTCTGTATTTAGTAAAGCTATACCTGGATAAAGCTATAAGTTTGGACAAAAACTTGAAAGTCTGGCAACTCCACTTCTGGTGTAATATTATCAATATGACCATCGCGATCTTGCCCAAATTCTGTATTTAGTAAAGCTATACCTAGATAAAGTTTTGGACCAAAAGTTGGAAGTCTGCCGACTCCCCTTCTGGTACCTCCCATACAGATGTACCATCCCGCCTCTTAGAAATCGTGTAATAATACCAATATGCCCAACGCGATCTTGCCCATATTTTGTATTTAGTAGATCTTGCCCAAATTCTGTATTTAGTAAGGCTATAGCTAGACCAAGTTTTGAAAGTCTGGCAACTCCCCTTCTGGTACCACCCATACAAATGTAGGCCGTTTATAAACCGTGTAATATTATCAATATGACGAACGCGATCTTGCCCAAATTCTGTATTTAGTAAAGCTTCAGCTTCATACAAATGTACCATCAGGCCGCTTATAAACCGTGTAATAATATCAATATGACCAACGCGATCTTGCCCGAATTCGGTATTTGGTAAAGCTTCAGCTAGAAAAAGTTTTGGACAACAACTTGGAAGTCTGGCAACACCCCTTCTGGTACCTCCCATACAAATGTACCATCCCGCCCCTTTTAAACCGTGTAATATTATCAATATGACTAATGCGATCTTGCGTAAACTCTGTATTTAGTAACGCTATGGCTGGAAAAACTTCGGACAGATTCTTGGAAGTCTGTCAACAGACCGCTTATAAACCGTGTAATATTATCAATATGATCAACGCGATCATGGCCAAATTCTGTATTTAGTAAAGCTATAGCTAGACAAAGGTTTGGACAACAACTTGGAAGTCTGACAACTCCGCTTCGAGCCCCTCCCATACAAATGTACCATCCCGCCCCTTTTAAACCGTGTAATATTATCAATATGACCATCGCGATCTTGCCCAAATTCTGTATTTAGTAAAGCTAAGGCTAGAAAAAGTTTTGAATGTCTGGCAATTCCCCTTCTGGTACCACCCATACAAATGTAGGCCGTTTATAAACCGTGTAATATTATCAATATGACGAACGCGATCTTGCCCAAATTCTGTATTTAGTAAAGCTTCAGCTTCATACAAATGTACCATCAGGCCGCTTATAAACCGTGTAAAAATATCAATATGACCAACGCGATCTTGCCCGAATTCGGTATTTGGTAAAGCTTCAGCTAGAAAAAGTTTTGGACAACAACTTGGAAGTCTGGCAACACCCCTTCTGGTACCTCCCATACAAATGTACCATCCCACCCCTTATAAATCGTGTAAAATTATCAATATGACTAATGCGATCTTGCGTAAACTCTGTATTTAGTAACGCTATGGCTGGAAAAACTTCGGACAGATTCTTGGAAGTCTGTCAACAGACCGCTTATAAACCGTGTAATATCATCAATATGATCAACGCGATCATGGCCAAATTCTGTATTTAGTAAAGCTATAGCTAGACAAAGGTTTGGACAACAACTTGGAAGTCTGACAACTCCGCTTCGAGCCCCTCCCATACAAATGTACCATCCCGCCCCTTTTAAACCGTGTAATATTATCAATATGACCATCGCGATCTTGCCCAAATTCTGTATTTAGTAAAGCTAAGGCTAGAAAAAGTTTTGAATGTCTGGCAATTCCCCTTCTGGTACCACCCATACAAATGTAGGCCGTTTATAAACCGTGTAATATTATCAATATGACGAACGCGATCTTGCCCAAATTCTGTATTTAGTAAAGCTTCAGCTTCATACAAATGTACCATCAGGCCGCTTATAAACCGTGTAAAAATATCAATATGACCAACGCGATCTTGCCCGAATTCGGTATTTGGTAAAGCTTCAGCTAGAAAAAGTTTTGGACAACAACTTGGAAGTCTGGCAACACCCCTTCTGGTACCACCCATACAAATGTACCATCCCACCCCTTATAAATCGTGTAAAATTATCAATATGACCATCGCGATCTTGCCCAAATTCTGTATTTAGTAAAGCTAAGGCTAGAAAAAGTTTTGAATGTCTGGCAATTCCCCTTCTGGTACCACCCATACAAATGTAGGCCGTTTATAAACCGTGTAATATTATCAATATGACGAACGCGATCTTGCCCAAATTCTGTATTTAGTAAATCTTCAGCTTCATACAAATGTACCATCAGGCCGCTTATAAACCGTGTAAAAATATCAATATGACCAACGCGATCTTGCCCGAATTCGGTATTTGGTAAAGCTTCAGCTAGAGAAAGTTTTGGACCAAAACTCGGAAGTCTCGCAACTCCCCTTCTTGTATCTCTTATACAATTGTACCATCAGACCGCTTATAAACCGTGTAATATTATCAATATGACCAACGCGATCTTGGCCAAATTCTGTATTTAGTAATTCTATGGCTGGAAAAATTTTCGGACAAAGTTTTGAAAGTCTGGCAATTCCCCTTCTGGTACCACCCATACAAATTTACCATCAGGCCGCTTATAAATCGTGTAATATTATCAATATGACCAACGCGATCTTGCCCATATTCTGTATTTATTAAAGCTATAGAAAGACAAAGTTTTGGACAGCAACTTGGAAGTCTGGCAACTCCCCTTCTGGTACCTCCAATACAGATTTGCCATCCCGGCCTTTAGAAATCGAGTAATAGTACCAGTATGCCAAACGCGATCTTGCCCAAATTCTGTAATTTGTAAAGCTATGGCTGGAAAAAATTTCGGACAAAATCTTGGAAGTCTGGCAACATTCCTTATTGTACCTCCCATACAAATTTACCATCCCGCCCCCTAGAAATCGTGTAATTATATCAACGCGATCTTGCCCAAATTCAGTATTAAGTAAATCTATACCTAGAGATAGTTTTGGACCAAAACTTGGAAATCTGGCAACTCCCCTTCAGGTACCTCCTATACAATCTTACCTTCCTGTCCCTGAGAAATCTTGTAATAATACCAATATGCCCAACGCGATCTTGCCAAAATTCTGTATTTAGTAAAGCTTCAGCTTCAGACAAATGTACCATCAGGACGCTTATAAACCGTGTAATATTATCAATATTACCAACGCGATCTTGCCCAAATTCTGTATTTAGTAAAGCTATACCTGGATAAAGCTATAAGTTTGGACAAAAACTTGAAAGTCTGGCAACTCCCCTTCTGGTGTAATATTATCAATATGACCATCGCGATCTTGCCCAAATTCTGTATTTAGTAAAGCTATACCTAGATAAAGTTTTGGACCAAAAGTTGGAAGTCTGCCGACTCCCCTTCTGGTACCTCCCATACAGATGTACCATCCCGCCTCTTAGAAATCGTGTAATAATACCAATATGCCCAACGCGATCTTGCCCATATTTTGTATTTAGTAGATCTTGCCCAAATTCTGTATTTAGTAAGGCTATAGCTAGACCAAGTTTTGAAAGTCTGGCAACTCCCCTTCTGGTACCACCCATACAAATGTAGGCCGTTTATAAACCGTGTAATATTATCAATATGACGAACGCGATCTTGCCCAAATTCTGTATTTAGTAAAGCTTCAGCTTCATACAAATGTACCATCAGGCCGCTTATAAACCGTGTAATAATATCAATATGACCAACGCGATCTTGCCCGAATTCGGTATTTGGTAAAGCTTCAGCTAGAAAAAGTTTTGGACAACAACTTGGAAGTCTGGCAACACCCCTTCTGGTACCTCCCATACAAATGTACCATCCCGCCCCTTTTAAACCGTGTAATATTATCAATATGACTAATGCGATCTTGCGTAAACTCTGTATTTAGTAACGCTATGGCTGGAAAAACTTCGGACAGATTCTTGGAAGTCTGTCAACAGACCGCTTATAAACCGTGTAATATTATCAATATGATCAACGCGATCATGGCCAAATTCTGTATTTAGTAAAGCTATAGCTAGACAAAGGTTTGGACAACAACTTGGAAGTCTGACAACTCCGCTTCGAGCCCCTCCCATACAAATGTACCATCCCGCCCCTTTTAAACCGTGTAATATTATCAATATGACCATCGCGATCTTGCCCAAATTCTGTATTTAGTAAAGCTAAGGCTAGAAAAAGTTTTGAATGTCTGGCAATTCCCCTTCTGGTACCACCCATACAAATGTAGGCCGTTTATAAACCGTGTAATATTATCAATATGACGAACGCGATCTTGCCCAAATTCTGTATTTAGTAAAGCTTCAGCTTCATACAAATGTACCATCAGGCCGCTTATAAACCGTGTAAAAATATCAATATGACCAACGCGATCTTGCCCGAATTCGGTATTTGGTAAAGCTTCAGCTAGAAAAAGTTTTGGACAACAACTTGGTAGTCTGGCAACACCCCTTCTGGTACCTCCCATACAAATGTACCATCCCACCCCTTATAAATCGTGTAAAATTATCAATATGACTAATGCGATCTTGCGTAAACTCTGTATTTAGTAACGCTATGGCTGGAAAAACTTCGGACAGATTCTTGGAAGTCTGTCAACAGACCGCTTATAAACCATGTAATATCATCAATATGATCAACGCGATCATGGCCAAATTCTGTATTTAGTAAAGCTATAGCTAGACAAAGGTTTGGACAACAACTTGGAAGTCTGACAACTCCGCTTCGAGCCCCTCCCATACAAATGTACCATCCCGCCCCTTTTAAACCGTGTAATATTATCAATATGACCATCGCGATCTTGCCCAAATTCTGTATTTAGTAAAGCTAAGGCTAGAAAAAGTTTTGAATGTCTGGCAATTCCCCTTCTGGTACCACCCATACAAATGTAGGCCGTTTATAAACCGTGTAATATTATCAATATGACGAACGCGATCTTGCCCAAATTCTGTATTTAGTAAAGCTTCAGCTTCATACAAATGTACCATCAGGCCGCTTATAAACCGTGTAAAAATATCAATATGACCAACGCGATCTTGCCCGAATTCGGTATTTGGTAAAGCTTCAGCTAGAAAAAGTTTTGGACAACAACTTGGAAGTCTGGCAACACCCCTTCTGGTACCTCCCATACAAATGTACCATCCCACCCCTTATAAATCGTGTAAAATTATCAATATGACCATCGCGATCTTGCCCAAATTCTGTATTTAGTAAAGCTAAGGCTAGAAAAAGTTTTGAATGTCTGGCAATTCCCCTTCTGGTACCACCCATACAAATGTAGGCCGTTTATAAACCGTGTAATATTATCAATATGACGAACGCGATCTTGCCCAAATTCTGTATTTAGTAAAGCTTCAGCTTCATACAAATGTACCATCAGGACGCTTATAAACCGTGTAAAAATATCAATATGACCAACGCGATCTTGCCCGAATTCGGTATTTGGTAAAGCTTCAGCTAGAGAAAGTTTTGGACCAAAACTCGGAAGTCTCGCAACTCCCCTTCTTGTATCTCTTATACAATTGTACCATCAGACCGCTTATAAACCGTGTAATATTATCAATATGACCAACGCGATCTTGGCCAAATTCTGTATTTAGTAATTCTATGGCTGGAAAAATTTTCGGACAAAGTTTTGAAAGTCTGGCAATTCCCCTTCTGGTACCACCCATACAAATTTACCATCAGGCCGCTTATAAATCGTGTAATATTATCAATATGACCAACGCGATCTTGCCCATATTCTGTATTTATTAAAGCTATAGAAAGACAAAGTTTTGGACAGCAACTTGGAAGTCTGGCAACTCCCCTTCTGGTACCTCCAATACAGATTTGCCATCCCGGCCTTTAGAAATCGAGTAATAGTACCAGTATGCCAAACGCGATCTTGCCCAAATTCTGTAATTTGTAAAGCTATGGCTGGAAAAAATTTCGGACAAAATCTTGGAAGTCTGGCAACATTCCTTATTGTACCTCCCATACAAATTTACCATCCCGCCCCCTAGAAATCGTGTAATTATATCAACGCGATCTTGCCCAAATTCTGTATTAAGTAAATCTATACCTAGAGATAGTTTTGGACTAAAACTTGGAAGTGTGGCAACTCCCCTTCAGGTACCTCCTATACAAACTTACCTTCCCGCCCCTGAGAAATCGTGTAATGTTATCAATATGACCAAAGCGATCTTGCCCAAATTCTGTATTTAGAGCTTCAGCTAGACAAAGTTTTGAAAGTCGGCAATTCCCCTTCTGGTACTTCCCATACAAATGTACCATCAGGTCGCTTATAAACCGTGTAATATTATCAATATGACCAACGCGATATTGCTTAAATTCTGAATTTAGTAAAGCGGCCTGATGGTACAGATGTATATGAGGTACCAGAAGGGGAATTGCCAGACTTTCAAAACTTTGTCTAGCTATAGCTTTACTAAATACAGAATATGGGCAAGATTTACTAAATACAAAATATGGGCAAGGTCGCGTTGGGCATACTGGTAATATTACACGAATTCTAAGGTGCGGGATGGTACATTTGTATGGGAGGTACCAGAAGGGGTGTTGCCAGACTTCCAAGTATTTGTCCGACATTTTTCCAGCCATAGATTTACTAAATACAGATTTTAGGCTAGATCGCATTGGTCATATTGATAATATTACACGGTTTATACGGGGCGGGATGATACATTTGTATGCGAGGTACCAGAGGGGAAGTTACCAGACTTCCAAGTTTTGGTCCAAACCTTTGTCTAGCTATAGATTTACTAAATACAAATTCCGGCAAGATCGAGTTGGTCATATTCTTAATATTACACTTTTTATAAGCGAACTGATGGTACATTTGTATGGGAGGTACCAGAAGGGGAATTGCCATACATTCAAAACTTTGTCTAGCTATAGCTTTACTAAATACAGAATATGGGCAAGATTTACTAAATACAAAGTATGGGCAAGGTCGCGTTGGGCATATTGGTATTATTACACGATTTCTAAGGGGCGGGATGGTACATTTGTATTTACTAAATATAGAATTTGGGCAAGATCGCGTTGGTCATATTGATAATATTACACGGTTTATAAGGGTGCGGGATGGTTCGTTTGTATGGGAGGTACCAGAAGGGAAGTTGCCAGACTTCCACGTTTTGGTCCAAAACTTTCTCTAGGTATAGCTTTACTTAATACAGAATTTTGGCAAGATCGCGTTGGTCGTATTGATGGTATATTTGTATGGGAGTTACCAGAAGGGGTGTTGCCAGACATCCAAGTATCTCTCCGAACCAACCATAGCTTTACAGAATACAGAATTTGGGCAAGATCGCATTGGTCATACTGATAATATTACACGGTTTATATGCGGCCTGATGGTACAGATGTATATGAGGTACCAGAAGGGGAGTTGCCAGACTTCCGAGTTGTTATCCAAAAGTTTGTCTAGCTATAGCTCTACTAAATACAGAATTTGGGTAAGATCGCGTTGGTCATATTCATAATATTACACTTTTTATAAGCGAACTGATGGTACACTTATATGGGAGGTACCAGAAGGGGAATTGCCAGACTTTCAAAACTTTGTCTAGCTGAAGCCTTACTAATACCGAATTTGGGCAAGATCGCATTGGTCATACTGATAATATTACACGGATTATATGCGGCCTGATGGTACAGATGTATATGAGGCACCAGAAGGGGAGTTGCCAGACTTCCGAGTTGTTATCCAAAACTTTGTCTAGCTATAGCTCTACTAAATACAGAATTTGGGTAAGATCGCGTTGGTCATATTCATAATATTACACTTTTTATAAGCGAACTAAAGGTACATTTGTATGGGAGGTACCAGAAGGGGAATTGCCAGACTTTCAAAACTTTGTCTAGCTGAAGCCTTACTAATACCGAATTTGGGCAAGATCGCGTTGGTCAATTGATAATTTTATACGAATTCTAAGGTGCGGGATGGAAATTTGTATGGGAGGTACAAGAAGGGGTGTTGCCAGACTTCCAAGTATTTTTCCAGCCATAAGTGTTCTAAATGCAGATTTTAGGCTAGATCGCATTGGTCATATTGATAATATTACACGGTTTATACGGGGCGGGATGATACATTTGTATGCGAGGTACCAGAGGGGAAGTTACCAGACTTCCAAGTTTTGGCCCAAAACTTTGTCTAGCTATAGATGTACTAAATACAAATTTCGGCAAGATCGAGTTGGAAATATTTATAATATTATACGAATTCTAAGGTTTACTAAATACAGAATTTGGGCAAGATCGCGTTGGTCACATTGATAATATTATACGAATTCTATGGTGCGGGATGGAAATTTGTATGGTAGGTACCAGAAGGGGTGTTGCCAGACTTCCAAGTATTTTTCCGACATTTTTCCAGCCAAAGTGTACTAAATGCAGATTTTAGGCTAGATCGCATTGGTCATATTGATAATATTACACGGTTTATACGGGGCGGGATGATACATTTGTATGCGAGGTACCAGAGGGGAAGTTACCAGACTTCCGAGTTTTGGTCCAAAACTTTGTCTAGCTATAGATTTACTAAATACAAATTTCGGCAAGATCGAGTTGGTCATATTCATAATATTACACTTTTTATAAGCGAACTGATTGTACATTTGTATGGGAGGTACCAGAAGGGGAATTGCCAGACATTCAAAACTTTGTCTAGCTATAGCTTTACTAAATACAGAATATGGGCAAGATTTACTAAATACAAAGTATGGGCAAGGTCGCGTTGGGCATATTGGTATTATTACACGATTTCTAAGGGGCGGGATGGTACATTTGTATTTACTAAATATAGAATTTGGGCAAGATCGCGTTGGTCATATTGATAATATTACACGGTTTATAAGGGTGCGGGATGGTTCGTTTGTATGGGAGGTACCAGAAGGGAAGTTGCTAGACTTCCACGTTTTGGTCCAAAACTTTCTCTAGGTATAGCTTTGCTTAATACAGAATTTTGGCAAGATCGCGTTGGTCGTATTGATGGTATATTTGTATGGGAGTTACCAGAAGGGGTGTTGCCAGACATCCAAGTATCTCTCCGAACCAACCATAGCTTTACAGAATACAGAATTTGGGCAAGATCGCGTTGGGCATATTGGTACTATTACACGATTTCTACGGGGCGGGATGGTACATTTGTATTTACTAAATATAGAATTTGGGCAAGATCGCGTTGGTCATATTCATAATATTACACTTTTTATAAGCGAACTGATGGTACATTTGTATGGGAGGTACCAGAAGGGGAATTGCCAGACTTTCAAAACTTTGTCTAGCTGAAGCCTTACTAATACCGAATTTGGGCTAGATCGCATTGGCCATACTGATAATATTACACGGTTTATATGCGGCCTGATGGTACAGATGTATATGAGGTACCAGAAGGCGAGTTGCCAGACTTCCGAGTTGTTGTCCAAAACTTTGTCTAGCTATAGATTTACTAAATACAAATTTCGGCAAGATCGAGTTGGTCACATTCATAATATTACACTTTTTATAAGCGAACTGATGGTACATTTGTATGGGAGTTACCAGAAGGGGCATTGCCAGACTTTCAAAACTTTGTCTAGCTATAGCTTTACTAAATACAAAATATGGGCAAGATTTACTAAATACAAAATATGGGCAAGGTCGCGTTGGGCATACTGGTAATATTACACGACTTCTAAGGTGCGGGATGGTACATTTGTCTGGGAGGTACCAGAAGGGGTGTTGCCAGACTTCCAAGTATTTTCCGACATTTTTCCAGCCATAAGTGAACTAAATGCAGATTTTAGGCTAGATCGCATTGGTCATATTGATAATATTACACGGTTTATACGGGGCGGGATGATACATTTGTATGCGAGGTACCAGAGGGGAAGTTACCAGACTTCCAAGTTTTGGTCCAAAACTTTGTCTAGCTATAGATTTACTAAATACAAATTTCGGCAAGATCGAGTTGGTCATATTGATAATATTATACGAATTCTAAGGTTTACTAAATACAGAATTTGGGCAAGATCGCGTTGGTCACATTGATAATATTATACGAATTCTAAGGTGCGGGATGGAAATTTGTATGGGAGGTACCAGAAGGGATGTTGCCAGACTTCCAAGTATTTTCCAGCCATAAGTGTACTAAATGCAGATTTTAGGCTAGATCGCATTAGTCATATTGATAATATTACACGGTTTATACGGGGCGGGATGATACATTTGTATGCGAGGTACCAGAGGGGAAGTTACCAGACTTCCAAGTTTTGGTCCAAAACTTTGTCTAGCTATAGATTTACTAAATACAAATTTCGGCAAGATCGAGTTGGTCATATTCATAATATTACACTTTTTGAATTTGAATTTGAATTTTATTTCCATTTTGTAATTTAAAGCCTGACGGCCAATTAGAACAAATTACAATATGCAACATATTAAGTAGAACTACCAACATATTTGTAAAGATGAATATATTGTTATACATAAATAAAAAAAAAACATTAAGCAGTAATACCTACAAACGGTTGTTATACATAAGTAAATGAAATTAGTTATATTAAAAATGTAAAGATAAATAAATATTAAAATTTTAACAATATATGATATATAAAAAAAACATTAGACTGATAATCACCTATATTTATATGTTAAAACGTAACCAAAATAATAAAACCGTAACAGCTAAGTATGAGATTGAAAGTGCTCATAAAGTTTTTCCCGATAAGTTGCAACAGACAAATTAAATTGCTTTAAATTATTAGGCAAAATATTATATTCTCTAACTACTCGAATCAAAAATGACTTTACCATTCGTTGCGTAATTCTTGGAAAAACCAATTGTCTACTGGGCATAGAGTGGCAGAAAATAAAATGACTTGACAGAAAAAATGGACATTGATTTTTAAATGTTTTGTAGAACAGTAACAGCGAACGGACTTTAATTAGGTGTTTAAAGGAACAACCCAAAAATTGTATGACAGACGGAGAAATGTGGTCATAACGTCTAAGTGAGTACACATAACGTATTGCCCTATTAAACGCTGTCTGCAATTTTTCTACACAATAGCCAACAGTACCAGCGTACACTTCAAGGCAATATAGAATGTTGGGCATAATTAATGCATGAACAATCATTTCCTTTACCGGACGAGGTAAAATTAAATCTGAACTATAAAAGCGTCGTAGCGCAAGATTTGTCCGCTGTTTATATGATGATCAAAAGACAACCTATCATCAATAATTACACCCAAACACCGCATACTACTTACAAATTCAATTGGACTACCACTAATGTTTAATGACAAGGCATTATCAGGGCAATGGGAAGAGAAAAGTAAGGCTTTAGTTTTAGATACATTAACTGAAAGCCGGTTAAAAGTTATAAATGAACTCAATAAATTTAGAGTATCATCAATTTTGGCCTGCATAACATCCAGAAATGCACATTCACCTTTAAATAATAATTGGACATCATCCGCAAAGCAATATGGTACACACCAATCACCAATGCTACTGAATAGATCGTTTAAGAACATAATGAAAAACATAGGTCCAAGAACGGAACCTTGGGGAACCCCACTGTTTACACATAGAATATCTGAGGTCCTACCACCCACACTGACATATTGCCTTCTACCAAAGAGAAATGAAGCAATTAAACGACAGGCACTAGAGCCAAATCCATAAAACCTCTGAAGTTTGTCAATTAGTATTCCGTGGTCAACTCTGTCAAATGCTTTTTCCAAATCTAAAGACAAAAGCACACACAAGTTACGGTCATGTAAATTGGATCTTATTGAATCAGTAAGACCAGCTAACAATGCGCATGTACTACGATTGTTACGGAAACCACATTGGCAATCATGTAGCAATGACTTACTCTCAATATAAGATACTAATTGTCGCTTCAATACATGTTCCACACATTTCGACAACACAGGCAGTATGGAAATAGGCCTTAAATTATCTACTGAATTAGTACAATTTTTTTTCGGAACCGGAACTACTTGAGCCAGTTTCCATTCAAAAGGGAAAGTAGATGTAATAATAATGGTATTCACTAACTGCAATATGTGTTTTAAAATGTAAGGAAATACTATTTTCAAGAATTTCAAAGAAAAGCCGTCACACCCGGAAGCATTAGACTTAATTGATGCGAATGCTGATATCAATTCGTCTTCCGAAATACCTTGAAAGGAAAACCCATTCTCTACTAAGTCGAAATGAAGAATGTTATCTGCGTTAGTCTGCAAATTTAACTGATTATTGATAAAACTCCTATTTACAATTTCAGCACTTGACTCGATTAAAGTCGCACCACCACCTAATAGACCATTATTTCTAAACCGATCCCACAAAGACTTACTGTTGTTATTTTTCGCAAAGAAAGATGCATGAAACTCCATTTTCCGTTTTCTTATGACCGCTTTGGCACGGTTTCTGGCTTTGCAGTAGATCTTCCAATTAGAGTTACTACTGTTCTCAAGGTATGCTTTGTAAGCGAGATCTCGAATCGATGAATGATAAACAATGTCTGGGGATCTAGACCACAGATGTTGTTCTTGTTTAACTTTTCGCGTCTTCAGGGGAAAAACTGAGTGGATGAAATGTAGTCCCGACATTAGTACTTTTAACTGATCATCAACAACAGAGGTAGTATACATTCCATACATACATATACATACTTTTTATAAGCGAACTGATGGTACATTTGTATGGGAGGTACCCGAAGGGGAATTGCCAGACTTTCAAAACTTTGTCTAGCTATAGCTTTACTAAATACAGAATATGGGCAAGATTTACTAAATACAAAATATGGGCAAGGTCGCGTTGGGCATACTGGTAATATTACACGAATTCTAAGGTGCGGGATGGTACATTTGTATGGGAGGTACCAGAAGGGGTGTTGCCAGACTTCCAAGTATTTGTCTGACATTTTTCCAGCCATAGATTTACTAAATACAGATTTTAGGCTAGATCGCATTGGTCATATTGATAATATTACACGGTTTATACGGGGCGGGATGATACATTTGTATGCGAGGTACCAGAGGGGAAGTTACCAGACTTCCAAGTTTTGGTCCAAAACTTTGTCTAGCTATAGATTTACTAAATAAAAATTTCGGCTAGATCGAGTTGGTCATATTGATAATATTACACGAATTCTAAGGTTTACTAAATACAGAATTTGGGCAAGATCGCGTTGGTCACATTGATAATATTATACGAATTCTAAGGTGCGGGATGGAAATTTGTATGGGAGGTACCAGAAGGGGTGTTGCTAGACTTCCAAGTATTTTTCCGACATTTTTCCAGCCATAAGTGTACTAAATGCAGATTTTAGGCTAGATCGCATTGGTCATATTGATAATATTACACGGTTTATACGGGGCGGGATGATACATTTGTATGCGAGGTACCAGAGGGGAAGTTACCAGACTTCCAAGTTTTGGTCCAAAACTTTGTCTAGCTATAGATTTACTAAATACAAATTCCGGCAAGATCGAGTTGGTCATATTCTTAATATTACACTTTTTATAAGCGAACTGATGGTACATTTGTATGGGAGGTACCAGAAGGGGAATTGCCAGACATTCAAAACTTTGTCTAGCTATAGCTTTACTAAATACAGAATATGGGCAAGATTTACTAAATACAAAGTATGGGCAAGGTCGCGTTGGGCATATTGGTATTATTACACGATTTCTAAGGGGCGGGATGGTACATTTGTATTTACTAAATATAGAATTTGGGCAAGATCGCGTTGGTCATATTGATAATATTACACGGTTTATAAGGGTGCGGGATGGTTCGTTTGTATGGGAGGTACTAGAAGGGAAGTTGCCAGACTTCCACGTTTTGGTCCAAAACTTTCTCTAGGTATAGCTTTACTTAATACAGAATTTTGGCAAGATCGCGTTGGTCGTATTGATGGTATATTTGTATGGGAGTTACCAGAAGGGGTGTTGCCAGACATCCAAGTATCTCTCCGAACCAACCATAGCTTTACAGAATACAGAATTTGGGCAAGATCGCATTGGTCATACTGATAATATTACACGGTTTATATGCGGCCTGATGGTACAGATGTATATGAGGTACCAGAAGGGGAGTTGCCAGACTTCCGAGTTGTTATCCAAAAGTTTGTCTAGCTATAGCTCTACTAAATACAGAATTTGGATAAGATCGCGTTGGTCATATTCATAATATTACACTTTTTATAAGCGAACTGATGGTACATTTATATGGGAGGTACCAGAAGGGGAATTGCCAGACTTTCAAAACTTTGTCTAGCTGAAGCCTTACTAATACCGAATTTGGGCAAGATCGCATTGGTCATACTGATAATATTACACGGATTATATGCGGCCTGATGGTACAGATGTATATGAGGCACCAGAAGGGGAGTTGCCAGACTTCCGAGTTGTTATCCAAAACTTTGTCTAGCTATAGCTCTACTAAATACAGAATTTGGGTAAGATCGCGTTGGTCATATTCATAATATTACACTTTTTATAAGCGAAATAAAGGTACATTTGTATGGGAGGTACCAGAAGGGGAATTGCCAGACTTTCAAAACTTTGTCTAGCTGAAGCCTTACTAATACCGAATTTGGGCAAGATCGCGTTGGTCACATTGATAATATTATACGAATTCTAAGGTGCGGGATGGAAATTTGTATGGGAGGTACCAGAAGGGGTGTTGCCAGACTTCCAAGTATTTTCCAGCCATAAGTGTACTAAATGCAGATTTTAGGCTAGATCGCATTAGTCATATTGATAATATTACACGGTTTATACGGGGCGGGATGATACATTTGTATGCGAGGTACCAGAGGGGAAGTTACCAGACTTCCAAGTTTTGGTCCAAAACTTTGTCTAGCTATAGATTTACTAAATACAAATTTCGGCAAGATCGAGTTGGTCATATTCATAATATTACACTTTTTGAATTTGAATTTGAATTTTATTTCCATTTTGTAATTTAAAGCCTGACGGCCAATTAGAACAAATTACAATATGCAACATATTAAGTAGAACTACCAACATATTTGTAAAGATGAATATATTGTTATAAATACATAAAAAAAAAACATTAAGCAGTAATACCTACAAACGGTTGTTATACATAAGTAAATGAAATTAGTTATATTAAAAATGTAAAGATAAATAAATATTAAAATTTTAAGAATATATGATATATAAAAAAAAACATTAGACTGATAATCACCTATATTTATATGTTAAAACGTAACCAAAATAATAAAACCGTAACAGCTAAGTATGAGATTGAAAGTGCTCATAAAGTTTTTCCCGATAAGTTGCAACAGACAAATTAAATTGCTTTAAATTATTAGGCAAAATATTATATTCTCTAATTACTCGAATCAAAAATGACTTTACCATTCGTTGCGTAATTCTTGGAAAAACCAATTGTCTACTGCGCATAGAGTGGCAGAAAATAAAATGACTTGACAGAAAAAATGGACATTGATTTTTAAATGTTTTGTAGAACAGTAACAGCGAACGGACTTTAATTAGGTGTTTAAAGGAACAACCCAAAAATTGTATGACAGACGGAGAAATGTGGTCATAACGTCTAAGTGAGTACACATAACGTATTGCCCTATTAAACGCTGTCTGCAATTTTTCTACACAATAGCCAACAGTACCAGCGTACACTTCAAGGCAATATAGAATGTTGGGCATAATTAATGCATGAACAATCATTTCCTTTACCGGACGAGGTAAAATTAAATCTGAACTATAAAAGCGTCGTAGCGCAAGATTTGTCCGCTGTTTATATGATGATCAAAAGACAACCTATCATCAATAATTACACCCAAACACCGCATACTACTTACAAATTCAATTGGACTACCACTAATGTTTAATGACAAGGCATTATCAGGGCAATGGGAAGAGAAAAGTAAGGCTTTAGTTTTAGATACATTAACTGAAAGCCGGTTAAAAGTTATAAATGAACTCAATAAATTTAGAGTATCATCAATTTTGGCCTGCAAAACATCCAGAAATGCACATTCACCTTTAAATAATAATTGGACATCATCCGCAAAGCAATATGGTACACACCAATCACCAATGCTACTGAATAGATCGTTTAAGAACATAATGAAAAACATAGGTCCAAGAACGGAACCTTGGGGAACCCCACTGTTTACACATAGAATATCTGAGGTCCTACCACCCACACTGACATATTGCCTTCTACCAAAGAGAAATGAAGCAATTAAACGACAGGCACTAGAGCCAAATCCATAAAACCTCTGAAGTTTGTCAATTAGTATTCCGTGGTCAACTCTGTCAAATGCTTTTTCCAAATCTAAAGACAAAAGCACACACAAGTTACGGTCATGTAATTTGGATCTTATTGAATCAGTAAGACCAGCTAACAATGCGCATGTACTACGATTGTTACGGAAACCACATTGGCAATCATGTAGCAATGACTTACTCTCAATATAAGATACTAATTGTCGCTTCAATACATGTTCCACACATTTCGACAACACAGGCAGTATGGAAATAGGCCTTAAATTATCTACTGAATTTGTACAATTTTTTTTCGGAACCGGAACTACTTTAGCCAGTTTCCATTCAAAAGGGAAAGTAGATGTAATAATAATGGTATTCACTAACTGCAATATGTGTTTTAAAATGTAAGGAAATACTATTTTCAAGAATTTCAAAGAAAAGCCGTCACACCCGGAAGCATTAGACTTAATTGATGCGAATGCTGATATCAATTCGTCTTCCGAAATACCTTGAAAGGAAAACCCATTCTGTACTAAGTCGAAATGAAGAATGTTATCTGCGTTAGTCTGCAAATTTAACTGATTATTGATAAAACTCCTATTTACAATTTCAGCACTTGACTCGATTAAAGTCGCACCACCACCTAATAGACCATTATTTCTAAACCGATCCCACAAAGACTTACTGTTGTTATTTTTCGCAAAGAAAGATGCATGAAACTCCATTTTCCGCTTTCTTATGACCGCTTTGGCACGGTTTCTGGCTTTGCAGTAGATCTTCCAATTAGAGTTACTCCTGTTCTCAAGGTATGCTTTGTAAGCGAGATCTCGAATCGATGAATGATAAACAATGTCTGGGAATCTAGACCACAGATGTTGTTCTTGTTTAACTTTTCGCGTCTTCAGGGGAAAACTGAGTGGATGAAATGTAGTCCCGACATTAGTACTTTTAACTGATCATCAACAACAGAGGTAGTATACATTCCATACATACATATACATACTTTTTATAAGCGAACTGATGGTACATTTGTATTGGAGGTACCAGAAGGGGAATTGCCAGACTTTCAAAACTTTGTCTAGCTGAAGCCTTACTAATACCGAATTTGGGCAAGATCGCATTGGCCATACTGATAATATTACACGGTTTATATGCGGCCTGATGGTACAGATGTATATGAGGTCCAAGAGGGGGGGTTGCCAGACTTCCGAGTTGTTATCCAAAACTTTGTCTAGCTATAGCTCTACTAAATACAGAATTTGGGTAAGATCGCGTTGGTCATATTCATAATATTACACTTTTTATAAGCGAACTGATGGTACATTTGTATGGGAGGTACCCGAAGGGGAATTGCCAGACATTCAAAACTTTGTCTAGCTATAACTTTACTAAATACAGAATATGGGCAAGATTTACTAAATACAAAGTATGGGCAAGGTCGCGTTGGGCATATTGGTATTATTACACGATTTCTAAGGGGCGGGATGGTACATTTGTATTTACTAAATATAGAATTTGGGCAAGATCGCGTTGGTCATATTGATAATATTACACGGTTTATAAGGGTGCGGGATGGTTCGTTTGTATGGGAGGTACCAGAAGGGAAGTTGCCAGACTTCCACGTTTTGGTCCAAAACTTTCTCTAGGTATAGCTTTACTTAATACAGAATTTTGGCAAGATCGCGTTGGTCGTATTGATGGTATATTTGTATGGGAGTTACCAGAAGGGGTGTTGCCAGACATCCAAGTATCTCTCCGAACCAACCATAGCTTTACAGAATACAGAATTTGGGCAAGATCGCATTGGTCATACTGATAATATTACACGGTTTATATGCGGCCTGATGGTACAGATGTATATGAGGTACCAGAAGGGGAGTTGCCAGACTTCCGAGTTGTTATCCAAAAGTTTGTCTAGCTATAGCTCTACTAAATACAGAATTTGGGTAAGATCGCGTTGGTCATATTCATAATATTACACTTTTTATAAGCGAACTGATGGTACATTTATATGGGAGGTACCAGAAGGGGAATTGCCAGACTTTCAAAACTTTGTCTAGCTGAAGCCTTACTAATACCGAATTTGGGCAAGATCGCATTGGTCATACTGATAATATTACACGGATTATATGCGGCCTGATGGTACAGATGTATATGAGGCACCAGAAGGGGAGTTGCCAGACTTCCGAGTTGTTATCCAAAACTTTGTCTAGCTATAGCTCTACTAAATACAGAATTTGGGTAAGATCGCGTTGGTCATATTCATAATATTACACTTTTTATAAGCGAACTAAAGGTACATTTGTATGGGAGGTACCAGAAGGGGAATTGCCAGACTTTCAAAACTTTGTCTAGCTGAAGCCTTACTAATACCGAATTTGGGCAAGATCGCGTTGGTCACATTGATAATATTATACGAATTCTAAGGTGCGGGATGGAAATTTGTATGGGAGGTACCAGAAGGGGTGTTGCCAGACTTCCAAGTATTTTTCCAGCCATAAGTGTTCTAAATGCAGATTTTAGGCTAGATCGCATTGGTCATATTGATAATATTACACGGTTTATACGGGGCGGGATGATACATTTGTATGCGAGGTACCAGAGGGGAAGTTACCAGACTTCCGAGTTTTGGTCCAAAACTTTGTCTAGCTATAGATTTACTAAATACAAATTTCGGCAAGATCGAGTTGGTCATATTCATAATATTACACTTTTTATAAGCGAACTGATTGTACATTTGTATGGGAGGTACCAGAAGGGGAATTGCCAGACTTTCTAAACTTTGTCTAGCTATAGCTTTACTAAATACAGAATATGGGCAAGATTTACTAAATACAAAGTATGGGCAAGGTCGCGTTGGGCATATTGGTATTATTACACGATTTCTAAGGGGCGGGATGGTACATTTGTATTTACTAAATATAGAATTTGGGCAAGATCGCGTTGGTCATATTGATAATATTACACGGTTTATAAGGGTGCGGGATGGTTCGTTTGTATGGGAGGTACCAGAAGGGAAGTTGCCAGACTTCCACGTTTTAGTCCAAAACTTTCTCTAGGTATAGCTTTGCTTAATACAGAATTTTGGCAAGATCGCGTTGGTCGTATTGATGGTATATTTGTATGGGAGTTACCAGAAGGGGTGTTGCCAGACATCCAAGTATCTCTCCGAACCAACCATAGCTTTACAGAATACAGAATTTGGGCAAGATCGCGTTGGGCATATTGGTACTATTACACGATTTCTACGGGGCGGGATGGTACATTTGTATTTACTAAATATAGAATTTGGGCAAGATCGCGTTGGTCATATTGATAATATTACACGGTTTATAAGCGGCCTGATGGTACATTTGTATGGGAGTTACCAGAAGGGGCATTGCCAGACTTTCAAAACTTTGTCTAGCTATAGCTTTACTAAATACAAAATATGGGCAAGATTTACTAAATACAAAATATGGGCAAGGTGGCGTTGGGCATACTGGTAATATTACACGACTTCTAAGGTGCGGGATGGTACATTTGTCTGGGAGGTACCAGAAGGGGTGTTGCCAGACTTCCAAATATTTTCCGACATTTTTCCAGCCATAAGTGAACTAAATGCAGATTTTAGGCTAGATCGCATTGGTCATATTGATAATATTACACGGTTTATACGGGGCGGGGTGATACATTTGTATGCGAAGGGGAATTGCCAGACTTTCAAAACTTTGTCTAGCTGAAGCCTTACTAATACCGAATTTGGGCAAGATCGCATTGGTCATACTGATAATATTACACGGATTATATGCGGCCTGATGGTACAGATGTATATGAGGTACCAGAAGGGGAGTTGCCAGACTTCCGAGTTGTTGTCCAAAACTGTGTCTAGCTATAGCTCTACTAAATACAGAATTTGGGTAAGATCGCGTTGGTCACATTCATAATATTACACTTTTTATAAGCGAACTGATGGTACATTTGTATGGGAGGTACCAGAAGGGGAATTGCCAGACTTTCAAAACTTTGTCTAGCTGAAGCCTTACTAATACCGAATTTGGGCAAGATCGCATTGGCCATACTGATAATATTACACGGTTTATATGCGGCCTGATGGTACAGATGTATATGAGGTACCAGAAGGGGAGTTGCCAGACTTCCGAGTTGTTGTCCAAAACTGTGTCTAGCTATAGCTCTACTAAATACAGAATTTGGGTAAGATCGCGTTGGTCACATTCATAATATTACACTTTTTATAAGCGAACTGATGGTACATTTGTATGGGAGTTACCAGAAGGGGCATTGCCAGACTTTCAAAACTTTGTCTAGCTATAGCTTTACTAAATACAAAATATGGGCAAGATTTACTAAATACAAAATATGGGCAAGGTGGCGTTGGGCATACTGGTAATATTACACGACTTCTAAGGTGCGGGATGGTACATTTGTCTGGGAGGTACCAGAAGGGGTGTTGCCAGACTTCCAAATATTTTCCGACATTTTTCCAGCCATAAGTGAACTAAATGCAGATTTTAGGCTAGATCGCATTGGTCATATTGATAATATTACACGGTTTATACGGGGCGGGGTGATACATTTGTATGCGAGGTACCAGAGGGGAAGTTACCAGACTTCCAAGTTTTGGTCCAAAACTTTGTCTAGCTATAGATTTACTAAATACAAATTTCGGCAAGATCGAGTTGGTCATATTGATAATATTATACGAATTCTAAGGTTTACTAAATACAGAATTTGGGCAAGATCGCGTTGGTCACATTGATAATATTATACGAATTCCAAGGTGCGGGATGGAAATTTGTATGGGAGGTACCAGAAGGGGTGTTGCCAGACTTCCAAGTATTTTCCAGCCATAAGTGTACTAAATGCAGATTTTAGGCTAGATCGCATTAGTCATATTGATAATATTACACGGTTTATACGGGGCGGGATGATACATTTGTATGCGAGGTACCAGAGGGGAAGTTACCAGACTTCCAAGTTTTGGTCCAAAACTTTGTCTAGCTATAGATTTACTAAATACAAATTTCGGCAAGATCGAGTTGGTCATATTCATAATATTACACTTTTTGAATTTGCATTTGAATTTTATTTCCATTTTGTAATTTAAAGCCTGACGGCCAATTAGAACAAATTACAATATGCAACATATTAAGTAGAACTACCAACATATTTGTAAAGATGAATATATTGTTATAAATACATAAAAAAAAAACATTAAGCAGTAATACCTACAAACGGTTGTTATACATAAGTAAATGAAATTAGTTATATTAAAAATGTAAAGATAAATAAATATTAAAATTTTAAGAATATATGATATATAAAAAAAAACATTAGACTGATAATCACCTATATTTATATGTTAAAACGTAACCAAAATAATAAAACCGTAACAGCTAAGTATGAGATTGAAAGTGCTCATAAAGTTTTTCCCGATAAGTTGCAACAGACAAATTAAATTGCTTTAAATTATTAGGCAAAATATTATATTCTCTAATTACTCGAATCAAAAATGACTTTACCATTCGTTGCGTAATTCTTGGAAAAACCAATTGTCTACTGCGCATAGAGTGGCAGAAAATAAAATGACTTGACAGAAAAAATGGACATTGATTTTTAAATGTTTTGTAGAACAGTAACAGCGAACGGACTTTAATTAGGTGTTTAAAGGAACAACCCAAAAATTGTATGACAGACGGAGAAATGTGGTCATAACGTCTAAGTGAGTACACATAACGTATTGCCCTATTAAACGCTGTCTGCAATTTTTCTACACAATAGCCAACAGTACCAGCGTACACTTCAAGGCAATATAGAATGTTGGGCATAATTAATGCATGAACAATCATTTCCTTTACCGGACGAGGTAAAATTAAATCTGAACTATAAAAGCGTCGTAGCGCAAGATTTGTCCGCTGTTTATATGATGATCAAAAGACAACCTATCATCAATAATTACACCCAAACACCGCATACTACTTACAAATTCAATTGGACTACCACTAATGTTTAATGACAAGGCATTATCAGGGCAATGGGAAGAGAAAAGTAAGGCTTTAGTTTTAGATACATTAACTGAAAGCCGGTTAAAAGTTATAAATGAACTCAATAAATTTAGAGTATCATCAATTTTGGCCTGCAAAACATCCAGAAATGCACATTCACCTTTAAATAATAATTGGACATCATCCGCAAAGCAATATGGTACACACCAATCACCAATGCTACTGAATAGATCGTTTAAGAACATAATGAAAAACATAGGTCCAAGAACGGAACCTTGGGGAACCCCACTGTTTACACATAGAATATCTGAGGTCCTACCACCCACACTGACATATTGCCTTCTACCAAAGAGAAATGAAGCAATTAAACGACAGGCACTAGAGCCAAATCCATAAAACCTCTGAAGTTTGTCAATTAGTATTCCGTGGTCAACTCTGTCAAATGCTTTTTCCAAATCTAAAGACAAAAGCACACACAAGTTACGGTCATGTAATTTGGATCTTATTGAATCAGTAAGACCAGCTAACAATGCGCATGTACTACGATTGTTACGGAAACCACATTGGCAATCATGTAGCAATGACTTACTCTCAATATAAGATACTAATTGTCGCTTCAATACATGTTCCACACATTTCGACAACACAGGCAGTATGGAAATAGGCCTTAAATTATCTACTGAATTTGTACAATTTTTTTTCGGAACCGGAACTACTTTAGCCAGTTTCCATTCAAAAGGGAAAGTAGATGTAATAATAATGGTATTCACTAACTGCAATATGTGTTTTAAAATGTAAGGAAATACTATTTTCAAGAATTTCAAAGAAAAGCCGTCACACCCGGAAGCATTAGACTTAATTGATGCGAATGCTGATATCAATTCGTCTTCCGAAATACCTTGAAAGGAAAACCCATTCTCTACTAAGTCGAAATGAAGAATGTTATCTGCGTTAGTCTGCAAATTTAACTGATTATTGATAAAACTCCTATTTACAATTTCAGCACTTGACTCGATTAAAGTCGCACCACCACCTAATAGACCATTATTTCTAAACCGATCCCACAAAGACTTACTGTTGTTATTTTTCGCAAAGAAAGATGCATGAAACTCCATTTTCCGCTTTCTTATGACCGCTTTGGCACGGTTTCTGGCTTTGCAGTAGATCTTCCAATTAGAGTTACTCCTGTTCTCAAGGTATGCTTTGTAAGCGAGATCTCGAATCGATGAATGATAAACAATGTCTGGGAATCTAGACCACAGATGTTGTTCTTGTTTAACTTTTCGCGTCTTCAGGGGAAATACTGAGTGGATGAAATGTAGTCCCGACATTAGTACTTTTAACTGATCATCAACAACAGAGGTAGTATACATTCCATACATACATATACATACTTTTTATAAGCGAACTGATGGTACATTTGTATGGGAGGTACCAGAAGGGGAATTGCCAGACTTTCAAAACTTTGTCTAGCTGAAGCCTTACTAATACCGAATTTGGGCAAGATCGCATTGGCCATACTGATAATATTACACGGTTTATATGCGGCCTGATGGTACAGATGTATATGAGGTCCAAGAGGGGGGGTTGCCAGACTTCCGAGTTGTTATCCAAAACTTTGTCTAGCTATAGCTCTACTAAATACAGAATTTGGGTAAGATCGCGTTGGTCATATTCATAATATTACACTTTTTATAAGCGAACTGATGGTACATTTGTATGGGAGGTACCCGAAGGGGAATTGCCAGACTTTCAAAACTTTGTCTAGCTATAGCTTTACTAAATACAGAATATGGGCAAGATTTACTAAATACAAAATATGGGCAAGGTCGCGTTGGGCATACTGGTAATATTACACGAATTCTAAGGTGCGGGATGGTACATTTGTATGGGAGGTACCAGAAGGGGTGTTGCCAGACTTCCAAGTATTTGTCTGACATTTTTCCAGCCATAGATTTACTAAATACAGATTTTAGGCTAGATCGCATTGGTCATATTGATAATATTACACGGTTTATACGGGGCGGGATGATACATTTGTATGCGAGGTACCAGAGGGGAAGTTACCAGACTTCCAAGTTTTGGTCCAAAACTTTGTCTAGCTATAGATTTACTAAATAAAAATTTCGGCTAGATCGAGTTGGTCATATTCATAATATTACACTTTTTATAAGCGAACTGATGGTACATTTGTACGGGTGGTACCAGAAGGGGTGTTGCCAGACTTCCAAGTATTTGTCTGACATTTTTCCAGCCATAGATTTACTAAATACAAATTTCGGCAAGATCGAGTTGGTCATATTGATAATATTATACGAATTCTAAGGTTTACTAAATACAGAATTTGGGCAAGATCGCGTTGGTCACATTGATAATATTATACGAATTCTAAGGT
The DNA here is from genome assembly GCA_958296145.1 of Hydrotaea cyrtoneurina. NCBI lineage: Eukaryota > Metazoa > Arthropoda > Insecta > Diptera > Muscidae > Hydrotaea > Hydrotaea cyrtoneurina. Next base: position 51,421,355 of record OY282517.1, read on the forward strand.
GCGGGATGGAAATTTGTATGGGAGGTACCAGAAGGGGTGTTGTCAGACTTCCAAGTATTTTTCCAGCCATAAGTGTACTAAATGCAGATTTTAGGCTAGATCGCATTAGTCATATTGATAATATTACACGGTTTATACGGGGCGGGATGATACATTTGTATGCGAGGTACCAGAGGGGAAGTTACCAGACTTCCAAGTTTTGGTCCAAAACTTTGTCTAGCTATAGATTTACTAAATACAAATTTCGGCAAGATCGAGTTGGTCATATTCATAATATTACACTTTTTACAAGCGAACTGATGGTACATTTGTATGGGAGGTACCAGAAGGGGAATTGCCAGACTTTCAAAACTTTGTCTAGCTGAAGCCTTACTAATACCCAATTTGGGCAAGATCGCATTGGTCATACTGATAATATTACACGGTTTATATGCGGCCCGATGGTACAGATGTATATGAGGTACCAGAAGGTGAGTTGCCAGACTTCCGAGTTGTTATCCAAAACTTTGTCTAGCTATAGCTCTACTAAATACAGAATTTGGGTAAGATCGCGTTGGTCATATTCATAATATTACACTTTTTATAAGCGAACTGATGGTACATTTGTATGGGAGGTACCAGAAGGGGAATTGCCAAACTTTCAAAACTTTGTCTAGCTATAGCTTTACTAAATACAGAATATGGGCAAGATTTACTAAATACAAAATATGGGCAAGGTAGCGTTAGGCATATTGGTATTATTACACGATTTCTAAGGGGCGGGATGGTACATTTGAATGGGAGGTACCAGAAGGGGAGTTGCCAGACTTCCGAGTTGTTATCCAAAACTTTGTCTAGCTATAGCTTTACTAAATACAGAATATGGGCAAGATTTACTAAATACAAAATATGGGCAAGGTCGCGTTGGGCATACTGGTAATATTACACGAATTCTAAGGTGCGGGATGGTACATTTGTATGGGAGGTACCAGAAGGGGTGTTGCCAGACTTCCAAGCATTTGTCCGACATTTTTCCAGCCATAGATTTACTAAATACAGATTTTAGGCTAGATCGCATTGGTCATATTGATAATATTACACGGTTTATACGGGGCGGGATGATACATTTGTATGCGAGGTACCAGAGGGTAAGTTACCAGACTTCCAGGTTTTGGTCCAAAACTTTGTCTAGCTATAGATTTACTAAATACAAATTTAGGCAAGATCGAGTTGGTCATATTGATAATATTATACGAATTCTAAGGTTTACTAAATACAGAATTTGGGCAAGATCGCGTTGGTCACATTGATAATATTATACGAATTCTAAGGTGCGGGATGGTACATTTGTATGGGAGGTACCAGAAGGGGTTTTGCCAGACTTCCAAGTTTTGATCTAAAACTTTGACTAGCTATAGATTTACTAAATACAGAATTTGTGCAAGATCGCGTTGGTCATATTGATAATATTACACGGTTTATAAGGGTGCGGGATGGTTCATTTGTATGGGAGGTACCAGAAGGGAAGTTGCCAGACTTCCAAGTTTTGATCCAAAACTTTGACTAGCTATAGATTTACTAAATACAGAATTTGGGAAAGATTCTTTGGTCATATTGATAATATTACACGGTTTCTAATGGTGCGGAATGGTACATATGTATGGAAGGAACCAGAAGGGGAGCTGCCAGACTTACGAAACTTTGTCTAGCTAAAGCTTTACCAATTTGATGATATTACACGGTTTATAAGCGGCCTGATGGTACATTTGAATAGGAGGTACCAGAAGGGGAGTTGTCACACTTTCAAGTTTTTGTCCAAAACTTTGTCTAGCTATAGCTTTACTAAATAGCATTACATCCCGTAGTAAATATAGCTTTACTACGGGATGGTATATCTGTATGGGTGGACCCAGAAGGGGAGATGCCAGACTTCCAAGTTTTTGTCCAAAACCTTGTCTAGCTATAGATTTACTGAATACAAATTTGGACATATTGGTAGTATAACACGATTTCTAAGGGGCGGGATGGTACATCTGTATGGGAGGTACAAAATACAGAATTTGGGCAAGATCGCGTTGGGCATATTGGTATTATTACACGATTTCTATGGGGCGGGATGGTACATCTATATGGGGGGTACCAGGAGGGGAGCTGCCAGACTTCCAAGTTTTGATCTAAAACTTTGACTAGCTATAGATTTACTAAATACAAAATATGGGCAAGATCGCATTGGTCATATTGATAATATTACACGGTTTATACGGGGCGGGATGATACATTAGTATGGGAGGTACCAGAGGGGAAGTTGCCAGATTTTCAAGTTTTGGTTCAAAACTTTGTCTAGCTATAGATTTACTGTATTTAGTATATTAAATACAGTAAATTTAAATACAGAATGTATTTAAATACAGAATATGGGCAAGATTTACTAAATACAAAATATGGGCAAGGTCGCGTTGGGCATACTGGTAATATTACACGAATTCTAAGGTGCGGGATGATACATTTGTATGGGAGGTACCAGAAGGGGTGTTGCCAGACTTCCAAGCATTTGTCCGACATTTTTCCAGCCATAGATTTACTAAATACAGATTTTAGGCAAGATCGCGTTGGTCATATTGATAATATTACACGGTTTCTAAGGGTGTGGGATGGTACATGTGTGTGGGAGGTACCAAAAGGGGAGATGCCAGACTTCCAAGTTTTTGTCCAAAACCTTGTCTAGCTATAGATTTACTGAATACAAATTTGGACATATTGGTAGTATAACACGATTTCTAAGGGGCGGGATGGTACATCTGTATGGGAGGTACAAAATACAGAATTTGGGCAAGTTCGCGTTGGGCATATTGGTATTATTACACGATTTCTATGGGGCGGGATGGTACATCTATATGGGGGGTACCAGGAGGGGAGCTGCCAGACTTCCAAGTTTTGGTCCAATACTTTTTCCAGCCATAGCTTTACAAAATACAGAATTTGGTCATGTTGATTATATGAAACGGTTTATAAGCGGCCTGATGCTACATTTGTATGGGAGGTACCAGAAGGGGAGTTGCCAGATTTCCAAGTTTTTGTCCAAAACTTTGTCTAGCTACAGATTTACTAAATACAAATTTCGGCAAGATCGCGTTGGTCATATTGATAATATTACACGGTTTATAAGCGGCCTTATGGTACATTTGTATGGGAGGTACCAGAAGGGGAGTTGCCAGATTTCCAAGTTTTGGTCCAATACTTTTTCCAGCCATAGCTTTACAAAATACAGAATTTGGTCATGTTGATTATATGAGATGGTTTATAAGCGGCCTGATGGTACATTTGTATGGGAGGAACCAGAAGGGGAGTTGTCAGACTTCCAAGTTTTTGTCCAAAACTTTGTCTAGCTATAGATTTACTGAATGCAAATTTAGGCAAGATCGCGTTGGGCATATTGGTATTATAACACGATTTCTAAAGGGCGGGATGGTACATCTGTATGGGAGGTACTAGAAGGAAAATTGCCAGACTTTCAAAACTTTGTCTAGCTATACCTTTACTAAATATAGAATTTGGGCAAGATCGCGTTGGTCATATTGATAACATTACACGATTTCTTAGGGCCGGGAAGGTACATTTGTATGGGACGTACCAGAAGGGGAGTTGCCAGACTTCCAAATTTTGGTCCAAAACTTTCTCTAGGTATAGCTTTACTTAATACAGAATTTTGGCACGATCACGTTGGTCATATTGATGGCACATTTGTATGGGAGGTACCAGAAGGGATGTTGCCAGACTTCCAAGTTTTGGTCCAAAACTTTCTCTAGGTATAGCTTTACTTAATACAGAATTTTGGCACGATCACGTTGGTCATATTGATGGCACATTTGTATGGGAGGTACCAGAAGGGGTATTGCCAGACTTCCAAGTATCTGTCCGAAAATTTTCCAACCATAGCTTTACAAAATACAGAATTTGGGCAAGATCGCGTTGGGTGTATTGGTATTATTACACGATTTCTAAGGGGCGGGATAGTACATTTGTATGGGACGTACAAGAATGGACGTTGCCAGACTTCCAAGTTTTGGTCCAAAACTTTGTCTAGCTATATCTTTACTAAATACAGAATTTGGGCAAGGTCGCGTTAGCCATATTGATAATATTACACGGTTTATAAGCGGCCTGATGATACATTTGTATATGAGGTACCAGAATGGGAGTTGCCAGACTTCCCAGTTGTTGTCCAAAACTTTGTCTAGCTTTAGCTTTACTAAATACAGAATTTGGGCAAGATCGCGTTAGTCATATTGATAATATTACACGGTTTATAAGGGGCGGGATGGTACATCTGTATGGGAGGTACAAAATACAGAATTTGGGCAAGATCGCGTTGGGCATATTGGTATTATTACACGATTTCTATGGGGCGGGATGGTACATCTATATGGGGGGTACCAGGAGGGGAGCTGCCAGACTTCCAAGTTTTGATCTAAAACTTTGACTAGCTATAGATTTACTAAATACAAAATATGGGCAAGATCGCATTGGTCATATTGATAATATTACACGGTTTATACGGGGCGGGATGATACATTAGTATGGGAGGTACCAGAGGGGAAGTTGCCAGATTTTCAAGTTTTGGTTCAAAACTTTGTCTAGCTATAGATTTACTGTATTTAGTATATTAAATACAGTAAATTTAAATACAGAATGTATTTAAATACAGAATATGGGCAAGATTTACTAAATACAAAATATGGGCAAGGTCGCGTTGGGCATACTGGTAATATTACACGAATTCTAAGGTGCGGGATGATACATTTGTATGGGAGGTACCAGAAGGGGTGTTGCCAGACTTCCAAGCATTTGTCCGACATTTTTCCAGCCATAGATTTACTAAATACAGATTTTAGGCAAGATCGCGTTGGTCATATTGATAATATTACACGGTTTCTAAGGGTGTGGGATGGTACATGTGTGTGGGAGGTACCAAAAGGGGAGATGCCAGACTTCCAAGTTTTTGTCCAAAACCTTGTCTAGCTATAGATTTACTGAATACAAATTTGGACATATTGGTAGTATAACACGATTTCTAAGGGGCGGGATGGTACATCTGTATGGGAGGTACAAAATACAGAATTTGGGCAAGATCGCGTTGGGCATATTGGTATTATTACACGATTTCTATGGGGCGGGATGGTACATCTATATGGGGGGTACCAGGAGGGGAGCTGCCAGACTTCCAAGTTTTGGTCCAATACTTTTTCCAGCCATAGCTTTACAAAATACAGAATTTGGTCATGTTGATTATATGAAACGGTTTATAAGCGGCCTGATGCTACATTTGTATGGGAGGTACCAGAAGGGGAGTTGCCAGATTTCCAAGTTTTTGTCCAAAACTTTGTCTAGCTATACCTTTACTAAATATAGAATTTGGGCAAGATCGCGTTGGTCATATTGATAACATTACACGATTTCTTAGGGCCGGGAAGGTACATTTGTATGGGACGTACCAGAAGGGGAGTTGCCAGACTTCCAAATTTTGGTCCAAAACTTTCTCTAGGTATAGCTTTACTTAATACAGAATTTTGGCACGATCACGTTGGTCATATTGATGGCACATTTGTATGGGAGGTACCAGAAGGGATGTTGCCAGACTTCCAAGTTTTGGTCCAAAACTTTCTCTAGGTATAGCTTTACTTAATACAGAATTTAGGCACGATCACGTTGGTCATACTGATGGCACATTTGTATGGGAGGTACCAGAAGGGGTATTGCCAGACTTCCAAGTATCTGTCCGAAAATTTTCCAACCATAGCTTTACAAAATACAGAATTTGGGCAAGATCGCGTTGGGTATATTGGTATTATTACACGATTTCTAAGGGGCGGGATAGTACATTTGTATGGGACGTACAAGAATGGACGTTACCAGACTTCCAAGTTTTGGTCCAAAACTTTGTCTAGCTATATCTTTACTAAATACAGAATTTGGGCAAGGTCGCGTTAGCCATATTGATAATATTACACGGTTTATAAGCGGCCTGATGATACATTTGTATATGAGGTACCAGAATGGGAGTTGCCAGACTTCCCAGTTGTTGTCCAAAACTTTGTCTAGCTTTAGCTTTACTAAATACAGAATTTGGGCAAGATCGCGTTAGTCATATTGATAATATTACACGGTTTATAAGCGGCCTGATGGTACATTTGTATGGGAGGTACCAGAAGGGGAGTGGCCAGACTTCCGAGTTGTTATCCAAAACTTTGTCTAGCTATAGCTCTACTAAATACAGAATTTGGGTAAGATCGCGTTGGTCATATTCATAATATTACACTTTTTATAAGCGAACTGATGGTCATTTGTATGGGAGGTACCAGAAGGGGAATTGCCAGACTTTCAAAACTTTGTCTAGATATAGCTTTACTAAATACAGAATATGGGCAAGATTTACAAAATACAAAATATGGGCAAGGTAGCGTTAGGCATATTGGTATTATTACACGATTTCTAAGGGGCGGGATGGTACATTTGAATGGGAGGTACCAGAAGGGGAGTTGCCAGACTTCCGAGTTGTTATCGAAAACTTTGTCTAGCTATAGCTTTACTAAATACAGAATATGGGCAAGATTTACTAAATACAAAATATGGGCAAGGTCGCGTTGGGCATACTGGTAATATTACACGAATTCTAAGGTGCGGGATGGTACATTTGTATGGGAGGTACCAGAAGGGGTGTTGCCAGACTTCCAAGTATTTGTCCGACATTTTTCCAGCCATAGATTTACTAAATACAGATTTTAGGCTAGATCGCATTGGTCATATTGATAATATTACACGGTTTATACGGGGCGGGATGATACATTTGTATGCGAGGTACCAGAGGGTAAGTTACCAGACTTCCAGGTTTTGGTCCAAAACTTTGTCTAGCTATAGATTTACTAAATACAAATTTAGGCAAGATCGAGTTGGTCATATTGATAATATTATACGAATTCTAAGGTTTACTAAATACAGAATTTGGGCAAGATCGCGTTGGTCACATTGATAATATTATACGAATTCTAAGGTGCGGGATGGTACATTTGTATGGGAGGTACCAGAAGGGGTGTTGCCAGACTTCCAAGTTTTGATCTAAAACTTTGACTAGCTATAGATTTACTCAATACAGAATTTGTGCAAGATCGCGTACGTCATATTGATAATATTACACGGTTTATAAGGGTGCGGGATGGTTCATTTGTATGGGAGGTACCAGAAGGGAAGTTGCCAGACTTCCAAGTTTTGATCCAAAACTTTGACTAGCTATAGATTTACTAAATACAGAATTTGGGAAAGATTCTTTGGTCATATTGATAATATTACACGGTTTCTAATGGTGCGGAATGGTACATATGTATGGAAGGTACCAGAAGGGGAGCTGTCAGACTTACGAAACTTTGTCTAGCTAAAGCTTTACCAATTTGATGATATTACACGGTTTATAAGCGGCCTGATGGTACATTTGAATAGGAGGTACCAGAAGGGGAGTTGTCACACTTTCAAGTTTTTGTCCAAAACTTTGTCTAGCTATAGCTTTACTAAATAGCTTTACATCCCGTAGTAAATATAGCTTTACTACGGGATGGTATATCTGTATGGGTGGACCCAGAAGGGGAGATGCCAGACTTCCAAGTTTTTGTCCAATACTGTATATAGCTATAGATTTACTAAATACAAAATATGGGCAAGATCGCATTGGTCATATTGATAATATTACACGGTTTATACGGGGCGGGATGATACATTAGTATGGGAGGTACCAGAGGGGAAGTTGCCAGATTTTCAAGTTTTGGTTCAAAACTTTGTCTAGCTATAGATTTACTAAATACAAATTTCGGCAAGATCGCGTTGGTCATATTGATAATATTACACGGTTTCTAAGGGTGTGGGATGGTACATGTGTGTGGGAGGTACCAAAAGGGGAGATGCCAGACTTCCAAGTTTTTGTCCAAAACCTTGTCTAGCTATAGATTTACTGAATACAAATTTGGACATATTGGTAGTATAACACGATTTCTAAGGGGCGGGATGGTACATCTGTATGGGAGGTACAAAATACAGAATTTGGGCAAGATCGCGTTGGGCATATTGGTATTATTACACGATTTCTATGGGGCGGGATGGTACATCTATATGGGGGGTACCAGGAGGGGAGCTGCCAGACTTCCAAGTTTTGGTCCAATACTTTTTCCAGCCATAGCTTTACAAAATACAGAATTTGGTCATGTTGATTATATGAAACGGTTTATAAGCGGCCTGATGCTACATTTGTATGGGAGGTACCAGAAGGGGAGTTGCCAGATTTCCAAGTTTTGGTCCGATACTTTTTCCAGCCATAGCTTTACAAAATACAGAATTTGGTCATGTTGATTATATGAGATGGTTTATAAGCGGCCTGATGGTACATTTGTATGGGAGGTACCAGAAGGGGAGTTGCCAGATTTCCAAGTTTTTGTCCAAAACTTTGTCTAGCTACAGATTTACTAAATACAAATTTCGGCAAGATCGCGTTGGTCATATTGATAATATTACACGGTTTATAAGCGGCCTTATGGTACATTTGTATGGGAGGTACCAGAAGGGGAGTTGCCAGATTTCCAAGTTTTGGTCCAATACTTTTTCCAGCCATAGCTTTACAAAATACAGAATTTGGTCATGTTGATTATATGAGATGGTTTATAAGCGGCCTGATGGTACATTTGTATGGGAGGAACCAGAAGGGGAGTTGTCAGACTTCCAAGTTTTTGTCCAAAACTTTGTCTAGCTATAGATTTACTGAATGCAAATTTAGGCAAGATCGCGTTGGGCATATTGGTATTATAACACGATTTCTAAAGGGCGGGATGGTACATCTGTATGGGAGGTACTAGAAGGAAAATTGCCAGACTTTCAAAACTTTGTCTAGCTATACCTTTACTAAATATAGAATTTGGGCAAGATCGCGTTGGTCATATTGATAACATTACACGATTTCTTAGGGCCGGGAAGGTACATTTGTATGGGACGTACCAGAAGGGGAGTTGCCAGACTTTCAAAATTTTGGTCCAAAACTTTCTCTAGGTATAGCTTTACTTAATACAGAATTTTGGCACGATCACGTTGGTCATATTGATGGCACATTTGTATGGGAGGTACCAGAAGGGATGTTGCCAGACTTCCAAGTTTTGGTCCAAAACTTTCTCTAGGTATAGCTTTACTTAATACAGAATTTTGGCACGATCACGTTGGTCATATTGATGGCACATTTGTATGGGAAGTACCAGAAGGGGTATTGCCAGACTTCCAAGTATCTGTCCGAAAATTTTCCAACCATAGCTTTACAAAATACAGAATTTGGGCAAGATCGCGTTGGGTATATTGGTATTATTACACGATTTCTAAGGGGCGGGATAGTACATTTGTATGGGACGTACAAGAAGGGACGTTGGCAGACTTCCAAGTTTTGGTCCAAAAATTTGTCTAGCTATATCTTTACTAAATACAGAATTTGGGCAAGGTCGCGTTAGCCATATTGATAATATTACACGGTTTATAAGCGGCCTGATGATACATTTGTATATGAGGTACCAGAATGGGAGTTGCCAGACTTCCCAGTTGTTGTCCAAAACTTTGTCTAGCTTTAGCTTTACTAAATACAGAATTTGGGCAAGATCGCGTTAGTCATATTGATAATATTACACGGTTTATAAGCGGCCTGATGGTACATTTGTATGGGAGGTACCAGAAGGGGAATTGCCAGACTTTCAAAAATTTGTCTAGCTAAAGCTTTACTAAACACAGAATTTGGGCAAGACCGCGTTGGTCATATTGATAATATTACACGATTTCTAAGGGGCGGGAAGGTAAATTTGTATAGGAGGTACCAGAAAGGATGTTGCCAGACTTCCAAGTTTTTGTCCGAAACTTTTTCCAGCCATAGCTTTACAAAATACAGAATTTGGGCAAGATCGCGTTGGGCATATTGGTATTATTACACGATTTCTATGGGGGGTACAAGAAAGGGAGTTGAAAGACTTCCAAGTTTTTGTCCGAAACTTTTTCCAGCCATAGGTTTACAAAATACAGAATTTGTGCAAGATCGAGTTATGGTTATTAGTATTATTACACGATTTCTAAGGGGCGGTATAGTATAGGTATAGCTTTATTAAATACTGAATTTGGGCAAGATCGCGAGGGTCATATTGATAATATTATACGATTTCATAGGGGCGTGATGGTACATATGTATGGGAGGTACCAGAAGGGGAGTTGCCAGACTTCCAAGTTTTTGTCCAAAACATTGTCTAGCTATAGATTTATTAAATACAAAATTTGGGCCAGACTTTCAGAACTTTGTATAGGTATAGCTTTATTAAATACAGAATTTGGGCAAGATCGCGAGGGTCATATTTATAATATTACACGATTTCAAAGGGGCGTGTATGGGAGGTACCAGAGGGGCAGTTGCCAGACTTCCAAGTTTTTGTCCGAAACTATTTTTGTCATAGCTTTACTAAATACCGAATTTGGGCAAGATCGCTTTGGTCATATTGATAATATTACACGATTTTAGGCGCCCCGGTAGGCGAGTTGGTAGCGTGCTTGCCTATCAGCGTGGGGGTTGTGGGTTCGATTCCCACCAGAGGCTTTGGTCTGTCGCTGCAAAAATCTAAAACATATGGTCTTTGTCACCCGGTTTACCCTTGGACCCAAAATTAGAATATAAATTTACTTTGTATTGTAATTAATAATAAATAAAAAAATAAAAATTACACGATTTATAAGGGCGGGGTGGTACATTTGTATGGGAGGTACCAGAAGGGATGTTGCCAGACTTCCAAGTTTTTGTCCAAAACATTGTCTAGCTATAGATTTATTAAATACAAAATTTGGGCCAGACTTTCAAAACTTTGTATAGGTACAGCTTTATTAAATACAGAATGTGGGCAAGATCGCGAGGGTTATATTGATAATATTACACGATTTCAAAGGGGCGTAATGGTACATTTGTATGGGAGGTAGCAGAAGGGGAGCTGCCAGACTTTCAAAACATGGTCTAGCTATAGCCTTACTAAATACAGAATTTGGGCAAGATTTACTAAATACAAAATATGGACAAGGTCGCGTTGGGCATATTGGTATTATTACGCGATTTCTAAGGGTGCGGGATGGTACATTTGTATGGGAGGTACCAGAAGGGATGTTGCCAGACTTCCAAGTTTTTGTCCAAAACTTTATATAGCTATAGATTTACTAAATACAAAATATGGGCAAGATCGCTTTGGGCATAATGGTATTATTACAAGATTTCTAAGGGGCGGGATGATACTTCTGTATGGGAGGTACCAGAGGGGAAGTTGCCAGACTTCCAAGTTTTGGTCCAAAACTTTGTCTAGCTATATCTTTACTAAATACAGAATTTGGGCAAGGTCGCCTTAGTCATATTCATAATATTACACGGTTTATAAGCGGCCTGATGGTACATTTGTAGGGAAGGTACCAGAAGGGGAATTGCCAGACTTTCAAAACTTTGTCTAGCTAAAGCTTTACTAAATACAGAATTTGGGCAAGACCGCGTTGGTCATATTGATAATATTATACGATTTCTAAGGGGCGGGAAGGTAAATTTGTATAGGAGGTGCCACAAGGGATGTTGCCAGACTTCCAAGTTTTTGTCCAAAACATTGTCTAGCTATAGATTTATTAAATACAAAATTTGGGCCAGACTTTCAAAACTTTGTATAGGTACAGCTTTATTAAATACAGAATGTGGGCAAGATCGCGAGGGTTATATTGATAATATTACACGATTTCAAAGGGGCGTAATGGTACATTTGTATGGGAGGTACCAGAAGGGGAGTGGCCAGACTTCCATGTTTTTGCCCAAAACATTGTCTAGCTATTTTTTTTTTTACTAACACTCAGGGGATGCCCCCTATAAATGCAATGCACTGTGTTAGCGATGGGAAAGAAGGGTAATGGAGGGAGGATAGAGGGTAGTGTTTGTTGATGTTTGCCTTGAATTTGATAATGTCATAGCAGGCAGGAAAAACACTTGTTGGAAGATTATTCCACATGCGAACAGTTCGGCTGAAGAACGAATTTTCTCTATAGTGCGTCGTCCGGTCAACCGGCCATTTGACAATGAACGGATGAGATTCCCTGGATAGCCGAGTATTCTGGCTAAATGTTCTAACTTCAGGGAACAGACGACGGATATCTGACAAACAGATACCATTAAAATATCTATAGAATAGCGATACACAATCCACATTACGGCGATGCTGAAGGGAGACAATAGAGCTGGATACCCTACCATCCACAATCATCACCACCGCTCTCCTCTGTACGCGGTCCAAAAGCTGCAAAGATGTCTTTGGAGCCCCTGCCCATATATGGGAGTTATATTCCATTTTAGGCCGAATGTAGGTGGTGTAAATATTTACGAGATCAGATGGAGTGAAGTAGTTCTTGCACCGCTTTAAAAAGCCTAAACACTTGAATGCTTCTTTCGACACTTCGAATATATGGCTTGCCCAACGAGCATCACCCTGTATCTTCATGCCCAGAACATCAAGAGTGTCTGATTCGTCGATATTCACACCACCCATAGATATTGGTGGCGATGCTGGATCAGTGGAACGTTTGTGTGACAACAAACAGCACTGGGTCTTTTGTGCATTAAAATCTACTCTGTTCATTTGGCCCCACTCACAAATCGTCGCCAAATCGCGTTTAAGTGAGTCGTTCATTGTTCGCCTTTTGTCCTCGACCTCCAGAGGACCTGGCCGATGATCAAATGCGTACGAATGACAGAGGTTGCTCTCATCCGCAAAGGAGTAGATTGGGTTCACAGTCTGCCCCAACAGGTCGTCAATGAAAATAAGAAATAAAGAAGGAGAGAGGACAGAGCCTTGTGGCACTCCTGCGGTCAACCTATGCTCTTTGGATGCGACCCCATCTATAACAACTCGTATAGAGCGATCCCTGAGAAAACTCGATATAAATCGAGAGAAGGTATTACCGACACCAAATGTAATAAGTTTTGATATGAGTGCTCCGTGCCAGACCCTATCGAACGCCTTGGAAATATCCAGAGCCACGACCTTACTTTCACCAAGGCGGTGAATGGATCGACTCCATCGCTCCGTAAGGAACGCCATCAGGTCTCCAGTAGATCGATTTCTACGGAAGCCATACTATCTATCCTTCAGGAGGCCGTTAGACTCTAGATACCTTACAAGATGGTGATTAACCATGCTCTCCATAACCTTCGAGAGCGCAGAACATATTGCAATTGGACGGTAATTCACCTTTCACTCACCTTTCTTGGGGATCGGCTGAACATTGGCAACTTTCCAACGTGAAGGGTAAATTCCAGCACGGTACAACATGTTGAAAAGATTGCGCAATGGACGAGCTAGCGTCGAAGAGCACTTACATAGGACAAGTGCTGAAATACCATCCGGGCCCGGAGTTTTATTTACGTTGAGATCTGCAAGAACCCTTGAAAATCGTAAAAATATCTGAGGCATCGAACTAGATGCGTTCTCGATCACGGGGAGTGGTTGACTGCTTTCTGGCAAAGATGAATTCTTTGTAAATATTTCAGCCATAAGGTTAGCTTTGTCAACCGGGTCAGTGAATATCTGATCACCGCCAAGAAGGGTTGAAATAGAAGATGAAGAATTGTTCCTTACCCTTTTAACGAATGACCAAAAGCTCTTACTTCCCCTGGGAGAAGAAAGAACTTTAGCACGAAGGCGCTGTTCGTGAAGAAGTTTTTCGCTCCTAAGCACTCTCGCACAATTAGATCTTGCCTGCTTACGTAGCAGCTCAGTAGTGACGTTTTTATTTAAACGCCAGTTTCTGAACGCTTCCTCTTTGGATCTGACAGCTTCTTTGCATGTCTGGTTAAACCAACAATTTTTTGGAGGTTTAATCGAAGTAGTCTTCGAGGGAATAAATGTATTTATACCAACAAGAATTATTTTCTCGACCATTTCAGCAGCAGCATCGACATTGTTGTCTAGGAAACATAATTTCCAATTAAATTGCTGGTAAAAACTGTTGAGCTCGGCCCAACGTGCCTTTTCGTATATGTACATTGTTCTCTTCGTGACTGGTTTAGAAGAGCCTCGAATATCGGAGAACGAAAAGGATGCTGAAATGGTGCAATGATCCGAGTTTCCAATAGGCGCAAGAATGTTAACCTCATACTTTCAAGGGCGTGTTGGTTCATTCACTAATTGCGCCAAGTCATTGTGCGCGGCAAATAACTCAGCGTACTGACCCTCCGGAGATGTATGGCTCGAATGGGAAAGCTAAGAATTATTATGGACATTGAAATCACAAGCAACTGCAATTTCACTATCCGGATAATCTTCTAAAATTTTTGAAATGGAATCGGAAAGGGCCTCGAAGCGTGTGATAACCAGGAATGTGAAAATCGTGTGGATCAGAATCCTCACATACCTGGGTCTCACATAGAGCGAGGACATCCGGTCTATGGATGTTAACGTACGCGTATACCGCAAAAAAATTCGTCCTAAGCCCACAAATATTCGCAAAGTGAATTTTATACCTACCTACCATGACACTACCAAAAAGCAAGACAACATCAAAGCAGAATCACAAATAACGCTGCACCCCTCCCGCCGCTGTTATTTCTGTTAGTTGTTCAGTGTTATGCCTACAACAACTAACAGAACAGCGACAAGAAGAATGCAGAACTATTTGTGATTTGCGACTGCGTAGAGGAAGGGGAAAACACAAGTGCAAGACAACGAGGGGGGCATAAAAAAGCCCTTAGTGTTGTCTTTTTTGTGTTGATGCGTAGAGATGGTTATTGTTGTTGTTGTTAAAGTGCGAGCGCGGCTTGGTTATTTTGTTTTCATTTGGTTATGGTTGTTGTAATGTTGTGGTTGTTGATATGTTATGTTGTCCGACATTTTTCCAGCTATAAGTTTACTAAATACAGATTTTAGGCTAGATCGCCTTGGTCATATTGATAATATTAAACGGTTTATACGGGGCGGTATGAAGTTGCCAGATTTCCAAGTTTTGGTCCAAAACTTTCTCTAGGTATAGCTTTACTTAATACAGAATTTTGGCACGTTCACGTTGGTCATATTGCTAATATTACACGGTTTCTAAGGGAGTGGACTAGTACATTTGTATGGGTGGTACCAGAAGGGGTGTTGCCAGACTTCCAAGTATCTGTCCGAAAATTTTCCAACCATAGCTTTACAAAATACAGAATTTGGGCAAGATCGCGTTGGGTATATTGGTATTATTACACGATTTCTAAGGGTCGGGATGGTACATTTGTATGGGACGTACAAGAAGGGATGTTGCCAGACTTCCAAGTTTTGGTCAAAAACTTTTTCCAGCCATAGCTTTACAAAATACAGAATTTGTGCAAGATCGAGTTATGCTCATTAGTATTATTACACGATTTATAAGGGGCGGTATAGTACACTTGTATGTGCGGTACAAGATGGGATGGTACATCTGTATGGGAGGTACTAGAAGGAAAATTGACTTTCAAAACAGACTTTCAAAACTTTGTCTAGCTATACCTTTATTAAATATAGAATTTGGGCAAGATCGCGTTGGTCATATTGATAATATTACACGGTTTATATGCGGCCTGATGGTACATTTGTATATGAGGTACCAGAATGGGAGTTGCCAGACTTCCCAGTTGTTGTCCAAAACTTTTTCTAGCTATAGCTTTACTAAATACAGAATTTGGGCAAGATCGCGTTAGTCATATTGATAATATTACACGGTTTATAAGCGGCCTGATGGTACATTTGTATGGGAGGTACCAGAAGGCGAATTGCCAGACTTTCAAAACTTTGTCTAGCTAAATCTTTACTAAATACAGAATTTGGGCAAGACCGCGTTGGTCATATTGATAATATTACACGATTTCTAAGGGGCGGGAAGGTAAATTTTTATAGGAGGTACCAGAAGGGATGTTGCCAGACTTCCAAGTTTTTGTCCGAAACTTTTTCCAGCCATAGCTTTACAAAATACAGAATTTGGGCAAGATGGCGTTGGGCATATTGGTATTATTACACGATTTCTATGGAGGGACAAGAAAGGGAGTTGCCAGACTTCCAAGTTTTTGTCCGAAACTTTTTCCAGCCATAGCTTTACAAAATACAGAATTTGTGCAAGATCGAGTTATGGTCATTACTATTATTACACGATTTCTAAGGGGCGGTATAGTACACTTGTATGTGCGGTACAAGATGGGATGGTACATCTGTATGGGAGGTACTAGAAGGAAAATTGCCAGACTTTCAAAACTTTGTCTAGCTATACCTTTATTAAATATAGAATTTGGGCAAGATCGCGTTGGTCATATTGATAATATTACACGGTTTCCAAGGGTGTGGAATGGTACATTTCTATGGGAGGTACCAGAATAGGAGTTGCCATACTTACAAGTTATAGCTTTAATAAATACAGAATTTGGGTAAGATCGCGTTGGTCATATTGATAATATTACACGGTTTCTAAGGGGCGGGAAGGTAAATTTGTATAGGAGGTGCCACAAGGGATGTTGCCAGACTTCCAAGTTTTTGTCCAAAACATTGTCTAGCTATAGATTTATTAAATACAAAATTTGGGCCAGACTTTCAAAACTTTGTATAGGTACAGCTTTATTAAATACAGAATTTGGGCAAGATCGCGTTGGTCATATTGATAATATTACACGGTTTCCAAGGGTGCGGGATGGTACATCTGTATGGGAGGTACCAGAAGGGGAGTGGCCAGACTTCCATGTTTTTGCCCAAAACATTGTCTAGCTATTTTTTTTACTAACACTCAGGGGATGCCCCCTATAAATGCAATGCACTGTGTTAGCGATGGGAAAGAAGGGTAATGGAGGGAGGATAGAGGGTAGTGTTTGTTGATGTTTGCCTTGAATTTGATAATGTCATAGCAGGCAGGAAAACACTTGTTGCAAGATTATTCCACATGCGAACAGTTCGGCTGAAGAACGAATTTTCTCTATAGTGCGTCGTCCGGTCAACCGGCCATTTGACAATGAACGGATGAGATTCCCTGGATAGCCGAGTATTCCGGCTAAATGTTCTAACTTCAGGGACCAGACGACGGATATCTGACAAACAGATACCATTAAAATATCTATAGAATAGCGATACACAACCCACATTACGGCGATGCTGAAGGGAGACAATAGAGCTGGATACCCTACCATCCCCAATCATCACCACCGCTATCCTCTGTACACGGTCCAAAAGCTGCAAAGACGTCTTTGGAGCCCCTGCCCATATATGGGAGTTATATTCCATTTTAGGCCGGATGTAGGTGGTGTAAATATTTACGAGATCAGATGGAGTGAAGTATTTCTTGCACCGCTTTAAAAAGCCTAAACACTTGAATACTTCTTTCGACACTTCGAAAATATGGCTTGCCCAACGAGCATCACCCGGTATCTTCATGCCCAGAACATCAAGAGTGTCTGATTCGTCGATATCAATACCACCCATAGAAATTGACGACGATGCTGGATCAGTGGGACGTTTGTGTGACAACAAACAGCACTGGGTCTTTTGTGCATTAAAATCTACTCTGTTCATTTGGCCCCACTCACAAATCGTCGCCAAATCGCGTTTAAGTGAGTCGTTCATTGTTAGCCTTTTGTTCTCTACCTCCAGAGGACCTGGCCGATGATCAAATGAGTACGAATGACAGAGGTTGCTCTCATCCGCAAAGGAGTAGATTGGGTTCACAGTCTGCCCCAACAGGTCGTCAATGAAAATAAGAAATAAAGAAGGAGAGAGGACAGAGCCTTGTGGCACTCCTGCGGTCAACCTATGCTCTTTGGATGCGACCCCATCTATAACAACTCGTATAGAGCGATCCCTGAGAAAACTCGATATAAATCGAGAGAAGGTATTACCGACACCAAATGTAATAAGTTTTGATATGAGTGCTCCGTGCCAGACCCTATCGAACGCCTTGGAAATATCCAGAGCCACGACCTTACTTTCACCAAGGCGGTGAATGGATCGACTCCATCGCTCCGTAAGGAACGCCATCAGGTCTCCAGTAGATCGATTTCTACGGAAGCCATACTATCTATCATTCAGGAGGCCGTTAGACTCTAGATACCTTACAAGATGATGATTAACCATGCTCTCCATAACCTTCGAGAGAGCAGAACATATTGCAATTGGACGGTAACTCACCTTTCACTCACCCTTCTTGGGGATCGGCTGAACATTGGCAACTTTACAACGTGAAGGGTAAATACCAGCACGGTACGGCATGTTGAAAAGATTGCGCAATGGACGAGCTAGCGTCGAAGAGCACTTACATAGGACAAGTGCTGAAATACCATCCGGGCCCGGAGTTTTATTTACGTTGAGATCTGCAAGAACCCTTGAAAATCGTAAAAATATCTGAGGCATCGAACTAGATACGTTCTCGATCACGGGGAGTGGTTGACTGCTTTCTGGCAAAGATGAATTCTTTGCAAATATTTCAGCCATAAGGTTAGCTTTGTCAACCGGGTCAGTGAATATCTGATCACCGCCAACAAGGGTTGAAATAGAAGATGAAGAATTGTTCCTTACCCTTTTAACGAATGACCAAAAGCTCTTACTTCCCCTGGGAGAAGAAAGAACTTTAGCACGAAGGCGCTGTTCGTGAAGAAGTTTTTCGCTCCTAAGCACTCTGGCACAATTAGATCTTGCCTGCTTACGTAGCAGCTCAGTAGTGACGTTTTTATTTAAACGCCAGTTTCTGAACGCTTCCTCTTTGGATCTGACAGCTTCTTTGCATGTCTGGTTAAACCAACAATTTTTTGGAGGTTTAATCGAAGTAGTCTTCGAGGGAATAAATGTATTTATACCAACAAGAATTATTTTCTCGACCATTTCAGCAGCAGCATCGACATTTTTGTCTAGGAAACATAATTTCCAATTAAGTTGCTGGTAAAAACTGTTGAGCTCGGCACGTTGCCTTTTCGTATATGTACATTGTTCTCTTCGTGACTGGTTTAGAGGAGCCTCGAATATCGGAGAACGAAAAGGATGCTGAAATGGTGCAATGATCCGAGTTTCCAAGAGGCGCAAGAATGTTAACCTCATACTTTTCAGGGTGAGAGGTTAAGAAAAGGTCAAGAATATTTTGTTGTTGCCCTTCAATACGCGGAATGTGTGTTGGTTCATTCACTAATTGCGCCAAGTCATTGTGCGCGGCAAATAACTCAGCGTACTGGGAAAGCCAAGAATTATTACGGACATTGAAATCACCAGCAACCGCAATTTCACTATCCGGATAATCTTCTAAAATTTTTGAAATGGAATCGGAAAGGGCGTCGAAGTTATTTAGGGTAGCCTCCCTTTCCAAACGTGGGCTTCTGTAAAGGAACCCGAAATGCAAAGTGTGTGATCCAATCCTGAATTTAACACAAAGGAAGTTAAATTCTGGGTCTTGTGAGTCTAAATGTTGCTGACTCTGAAACACCACACCATTACGAATATAAACCACAAGACCTCTGTGAGAAAAAAAAGAGGATAGCGTGTGATAACCAGGAATGTGAAAATCGTGTGGATCAGAATCCTCACATACCTGGGTCTCACATAGAGCGAGGACATCCGGTCTATGGAAGTTAACGTGCACGTATACATCAAATAAATTCGTCCTAAGCCCACAAATATTCGCAAAGTGAATTTTATACCTACCTACCATGACACTACCAAAAAGCAAGACAACATCAAAGCAGAATCACAAATAACGCTGCACCCCTCCCGCCGCTGTTATTTCTGTTAGTTGTTCAGTGTTATGCCTACAACAACTAACATAACAGCGACAAGAAGAATGCAGAACTATTTGTGATTTGCGACTGGGTAGAGGAAGGGGGGAACACAAGTGCAAGACAACGAGGGGGGCCCTTAGTGTTGTCTTTTTTGTGTTGATGCGTAGAGCTGGTTATTGTTGTTAAAGTGCGAGCACGGCTTGGTTATTTTGTTTGTTTGTTTTCATTTGGTTATTGCTGTTGTTGTTGTAATGTTGTGGTTGTTGATATGTTATGTTGTCCGACATTTTTCCAGCCATAAGTTTACTAAATACAGATTTTAGGCTAGATCGCATTGGTCATATTGATAATATTACACGGTTTATACGGGGCGGGATGATACATTAGTATGGGTACCAGAAGGGGTGTTGCCAGACTTCCAAGTATTTGTCCGAAATTTTTCCAACCATAGCTTTACAAAATACAGAATTTGGGCAAGATCGCGTTGGGTATATTGGTATTATTACACGATTTCTAAGGGGCGGGATGGTACATTTGTATGGGACGTACAAGAAGGGATGTTGCCAGACTTCCAAGTTTTGGTCCAAAACTTTGTCTAGCTATAGCTTTACTAAATACAGAATTTGGGCAAGATCGCGTTAGTCATATTGACAATATTACACGGTTTATAAGCGGCCTGATGGTACATTTGTATGGGAGGTACCAGAAGGGGAATTGCCAGACTTTCAAAACTTTGTCTAGCTAAAGCTTTGCTAAATACAGAATTTGGGCAAGACCGCGTTGGTCATATTGATAATATTACACGATTTCTAAGGGGCTGGAAGGTAAATTTGTATAGGAGGTACCAGAAGGGATGTTGCCAGACTTCCAAGTTTTTTTCCGAAACTTTTTCCAGCCATAGCTTTACAAAATACAGAATTTGGGCAAGATCGCGTTGGGCATATTGGTATTATTACACGATTTCTATGGGGGGTACAAGAAAGGGAGTTGCCAGACTTCCAAGTTTTTGTCCGAAACTTTGTCTAGCTATAGCTTTACTAAATACAGAATTTGGGAAAGATCGCGTCTGCCATATTGATAATATTACATGGTTTATAAACGGCCTGATGGTTCATTTGTATATGAGGTACCAGAATGGGAGTTGCCAGACTTCCCAGTTGTTGTCCAAAACTTTGTCTAGCTATAGCTTTATTAAATACAGAATTTGGGCAAGATCGCGTTAGTCATATTGATAATATTACACGGTTTATAAGCGGCCTGATGGTACATTTGTATGGGAGGTACCAGAAGGGGAATTGCCAGACTTTCAAAACTTTGTCTAGCTAAAGCTTTACTAAATACAGAATTTGGGCAAGACCGCGTTGGTCATATTTATAATATTACACGATTTCTAAGGAGCTGGAAGGTAAATTTGTATAGGAGGTACCAGAAGGGATGTTGCCAGACTTCCAAGTTTTTGTCCGAAACTTTTTCCAGCCATAGCTTTACAAAATACAGAATTTGGGCAAGATCGCGTTGGGCATATTGGTATTATTACACGATTTCTATGGGGGGTACAAGAAAGGGAGTTGCCAGACTTCCAAGTTTCTATGGGGGGTACAAGAAAGGGAGTTGCCAGACTTCCAAGTTTTTGTCCGAAACTTTTTCCAGCCATAGCTTTACAAAATACAGAATTTGTGTAAGATCGAGTTATGCTCATTAGTATTATTACACGATTTCTAAGCGGCGGTATAGTACACTTGTATGTGCGGTACAAGATGGGATGGTACATTTGTATGGGAGGTACCAGAAGGGGAATTGCCAGACTTTCAAAACTTTGTCTAGCTAAAGCTTTACTAAATACAGAATTTGGGCAAGACCGCGTTGGTCATATTGATAATATTACTCGATTTCTAAGGGGCGGGAAGGTAAATTTGTATAGGAGGTACCAGAAGGGATGTTGCCAGACTTCCAAGTTTTTGTCCGAAAGTTTTTCCAGCCTTAGCTTTACAAAATACAGAATTTGTGTAACATCGAGATATGCTCATTAGTATTATTACACGATTTCTAAGGGGCGGTATAGTACACTTGTATGTGCGGTACAAGATGGGATGGTACATCTGTATGGGAGGTACTAGAAGGAAAATTGCCAGACTTTCAAAACTTTGTCTAGCTAAAGCTTTACTAAATGCAGAATTTGGGCAAGACCGCGTTGGTCATATTGATAATATTACACGATTTCTAAGGGGCGGGAAGGTAAATTTGTATAGAAGGGATGTTGCCGACTTCCAAGTTTTTGTCCGAAAATTTTTCCAGCCATAGCTTTACTAAATACCGAATTTGGGCAAGACCGCGTTGGTCATATTGATAATATTACACGATTTCTAAGGAGCGGGATGGTACATTTGTATGGGAGGTACCAGAAGGGGAGCTGCCAGACTTACGAAACTTTGTCTAGCTTAAGCTTTACCAATTGATGATATTACACGGTTTATAAGCGGCCTGATGGTACATTTGTTTGGGAGGTACCAGAAGGGGAGTTGTCAGACATCCAAGTTTTTGTCTAAAACTTTATATAACTCTATAGATTTACTAAATACAAAATATGGGCAAGATCGCTTTGGGCATATTGGTATTATTACACAATTTCTAAGGAGCGGGATGGTACATTTGTATGGGAGGTACCAGAAGGGGAGCTGCCAGACTTACGAAACTTTGTCTAGCTGAAGCTTTACCAATTTGATGATATATCACGGTTTATAAGCGGCCTGATGGTACATTTGAATGGGAGGTACCAGAAGGGGAGTTGTCAGACTTCTAAGTTTTTGTCCAAAACTTTGTCTAGCTATAGCTTTAGTAAATAGCTTTACATCCCGTAGTAAATACAGCTTTACTACTGGATGGTATATCTGTATGGGGGGACCCAGAAGGGGAGATGCCAGACTTCCAAGTTTTTGTCCAATACTGTATATAGTTTTAGATTTACTAAATACAAAATATATGCAAGATCGCGTTGGGCATATTGGTATTATAACACGATTTCTAAGAGGGGATGGTACATCTTTATGGGAGGTACCAGAGGGGAAGTTGTCAGACTTCCAAGTATTTGTCCGACATTTTTCCAGCCATAGCTTTACAAAATACAGAATTTGGTCAGGTTTATTATATGAGACGGTTTATAAGCGGCCTGATGGTACATTTCTATGGGAGGTACCAGAAGGGGAGTTGCCAGATTTCCAAGTTTTTGTCCAAAACTTTCTCTAGGTATAGCTTTACTTAATACAGAATTTTGGCACGATCACGTTGGTCATAATGATGGCACATTTGTATGGGAGGTACTAGAAGGGATGTTGCCAGACTTCCAAGTTTTGGTCCAAAACTTTCTCTAGGTATAGCTTTACTTAATACAGAATTTTGGCACGATCACGTTGGTCATAATGATGGCACATTTGTATGGGAGGTACCAGAAGGGGTGTTGCCAGGCTTCCAAGTATCTGTCCGAAAATTTTCCAACCATAGCTTTACAAAATACAGAATTTGGGCAAGATCGCGTTGGGTATATTGGTATTATTACACGATTTCTAAGGGGCGGGATGGTACATTTGTATGGGACGTACAAGAAGGGATGTTGCCAGACTTCCAAGTTTTGGTCCAAAAGTTTGTCTAGCTATATCTTTACTAAATACAGAATTTGGGCAAGGTCGCGTTAGCCATATTGATAATATTACACGGTTTGTAAGCGGCCTGATGATACATTTGTATACGAGGTACCAGAATGGGAGTTGCCAGACTTCCCAGTTGTTGTCCAAAACTTTGTCTAGCTATATCTTTACTAAATACAGAATTTGGGCAAGGTCGCGTTAGCCATATTGATAATATTACACGGTTTATAAGATGCCTGATGATACATTTGTATACGAGGTACCAGAATGGGAGTTGCCAGACTTCCCAGTTATTGTCCAAAACTTTGTCTAGCTATAGCTTTACTAAATACAGAATTTGGGCAAGACCGCGTTGGTCATATTGATAATATTACACGATTTCTAAGGGGCGGGAAGGTAAATTTGTATAGGAGGTGGCCAAAAAAATTTTCTGGCTATAGATTTATTAAATACAAAATTTGGGCCAGACTTTCAAAACTTTGTATAGGTATAGGTTTATTAAATTCTGAATTTGGACAAGATCGCGAGGGTCATATTGATAAAATTATACGATTTCAAAGGGGCGTGATGGTACATTTGTATGGGAGGTACCAGAAGGGGAGTTGCCAGACTTCCAAGTTTTTGTCCAAAACATTGTCTAGCTATAGCCTTACTAAATACACAATTTGGGCAAGATTTACTAAATACAAAATATGGACAAGGTCGCGTTAGGCATATTGGTATTATTACACGATTTATAAGGGGCGGGATGGTACATCTGTATGGGAGGTACCAGAAGTGGAGCTGCGTTGGTCATATTGATAATATTACACGGTTTCTAAGGGTGCGGAATGTTACATTTGTATGGGAGGTACCAGAAGGGGAGTTGCTAGACTTCCAAGTTTTGGTCCAAAACTTTATATAGCTATAGATTTACTAAATACAAAATATAGGCAAGATCGCTTTGGGCATATTGGTATTATTACAAGATTTCTAAGGGGCGGGATGGTACATCTGTATGGGAGGTACCAGAGGCGAAGTTGCCAGACTTCCAAGTTTTAGACTTCCAAAACTTTGTCTAGCTATATCTTTACTAAATACAGAATTTGGCCAATGTCGCGTTAGCCATATTGATAATATTACACGGTTTATAAGCGGCCTGATGATATATTTGTATATGAGGTACCAGAATGGGAGTTGCCAGACTTCCCAGTTGTTGTCCAAAACTTTCTATAGCTATAGCTTTACTAAATACAGAATTTGGCCAAGATCGCGTTAGTCATATTGATAATATTACACGGTTTATAAGCGGCCTGTTGGTACATTTGTAGGGAAGGTACCAGAAGGGGAATTGCCAGATTTTTAAAACTTTGTCTAGCTAAAGTTTTACTAAATACAGAATTTGGGCAAGATCGCGAGGGTCATATTGATAATATTACACGATTTCTAAGGGGCGGGAAGGTAAATTTGTATAGGAGGTACCAGAAGGGATGTTGCCAGACTTCCAAGTTTTTGTCCGAAACTTTTTCCAGCCATAGCTTTACAAAATACAGAATTTGTGCAAGATCGAGTTATGCTCATTAGTATTATTACACGATTTCTAAGGGGCGGTATAGTACACTTGATGTGCGGTACAAGATGGGATGGTACATCTGTATGGGAGGTACTAGAAGGAAAATTGCCAGACTTTCAAAACTTTGTCTAGCTAAAGCTTTACTAAAAACAGAATTTGGGCAAGACCGCGTTGGTCATATTGATAATATTACACGATTTCTAAGGGGCGGGAAGGTAAATTTGTATAGGAGGTACCATAAGGGATGTTGCCGACTTCCAAGTTTTTGTCCGAAACTTTTTCCAGCCATAGCTTTACTAAATACCGAATTTGGGCAAGACCGCGTTGGTCATATTGATAATATTACACGATTTCTAAGGAGCGGGATGGTACATTTGTATGGGAGGTACCAGAAGGGGAGTTGTCAGACATCCAAGTTTTTGTCTAAAACTTGATATAGCTATAGATTTACTAAATACATAATATGGGCAAGATCCCGTTGGGCATATTGGTATTATTACACGATTTCTAAGGAGCGGGATGGTACATTTGTATGGGAGGTACCAGAAGGGGAGCTGCCAGACTTACGAAACTTTGTCTAGCTGAAGCTTTACCAATTTGATGATATTACACGGTTTATAAGCGGCCTGATGGTACATTTGTTTGGGAGGTACCAGAAGGGGAGTTGTCAGACATCCAAGTTTTTGTCTAAAACTTGATATAGCTATAGATTTACTAAATACACAATATGGGCAAGATCCCTTTGGGCATATTGGTATTATTACACGATTTCTAAGGAGCGGGGTGGTACATTTGTATGGGAGGTACCGGAAGGGGAGCTGCCAGACTTACGAAACTTTGTCTAGCTGAAGCTTTACCAATTTGATGATATTACACGGTTTATAAGCGGCCTGATGGTACATTTGTTTGGGAGGTACCAGAAGGGGAGTTGTCAGACATCCAAGTTTTTGTCTAAAACTTGATATAGCTTTAGATTTACTAAATACAAAATATGGGCAAGATCGCTTTGGGCATATTGGTATTATTACACGATTTCTAAGGAGCGGGATGGTAGATTTGTATGGGAGGTACCAGAAGGGGAGCTGCCAGACTTACGAAACTTTGTCTAGCTGAAGCTTAACCAATTTTATGATATAACACGGTTTATAAGCGGCCTGATGGTACATTTGAATGGGAGGTACCAGAAGGGGAGTTGTCAGACTTCTAAGTTTTTGTCCAAAACTTTGTCTAGCTATAGCTTTACTAAATAGCTTTACATCCCGTAGTAAATACAGCTTTACTACTGGATGGTATATCTGTATGGGAGGACCCAGAAGGGGAGATGCCAGACTTCCAAGTTTTTGTCCAATACTGTATATAGTTTTAGATTTACTAAATACAAAATATATGCAAGATCGCGTTGGGCATATTGGTATTATTACACGATTTCTAAGAGGGGATGGTACATCTTTATGGGAGGTACCAGAGGGGAAGTTGCCAGACTTCCAAGTTTTGGTCCAAAACTTTGTCCAGCAATAGATTTACCAAATCCACAAGTTGGGCAACATCGCGTTGGTCATATTGATAATATTACACGACTTCTAAGGTGCGGGATGGTACATTTGTCTGGGAGGTACCAGAAGGGGTGTTGCCAGACTTCCAAGTATTTGTCCGACATTTTTCCAGCCATAGCTTTACAAAATACAGAATTTGGTCAGGTTTATTATATGAGACGGTTTATAAGCGGCCTAATGGTACATTTGTATGGGAGGTACCAGAAGGGGAGTTACCAGATTTCCAAGTTTTGGTCCGATACTTTTTCCAGCCATAGCTTTACAAAATACAGAATTTGGTCATGTTGATTATATGAGACGGTTTATAAGCGGCCTGATGGTACATTTGTATGTTAGGTACCAGAAGGGGAGTTGCCAGATTTCCAAGTTTTGGTCCAAAACTTTGTCTAGCTATAGATTTACTAAATACAAATTTCGGCAAGATCGCGTTGGTCATATTGATAATATTACACGGTTTATCAGCGGCCTTATGGTACATTTGTATGGGAGGTACCAGAAGGGGAGTTGCCAGACTTCCAAGTTTTTGTCCAAAACTTTGTCTAGCTATAGATTTACTGAATACATATTTAGGCAAGATCGCGTTGGGCATATTGGTATTATAACACGATTTCTAAAGGGCGGGATGGTACATCTGTATGGGAGGTACTAGAAGGGATGTTGCCAGACTTCCAAGTTTTGGTCCAAAACTTTCTCTAGGTATAGCTTTACTTAATACAGAATTTTGGCACGATCACGTTGGTCATAATGATGCCACATTTGTATGGGAGGTACCAGAAGGGGTGTTGCCAGGCTTCCAAGTATCTGTCCGAAAATTTTCCAACCATAGCTTTACAAAATACAGAATTTGGGCAAGATCGCGTTGGGTATATTGGTATTATTACACGATTTCTAAGGGGCGGGATGGTACATTTGTATGGGACCTACAAGAAGGGATCTTGCCAGACTTCCAAGTTTTGGTCCAAAACTTTGTCTAGCTATATCTTTACTAAATACAGAATTTGGCCAATGTCGCGTTAGCCATATTGATAATATTATACGATTTCAAAGGGGCGTGATGGTACATTTGTATGGGAGGTACCAGAAGGGGAGTTGCCAGACTTCCACGTTTTTGTCCAAAACATTATATAGCTATAGCCTTACTAAATAAACAATTTGGGCAAGATTTACTAAATACAAAATATGGACAAGGTCGCGATGGGCATATTGGTATTATTACACGATTTATAAGGGGCGGGATGGTACATCTGTATGGGAGGTACCAGAAGGGGAGCTGCGTTGGTCATATTGATAATATTACACGGTTTATAAGGGCGGGTGGTACATATGTATGGGAGGTAGCAGAAGGGGAGCTGCGAGACTTCCAAGTTATAGCTTTAATAAAGGTAAGATCGCGTTGGTCATATTGATAATATTACACGGTTTCTAAGGGTGTGGGATGGTACATTTGTATGTGAGGTACGAGAAGGGGAGTTGCCAGACTTCCAAGTTGTTGTCCAAAACTTTGTCTAGCTATATCCTTACTAAATACAGAATTTGGGCAAGGTCGCGTTAGCCACATTGATAATATTACACGGTTTATCAGCGGCCTGATGATACATTTGTATATGAGGAACCAGAATGGGAGTTGCCAGACTTCCAAGTTTTTGTCCGAAACTATTTCTAGCCATAGCTTTACTAAATACCGAATTTGGGCAAGATCGCATTGGTCATATTGATAATATTACACGGTTTATAAGGGCGGGGTGGTACATATGTATGGGAGGTAGCAGAAGGGGAGCTGCGAGACTTCCAAGTTATAGCTTTAATAAATACAGAATTTGGGTAAGATCGCGTTGGTCATATTGGTATTATTACACGATTTATAAGGGGCGGGATGGTACATCTGTATGGGAGGTACCAGAAGGGGAGCTGCGTTGGTCATATTGATAATATTACACGGTTTTTAAGGGTGCGGAATGTTACATTTGTATGGGAGGTACAAGGAAGGGGAGTTGCTAGACTTCCAAGTTTTTGTCCAAAACTTTATATAGCTATAGATTTACTAAATACAAAATATGGACAAGATCCCTTTGGGCATATTGGTATTATTACAAGATTTCTAAGGGGCGGGATGGTACATCTGTATGGGAGGTACCAGAGGCGAAGTTGCCAGACTTCCAAGTTTTAGTCCAAAACTTTGTCTAGCTATATCTTTACTAAATACAGAATTTGGCCAATGTCGCGTTAGCCATATTGATAATATTACACGGTTTATAAGCGGTCTGATGATATATTTGTATATGAGGTACCAGAATGGGAGTTGCCAGACTTCCCAGTTGTTGTCCAAAACTTTCTATAGCTATAGCTTTAATAAATACAGAATTTGGCCAAGATCGCGTTAGTCATATTGATAATATTACACGGTTTATAAGCGTCCTGTTGGTACATTTGTAGGGAAGGTACCAGAAGGGGAATTGCCAGATTTTTAAAACTTTGTCTAGCTAAAGTTTTACTAAATACAGAATTTGGGCAAGACCGCGTTGGTCATATTGATAATATTATACGATTTCTAAGGGGCGGGAAGGTAAATTTGAATAGGAGGTGCCAGAAGGGATGTTGCCAGACTTCCAAGTTTTTGTCCAAAACATTGTCTAGCTATATATTTATTAAATACAAACTTTGGGCCAGACTTTCAAAACTTTACTTAGGTATAGCTTTATTAAATGCAGAATTTGGGCAAGATCGCGAGGGTCATATTGATAATAATACACGATTTCAAAGGGGCGTGATGGTTCATTTATATGGGAGGTACCAGAAGAGGAGTTGGCAGACTTCCAAGTTATTGTCCAAAACATTGTCTAGCTATAGATGTATTAAATACAAAATTTGGGCCAGAATTTCAAAACTTTGTATAGGTATAGCTTTATTAAATACAGAAGTTGGGCAAGACCGCGAGACTTTCAAAACGTTGTATAGCTATAGCTTTATTAAATACAGAAGTTGGGTAAGATCGCGAGGGTCATATTGATAATATTACACGATTTCAAAGGGGCGTGATGGTACATTTGTATGGGAGGTACCAGAAGGGAAGTGGCCAGACTTCCAAGTTTTTGTCCAAAACATTGTCTAGCTATATATTTATTAAATACAAACTTTGGGCCAGACTTTCAAAACTTTACTTAGGTATAGCTTTATTAAATGCAGAATTTGGGCAAGATCGCGAGGGTCATATTGATAATAATACACGATTTCAAAGGGGCGTGATGGTTCATTTATATGGGAGGTACCAGAAGAGGAGTTGGCAGACTTCCAAGTTATTGTCCAAAACATTGTCTAGCTATAGATGTATTAAATACAAAATTTGGGCCAGAATTTCAAAACTTTGTATAGGTATAGCTTTATTATTATTATTATTTCGAAAATTTTAGAAGATTATCCGGACAGTGAAATTGTAGTTGCTGGGGATTTCAATGTCCACAATAATTCTTGGCTTTCCCATTCGAGCCATACATCTCCGGAGGGTCAGTACGCTGAGTTATTTGCCGCGCACAATGACTTGGCGCAATTAGTGAATGAACCAACACACATTCCGCGTGTTGAAGGGCAACATCAAAATATTCTTGACCTTTTCTTAACCTCTCACCCTGAAAAGTATGAGGTTAACATTCTTGCACCTCTTGGTAACTCGGATCATTGCACCATTTCAGCATCCTTTTCGTTCTCCGATCTTCGAGCCACTTCAAAACCAGTCACGAAGCGGACAATGTATATATACGAAAAGGCACGTTGGGCCGAGCTCAACAATTTTTATCAGCAATTTAACTGGAAATTATGTTTCCTAGACAATAATGTCGATGCTGCTGCTGAAATGGTTGAGAAAATAATTCTTCTTGGCATAAACATGTTTATTCCCTCGAAGACTACTTCGATTAAACCTCCAAAAAATTGTTGGTTTAATCAGACATGCAAAGAAGCTGTCAGATCCAAAGAGGAAGCATTCAGAAAATGGCGTTTAAATAAAAATACCACTACTGAACTGCTACGCAAGCAGGCAAGATCAAATTGTGCCAGAGTACTTAGGCGCGAAAAACTTCTTCACGAACAGCGTCTTCGTGCAAAAGTTCTTTCTTCTCCCAGGGGAAGTAAGAGCTTTTGGTCATTCGTTAAAAGGGTAAGGAACAATTCTTCATCTTCTATTTCAACCCTCGTTAACGGTGACCAGATATTCACTGACCCGGTTGACAAAGCTAACCTTATGGCTGAAATTTTTGCAAAGAATTCATCTTTGCCAGTCAGCAGTCCACCACTCCCCGTGATCGAGAACGTATCTAGTTCGATGCCTCAGATATTTTTTCGAACACGTGGCGTTAAAAGGGTTCTTACAGATCTCAACGTAAATAAAACTCCGGGCCCGGATGGTATTTCCGCACTTGTCCTATGTAAGTGCTCTTCGACGCTAGCGCGTCCATTGCGCAATCTTTTCAACATGTCGTACCGTGCTGGTATTTACCCTTCACGTTGGAAAGTTGCCAATGTTCAGCCGATCCCCAAGAAAGGTGAGGCTACCAATCCTGCGAATTACCGTCCAATTGCAATATGTTCTGCGCTCTCGAAGGTTATGGAGAGCATGGTTAACCACCATCTTGTCAAATATTTAGAGTCTAACGGCCTTCTCAATGATCGACAGTATGGCTTCCGTAGAAATCGATCTACTGGAGACCTGATGGCGTTCCTTTCGGAACGATGGAGTCGATCCATTCACCGACTTGGCGAAAGCAAGGTCGTGGCTCTGGATATTTCCAAGGCGTTCGATAGGGTCTGGCACGGAGCACTCATACCAAAACTTATTGCATTTGGTGTCGGTAATACCTTCTCTCGATTCATATCGAGTTTTCTCAGGGATCGCTCTATACGAGTTGTTATAGATGGGGTCTCATCTAACGAGCATAGGTTGACCGCAGGAGTGCCACAAGGCTCTGTCCTCTCTCCTTCTTTATTTCTTATTTTCATTGACGACCTGCTGGGTCAGACTGTGAACCCGATCTACTCCTTTGCGGATGACAGCAATCTCTGTCATTCATACTCATTTGATCATCGGCCAGGTCCTATGGAGGTGGAGGACAAAAGGCGAACGATGAATGACTCACTTAACCGCGATTTGGCGACGATTTGTGAGTGGGGCCAAATGAATAGAGTAGATTTTAATCCACAAAAGACCCAGTGCTGTTTGTTGTCACACAAACGTTCACCAGATCCAGCATCGTCGTCAATTTCTATGGGTGGTGTGGATATCGACGAATCAGACACTCTTGATGTTCTGGGCATGAAGATACAGGGTGATGCTCGCTGGGCTAGCCATATATTCGAAGTGTCGAAAGAAGCATTCAAGTGTTTAGGCTTTTTGAAGCGGTGCAAGAAAT
Organism: Hydrotaea cyrtoneurina; assembly: GCA_958296145.1. Classification (NCBI taxonomy): domain Eukaryota; kingdom Metazoa; phylum Arthropoda; class Insecta; order Diptera; family Muscidae; genus Hydrotaea; species Hydrotaea cyrtoneurina. Next base: position 51,453,286 of record OY282517.1, read on the forward strand.
ACTTCACTCCATCTGATCTCGTAAATATTTACACCACCTACATCCGGCCTAAAATGGAATACAACTCGCATATATGGGCAGGGGCTCCATTAACATCTTTGAAGCTTCTGGACCGTGTACAGAGGAGAGCGGTGGTGATGATAGGGGATGGTAGGGTATCCAGCTCTATTGTCTCCCTACAGCATCGCCGAAATGTGGGTTGTGTATCGCTATTCTATAGATATTTTAATGGTATCTGTTCAGAAGATATCAGTCGTCTGGTCCCTGACGTTAGAACATTTAGCCGGAATACTCGGCTATCCAGGGAATCTCATCCGTTCATTGTCAAATGGCCGGTTGACCGGACGACGCACTATAGAGAAAATTCGTTCTTCAGCCGAACTGCTCGTATGTGGAATAATCTTCCAGCAAGTGTTTTTCCTGCCTGTTATGACATTCTCAAGTTCAAAACAAATGTCAACAAACACTACTCCATCTTTCCTCCCTCCAATACCCTTACTTCCAATCGCTAACACAGTGCATTGCATTCATAGGGGGCATCCCCTGAGTGTTAGTCTTCAAAAAAAAAAAAAAAAAAAAAAAAAAAAAAAAAAAAAAAAAAAAAAAGTTGGGCAAGATCGCGAGACTTTCAAAACTTTGTATAGGTATAGCTTTATTAAATACAGATGTTGGGCAAGATCGCGAGGATCATATTGATAATATTACACGGTTTATAAGGGCGGGTGGTACATATGTATGGGAGGTAGCAGAAGGGGAGCTGCGAGACTTCCAAGTTATAGCTTTAATAAATACAGAATTTGGGTAAGATCGCGTTGGTCATATTGATAATATTACACGGTTTCTAAGGGTGTGGGATGGTACATTTGTATGTGAGGTACGAGAAGGGGAGTTGCCAGACTTCCAAGTTGTTGTCCAAAACTTTGTCTAGCTATATCCTTACTAAATACAGAATTTGGGCAAGGTCGCGTTAGCCACATTGATAATATTACACGGTTTATCAGCGGCCTGATGATACATTTGTATATGAGGAACCAGAATGGGAGTTGCCAGACTTCCAAGTTTTTGTCCGAAACTATTTCTAGCCATAGCTTTACTAAATACCGAATTTGGGCAAGATCGCATTGGTCATATTGATAATATTACACGGTTTATAAGGGCGGGGTGGTACATATGTATGGGAGGTAGCAGAAGTGGAGCTGCCAGACTTTCAAAACATGGTCTAGCTATAGCCTTACTAAATACAGAATTTGGGCAAGATTTACTAAATACAAAATATGGACAAGGTCGCGTTGGCCATATTGGTATTATTACATGATTTCTAAGGGGCGGGATGGTACATCTGTATGGGAGGTACCAGAAGGGGAGCTGCGTTGGACATAATGATTATAATACACGGTTTCTAAGGGTGCGGTATGGTACATTTGTATGGGAGGTACCAGAATGGGAGTTGCCAGACTTCCAAGTTATAGCTTTAATAAATACAGAATTTGGTAAGATCGCGTTGGTCATATTGATAATATTACACGGTTTCTAAGGGTGTGGGATGGTACACTTGTATATGAGGAACCAGAATGGGGGTTGCCAGACTTCCCAGTTATTGTCCAAAACTTTGTCTAGCTATAGCTTTACTAAAGACAGAAGTTGGGCAAAGTCGCGTTAGCCATATTGATAATATTATACGATTTCTAAGGGGCGGGAAGGTAATTTTGTATAGCAGGTGCCAGAAGGGATGTTGCCAGACTTCCAAGTGTTTGTCCAAAACATTGTCTAGCTATAGATTTATTAAATACAAAATTTGGGCCAGACTTTCAAAACATTGTATAGGTATAGCTTTATAAAATACAGAAGTTGGACAAGATCGCGAGACTTTCAAAACTTTGTATAGGAATAGCTTTATTAACACTCGAGGACTATCGTCTATGTCACTTACGTCAGAACTATCGTTGGGTGTAATCCACCCATACTCTGTCAGTACCTGCGTTTCTCATATGTCAGATGAAACTATAAAAATAATTAATTTGTTTTTAAAAATGAATACCCAACTACTGAAAAACAACAATATTTTACATGTAAGTAATTTTATTTTTTTTATATAATGGTTTGCTTAGAAACATTTCGATTAGAGAAGAAAATAAAAAAATAAAAAATGCATTCTGCAAAATCAATTGTAACTTTTTTAGTTTTAACGCCATGGTCCTTTGGTTGACTGATTTGGAAAGCTGAAAATATATATAAGAAAAAGATATTTAATAATTTTTTTCGGCACAAAGGAAAATATTTGTTCAAAAGTGAGCTAAATACTTACAAATTTTAGTTACTCATTACAGCTAGTAAACATGTCATCATAAACTGAGTTCGTATCTGGTAAAGTTGGTTCATAGCAGTACGTACAGAGAGGGTAGGTGGCTTTTGCAAATAAAAATTTCACATTTGCAGCATGTTGTCTTCGTTTTTCGGTCCTTTGTATTACCACATACCGCTGCCAGGGGACTGTTTTATTCTTTTAGCTGGTGGAGGTATGTTCTGCTGCTCGTCTATGTTACCACATAACTGTTTGACAAATTTTTGACAGCTTATTTTGAGGTTATTTGACAATGTTGTAATTTTGCTACGCTTTTCCATCTGTGGTGCAATAAGACTGAACGCAAGATCTTTTATAAAAAGCGATCGCTTTTTATATTTCAGTGGTGGATTTTGAGTGCATAACAAAACTATACGTGTATTTATAGCAGCCAGGTTCATCAGTGAATAAAATACCACCAAAGGCCAGCGATTAGAAGTTCTGGCGACATTATACGGAGCATTAGTGAATATATTTTCAGCCGTCGTTCGCGTTTTTGGAAGTGGGATATTTTGCCAAATAGTTCCATCTTTCCCGATGTATTGAACTACATCATTATCTTCATTTTCATCAAATTCTTGCTCAGTATCAGAGTCATGATTGCTCATCATTTCCTCATCACCGCTTTCACCACTAATATTTTCTTCCTCGTCCAAATTAACATCTGATAAAAGCGCCATCAGTCGCTCTTGATTTCTTTCGTAGGCACACATTTTTACTTTAACACTGCACTTATGATGATCAATTTTATACTGATACAATAAAGAATTTATTGTACTGTCGTTTTCTAGCCACACAGCGTAACGGTAAACTTATTTCAATTGTCCTTTCAACACAGTAAAACATGCGTGGCTATGCGAAAAGTGGCAACAGTTCTTTCAGTCAGTATTTTCTGAGAGATGGGTGAGCGCAAACTTTCTTACGCTCTTTAGTGTATAACTTCTTCAATTGTTATCTGCCACTGCTCTACACTCTTGTGTGTGCCAATTGAAAAAAACGGAATATGATTTTATATCAGCGATCACATAAAATATTTCATTACTGATTAGTATCGTGGGTGCAAAACACCCAAAATTTTGAAACGCCAGGGGCGGGAAGGTAATTTTGTATAGCAGGTGCCAGAAGGGAAGTTGCCAGACTTCCAAGTTTTTGTCCAAAACATTGTCTAGCTATAGATTTATTAAATACAAAATTTGGGCCAGACTTTCAAAACATTGAATAGGTATAGCTTTATTAAATACAGAAGTTGGGCAAGATCGCGAGACTTTCAAAACTTTGTATAGGTATAGCTTTATTAACACTCGAGGACTATCGTCTATGTCACTTACGTCAGAACTATCGTTGGGTGTAATCCACCCATACTCTGTCAGTAACTGCGTTTCTCATATGTCAGATGAAACTATAAAAATAATTAATTTGTTTTTAAGAATGAATACCCAACTACTGAAAAACAACAATATTTTACATGTAAGTAATTTTATTTTTTTTATATAATGGTTTGCTTAGAAACATTTCGATTAGAGAAGAAAATAAAAAAATAAAAAATGCATTCTGCAAAATCAATTGTAACTTTTTTAGTTTTAACGCCATGGTCCTTTGGTTGACTGATTTGGAAAGCTGAAAATATATATAAGAAAAAGTTATTTAATAATTTTTTTCGACACAAAGGAAAATATTTGTTCAAAAGTGAGCTAAATACTTACAAATTTTCGTTACTCATTACAGCTAGTAAACATGTCATCATAAACTGAGTTCGTATCTGGTAAAGTTGGTTCATAGCAGTACGTACAGAGAGGGTAGGTGGCTTTTGCAAATAAAAATTTCACATTTGCAGCATGTTGTCTTCGTTTTTCGGTCCTTTGTATTACCACATACCTGGCAGCGGGACTGTTTTATTCTTTTAGCTGGTGGAGGTATGTTCTGCTACTCGTCTATGTTACCACATAACTGTTTGGCAAATTTTTGACAGCTTATTTTGAGGTTATTTGACAATGTTGTAATTTTGCTACGCTTTTCCATCTGTGGTGCAATAACACTGAACGCAAGATCTTTTATAAAAAGCCATCGCTTTTTATATTTCAGTGGTGGATTTTGAGTGCATAACAAAACTATACGTGCATTTATAGCAGCCAGGTTCATCAGTGAATAAAATACCACCAAAGGCCAGCGATTAGAAGTTCTGGCGACATTATACGGAGCATTAGTGAATATATTTTCAGCCGTCGTTCGCGTTATTGGAAGTGGGATATTTTGCCAAATAGTTCCATCTTTCCCGATGTATTGAACTACATCATTATCTTCATTTTCATCAAATTCTTGCTCAGTATCAGAGTCATGATTGCTCATCATTTCCTCATCACCGCTTTCACCACTAATATTTTCTTCCTCGTCCAAATTAACATCTGATAAAAGCGCCATCAGTCGCTCTTGATTTCTTTCGTAGGCACACATTTTTACTTTAACACTGCACTTATGATGATCAATTTTATACTGATACAATAAAGAATTTATTGTAGTGTCGTTTTCTAGCCACACAGCGTAACGGTAAACTTATTTCAATTGTCCTTTCAACACAGTAAAACATGCGTGGCTATGCGAAAAGTGGCAACAGTTCTTTCAGTCAGTATTTTCTGAGAGATGGGTGAGCGCAAACTTTCTTACGCTCTTTAGTGTATAACTTCTTCAATTGTTATCTGCCACTGCTCTACACTCTTGTGTGTGCCAATTGAAAAAAACGGAATATGATTTTATATCAGCGATCACATAAAATATTTCATTACTGATTAGTATCGTGGGTGCAAAACACCCAAAATTTTGAAACGCCAGGGGCGGGAAGGTAATTTTGTATAGCAGGTGCCAGAAGGGAAGTTGCCAGACTTCCAAGTTTTTGTCCAAAACATTGTCTAGCTATAGATTTATTAAATACAAAATTTGGGCCAGACTTTCAAAACATTGAATAGGTATAGCTTTATTAAATACAGAAGTTGGGCAAGATCGCGAGACTTTCAAAACTTTGTATAGGTATAGCTTTATTAACACTCGAGGACTATCGTCTATGTCACTTACGTCAGAACTATCGTTGGGTGTAATCCACCCATACTCTGTCAGTAACTGCGTTTCTCATATGTCAGATGAAACTATAAAAATAATTAATTTGTTTTTAAGAATGAATACCCAACTACTGAAAAACAACAATATTTTACATGTAAGTAATTTTATTTTTTTTATATAATGGTTTGCTTAGAAACATTTCGATTAGAGAAGAAAATAAAAAAATAAAAAATGCATTCTGCAAAATCATGTGTAACTTTTTTAGTTTTAACGCCATGGTCCTTTGGTTGACTGATTTGGAAAGCTGAAAATATATATAAGAAAAAGTTATTTAATAATTTTTTTCGACACAAAGGAAAATATTTGTTCAAAAGTGAGCTAAATACTTACAAATTTTCGTTACTCATTACAGCTAGTAAACATGTCATCATAAACTGAGTTCGTATCTGGTAAAGTTGGTTCATAGCAGTACGTACAGAGAGGGTAGGTGGCTTTTGCAAATAAAAATTTCACATTTGCAGCATGTTGTCTTCGTTTTTCGGTCCTTTGTATTACCACATACCTGGCAGCGGGACTGTTTTATTCTTTTAGCTGGTGGAGGTATGTTCTGCTACTCGTCTATGTTACCACATAACTGTTTGGCAAATTTTTGACAGCTTATTTTGAGGTTATTTGACAATGTTGTAATTTTGCTACGCTTTTCCATCTGTGGTGCAATAAGACTGAACACAAGATCTTTTATAAAAAGCGATCGCTTTTTATATTTCAGTGGTGGATTTTGAGTGCATAACAAAACTATACGTGCATTTATAGCAGCCAGGTTCATCAGTGAATAAAATACCACCAAAGGCCAGCGATTAGAAGTTCTGGCGACATTATACGGAGCATTAGTGAATATATTTTCAGCCGTCGTTCGCGTTATTGGAAGTGGGATATTTTGCCAAATAGTTCCATCTTTCCCGATGTATTGAACTACATCATTATCTTCATTTTCATCAAATTCTTGCTCAGTATCAGAGTCATGATTGCTCATCATTTCCTCATCACCGCTTTCACCACTAATATTTTCTTCCTCGTCCAAATTAACATCTGATAAAAGCGCCATCAGTCGCTCATGATTTCTTTCGTAGGCACACATTTTTACTTTAACACTGCACTTATGATGATCAATTTTATACTGATACAATAAAGAATTTATTGTACTGTCGTTTTCTAGCCACACAGCGTAACGGTAAACTTATTTCAATTGTCCTTTCAACACAGTAAAACATGCGTGGCTATGCGAAAAGTGGCAACAGTTCTTTCAGTCAGTATTTTCTGAGAGATGGGTGAGCGCAAACTTTCTTACGCTCTTTAGTGTATAACTTCTTCAATTGTTATCTGCCACTGCTCTACACTCTTGTGTGTGCCAATTGAAAAAAACGGAATATGATTTTATATCAGCGATCACATAAAATATTTCATTACTGATTAGTATCGTGGGTGCAAAACACCCAAAATTTTGAAACGCCATGACTATCGAGGGTGTAAACCACCCAAGCCTTTTTTTAAATTGGCTTTATGTAAATATCACCTTAGTTTAAACTAGTAAATAATGCTTCTTAACATCACTGAACATTCAAATGAGGATTACATTATAATTTACTGATTATTTTCATGAAAAATTATATACTTCTCTAATAAATTCAACATTATGGGTGGATTCCACCCAGGCGATAGTCCTCGAGGGTTAATAAAGCTATAGCTATACAACGTTTTGAAAGTCTCGCGGTCTTGCCCAACTTCTGTATTTAATAAAGCTATACCTATACAAAGTTTTGAAAATCTGGCCCAAATTTTGTATTTAATAAATCTATAGCTAGACAATGTTTTGGACAAAAACTTGGAACTTCAAAAATAATGCCTAGATTTGGATTTTAGTTATTTATTTATGAAAGAAACGAAACTTAAACAATGAATTCAATAACAGACTAAATTATAATGATATTAATAGAAAAAGTTTAGTCTTTAAAAAAATTAAATTAAATAAAATAAATAAAGTTCAGACTTCTATTAAAAATAAAAAATAATAATTGTATTAAAAAATAAATAAATCATGACAGCATTAAATGCTGGTTCTTCGTCTCTTTTTTGAAAAATTTCAAGAATATCATCGGCAGTTATAGAAAATTTTACTGTTTCATTTTCAATATTTAAGATAGCTAAGTTTGAAAATCGGTCTTGGTGCATCGTTGATCTTAGCCACGTTTTTATTCGACGCATTGCAGAAAAGCTTCTCTCACAGCCAGCAGAGCTTATTGGGAGACTTAAGGCCACTTGTAGAAGTTTGAATATATTTGGGTATATATTTTTGTCAACTTTTTCTTTCAGCATATCCAAATTGATGGGATTATTTTTATATTGAACTTTTAAAAGATTTTTTAACACGATAATTTCGGCTGAAAGTGAATCTACATCAATCCGAAGGATTTCTTTGTAATTTTCAATGAACTCAGAAGCTCCTTTCAAATCAAGCCTTCCAAAGTAATTCACTGCTTTAGCTAATGGAAGACTTTCAAATCTGTACTCCAAATTTGCCGTAATGTTGTCGATCATCGGATAGTAGATGTTTATTTTCCAGTATTCAGATGCAGTCGTATTGTCAGGCAAATCAATAAATGTACTTTTTTGCATCTACCAAAAAATCGTTATGCAATGTGGATGATTTTTTTCTTTTTGAACGGCTTATAGGTTGTAATGAAATTTCATTTTCGCTTGCAAAATTTTCAATATCTTTCCAAATTTCATTAAATTTGTATCTGTAATCTTTAAATGTATTAATTGTTGCCATCACCGTTTCATAGGCTTCTCCTAAACTTGAATTTTGAGTTTGAAAATATTTGCTCAAGGTATTTATTACTTTGAAAGTACTATGAAATACGTGAAGGTTTACAATAAAATCTGGTTTGGTGATTAAGTGTAATAATCCTAAAGCTTCTACGCCATTTGTATCTCGAACAGCATTTGCTTCCTCCTCTTAAGCATCTTTAATACCAATATAGTTAGTAATAACCGATCTACAATTTTCATATCTGCAGCTCCACCTAGTTGTACTCAGACTATGTATTTCCAAATTTTTTATTTGCAAAGCATTGCTGATTCTTTTCAAATCGCTATGGTTTCCAGGTTTTGAAAAATGTGAGTACAACGCTTCTAGAGTATTAAAAAATGTTGAACTGGATTTTATATTAAAACAGGAATCCACAATGACCAAATTTAACTTGTGTGCCAGGCAATGGATAAAAATAGCTTGAGGATGATTTTGCTTTATTTTCATTTGCAATCCATTCTTGTAACCTGACATTACACTTGCACCATCATAAGACTGTCCAACTATTGGAAGATTTCCCTGTTTCTTTTCTTCCAAAAAATCCAAAATAAGATTTTGTAAAGAAATAGCATCTCTACTTACAGAACAGTCCACAAATCCTACAAAATGTTCTTCTACTTCTAAATCGACGGCAAATCTTATTGTAATCGATAGTTGTTCTTCTTTAAAACATCTGGCCTCATCCACCATCAATGAGAAAAATCCGCACGACTCAACCTTTTGAACTATTATATTGATTACAGCGTTGGCAGATATTTGAAGTAATTCGTTTTGGATTTCAGGACTGCAGTAATTTGTACTTTTGTTGAAATTAGACTTGAACGATGAATCGTACTTGGCGGAATGCTCTGCATGTTCTAAAAAATTGCCTCTATTTCTGCAGGTTTCACTTTCTCTGTGCCCCCGAAGAGGAAGTCCTTGACGCGCCAAAAGTAATAATATATCTATAACTTTCTTTATATATTCGCGATGTTTATTTATTTGTAGTGTATTTTGCTGAATAATATGGCTGTGTACATTTTGAGAAGAAATTTTGTACATTTTGTACGTTTGAAAAGACTGTGTGTGATGGGCAGACTTATCATGTTTTTTTAAGCTTTCACTAAGTTTCTTCCATTTATCAAAACCTTACACTACAAACTATACATTTTGTTCTCGACATTCTTTAAGGCCAAAGTTGTGGCAAACGAAACAAAATGCCTTTTCTACTTCAGGACTATATTCCAACCATTCATACACATCATAGTATTTAGCAGAAAAGGATCTGTTCTGTCCATCAATCATGACTTTATTAAATTTCATTTGTGGCTGATGTGGTCCACTTTCCTTTTTACCTAAATCATTTGGTGCTCCTACATTATGGTCATTTGTTTTAGGACGTTCTTCTGTAATACTTACTTCTAAGTTAATTTCTTCGGTTGGTTTAGTAATGGCTCTATCAACAGCATGGATGTTCCAGCTTTTTCACCATGTACCAAATTTATTGAGTTGGACTCTTCAGCGTTTTCGCTATTTTTTGCAATATTTTTTGATTTGAAAAACGATTTAATATCTTGAATTTTCTTCATGTCTACAATTCAGAAGGCTTAGGAGAATGTATACTTAACCCTTTCGGTACATGTTTTTAGATTTAGACCGTAAAAATCCAATTTTGTTATTATTCGGCCTTAAATATCGTTAATAAGTTTAATATTTTTTGTTTTTTTCAAAAAGTGGACTCCAAAGTGGTTTATGGGAATGATGCCATATGGCATCATTTGTACTGGATGGTGTGAAAAAGAACGATTTTTTAATGTAATGTTTAAATTTCTTTCAATATATTAATTCATTATAAATAAAATAAGATTATAAATATTTAATAAAATAAAATACGAACATATGTTATTGCATATAAAAATTTCATTTTTTAAAATAAACTAAAAATAATACATATAATGAAATAATTATATCGTGAAAAATGAAATTAGAAATAAGTTTTGAAATAAAAATACTTTTTAATTCTGGCTGATGTGATAAAGCTTGTAGCAATTTCGGGAGATATTTGGAATGCACAAATGAACATTGCATTTCACGCATTTGTATCTTTAAAGGGAAAGTAGAAAATCCAATTTATCAACACCGCCCATGTTATGGTTGTAGACAGAAATAAGCTGTGGTTGCTGAATTTCGATCTTCTTTTTTTCTATGCCAGAAAAACGTGACACAAAATTAATGCTTTCTGGACCATAAATCGTGGATACAAGCTGTACAACGCCGCCGTCAAGCCACTTTACGATAACAATATTTTCGTTTCTTTCAATACGAAAGTCAAAGCTACCTCGTCCACATTGTTTCAGATCTCTGTCGGATTGAAGTGACACTTTTCCTATTCTGTTACTTCTAATTGTTCCTGTAGCCCATATTCCACGTTGCTTCAAATATCGTACAAAAGCAAGTGTAGTAAAATAATTGTCAAAAAATATTTTAAAATTTTTATTTTCGGGAATGGTTTTGGTCAAATGAATGACAATATCGGAACAGAACCCAAACTTTTTCTCTCCTATTATTGTATTCTTGCCTTGATAAATCTCAAAGTCGTAGAGAATTCCTTTTGAACTGCAAAGACAAAATATTTTCATACCCCACTTGATAGGTTTTTTGGGCATATATTGTCTAAGTGCCGTTCTTCCTTTAAATGGGACCATCATTTCATCAACACAGACGTTTTCATTTTTCGGTAAAGAATATAACTTTCTGCAAAAAATATCCAGAAGCGGTCGAACCTTGAATAGCTTATCGATTTTATTTGAACTTGAAGAGAATTTCAAACTATTGAATATAGTTCAAACTATATAGAATGCAATCGAGATCTTGTCATACATTGACGAATTTAAGGGATCTCAGTCGCTTTTGACCAATACATTGTTATGCGAGGATAACCAATTGTACCCATCATTATTTCAAGAGCAATAAACTGTATTAACTCTTCATACAGGTGTGTAGGTGTAGGTGTAGTGGCATAATATATATGAAATTAGAAATAAGTTTTGAAATAAAAATACTTTTTAATTCTGGCTGATGTGATAAAGCTTGTAGCAATTTCGGGAGATATTTGGAATGCACAAATGAACATTGCATTTCACGCATTTGTATCTTTAAAGGGAAAGTAGAAAATCCAATTTATCAACACCGCCCATGTTATGGTTGTAGACAGAAATAAGCTGTGGTTGCTGAATTTCGATCTTCTTTTTTTCTATGCCAGAAAAACGTGACACAAAATTAATGCTTTCTGGACCATAAATCGTGAATACAAGCTGTACAACGCCGCCGTCAAGCCACTTTACGATAACAATATTTTCGTTTCTTTCAATACGAAAGTCAAAGCTACCTCGTCCACATTGTTTCAGATCTCTGTCGGATTGAAGTGACACTTTTCATATTCTGTTACTTCTAACTGTTCCTGTAGCCCATATTCCACGTTGCTTCAAATATCGTACAAAAGCAAGTGTAGTAAAATAATTGTCAAAAAATATTTTAAAATTTTTATTTTCGGGAATGGTTTTGGTCAAATGAATGACAATATCGGAACAGAACCCAAACTTTTTCTCTCCTATTATTGTATTCTTGCCTTGATAAATCTCAAAGTCGTAGAGAATTCCTTTTGAACTGCAAAGACAAAATATTTTCATACCCCACTTGATAGGTTTTTTGGGCATATATTGTCTAAGTGCCGTTCTTCCTTTAAATGGGACCATCATTTCATCAACACAGACGTTTTCATTTTTCGGTAAAGAATATAACTTTCTGCAAAAAATATCCAGAAGCGGTCGAACCTTGAATAGCTTATCGATTTTATTTGAACTTGAAGAGAATTTCAAACTATTGAATATAGTTCAAACTATATAGAATGAAATCGAGATCTTGTCATACATTGACTCATTTAAGGGATCTCAGTCGCTTTTGACCAATACATTGTTATGCGAGGATAACCAATTGTACCCATCATTATTTCAAGAGCAATAAACTGTATTAACTCTTCATACAGGTGTGTAGGTGTAGGTGTAGTGGCATAATATATATGAAATTAGAAATAAGTTTTGAAATAAAAATACTTTTTAATTCTGGCTGATGTGATAAAGCTTGTAGCAATTTCGGGAGATATTTGGAATGCACAAATGAACATTGCGTTTTACGCATTTGTATCTTTAAAGGGAAAGTAGAAAATCCAATTTATCAACACCGCCCATTTTATGGTTGTAGACAGAAATAAGCTGTGGTTGCTGAATTTCGATCTTCTTTTTTTCTATGCCAGAAAATCGTGACACAAAATTAATGCTTTCTGGACCATAAATCGTGGATACAAGCTGTACAACGCCGCCGTCAAGCCACTTTACGATAACAATATTTTCGTTTCTTTCAATACGAAAGTCAAAGCTACCTCGTCCACATTGTTTCAGATCTCTGTCGGATTGAAGTGACACTTTTCCTATTCTGTTACTTCTAATTGTTCCTGTAGCCCATATTCCACGTTGCTTCAAATATCGTACAAAAGCAAGTGTAGTAAAATAATTGTCAAAAAATATTTTAAAATTTTTATTTTCGGGAATGGTTTTGGTCAAATGAATGACAATATCGGAACAGAACCCAAACTTTTTCTCTCCTATTATTGTATTCTTGCCTTGATAAATCTCAAAGTCGTAGAGAATTCCTTTTGAACTGCAAAGACAAAATATTTTCATACCCCACTTGATAGGTTTTTTGGGCATATATTGTCTAAGTGCCGATCTTCCTTTAAATGGGAGCATCATTTCATCAACACAGACGTTTTCATTTTTCGGTAAAGAATATAACTTTCTGCAAAAAATATCCAGAAGCGGTCGAACCTTGAATAGCTTATCGATTTTATTTGAACTTGAAGAGAATTTCAAACTATTGAATATAGTTCAAACTATATAGAATGAAATCGAGATCTTGTCATACATTGACTCATTTAAGGGATCTCAGTCGCTTTTGACCAATACATTGTTATGCGAGGATAACCAATTGTACCCATCATTATTTCAAGAGCAATAAACTGTATTAACTCTTCATACAGGTGTGTAGGTGTAGGTGTAGTGGCATAATATATATGAAATTAGAAATAAGTTTTGAAATAAAAATACTTTTTAATTCTGGCTGATGTGATAAAGCTTGTAGCAATTTCGGGAGATATTTGGAATGCACAAATGAACATTGCATTTCACGCATTTGTATCTTTAAAGGGAAAGTAGAAAATCCAATTTATCAACACCGCCCATTTTATGGTTGTAGACAGAAATAAGCTGTGGTTGCTGAATTTCGATCTTCTTTTTTTCTATGCCAGAAAATCGTGACACAAAATTAATGCTTTCTGGACCATAAATCGTGGATACAAGCTGTACAACGCCGCCGTCAAGCCACTTTACGATAACAATATTTTCGTTTCTTTCAATACGAAAGTCAAAGCTACCTCGTCCACATTGTTTCAGATCTCTGTCGGATTGAAGTGACACTTTTCCTATTCTGTTACTTCTAATTGTTCCTGTAGCCCATATTCCACGTTGCTTCAAATATCGTACAAAAGCAAGTGTAGTAAAATAATTGTCAAAAAATATTTTAAAATTTTTATTTTCGGGAATGGTTTTGGTCAAATGAATGACAATATCGGAACAGAACCCAGACTTTTTCTCTCCTATTATTGTATTCTTGCCTTGATAAATCTCAAAGTCGTAGAGAATTCCTTTTGAACTGCAAAGACAAAATATTTTCATACCCCACTTGATAGGTTTTTTGGGCATATATTGTCTAAGTGCCGTTCTTCCTTTAAATGGGACCATCATTTCATCAACACAGACGTTTTCATTTTTCGGTAAAGAATATAACTTTCTGCAAAAAATATCCAGAAGCGGTCGAACCTTGAATAGCTTATCGATTTTATTTGAACTTGAAGAGAATTTCAAACTATTGAATATAGTTCAAACTATATAGAATGAAATCGAGATCTTGTCATACATTGACTCATTTAAGGGATCTCAGTCGCTTTTGACCAATACATTGTTATGCGAGGATAACCAATTGTACCCATCATTATTTCAAGAGCAATAAACTGTATTAACTCTTCATACAGGTGTGTAGGTGTAGGTGTAGTGGCATAATATATATGAAATTAGAAATAAGTTTTGAAATAAAAATACTTTTTAATTCTGGCTGATGTGATAAAGCTTGTAGCAATTTCGGGAGATATTTGGAATGCACAAATGAACATTGCGTTTCACGCATTTGTATCTTTAAAGGGAAAGTAGAAAATCCAATTTATCAACACCGCCCATTTTATGGTTGTAGACAGAAATAAGCTGTGGTTGCTGAATTTCGATCTTCTTTTTTTCTATGCCAGAAAATCGTGACACAAAATTAATGCTTTCTGGACCATAAATCGTGGATACAAGCTGTACAACGCCGCCGTCAAGCCACTTTACGATAACAATATTTTCGTTTCTTTCAATACGAAAGTCAAAGCTACCTCGTCCACATTGTTTCAGATCTCTGTCGGATTGAAGTGACACTTTTCCTATTCTGTTACTTCTAATTGTTCCTGTAGCCCATATTCCACGTTGCTTCAAATATCGTACAAAAGCAAGTGTAGTAAAATAATTGTCGAAAAATATTTTAAAATTTTTATTTTCGGGAATGGTTTTGGTCAAATGAATGACAATATCGGAACAGAACCCAAACTTTTTCTCTCCTATTATTGTATTCTTGCCTTGATAAATCTCAAAGTCGTAGAGAATTCCTTTTGAACTGCAAAGACAAAATATTTTCATACCCCACTTGATAGGTTTTTTGGGCATATATTGTCTAAGTGCCGTTCTTCCTTTAAATGGGAGCATCATTTCATCAACACAGACGTTTTCATTTTTCGGTAAAGAATATAACTTTCTGCAAAAAATATCCAGAAGCGGTCGAACCTTGAATAGCTTATCGATTTTATTTGAACTTGAAGAGAATTTCAAACTATTGAATATAGTTCAAACTATATAGAATGAAATCGAGATCTTGTCATACATTGACTCATTTAAGGGATCTCAGTCGCTTTTGACCAATACATTGTTATGCGAGGATAACCAATTGTACCCATCATTATTTCAAGAGCAATAAACTGTGTTAACTCTTCATACAGGTGTGTAGGTGTAGGTGTAGTGGCATAATATATATGAAATTAGAAATAAGTTTTGAAATAAAAATACTTTTTAATTCTGGCTGATGTGATAAAGCTTGTAGCAATTTCGGGAGATATTTGGAATGCACAAATGAACATTGCATTTCACGCATTTGTATCTTTAAAGGGAAAGTAGAAAATCCAATTTATCAACACCGCCCATTTTATGGTTGTAGACAGAAATAAGCTGTGGTTGCTGAATTTCGATCTTCTTTTTTTCTATGCCAGAAAATCGTGACACAAAATTAATGCTTTCTGGACCATAAATCGTGGATACAAGCTGTACAACGCCGCCGTCAAGCCACTTTACGATAACAATATTTTCGTTTCTTTCAATACGAAAGTCAAAGCTACCTCGTCCACATTGTTTCAGATCTCTGTCGGATTGAAGTGACACTTTTCCTATTCTGTTACTTCTAATTGTTCCTGTAGCCCATATTCCACGTTGCTTCAAATATCGTACAAAAGCAAGTGTAGTAAAATAATTGTCAAAAAATATTTTAAAATTTTTATTTTCGGGAATGGTTTTGGTCAAATGAATGACAATATCGGAACAGAACCCAAACTTTTTCTCTCCTATTATTGTATTCTTGCCTTGATAAATCTCAAAGTCGTAGAGAATTCCTTTTGAACTGCAAAGACAAAATATTTTCATACCCCACTTGATAGGTTTTTTGGGCATATATTGTCTAAGTGCCGTTCTTCCTTTAAATGGGACCATCATTTCATCAACACAGACGTTTTCATTTTTCGGTAAAGAATATAACTTTCTGCAAAAAATATCCAGAAGCGGTCGAACCTTGAATAGCTTATCGATTTTATTTGAACTTGAAGAGAATTTCAAACTATTGAATATAGTTCAAACTATATAGAATGAAATCGAGATCTTGTCAGACATTGACGAATTTAAGGGATCTCAGAAAAGCGTGACACAAAATTAATGCTTTCTGGACCATAAATCGTGGATACAAGCTGTACAACGCCGCCGTCAAGCCACTTTACGATAACAATATTTTCGTTTCTTTCAATACGAAAGTCAAAGCTACCTCGTCCACATTGTTTCAGATCTCTGTCGGATTGAAGTGACACTTTTCCTATTCTGTTACTTCTAATTGTTCCTGTAGCCCATATTCCACGTTGCTTCAAATATCGTACAAAAGCAAGTGTAGTAAAATAATTGTCAAAAAATATTTTAAAATTTTTATTTTCGGGAATGGTTTTGGTCAAATGAATGACAATATCGGAACAGAACCCAAACTTTTTCTCTCCTATTATTGTATTCTTGCCTTGATAAATCTCAAAGTCGTAGAGAATTCCTTTTGAACTGCAAAGACAAAATATTTTCATACCCCACTTGATAGGTTTTTTGGGCATATATTGTCTAAGTGCCGTTCTTCCTTTAAATGGGAGCATCATTTCATCAACACAGACGTTTTCATTTTTCGGTAAAGAATATAACTTTCTGCAAAAAATATCCAGAAGCGGTCGAACCTTGAATAGCTTATCGATTTTATTTGAACTTGAAGAGAATTTCAAACTATTGAATATAGTTCAAACTATATAGAATGAAATCGAGATCTTGTCATACATTGACTCATTTAAGGGATCTCAGTCGCTTTTGACCAATACATTGTTATGCGAGGATAACCAATTGTACCCATCATTATTTCAAGAGCAATAAACTGTGTTAACTCTTCATACAGGTGTGTAGGTGTAGGTGTAGTGGCATAATATATATGAAATTAGAAATAAGTTTTGAAATAAAAATACTTTTTAATTCTGGCTGATGTGATAAAGCTTGTAGCAATTTCGGGAGATATTTGGAATGCACAAATGAACATTGCATTTCACGCATTTGTATCTTTAAAGGGAAAGTAGAAAATCCAATTTATCAACACCGCCCATTTTATGGTTGTAGACAGAAATAAGCTGTGGTTGCTGAATTTCGATCTTCTTTTTTTCTATGCCAGAAAATCGTGACACAAAATTAATGCTTTCTGGACCATAAATCGTGGATACAAGCTGTACAACGCCGCCGTCAAGCCACTTTACGATAACAATATTTTCGTTTCTTTCAATACGAAAGTCAAAGCTACCTCGTCCACATTGTTTCAGATCTCTGTCGGATTGAAGTGACACTTTTCCTATTCTGTTACTTCTAATTGTTCCTGTAGCCCATATTCCACGTTGCTTCAAATATCGTACAAAAGCAAGTGTAGTAAAATAATTGTCAAAAAATATTTTAAAATTTTTATTTTCGGGAATGGTTTTGGTCAAATGAATGACAATATCGGAACAGAACCCAAACTTTTTCTCTCCTATTATTGTATTCTTGCCTTGATAAATCTCAAAGTCGTAGAGAATTCCTTTTGAACTGCAAAGACAAAATATTTTCATACCCCACTTGATAGGTTTTTTGGGCATATATTGTCTAAGTGCCGTTCTTCCTTTAAATGGGACCATCATTTCATCAACACAGACGTTTTCATTTTTCGGTAAAGAATATAACTTTCTGCAAAAAATATCCAGAAGCGGTCGAACCTTGAATAGCTTATCGATTTTATTTGAACTTGAAGAGAATTTCAAACTATTGAATATAGTTCAAACTATATAGAATGAAATCGAGATCTTGTCATACATTGACGAATTTAAGGGATCTCAGTCGCTTTTGACCAATACATTGTTATGCGAGGATAACCAATTGTACCCATCATTATTTCAAGAGCAATAAACTGTGTTAACTCTTCATACAGGTGTGTAGGTGTAGGTGTAGTGGCATAATATATATGAAATTAGAAATAAGTTTTGAAATAAAAATACTTTTTAATTCTGGCTGATGTGATAAAGCTTGTAGCAATTTCGGGAGATATTTGGAATGCACAAATGAACATTGCATTTCACGCATTTGTATCTTTAAAGGGAAAGTAGAAAATCCAATTTATCAACACCGCCCATTTTATGGTTGTAGACAGAAATAAGCTGTGGTTGCTGAATTTCGATCTTCTTTTTTTCTATGCCAGAAAATCGTGACACAAAATTAATGCTTTCTGGACCATAAATCGTGGATACAAGCTGTACAACGCCGCCGTCAAGCCACTTTACGATAACAATATTTTCGTTTCTTTCAATACGAAAGTCAAAGCTACCTCGTCCACATTGTTTCAGATCTCTGTCGGATTGAAGTGACACTTTTCCTATTCTGTTACTTCTAATTGTTCCTGTAGCCCATATTCCACGTTGCTTCAAATATCGTACAAAAGCAAGTGTAGTAAAATAATTGTCAAAAAATATTTTAAAATTTTTATTTTCGGGAATGGTTTTGGTCAAATGAATGACAATATCGGAACAGAACCCAAACTTTTTCTCTCCTATTATTGTATTCTTGCCTTGATAAATCTCAAAGTCGTAGAGAATTCCTTTTGAACTGCAAAGACAAAATATTTTCATACCCCACTTGATAGGTTTTTTGGGCATATATTGTCTAAGTGCCGTTCTTCCTTTAAATGGGACCATCATTTCATCAACACAGACGTTTTCATTTTTCGGTAAAGAATATAACTTTCTGCAAAAAATATCCAGAAGCGGTCGAACCTTGAATAGCTTATCGATTTTATTTGAACTTGAAGAGAATTTCAAACTATTGAATATAGTTCAAACTATATAGAATGAAATCGAGATCTTGTCATACATTGACGAATTTAAGGGATCTCAGTCGCTTTTGACCAATACATTGTTATGCGAGGATAACCAATTGTACCCATCATTATTTCAAGAGCAATAAACTGTATTAACTCTTCATTGGTTAGTTTTACTGATGTCCCTGTTTTATGAGCGATACTTGATTGGTTGCTGTAACGATTTCAGTAAGTAATTCATCTGTAAAATACTCCAAAAAATATTGCAAAGGAGTCTTGAGATTGTTTTTAGGTATGCAATTCTCGAAATGTGCTTCTGGGGCGGTCCACATGCCCTTTTTCCAGCGATAATTGTCTAGCTTCTTAAATGGTTCCAATACTTCTTCCACAACTTCCTCATCTACAGATGGGTAAAAATATATGAAGTCAACCAATGAGTTTCCCTCACCAATTCCGAATTGGCTGAAAGGAGTGTTCAATATAACAATAGCATCTGTCAACTTTCAGTCTCCTAGCTTTTCTACTTTCAATTTTATGACGACTTTAATTTGAAAAAAATGATTAGAAATGTACTGAGATGCTTTAACACAATTTTTAATATCTCTGAAAGTATTATACGTACATAAATGATCAAAGGCTTATTTTGAAGCTAAAATTATGCACCGTTAAATAGAAATATTAAATAGATAATTTTCGGACAAGGATATCGTGGATAAAAAAGGACTAAAATTGCCGAAGGATATATCTCAAAAAGCGATATTTTTAAAAATTTCAAAAAAATATATGTTATTCCCTATTCCGTTTTGCACACGTCTTTCAACTTTTAGCCGTGGATCTTTATAATGGAATGAGTTATTAAGAAAATAGTTCGCAAAGGTTTACGTATTCATAAATTTTTGTATTTTTTAAACAATTTCAATTAGTATTTTAAAATAATATTTCATATCATACCAGTGAATTACAGTTATATTCATTCAGCTACTAGTAAATAATAAAAAATATCAAAAACCTAGATTATATTTACTTATTTGTA
Organism: Hydrotaea cyrtoneurina; assembly: GCA_958296145.1. Taxonomy (NCBI): domain Eukaryota; kingdom Metazoa; phylum Arthropoda; class Insecta; order Diptera; family Muscidae; genus Hydrotaea; species Hydrotaea cyrtoneurina. The sequence goes on from OY282517.1 coordinate 51,473,428, forward strand.
AAGACTTTCAATTACAAAATCGGTATCTGCCGAGTAACGCTTTACTTTAATGTTAGTTTTTCCCACAGGTACAAAAGAATGCAGTTTTTGCGTCCCAGGAATAGTACGCAATTGTTTAAAGCGTATTTGGAGGAATCGTGCTTCTTCATCGTAATCTTTTACTGTTAAATACTCGAAGTTACAGTTCAAAAGATTACCCAGGCACCAGTCATATAAATGTCTTGGAGTAGTTATTTGACCTTGTAATGGACGCTGTAAACTGGCTCGTCGTGCTTCTCTCTTTACAGTACCTCCAAGACCGTCGCTGGGGCCTTTTTCAGCATTACATCCAAAATCTTCCATATGATAACATAAATTGATAAAGTTCTTTTTATTTTTAAACTGGGCTGCACTGCCGTCTGAAAAATACGTAATTTTCTTCGGAATTGTTTTAAACTTGTTCCTCAAAAATACATTCAAGTGGCGATGAAACAGGTGAACAGCTACAGAGTCGTGTATAAGACAATCAGATATTATTATAAAGTTTGTATGTTGTGTTTTTCCGTCCGATTTAAAATAAATAGCAATTGGGTATAACGTGGCTTGAGAGTTGTTCCAGTGAAATCCCTGGACTGCATCCTGAACTGTAAAAGAAGCATTTTCTGAAAAATCACAAACTGCTATGTACTCATTTTCTTCCAAATTGGATTTTCTTTCGCTCAGATATGCTGCCTGTTGTTTTGCGATAAATGAATGAGGTAATAGAATTTGAAGCTTTTCACACAGGGAATCCACAAAAACGTCGGCTTGGCTAATCATAGTCTCCAAATTATCTCTATCTACACTTATCCATTGTTTATATGTTATTTCATCAATATCATTTTCTTCTAGTAATTGATGCAGTCTCGCTTTTAAATTTTCCATTCCTGGACACTTGATACATTTAAGTAGGTGACACTTTGAAGAAGCTGGATTGCATGTCATTTGTTTCAAACAATCTTTGTAACATTCTACCTTATAATTTGGAGCATCAGCAGTTAATTTTGGAAATAGCAACATCTTCCGTGCCTGATGCAATTTCATCGAAAGTATCTAAATTTCCGCTTATGTCCGAACCTTCGTCTAAACTAGATTTGTTTAAATTGGAAAGCTTTTTTCTACATGCCGCACAAATTTTATTTGAGGTCGTGATGTTTTTATCCGTAATATACCGTAGCATCCATTCTTGAACTCGTATTAAACTTTTATCGCGCGTAGTGTGTCCGGATTTATTAAAAGGATTACAGAAAAATCTTGAAGTGAATGGCATGTTTTCACGGTCACAGAGTTTGTTGAAACAGTTTTTAAAATACCGCACCCGAAGAATTCACAATTAAATGAAAAATGCAGCATTACCAAACTGACAATATTCTCATAGACTACTTTCTTAATATATTTTATATTGCATATATTAAAAAATACATTCAAAATTAAAGATTTTATAAAATATCATAACTTTTTCTTGGGAATTTAATTATAACTCATTCCATGATGACGATCCACGACCAAGAGTTTGCAGACGTGTAGAAAACAGAAAAAGGATTAATATAAATTTTTTTTTAATTTTTAAAAATATCGCTTTTCGAGATATATCCTTTTGAAATTTTAGTCCTTTTTTATTTACATTATCCTTGATCGATTTTTTTTTTTAAAAAAATGTTTTTAATGGCTCATATTTTTATCTGTAAAATGAGCCTTTGATTATTTACAAACATTAAATACTTTTCGAGATATTTACAAATATGTTAAATTACCTCAGTGCATTTTTGTTGATTTTTTTCAAATTGAAATGGTCAGAAATCTGAAAGTACGAGGGCTATATGTCTGAAAGTTGGCAAGTATTATTGTTTTGTTCCATAGATCATGTATAAACAATATTATCAAATTCGCAGATGATGTGGTCAGAAATGTTAAATTTTCGGTTGATTTCATATGTTTTTACCCAGATACTACTTGAATTTCATTTTCTTCAATATTCTAAATATTTTCTATATCAATTTCAGGCAGATTTTGTCGGGATAACTCTTCTATTACAAAAGAATTATTTTTCTCCAACTCCCCCATTAGGTCATCTAAAATGACGGAATTATCGGAGTCTTCCGAGTCCGAAATATCCGATTCATCAAAATCATTTAAAATCTTTTCGATTTCACAATCTTTGAACTTGTTCGGCATATTAACCTTCTTTACTCTGTGCGAAACAGCTTACAAATGAGTTGTCCTCACTTCACAAATGCAAACAAGTCGTTATTTCTGGTACCTAATATAGCACCTTTAAATAAAATTGATGCCATATGGCATCATACAAATTCAAAAAATACCACGACCTTATATAATTTTTTTTGATTCAATAATAAACCCAAATAATAAATGACACTTTTCAGCAGAATTTTGCAAATTCAGTTTTTTAATTTTTTTACGTAATTTAGTAAAATATTGTGTTTTACAATGAACCTTTTTTCCTCCGGGAAATTTAATATTTTAGCAATGTTTTGAAATTGCTGTATTTCAGCGCAGAATGCTTTAAATGTATAAATATATGTTTAAATATTGCTTTTAAAACTTCCAAGTGTAATATTGCATCGAAAAAAATAATTTTATACAAGTCGAATTGAAAATAGAGCCCTTTGAATACCCATGATGCCATATGGCATCAAAAATACCGAAAGGGTTAAAAAGAGTAATTCTTACCGAATGCAGAGTTTTGCTTAGAATATATTTGCTAAACAATTACATATATTGCGAAGATACAAGCTGTACAACGCCGCCGTCAAGCCACTTTACGATAACAATATTTTCGTTTCTTTCAATACGAAAGTCAAAGCTACCTCGTCCACATTGTTTCAGATCTCTGTCGGATTGAAGTGACACTTTTCCTATTCTGTTACTTCTAATTGTTCCTTTAGCCCATATTCCACGTTGCTTCAAATATCGTACAAAAGCAAGTGTAGTAAAATAATTGTCGAAAAATATTTTAAAATTTTTATTTTCGGGAATGGTTTTGGTCAAATGAATGACAATATCGGAACAGAACCCAAACTTTTTCTCTCCTATTATTGTATTCTTGCCTTGATAAATCTCAAAGTCGTAGAGAATTCCTTTTGAACTGCAAAGACAAAATATTTTCATACCCCACTTGATAGGTTTTTTGGGCATATATTGTCTAAGTGCCGTTCTTCCTTTAAATGGGAGCATCATTTCATCAACACAGACGTTTTCATTTTTCGGTAAAGAATATAACTTTCTGCAAAAAATATCCAGAAGCGGTCGAACCTTGAATAGCTTATCGATTTTATTTGAACTTGAAGAGAATTTCAAACTATTGAATATAGTTCAAACTATATAGAATGAAATCGAGATCTTGTCATACATTGACTCATTTAAGGGATCTCAGTCGCTTTTGACCAATACATTGTTATGCGAGGATAACCAATTGTACCCATCATTATTTCAAGAGCAATAAACTGTGTTAACTCTTCATACAGGTGTGTAGGTGTAGGTGTAGTGGCATAATATATATGAAATTAGAAATAAGTTTTGAAATAAAAATACTTTTTAATTCTGGCTGATGTGATAAAGCTTGTAGCAATTTCGGGAGATATTTGGAATGCACAAATGAACATTGCATTTCACGCATTTGTATCTTTAAAGGGAAAGTAGAAAATCCAATTTATCAACACCGCCCATTTTATGGTTGTAGACAGAAATAAGCTGTGGTTGCTGAATTTCGATCTTCTTTTTTTCTATGCCAGAAAATCGTGACACAAAATTAATGCTTTCTGGACCATAAATCGTGGATACAAGCTGTACAACGCCGCCGTCAAGCCACTTTACGATAACAATATTTTCGTTTCTTTCAATACGAAAGTCAAAGCTACCTCGTCCACATTGTTTCAGATCTCTGTCGGATTGAAGTGACACTTTTCCTATTCTGTTACTTCTAATTGTTCCTGTAGCCCATATTCCACGTTGCTTCAAATATCGTACAAAAGCAAGTGTAGTAAAATAATTGTCAAAAAATATTTTAAAATTTTTATTTTCGGGAATGGTTTTGGTCAAATGAATGACAATATCGGAACAGAACCCAAACTTTTTCTCTCCTATTATTGTATTCTTGCCTTGATAAATCTCAAAGTCGTAGAGAATTCCTTTTGAACTGCAAAGACAAAATATTTTCATACCCCACTTGATAGGTTTTTTGGGCATATATTGTCTAAGTGCCGTTCTTCCTTTAAATGGGACCATCATTTCATCAACACAGACGTTTTCATTTTTCGGTAAAGAATATAACTTTCTGCAAAAAATATCCAGAAGCGGTCGAACCTTGAATAGCTTATCGATTTTATTTGAACTTGAAGAGAATTTCAAACTATTGAATATAGTTCAAACTATATAGAATGAAATCGAGATCTTGTCAGACATTGACGAATTTAAGGGATCTCAGAAAAGCGTGACACAAAATTAATGCTTTCTGGACCATAAATCGTGGATACAAGCTGTACAACGCCGCCGTCAAGCCACTTTACGATAACAATATTTTCGTTTCTTTCAATACGAAAGTCAAAGCTACCTCGTCCACATTGTTTCAGATCTCTGTCGGATTGAAGTGACACTTTTCCTATTCTGTTACTTCTAATTGTTCCTGTAGCCCATATTCCACGTTGCTTCAAATATCGTACAAAAGCAAGTGTAGTAAAATAATTGTCAAAAAATATTTTAAAATTTTTATTTTCGGGAATGGTTTTGGTCAAATGAATGACAATATCGGAACAGAACCCAAACTTTTTCTCTCCTATTATTGTATTCTTGCCTTGATAAATCTCAAAGTCGTAGAGAATTCCTTTTGAACTGCAAAGACAAAATATTTTCATACCCCACTTGATAGGTTTTTTGGGCATATATTGTCTAAGTGCCGTTCTTCCTTTAAATGGGAGCATCATTTCATCAACACAGACGTTTTCATTTTTCGGTAAAGAATATAACTTTCTGCAAAAAATATCCAGAAGCGGTCGAACCTTGAATAGCTTATTGATTTTATTTGAACTTGAAGAGAATTTCAAACTATTGAATATAGTTCAAACTATATAGAATGAAATCGAGATCTTGTCATACATTGACTCATTTAAGGGATCTCAGTCGCTTTTGACCAATACATTGTTATGCGAGGATAACCAATTGTACCCATCATTATTTCAAGAGCAATAAACTGTGTTAACTCTTCATACAGGTGTGTAGGTGTAGGTGTAGTGGCATAATATATATGAAATTAGAATAAGTTTTGAAATAAAAATACTTTTTAATTCTGGCTGATGTGATAAAGCTTGTAGCAATTTCGGGAGATATTTGGAATGCACAAATGAACATTGCATTTCACGCATTTGTATCTTTAAAGGGAAAGTAGAAAATCCAATTTATCAACACCGCCCATTTTATGGTTGTAGACAGAAATAAGCTGTGGTTGCTGAATTTCGATCTTCTTTTTTTCTATGCCAGAAAATCGTGACACAAAATTAATGCTTTCTGGACCATAAATCGTGGATACAAGCTGTACAACGCCGCCGTCAAGCCACTTTACGATAACAATATTTTCGTTTCTTTCAATACGAAAGTCAAAGCTACCTCGTCCACATTGTTTCAGATCTCTGTCGGATTGAAGTGACACTTTTCCTATTCTGTTACTTCTAATTGTTCCTGTAGCCCATATTCCACGTTGCTTCAAATATCGTACAAAAGCAAGTGTAGTAAAATAATTGTCAAAAAATATTTTAAAATTTTTATTTTCGGGAATGGTTTTGGTCAAATGAATGACAATATCGGAACAGAACCCAAACTTTTTCTCTCCTATTATTGTATTCTTGCCTTGATAAATCTCAAAGTCGTAGAGAATTCCTTTTGAACTGCAAAGACAAAATATTTTCATACCCCACTTGATAGGTTTTTTGGGCATATATTGTCTAAGTGCCGTTCTTCCTTTAAATGGGACCATCATTTCATCAACACAGACGTTTTCATTTTTCGGTAAAGAATATAACTTTCTGCAAAAAATATCCAGAAGCGGTCGAACCTTGAATAGCTTATCGATTTTATTTGAACTTGAAGAGAATTTCAAACTATTGAATATAGTTCAAACTATATAGAATGAAATCGAGATCTTGTCATACATTGACGAATTTAAGGGATCTCAGTCGCTTTTGACCAATACATTGTTATGCGAGGATAACCAATTGTACCCATCATTATTTCAAGAGCAATAAACTGTGTTAACTCTTCATACAGGTGTGTAGGTGTAGGTGTAGTGGCATAATATATATGAAATTAGAAATAAGTTTTGAAATAAAAATACTTTTTAATTCTGGCTGATGTGATAAAGCTTGTAGCAATTTCGGGAGATATTTGGAATGCACAAATGAACATTGCATTTCACGCATTTGTATCTTTAAAGGGAAAGTAGAAAATCCAATTTATCAACACCGCCCATTTTATGGTTGTAGACAGAAATAAGCTGTGGTTGCTGAATTTCGATCTTCTTTTTTTCTATGCCAGAAAATCGTGACACAAAATTAATGCTTTCTGGACCATAAATCGTGGATACAAGCTGTACAACGCCGCCGTCAAGCCACTTTACGATAACAATATTTTCGTTTCTTTCAATACGAAAGTCAAAGCTACCTCGTCCACATTGTTTCAGATCTCTGTCGGATTGAAGTGACACTTTTCCTATTCTGTTACTTCTAATTGTTCCTGTAGCCCATATTCCACGTTGCTTCAAATATCGTACAAAAGCAAGTGTAGTAAAATAATTGTCAAAAAATATTTTAAAATTTTTATTTTCGGGAATGGTTTTGGTCAAATGAATGACAATATCGGAACAGAACCCAAACTTTTTCTCTCCTATTATTGTATTCTTGCCTTGATAAATCTCAAAGTCGTAGAGAATTCCTTTTGAACTGCAAAGACAAAATATTTTCATACCCCACTTGATAGGTTTTTTGGGCATATATTGTCTAAGTGCCGTTCTTCCTTTAAATGGGACCATCATTTCATCAACACAGACGTTTTCATTTTTCGGTAAAGAATATAACTTTCTGCAAAAAATATCCAGAAGCGGTCGAACCTTGAATAGCTTATCGATTTTATTTGAACTTGAAGAGAATTTCAAACTATTGAATATAGTTCAAACTATATAGAATGAAATCGAGATCTTGTCATACATTGACGAATTTAAGGGATCTCAGTCGCTTTTGACCAATACATTGTTATGCGAGGATAACCAATTGTACCCATCATTATTTCAAGAGCAATAAACTGTATTAACTCTTCATTGGTTAGTTTTACTGATGTCCCTGTTTTATGAGCGATACTTGATTGGTTGCTGTAACGATTTCAGTAAGTAATTCATCTGTAAAATACTCCAAAAAATATTGCAAAGGAGTCTTGAGATTGTTTTTAGGTATGCAATTCTCGAAATGTGCTTCTGGGGCGGTCCACATGCCCTTTTTCCAGCGATAATTGTCTAGCTTCTTAAATGGTTCCAATACTTCTTCCACAACTTCCTCATCTACAGATGGGTAAAAATATATGAAGTCAACCAATGAGTTTCCCTCACCAATTCCGAATTGGCTGAAAGGAGTGTTCAATATAACAATAGCATCTGTCAACTTTCAGTCTCCTAGCTTTTCTACTTTCAATTTTATGACGACTTTAATTTGAAAAAAATGATTAGAAATGTACTGAGATGCTTTAACACAATTTTTAATATCTCTGAAAGTATTATACGTACATAAATGATCAAAGGCTTATTTTGAAGCTAAAATTATGCACCGTTAAATAGAAATATTAAATAGATAATTTTCGGACAAGGATATCGTGGATAAAAAAGGACTAAAATTGCCGAAGGATATATCTCAAAAAGCGATATTTTTAAAAATTTCAAAAAAATATATGTTATTCCCTATTCCGTTTTGCACACGTCTTTCAACTTTTAGCCGTGGATCTTTATAATGGAATGAGTTATTAAGAAAATAGTTCGCAAAGGTTTACGTATTCATAAATTTTTGTATTTTTTAAACAATTTCAATTAGTATTTTAAAATAATATTTCATATCATACCAGTGAATTACAGTTATATTCATTCAGCTACTAGTAAATAATAAAAAATATCAAAAACCTAGATTATATTTACTTATTTGTAAAGACTTTCAATTACAAAATCGGTATCTGCCGAGTAACGCTTTACTTTAATGTTAGTTTTTCCCACAGGTACAAAAGAATGCAGTTTTTGCGTCCCAGGAATAGTACGCAATTGTTTAAAGCGTATTTGGAGGAATCGTGCTTCTTCATCGTAATCTTTTACTGTTAAATACTCGAAGTTACAGTTCAAAAGATTACCCAGGCACCAGTCATATAAATGTCTTGGAGTAGTTATTTGACCTTGTAATGGACGCTGTAAACTGGCTCGTCGTGCTTCTCTCTTTACAGTACCTCCAAGACCGTCGCTGGGGCCTTTTTCAGCATTACATCCAAAATCTTCCATATGATAACATAAATTGATAAAGTTCTTTTTATTTTTAAACTGGGCTGCACTGCCGTCTGAAAAATACGTAATTTTCTTCGGAATTGTTTTAAACTTGTTCCTCAAAAATACATTCAAGTGGCGATGAAACAGGTGAACAGCTACAGAGTCGTGTATAAGACAATCAGATATTATTATAAAGTTTGTATGTTGTGTTTTTCCGTCCGATTTAAAATAAATAGCAATTGGGTATAACGTGGCTTGAGAGTTGTTCCAGTGAAATCCCTGGACTGCATCCTGAACTGTAAAAGAAGCATTTTCTGAAAAATCACAAACTGCTATGTACTCATTTTCTTCCAAATTGGATTTTCTTTCGCTCAGATATGCTGCCTGTTGTTTTGCGATAAATGAATGAGGTAATAGAATTTGAAGCTTTTCACACAGGGAATCCACAAAAACGTCGGCTTGGCTAATCATAGTCTCCAAATTATCTCTATCTACACTTATCCATTGTTTATATGTTATTTCATCAATATCATTTTCTTCTAGTAATTGATGCAGTCTCGCTTTTAAATTTTCCATTCCTGGACACTTGATACATTTAAGTAGGTGACACTTTGAAGAAGCTGGATTGCATGTCATTTGTTTCAAACAATCTTTGTAACATTCTACCTTATAATTTGGAGCATCAGCAGTTAATTTTGGAAATAGCAACATCTTCCGTGCCTGATGCAATTTCATCGAAAGTATCTAAATTTCCGCTTATGTCCGAACCTTCGTCTAAACTAGATTTGTTTAAATTGGAAAGCTTTTTTCTACATGCCGCACAAATTTTATTTGAGGTCGTGATGTTTTTATCCGTAATATACCGTAGCATCCATTCTTGAACTCGTATTAAACTTTTATCGCGCGTAGTGTGTCCGGATTTATTAAAAGGATTACAGAAAAATCTTGAAGTGAATGGCATGTTTTCACGGTCACAGAGTTTGTTGAAACAGTTTTTAAAATACCGCACCCGAAGAATTCACAATTAAATGAAAAATGCAGCATTACCAAACTGACAATATTCTCATAGACTACTTTCTTAATATATTTTATATTGCATATATTAAAAAATACATTCAAAATTAAAGATTTTATAAAATATCATAACTTTTTCTTGGGAATTTAATTATAACTCATTCCATGATGACGATCCACGACCAAGAGTTTGCAGACGTGTAGAAAACAGAAAAAGGATTAATATAAATTTTTTTTTAATTTTTAAAAATATCGCTTTTCGAGATATATCCTTTTGAAATTTTAGTCCTTTTTTATTTACATTATCCTTGATCGATTTTTTTTTTTAAAAAAATGTTTTTAATGGCTCATATTTTTATCTGTAAAATGAGCCTTTGATTATTTACAAACATTAAATACTTTTCGAGATATTTACAAATATGTTAAATTACCTCAGTGCATTTTTGTTGATTTTTTTCAAATTGAAATGGTCAGAAATCTGAAAGTACGAGGGCTATATGTCTGAAAGTTGGCAAGTATTATTGTTTTGTTCCATAGATCATGTATAAACAATATTATCAAATTCGCAGATGATGTGGTCAGAAATGTTAAATTTTCGGTTGATTTCATATGTTTTTACCCAGATACTACTTGAATTTCATTTTCTTCAATATTCTAAATATTTTCTATATCAATTTCAGGCAGATTTTGTCGGGATAACTCTTCTATTACAAAAGAATTATTTTTCTCCAACTCCCCCATTAGGTCATCTAAAATGACGGAATTATCGGAGTCTTCCGAGTCCGAAATATCCGATTCATCAAAATCATTTAAAATCTTTTCGATTTCACAATCTTTGAACTTGTTCGGCATATTAACCTTCTTTACTCTGTGCGAAACAGCTTACAAATGAGTTGTCCTCACTTCACAAATGCAAACAAGTCGTTATTTCTGGTACCTAATATAGCACCTTTAAATAAAATTGATGCCATATGGCATCATACAAATTCAAAAAATACCACGACCTTATATAATTTTTTTTGATTCAATAATAAACCCAAATAATAAATGACACTTTTCAGCAGAATTTTGCAAATTCAGTTTTTTAATTTTTTTACGTAATTTAGTAAAATATTGTGTTTTACAATGAACCTTTTTTCCTCCGGGAAATTTAATATTTTAGCAATGTTTTGAAATTGCTGTATTTCAGCGCAGAATGCTTTAAATGTATAAATATATGTTTAAATATTGCTTTTAAAACTTCCAAGTGTAATATTGCATCGAAAAAAATAATTTTATACAAGTCGAATTGAAAATAGAGCCCTTTGAATACCCATGATGCCATATGGCATCAAAAATACCGAAAGGGTTAAAAAGAGTAATTCTTACCGAATGCAGAGTTTTGCTTAGAATATATTTGCTAAACAATTACATATATTGCGAAGATACAAGCTGTACAACGCCGCCGTCAAGCCACTTTACGATAACAATATTTTCGTTTCTTTCAATACGAAAGTCAAAGCTACCTCGTCCACATTGTTTCAGATCTCTGTCGGATTGAAGTGACACTTTTCCTATTCTGTTACTTCTAATTGTTCCTTTAGCCCATATTCCACGTTGCTTCAAATATCGTACAAAAGCAAGTGTAGTAAAATAATTGTCGAAAAATATTTTAAAATTTTTATTTTCGGGAATGGTTTTGGTCAAATGAATGACAATATCGGAACAGAACCCAAACTTTTTCTCTCCTATTATTGTATTCTTGCCTTGATAAATCTCAAAGTCGTAGAGAATTCCTTTTGAACTGCAAAGACAAAATATTTTCATACCCCACTTGATAGGTTTTTTGGGCATATATTGTCTAAGTGCCGTTCTTCCTTTAAATGGGACCATCATTTCATCAACACAGACGTTTTCATTTTTCGGTAAAGAATATAACTTTCTGCAAAAAATATCCAGAAGCGGTCGAACCTTGAATAGCTTATCGATTTTATTTGAACTTGAAGAGAATTTCAAACTATTGAATATAGTTCAAACTATATAGAATGAAATCGAGATCTTGTCATACATTGACGAATTTAAGGGATCTCAGTCGCTTTTGACCAATACATTGTTATGCGAGGATAACCAATTGTACCCATCATTATTTCAAGAGCAATAAACTGTATTAACTCTTCATTGGTTAGTTTTACTGATGTCCCTGTTTTATGAGCGATACTTGATTGGTTGCTGTAACGATTTCAGTAAGTAATTCATCTGTAAAATACTCCAAAAAATATTGCAAAGGAGTCTTGAGATTGTTTTTAGGTATGCAATTCTCGAAATGTGCTTCTGGGGCGGTCCACATGCCCTTTTTCCAGCGATAATTGTCTAGCTTCTTAAATGGTTCCAATACTTCTTCCACAACTTACTCATCTACAGATACTACTTGAATTTCATTTTCTTCAATATTCTAAATATTTTCTATATCAATTTCAGGCAGATTTTGTCGGGATAACTCTTCTATTACAAAAGAATTATTTTTCTCCAACTCCCCCATTAGGTCATCTAAAATGACGGAATTATCGGAGTCTTCCGAGTCCGAAATATCCGATTCATCAAAATCATTTAAAATCTTTTCGATTTCACAATCTTTGAACTTGTTCGGCATATTAACCTTCTTTACTCTGTGCGAAACAGCTTACAAATGAGTTGTCCTCACTTCACAAATGCAAACAAGTCGTTATTTCTGTTACCTAATATAGCACCTTTAAATAAAATTGATGCCATATGGCATCATACAAATTCAAAAAATACCACGACCTTATATAATTTTTTTTTGATTCAATAATAAACCCAAATAATAAATGACACTTTTCAGCAGAATTTTGCAAATTCAGTTTTTTAAATTTATTACGTAATTTAGTAAAATATTGTGTTTTACAATGAACCTTTTTTCCTCCGGGAAATTTAATATTTTAGCAATGTTTTGAAATTGCTGTATTTCAGCGCAGAATGCTTTAAATGTATAAATATATGTTTAAATATTGCTTTTAAAACTTCCAAGTGTAATATTGCATCGAAAAAAATAATTTTATACAAGTCGAATTGAAAATAGAGCCCTTTGAATACCCATGATGCCATATGGCATCAAAAATACCGAAAGGGTTAAAAAGAGTAATTCTTACCGAATGCAGAGTTTTGCTTAGAATATATTTGCTAAACAATTACATATATTGCGAAGAAATTAACACGGTTAGCTTACAATGTTGTTCACGTTTCCACAAAAATACTTGATTAATGATTGATTTTTTGCTTTTGTTTACACGATCAGCTGTATCGCCAGTCGTGATACACAAAGATAATGTGTTGTGTAGGTGTAGGTGTAGTGGCATAATATATGATTCAATCAATTGTTTATATAAATAGGTAGATGGAGCCACCATTGACGCCTGCTATAGCCCCACTCAACTCACTGAATTTCAAAATGTATAAATTCAAAAATAATGCCTAGATTTGGATTTTAGTTATTTATTTATGAAAGAAACGAAACTTAAACAATGAATTCAATAACAGACTAAATTATAATGATATTAATAGAAAAAGTTTAGTCTTTAAAAAAATTAAATTAAATGAAATAAATAAAGTTCAGACTTCTATTAAAAATAAAAAATAATAATTGTATTAAAAAATAAATAAATCATGACAGCATTAAATGCTGGTTCTTCGTCTCTTTTTTGAAAAAATTTCAAGAATATCATCGGCAGTTATAGAAAATTTTACTGTTTCATTTTCAATATTTAAGATAGCTAAGTTTGAAAATCGGTCTTGGTGCATCGTTGATCTTAGCCACGTTTTTATTCGACGCATTGCAGAAAAGCTTCTCTCACAGCCAGCAGAGCTTATTGGGAGACTTAAGGCCACTTGTAGAAGTTTGAATATATTTGGGTATATATTTTTGTCAACTTTTTCTTTCAGCATAACCAAATTGATGGGATTATTTTTATATTGAACTTTAAAAGATTTTTTAACACGATAGTTTCGGCTGAAAGTGAATCTACATCAATCCGAAGGATTTCTTTGTAATTTTCAATGAACTCAGAAGCTCCTTTCAAATCAAGCCTTCCAAAGTAATTCACTGCTTTAGCTAATGGAAGACTTTAAAATCTGTACTCCAAATTTGCCGTAATGTTGTCGATTATCGGATAGTAGATGTTTATTTTCCAGTATTCAGATGCAGTCGTATTATCAGGCAAATCAATAAATGTACTTTTACCGACTGTTGCATCTACTAAAAAATCGGTATGCAATGTGGATGATTTTTTTCTTTTTGAACGGCTTATAGGTTCTAATGAAATTTCATTTTCGCTTGCAAAATTTTCATTATCTTTCCAAATTTCATTAAATTTGTATCTGTAATCTTTAAATGTATTAATTGTTGCCATCACCGTTTCATAGGCTTCTCCTAAACTTGAATTTTGAGTTTGAAAATATTTGCTCAAGGTATTTATTACTTTGAGAGTACTATGAAATACGTGAAGGTTTACAATAAAATCTGGTTTGGTGATTAAGTGTAATAATCCTAAAGCTTCTACTCCATTTTTATCTCGAACAGCATTAGCTTCCTCCTCTAAAGCATCTTTAATACCAATATAGTTAGTAATAACCGATCTACAATTTTCATATCTGCAGCTCCACCTAGTTGTACTCAGACTATGTATTTCCAAATTTTTTATTTGCAAAGCATTGCTGATTCTTTTCAAATCGCTATGGTTTCCAGGTTTTGAAAAATGTGAGTACAACGCTTCTAGAGTATTAAAAAATGTTGAACTGGATTTTATATTAAAACAGGAATCCACAATGACCAAATTTAACTTGTGTGCCAGGCAATGGATAAAAATAGCTTGAGGATGATTTTGCTTTATTTTCATTTGCAATCCATTCTTATAACCTGACATTACACTTGCACCATCATAAGACTGTCCAACTATTGGAAGATTTCCCAGTTTCTTTTCTTCCAAAAAATCCAAAATAAGATTTTGTAAAGAAATAGCATCTCTACTTACAGAACAGTCCACAAATCCTACAAAATGTTCTTCTACTTCTAAATCGACGGCAAATCTTATTGTAATCGATAGTTGTTCTTCTTTAAAACATCTGGCCTCATCCACCATCAATGAGAAAAATCCGCACGACTCAACCTTTTGAACTATTATATTGATTACAGCGTTGGCAGATATTTGAAGTAATTCGTTTTCGATTTCAGGACTGCAGTAATTTGTACTTTTGTTGAAATTAGACTTGAACGATGAATCGTACTTGGCGGAATGCTCTGCAAGTTCTAAAAATTGCCTCTATTTCTGCAGGTTTCACTTTCTCTGTGCCCCCGAAGAGGAAGTCCTTGGCGCGCCAAAAGTAATAATATATCTATAACTTTCTTTATATATTCGCGATGTTTATTTATTTGTAGTGTATTTTGCTGAATAATATGGCTGTGTACATTTTGAGAAGAAATTTTGTACATTTTGTACGTTTGAAAAGACTGTGTGTGATGGGCAGACTTATCATGTTTTTTTAAGCTTTCACTAAGTTTCTTCCATTTATCAAAACCTGACACTACAAACTTTACATTTTGTTCTCGACATTCTTTAAGGCCAAAGTTGCGGAAAACGAAACAAAATGCCGTTTCTACTTCAGGACTATATTCCAACCATTCATACACATCATAGTATTTAGCAGAAAAGGATCTGTTCTGTCCATCAATCATGACTTTATTAAATTGCATTTGTGTCTGATTGCATTTGTGGCTTTTTACCTAAATCATTTGGTGCTCCTACATTATGGTCATTTGTTTTAGGACGTTCTTCTGTAATACTTGCTTCTAAGTTAATTTCTTCGGTTGGTTTAGTAATGGCTCTATCAACAGCAACATTTGTCAGCTTGGATGTTCCAGCTTTTTCACCATGTACCAAATTTATTGAGTTGGACTCTTCAGCGTTTTCGCCATTTTTTGCAATATTTTTTGATTTGAAAAACGATCTAATATCTTGAATTTTCTTCATGTCTACAATTCAGAAGGCTTAGGAGAATGTATACTTAAAAAGAGTAATTCTTACCGATTGCAGAGTTTTGCTTAGAATATATTTGCTAAACAATTACATATATTGCGAAGAAATTAACACGGTTAGCTTACAATGTTGTTCACGTTTCCAATACTTGATTAATGATTGATTTTTTGCTTTTGTTTACACGATCAGCTGTATCGCCAGTCGTGATACACAAAGATAATGTGTTGTGTAGGTGTAGTGGCATAATATATGATTCAATCAATTGTTTATATAAATAGGTAGATGGAGCCACCATTGACCACCTGCTGTACGATTTGTTTAACAAACACTTTAAAACTAATTTCTTGTACTATTTAATAGCATCAAAACATATTTGGTTATTTACAGACGCACAAATTTTACTTGGACGTTATCTAAAAATTCTGGGGGGGGGGGCTAAAAAAGTTCTGGGGGGGCTTAGCCCACCCCAGCACCCCCGTTCCTACGCCTATGGGTACCTCCCGTACAGATGTACCATCCCGCCCCTTAGAAATCGTGTAATAATACGAATATGCCCAACGCGACCTTGCCCATATTTTGTATTTAGTAAATCTTGCCCAAATTCTGTATTTAGTAAGGCTATAGCTGGAAATTTTTTTGAAAGTCTGGCAGCTCCCCTTCTGCTACCTCCCATACATATGTACTACCCCGCCCTTATAAACCGTGTAATATCGTCAATATGACCAACGCGATCTTGCTTAAATTGTGAATTTGATAAAGCTTCAGCTAGACCAAGTTTTGAAAGTCTGGCAATTCCCCTTCTGGTACCTTCCATACAAATGTACCATCAGGCCGCTTATAAACCGTGTAATATTATCAATATGGCTAACGCGACCTTGCCCAAATTCTGTATTTAGTAAAGATATAGCTAGACAAAGTTTTGGACTAAAACTTGGAAGTCTGGCAACTTCGCCTCTGGTACCTCCCATACAGATGTACCATCCCGCCCCTTAGAAATCTTGTAATAATACCAATATGCCCAAAGCGATCTTGCCCATATTTTGTATTTAGTAAATCTATAGCTATAGCTGACCCTTATAAACCGTGTAATATTATCAATATGACTAACGCGATCTTGCCCAAATTCGGTATTTAGAAAAGCAATGGCTATAAATAATTTCGGACAAAAACTTGGAAGGCTGGCAACTCCCCTTCTGGTACCTCCCATACACGCCCCTTTGAAATAGTGTAATATTATCAATATGACCCTCGCGATCTTGGCCAAATTCTGTATTTAATAAAGCTATACCTATACAAAGTTTTGAAAGTCTGGCCCAAATTTTGTATTTAATAAATCTATAGCTAGACAATGTTTTGGACAAAAACTTGGAAGTCTGGCAACTCCCATTCTGGTACCTCCCATACAAATGTACCATCCCGCCCCTTAGAAACCGTGTAATATTATCAATATGGCCAACGCAGCTCCCCTTCTGGTACCTCCAATACAGATGTACCATCCCGCCCCTTAGAAATGTGTAATAATACCAAAATGGCCAACGCGACCTTGTCCATATTTTGTATTTAGTAAATCTTGCCCAAATTATGTATTTAGTGAGGCTATAGCTAGACCATGTTTTGAAAGTCTGGCAGCTAACCTTCTGCTACCTCCCATACATATGTACCACCCCGCCCTTATAAACCGTGTAATATTATCAATATGACCCTCGCGATCTTGCCCAACATCTGTATTTAATAAAGCTATACCTATACAAAGTTTTGAAAGTCTGGCCCAAATTTTGTATTTAATAAATCTATAGCTAGACAATGTTTTGGACAAAAACTTGGAAGTCTGGCAACATCCCTTCTGGCACCTGCTATACAAAATTACCTTCCCGCCCCTTAGAAATCATATAATATTATCAATATGGCTAACGCGACTTTGCCCAAATTCTGTATTTAGTAAAGCTTTAGCTGGACAAAGTTTTGAAAGTCTGGCAATTCCCCTTCTGGTACATTCCATACAAATGTACCATCAGGTCGCTTATAAACCGTGTAATATTATCAATATGACTAACGCGATCTTGCCCAACTTCTGTCTTTAGTAAAGCTATAGCTAGACAAAGTTTTGGACAATAACTGGGAAGTCTGGCAACTCCCATTCTGGTTCCTCATATACAAATGTATCATCAGGCCGCTTACAAACCGTGTAATATTATCAATGTGGCTAACGCGACCTTGCCCAAATTCTGTATTTAGTAAGGATATAGCTAGACAAAGTTTTGGACAACAACTTGGAAGTCTGGCAACTCCCCTTCTCGTACCTCACATACAAATGTACCATCACGCCCCTTTGAAATCGTGTAATATTATCAATATGACCCTCGTGATCTTACCCAACTTCTGTATTTAATAAAGCTATAGCTATACAACGTTTTTAAAGTCTCGCGGTCTTGCCCAACTTCTGTATTTAATAAAGCTATACCTATACAAAGTTTTGAAAGTCTGGCCCAAATTTTGTATTTAATAAGTCTATAGCCAGAAATTTTTTTTGGACACCTCCTATACAAATTTACCTTCCCGCCCCTTAGACATCGTGTAATAATACCAATATGTCCAACGCGACCTTGTCCATATTTTGTATTTAGTAAATCTTGCCCAAATTCTGTATTTATTAAAGCTATAACTTGGAAGTCTGGCAACTCCCATTCTGGTACCTCCCATACAAATGTAACATCCCGCCCTTATAAACCGTGTAATATTATCAATATGACTAACGCGATCTTGCCCAAATTCTGTATTTAGAAAAGCAATGGCTATAAATAATTTCGGACAAAAACTTGGAAGGCTGGCAACTCCCCTTCTGCTATCTCCCATACACGCCCCTTTGAAATCGTGTAATATTATCAATATGACCCTCGCGATCTTACCCACATTCTGTATTTAATAAAGCTATACCTATACAAAGTTCTGAAAGTCTGGCCCAAATTTTGTATTTAATAAATCTATAGCTAGACAATGTTTTGGACAAAAACTTGGAAGTCTGGCAACTCCCCTTCTGGTACCTCCCATACAAATGTACCATCACGCCCCTTTGAAATCGTATAATATTATCAATATGACCCTCGCGATCTTGCCCAAATTAAGTATTTAATAAAGCTATACCTATACAAAGTTTTGAAAGTCTGGCCCAAATTTTGTATTTAATAAGTCTATAGCCAGAAAATTTTTTTGGACACCTCCTATACAAAATTTACCTTCCCGCCCCTTAGAAATCGTGTAATATTATCAATATGACCAACGCGGTCTTGCCCAAATTCGGTATTTAGTAAAGCTATGACTAGAAATAGTTTCGGACAAAAACTTGGAAGTCTGGCAACTCCCCCTCTGGTACCTCCCTTACACGCCCATTTGAAATCGTGTAATATTATCAATATGACCCTCGCGATCTTGCCCACATTCTGTATTTAGTAAAGCTATGACTAGAAATAGTTTCGGATAAAAACTTGGAAGTCTGGCAACTCCCCCTCTGGTACGTCCCATTCAAATGTACCATCAGACCGCTTATAAACCGTGTTATATCATGAAATTGGTAAAGCTTCAGCTAGACAAAGTTTCGTAAGTCTGGCAGCTCCCCGTCTGGTACCTCCCATACAGATGTACCATCCCGCTCCATAGAAATCGTGTAATAATACCAATATGCCCAAAGCGATCTTGCCCATATTTTGTATTTAGTAAATCTATAGCTATATAAAGTTTTAGACAAAAACTTGGATGTCTGACAATTCCCCCTCTGGTACCTCCCATACAAATGTACCATCAGGCCGCTTATAAACCGTGTAATATCATCAAATTGTTAAAGCTTCAGTTAGACAAAGTTTCGTAAGTCTGGCAACTCCCCTTCTGGTACCTCCCATACAAATGTACCATAAGGCCGCTGATAAACCGTGTAATATTATCAATATGACCAACGCGATCTTGCCGAAATTTGTATTTAGTAAATCTATAGCTAGACAAAGTTTTGGACCAAAACTTGGAAATCTGGCAACTGCCCTTCTGGTACCTCCCATACAAATGTACCATCAGGCCGCTTATAAACCGTCTCATATAATCAACATGACCAAATTCTGTATTTTGTAAAGCTATGGCTGGAAAAAGTATCGGACCAAAACTTGGAAATCTGGTAACTCCTCTTCTGGTACCTCCCATTCAAATGTACCATCAGGCCGCTTATAAACCGTGGTATATCATCAAATTGGTAAAGCTTCAGCTAGACAAAGTTTCGTAAGTCTGGCAGCTCCCCTTCTGGTACCTCCCATACAGATGTACCATCCCGCTACTTAGAAATCGTGTAATAATACCAATATGCCCAAAGCGATCTTGACCATATTTTGTATTTAGTAAATCTATAGCTATATAAAATTTTAGACAAAAACTTGGATGTCTGACAACTCCCCTTCTGGTACCTCCCATTCAAATGTACCATCAGGCCGCTTATAAACCGTGTTATATCATCAAATTGGTAAAGCTTCAGCTAGACAAAGTTTCGTAAGTCTGGCAACTCCCCTTCTAGTACCTCCCATACAAATGTACCATCAGGCCGCTTATAAACCGTCTCATATAATCAACATGACCAAATTCTGTATTTTGTAAAGCTATGGCTGGAAAAATGTCGGACAAATACTTGGAAGTCTGGCAACACCCCTTCTGGTACCTCCCAGACAAATGTACCATCCCGCACCTTAGAAGTCGTGTAATATTATCAATATGACCAACGCGATGTTGCCCAACTTGTGGATTTGGTAAATCTATTGCTGGACAAAGTTTTGGACCAAAACTTGGATGTCTGACAACTCCCCTTCTGGTACCACCCATACAAATGTACCATCAGGCCGCTTATAAACCGTGTAATATCATCAAATTGGTAAAGCTTCAGCTAGACAAAGTTTAGTAAGTCTGGCAGCTCCCCTTCTGGTACCTCCCATACAGATGTACCATCCCGCTCCTTAGAAATCGTGTAATAATACCAATATGCCCAAAGCGATCTTGAACATATTTTGTATTTAGTAAATCTATAGCTATATAAAATTTTAGACAAAAACTTGGATGTCTGACAACTCCCCTTCTGGTACCACCCATACAAATGTACCATCAGGCCGCTTATAAACCGTGTAATATCATCAAATTGGTAAAGCTTCAGCTAGACAAAGTTTCGTAAGTCTGGCAACTTCCCCTCTGGTACCTCCCATAAAGATGTACCATACCGCACCCTTAGAATCGTGTAATAATACCAATATGCCCAACGCGATCTTGCCCATATTTTGTATTTAGTAAATCTATAACTATATACAGTATTGGACAAAAACTTGGAAGTCTGACAACTCCCCTTCTGGTACCTCCCATTCAAATGTACCATCAGGCCGCTTATAAACCGTGTTATATCATCAAATTGGTAAAGCTTCAGCTAGACAAAGTTTCGTAAGTCTGGCAGCTCCCCGTCTGGTACCTCCCATACAGATGTACCATCCCGCTCCATAGAAATCGTGTAATAATACCAATATGCCCAAAGCGATCTTGCCCATATTTTGTATTTAGTAAATCTATAGCTATATAAAGTTTTAGACAAAAACTTGGAAGTCTGGCATCTCCCCTTCTGGGTCCTCCCATACAGATATACCATCCAGTAGTAAAGCTGTATTTACTACGGGATGTAAAGCTATTTAGTAAAGTTATTGCTAGACAAAGTTTTGGACAAAAACTTGGAAGTCTGACAACTCCCCTTCTGGTACGTCCCATTCAAATGTACCATCAGACCGCTTATAAACCGTGTTATATCATGAAATTGGTAAAGCTTCAGCTAGACAAAGTTTCGTAAGTCTGGCAGCTCCCCGTCTGGTACCTCCCATACAGATGTACCATCCCGCTCCATAGAAATCGTGTAATAATACCAATATGCCCAAAGCGATCTTGCCCATATTTTGTATTTAGTAAATCTATAGCTATATAAAGTTTTAGACAAAAACTTGGATGTCTGACAATTCCCCCTCTGGTACCTCCCATACAAATGTACCATCAGGCCGCTTATAAACCGTGTAATATCATCAAATTGGTAAAGCTTCAGCTAGACAAAGTTTCGTAAGTCTGGCAGCTCCCCTTCTGGTACCTCCCATACAAATGTACCATCCCGCTCCTTAGAAATCCTGTAATATTATCAATATGACCAACGCGGTCTTGCCCAAATTCGGTATTTAGTAAAGCTATGACTAGAAATAGTTTCGGATAAAAACTTGGAAGTCTGGCAACTCCCCCTCTGGTACCTCCCATACACGCCCCTTTGAAATCGTGTAATATTATCAATATGACCCTCGCGATCTTGCCCACATTCTGTATTTAAAAAAGATATACCTATACAAAGTTCTGAAAGTCTGGCCCAAATTTTGTATTTAATAAATCTATAGCTAGACAATGTTTTGGACAAAAACTTGGAAGTCTGGCAACTCCCCTTCTGGTACCTCCCATACAAATGTACCATCACGCCCCTTACAAATCGTGTAATATTATCAATATGACCAACGCGGTCTTGCCCAAATTCTGTATTTAGTAAAGCTATAGCTAGACAAAGTTTTGGACAACAACTGGGAAGTCTGGCAACTCCCATTCTGGTACCTCGTATACAAATGTATCATCAGGCCTCTTATAAACCGTGTAATATTATCAATATGGCTAACGCGACCTTTCCCAAATTCTGTATTAAGTAAATCTATAGCTAGACAAAGTTTTGGACCAAAACTTGGAAATCTGGCAACTCCCCTTCTGGTACCTCCCATACAAATGTACCATCCCGCCCTTTAGAAATCGTGTTATAATACCAATATGCCCAACGCGATCTTGCCTAAATTTGTATTCAGTAAATCTATAGCTAGACAAAGTTTTGGACAACAACTGGGAAGTCTGGCAACTCCCATTCTGGTACCTCGTATACAAATGTATCATCAGGCCTCTTATAAACCGTGTAATATTATCAATATGACCAACGCGATCTTGCCCAAATTCTGTATTTTGTAAAGCTATAGCTAGACAAAGTTTTGGACAAAAACTGGGAAGTCTGGCAACTCCCATTCTGGTACCTCGTATACAAATGTATCATCAGGCCTCTTATAAACCGTGTAATATTATCAATATGGCTAACGCGACCTTGCCCAAATTCTGTATTAATTAAATCTATAGCTAGACAAAGTTTTGAACCAAAACTTGGAAATCTGGCAACTCCCCTTCTGGTACCTCCCATACAAATGTACCATCACGCCCCTTACAAATCGTGTAATATTATCAATATGACCAACGCGGTCTTGCCCAAATTCTGTATTTAGTAAAGCTATAGCTAGACAAAGTTTTGGACAACAACTGGGAAGTCTGGCAACTCCCATTCTGGTACCTCGTATACAAATGTATCATCAGGCCTCTTATAAACCGTGTAATATTATCAATATGGCTAACGCGACCTTGCCCAAATTCTGTATTAAGTAAATCTTTAGCTAGACAAAGTTTTGGACCAAAACTTGGAAATCTGGCAACTCCCCTTCTGGTACCTCCAATACAAATGTACCATCCCGCCCTTTAGAAATCGTGTTATAATACCAATATGCCCAACGCGATCTTGCCTAAATTTGTATTCAGTAAATCTATAGCTAGACAATGTTTTGGTCAAAAACTTGGAAGTCTGGCAACTCCCCTTCTGGTACCTCCCATACAAATGTACCATCACGCCCCTTACAAATCGTGTAATATTATCAATATGACCAACGCGGTCTTGCCCAAATTCTGTATTTAGTAAAGCTATAGCTAGACAAAGTTTTGGACAACAACTGGGAAGTCTGGCAACTCCCATTCTGGTACCTCGTATACAAATGTATCATCAGGCCTCTTATAAACCGTGTAATATTATCAATATGGCTAACGCGACCTTGCCCAAATTCTGTATTAAGTAAATCTATAGCTAGACAAAGTTTTGGACCAAAACTTGGAAATCTGGCAACTCCCCTTCTGGTACCTCCCATACAAATGTACCATCACGCCCCTTACAAATCGTGTAATATTATCAATATGACCAACGCGGTCTTGCCCAAATTCTGTATTTAGTAAAGCTATAGCTAGACAAAGTTTTGGACAACAACTGGGAAGTCTGGCAACTCCCATTCTGGTACCTCGTATACAAATGTATCATCAGGCCTCTTATAAACCGTGTAATATTATCAATATGACCAACGCGATCTTGCCCAAATTCTGTATTTTGTAAAGCTATGGTTGGACAATTTTCGGACAGATACTTGGAAGCCTGGCAACACCCCTTCTGGTACCTCCCATACAAATGTGCCATCATTATGACCAACGTGATCGTGCCAAAATTCTGTATTAAGTAAATCTATAGCTAGACAAAGTTTTGGACAAAAACTTGGAAGTCTGGCAACTCCCCTTCTGGTACCTACCATACAAATGTACCATAAGGCCGCTGATAAACCGTGTAATATTATCAATATGACCAACGCGATCTTGCCGAAATTTGTATTTAGTAAATCTATAGCTAGACAAAGTTTTGGACCAAAACTTGGAAATCTGGCAACTCCCCTTCTGGTACCTCCCATACAAATGTACCATCCCGCCCTTTAGAAATCGTGTTATAATACCAATATGCCCAACGCGATCTTGCCTAAATTTGTATTCAGTAAATCTATAGCTAGACAAAGTTTTGGACAAAAACTTGGAAGTCTGGCAACTCCCCTTCTGGTACCTCCCATACAAATGTACCATAAGGCCGCTGATAAACCGTGTAATATTATCAATATGACCAACGCGATCTTGCCGAAATTTGTATTTAGTAAATCTATAGCTAGACAAAGTTTTGGACCAAAACTTGGAAATCTGGCAACTGCCCTTCTGGTACCTCCCATACAAATGTACCATCAGGCCGCTTATAAACCGTCTCATATAATCAACATGACCAAATTCTGTATTTTGTAAAGCTATGGCTGGAAAAAGTATCGGACCAAAACTTGGAAATCTGGTAACTCCTCTTCTGGTACCTCCCATTCAAATGTACCATCAGGCCGCTTATAAACCGTGTTATATCATCAAATTGGTAAAGCTTCAGCTAGACAAAGATTCGTAAGTCTGGCAGCTCCCCTTCTGGTACCTCCCATACAGATGTACCATCCCGCTACTTAGAAATCGTGTAATAATACCAATATGCCCAAAGCGATCTTGACCATATTTTGTATTTAGTAAATCTATAGCTATATAAAATTTTAGACAAAAACTTGGATGTCTGACAACTCCCCTTCTGGTACCTCCCATTCAAATGTACCATCAGGCCGCTTATAAACCGTGTTATATCATCAAATTGGTAAAGCTTCAGCTAGACAAAGTTTCGTAAGTCTGGCAACTCCCCTTCTAGTACCTCCCATACAAATGTACCATCAGGCCGCTTATAAACCGTCTCATATAATCAACATGACCAAATTCTGTATTTTGTAAAGCTATGGCTGGAAAAATGTCGGACAAATACTTGGAAGTCTGGCAACACCCCTTCTGGTACCTCCCAGACAAATGTACCATCCCGCACCTTAGAAGTCGTGTAATATTATCAATATGACCAACGCGATGTTGCCCAACTTGTGGATTTGGTAAATCTATTGCTGGACAAAGTTTTGGACCAAAACTTGGATGTCTGACAACTCCCCTTCTGGTACCACCCATACAAATGTACCATCAGGCCGCTTATAAACCGTGTAATATCATCAAATTGGTAAAGCTTCAGCTAGACAAAGTTTAGTAAGTCTGGCAGCTCCCCTTCTGGTACCTCCCATACAGATGTACCATCCCGCTCCTTAGAAATCGTGTAATAATACCAATATGCCCAAAGCGATCTTGAACATATTTTGTATTTAGTAAATCTATAGCTATATAAAATTTTAGACAAAAACTTGGATGTCTGACAACTCCCCTTCTGGTACCACCCATACAAATGTACCATCAGGCCGCTTATAAACCGTGTAATATCATCAAATTGGTAAAGCTTCAGCTAGACAAAGTTTCGTAAGTCTGGCAACTTCCCCTCTGGTACCTCCCATAAAGATGTACCATACCGCACCCTTAGAATCGTGTAATAATACCAATATGCCCAACGCGATCTTGCCCATATTTTGTATTTAGTAAATCTATAACTATATACAGTATTGGACAAAAACTTGGAAGTCTGACAACTCCCCTTCTGGTACCTCCCATTCAAATGTACCATCAGGCCGCTTATAAACCGTGTTATATCATCAAATTGGTAAA
Source organism: Hydrotaea cyrtoneurina (assembly GCA_958296145.1). Lineage (NCBI taxonomy): Eukaryota > Metazoa > Arthropoda > Insecta > Diptera > Muscidae > Hydrotaea > Hydrotaea cyrtoneurina. The sequence goes on from OY282517.1 coordinate 51,499,315, forward strand.
GCTTCAGCTAGACAAAGTTTCGTAAGTCTGGCAGCTCCCCGTCTGGTACCTCCCATACAGATGTACCATCCCGCTCCATAGAAATCGTGTAATAATACCAATATGCCCAAAGCGATCTTGCCCATATTTTGTATTTAGTAAATCTATAGCTATATAAAGTTTTAGACAAAAACTTGGAAGTCTGGCATCTCCCCTTCTGGGTCCTCCCATACAGATATACCATCCAGTAGTAAAGCTGTATTTACTACGGGATGTAAAGCTATTTAGTAAAGTTATTGCTAGACAAAGTTTTGGACAAAAACTTGGAAGTCTGACAACTCCCCTTCTGGTACGTCCCATTCAAATGTACCATCAGACCGCTTATAAACCGTGTTATATCATGAAATTGGTAAAGCTTCAGCTAGACAAAGTTTCGTAAGTCTGGCAGCTCCCCGTCTGGTACCTCCCATACAGATGTACCATCCCGCTCCATAGAAATCGTGTAATAATACCAATATGCCCAAAGCGATCTTGCCCATATTTTGTATTTAGTAAATCTATAGCTATATAAAGTTTTAGACAAAAACTTGGATGTCTGACAATTCCCCCTCTGGTACCTCCCATACAAATGTACCATCAGGCCGCTTATAAACCGTGTAATATCATCAAATTGGTAAAGCTTCAGCTAGACAAAGTTTCGTAAGTCTGGCAGCTCCCCTTCTGGTACCTCCCATACAAATGTACCATCCCGCTCCTTAGAAATCCTGTAATATTATCAATATGACCAACGCGGTCTTGCCCAAATTCGGTATTTAGTAAAGCTATGACTAGAAATAGTTTCGGATAAAAACTTGGAAGTCTGGCAACTCCCCCTCTGGTACCTCCCATACACGCCCCTTTGAAATCGTGTAATATTATCAATATGACCCTCGCGATCTTGCCCACATTCTGTATTTAAAAAAGATATACCTATACAAAGTTCTGAAAGTCTGGCCCAAATTTTGTATTTAATAAATCTATAGCTAGACAATGTTTTGGACAAAAACTTGGAAGTCTGGAAACTCCCCTTCTGGTACCTCCCATACAAATGTACCATCACGCCCCTTACAAATCGTGTAATATTATCAATATGACCAACGCGGTCTTGCCCAAATTCTGTATTTAGTAAAGCTATAGCTAGACAAAGTTTTGGACAACAACTGGGAAGTCTGGCAACTCCCATTCTGGTACCTCGTATACAAATGTATCATCAGGCCTCTTATAAACCGTGTAATATTATCAATATGGCTAACGCGACCTTTCCCAAATTCTGTATTAAGTAAATCTATAGCTAGACAAAGTTTTGGACCAAAACTTGGAAATCTGGCAACTCCCCTTCTGGTACCTCCCATACAAATGTACCATCCCGCCCTTTAGAAATCGTGTTATAATACCAATATGCCCAACGCGATCTTGCCTAAATTTGTATTCAGTAAATCTATAGCTAGACAAAGTTTTGGACAACAACTGGGAAGTCTGGCAACTCCCATTCTGGTACCTCGTATACAAATGTATCATCAGGCCTCTTATAAACCGTGTAATATTATCAATATGACCAACGCGATCTTGCCCAAATTCTGTATTTTGTAAAGCTATAGCTAGACAAAGTTTTGGACAAAAACTGGGAAGTCTGGCAACTCCCATTCTGGTACCTCGTATACAAATGTATCATCAGGCCTCTTATAAACCGTGTAATATTATCAATATGGCTAACGCGACCTTGCCCAAATTCTGTATTAATTAAATCTATAGCTAGACAAAGTTTTGGACCAAAACTTGGAAATCTGGCAACTCCCCTTCTGGTACCTCCCATACAAATGTACCATCACGCCCCTTACAAATCGTGTAATATTATCAATATGACCAACGCGGTCTTGCCCAAATTCTGTATTTAGTAAAGCTATAGCTAGACAAAGTTTTGGACAACAACTGGGAAGTCTGGCAACTCCCATTCTGGTACCTCGTATACAAATGTATCATCAGGCCTCTTATAAACCGTGTAATATTATCAATATGGCTAACGCGACCTTGCCCAAATTCTGTATTAAGTAAATCTTTAGCTAGACAAAGTTTTGGACCAAAACTTGGAAATCTGGCAACTCCCCTTCTGGTACCTCCCATACAAATGTACCATCCCGCCCTTTAGAAATCGTGTTATAATACCAATATGCCCAACGCGATCTTGCCTAAATTTGTATTCAGTAAATCTATAGCTAGACAATGTTTTGGTCAAAAACTTGGAAGTCTGGCAACTCCCCTTCTGGTACCTCCCATACAAATGTACCATCACGCCCCTTACAAATCGTGTAATATTATCAATATGACCAACGCGGTCTTGCCCAAATTCTGTATTTAGTAAAGCTATAGCTAGACAAAGTTTTGGACAACAACTGGGAAGTCTGGCAACTCCCATTCTGGTACCTCGTATACAAATGTATCATCAGGCCTCTTATAAACCGTGTAATATTATCAATATGGCTAACGCGACCTTGCCCAAATTCTGTATTAAGTAAATCTATAGCTAGACAAAGTTTTGGACCAAAACTTGGAAATCTGGCAACTCCCCTTCTGGTACCTCCCATACAAATGTACCATCACGCCCCTTACAAATCGTGTAATATTATCAATATGACCAACGCGGTCTTGCCCAAATTCTGTATTTAGTAAAGCTATAGCTAGACAAAGTTTTGGACAACAACTGGGAAGTCTGGCAACTCCCATTCTGGTACCTCGTATACAAATGTATCATCAGGCCTCTTATAAACCGTGTAATATTATCAATATGACCAACGCGATCTTGCCCAAATTCTGTATTTTGTAAAGCTATGGTTGGACAATTTTCGGACAGATACTTGGAAGCCTGGCAACACCCCTTCTGGTACCTCCCATACAAATGTGCCATCATTATGACCAACGTGATCGTGCCAAAATTCTGTATTAAGTAAATCTATAGCTAGACAAAGTTTTGGACAAAAACTTGGAAGTCTGGCAACTCCCCTTCTGGTACCTACCATACAAATGTACCATAAGGCCGCTGATAAACCGTGTAATATTATCAATATGACCAACGCGATCTTGCCGAAATTTGTATTTAGTAAATCTATAGCTAGACAAAGTTTTGGACCAAAACTTGGAAATCTGGCAACTCCCCTTCTGGTACCTCCCATACAAATGTACCATCCCGCCCTTTAGAAATCGTGTTATAATACCAATATGCCCAACGCGATCTTGCCTAAATTTGTATTCAGTAAATCTATAGCTAGACAAAGTTTTGGACAAAAACTTGGAAGTCTGGCAACTCCCCTTCTGGTACCTCCCATACAAATGTACCATAAGGCCGCTGATAAACCGTGTAATATTATCAATATGACCAACGCGATCTTGCCGAAATTTGTATTTAGTAAATCTATAGCTAGACAAAGTTTTGGACCAAAACTTGGAAATCTGGCAACTCCCCTTCTGGTACCTCCCATACAAATGTACCATCAGGCCGCTTATAAACCGTCTAATATAATCAACATGACCAAATTCTGTATTTTGTAAAGCTATGGCTGGAAAAAGTATCGGACCAAAACTTGGAAATCTGGTAACTCCCCTTCTGGTACCTCCCATTCAAATGTACCATCAGGCCGCTTATAAACCGTGTTATATCATCAAATTGGTAAAGCTTCAGCTAGACAAAGTTTCGTAAGTCTGGCAGCTCCCCTTCTGGTACCTCCCATACAGATGTACCATCCCGCTACTTAGAAATCGTGTAATAATACCAATATGCCCAAAGCGATCTTGACCATATTTTGTATTTAGTAAATCTATAGCTATATAAAATTTTAGACAAAAACTTGGATGTCTGACAACTCCCCTTCTGGTACCTCCCATTCAAATGTACCATCAGGCCGCTTATAAACCGTGTTATATCATCAAATTGGTAAAGCTTCAGCTAGACAAAGTTTCGTAAGTCTGGCAGCTCCCCTTCTGGTACCTCCCATACAGATGTACCATCCCGCTCCTTAGAAATCGTGTAATAATACCAATATGCCCAAAGCGATCTTGACCATATTTTGTATTTAGTAAATCTATAGCTATATAAAATTTTAGACAAAAACTTGGATGTCTGACAACTCCCCTTCTGGTACCACCCATACAAATGTACCATCAGGCCGCTTATAAACCGTGTAATATCATCAAATTGGTAAAGCTTCAGCTAGACAAAGTTTCGTAAGTCTGGCAGCTCCCCTTCTGGTACCTCCCATACAGATGTACCATCCCGCTCCTTAGAAATCGTGTAATAATACCAATATGCCCAAAGCGATCTTGACCATATTTTGTATTTAGTAAATCTATAGCTATATAAAATTTTAGACAAAAACTTGGATGTCTGGCAACTTCCCCTCTGGTACCTCCCATAAAGATGTACCATACCGCACCCTTAGAATCGTGTAATAATACCAATATGCCCAACGCGATCTTGCCCATATTTTGTATTTAGTAAATCTATAACTATATACAGTATTGGACAAAAACTTGGAAGTCTGACAACTCCCCTTCTGGTACCTCCCATTCAAATGTACCATCAGGCCGCTTATAAACCGTGTTATATCATCAAATTGGTAAAGCTTCAGCTAGACAAAGTTTCGTAAGTCTGGCAGCTCCCCTTCTGGTACCTCCCATACAGATGTACCATCCCGCTCCTTAGAAATCGTGTAATAATACCAATATGCCCAAAGCGATCTTGACCATATTTTGTATTTAGTAAATCTATAGCTATATAAAATTTTAGACAAAAACTTGGATGTCTGACAACTCCCCTTCTGGTACCTCCCATTCAAATGTACCATCAGGCCGCTTATAAACCGTGTTATATCATCAAATTGGTAAAGCTTCAGCTAGACAAAGTTTCGTAAGTCTGGCAGCTCCCCTTCTGGTACCTCCCATACAGATGTACCATCCCGCTCCTTAGAAATCGTGTAATAATACCAATATGCCCAAAGCGATCTTGACCATATTTTGTATTTAGTAAATCTATAGCTATATAAAATTTTAGACAAAAACTTGGATGTCTGACAACTCCCCTTCTGGTACCACCCATACAATTTACCATCAGGCCGCTTATAAACCGTGTAATATCATCAAATTGGTAAAGCTTCAGCTAGACAAAGTTTCGTAAGTCTGGCAACTTCCCCTCTGGTACCTCCCATAAAGATGTACCATCCCGCTCCTTAGAAATCGTGTAATAATACCAATATGCCCAAAGCGATCTTGACCATATTTTGTATTTAGTAAATCTATAGCTATATAAAGTTTTAGACAAAAACTTGGATGTCTGACAACTCCCCTTCTGGTACCTCCCATTCAAATGTACCATCAGGCCGCTTATAAACCGTGTAATATCATCAAATTGGTAAAGCTTCAGCTAGACAAAGTTTCGTAAGTCTTGCAGCTCCCCTTCTGGTACCTCCCATATAAATGTACCATCCCGCACCCTTAGAATCCGTGTAATATTATCAATATGACCAACGCGATCATACCCAAATTCTGTATTTATTAAAGCTATATCTTGGAAGTCTGGCAACTCCCCTTCTTGTTCCTCCCATACAAATGAACCATCCCGCACACTTTTAAGCAGTGTTATAATACCAATATGACGAACGCGATCTTGCCGAAATTTTTATTTAGTAAATCTATAGCTAGACAAAGTTTTGGACCAAAACTTGGAAATCTGGCAACTTCCCCTCTGGTACCACCCATACAAATGTATCATCCCGCCCCTTATTAACCGTGTAATATTATCAATATGACCAATGCGATCTAGCCTAAAATCTGTATTTAGTAAATCTATGGCTGGAAAAATTTCGGACAAATACTTGGAAGTCTGGCAACACCCCTTCTGGTACCTCCCATACAAATGTACCATCCCGCACATTAGAATTCGTATAATACTATCAATATGACCAACGCTATCTTTCCCAAATTCTGTATTTAGTAAATCTATAGCTAGTCAAAGTTTTGGACCAAAACTTGGAAGTCTGGCAACTTCCCTTCTGGTACATCCCATACATATGAACCATCCGGCACCCTTATAAACCGTGTAATATTATCAATATGACCAACGCGATCTTGCACAAATTCTGTATTTAGTAAAGCTATGGTTGGAAAATTTTCGGACAGATACTTGGAAGCGTGGCAACACCCCTTCTGGTACCTCCCAAACAAATGTGCCATCATTATGACCAACGTGATCGTGCCAAAATTCTGTATTAAGTAAAGCTATACCTAGAGAAAGTTTTGGACCAAAACTGGGAAGTCTGGCAACATCCCTTCTAGTACCTACCATACAGATGTACCATCCCGCCCTTTAGAAATCGTGTTATAATACCAAAATGCCCAACGCGATCTTGCCTAAATTTGTATTCAGTAAATCTATAGCTAGACAAAGTTTTGGACCAAAACTTGGAAGTCTGGCAACTCCCATTCTGGTACCTCCCATACAAATGTAACATCCCGCCCTTATAAACCGTGTAATATTATCAATATGACTAACGCGATCTTGCCCAAATTCGGTATTTAGAAAAGCAATGGCTATAAATAATTTCGGACAAAAACTTGGAAGGCTGGCAACTCCCCTTCTGGTACCTCCCATACACGCCCCTTTGAAATAGTGTAATATTATCAATATGACCAACGCGATCTTGCCGAAATTTGTATTTAGTAAATCTATAGCTAGACAAAGTTTTGGACCAAAACTTGGAAATCTGGCAACTCCCCTTCTGGTACCTCCCATACAAATGTACCATCAGGCCGCTTATAAACCGTCTCATATAATCAACATGACCAAATTCTGTATTTTGTAAAGCTATGACTGGAAAAAGTATCGGACCAAAACTTGGAAATCTGGCAACTCCCCTTCTGGTACCTCCCATACAAATGTACCATCAGGCCGCTTATAAACCGTCTCATATAATCAACATGACCAAAATTCTGTATTTTGTAAAGCTATGGCTGGAAAAATGTCGGACAAACACTTGGAAGTCTGGCAACACCCTTTCTGGTACCTCCCAGACAAATGTACCATCCCGCACCTTAGAAGTCGTGTAATATTATCAATAAGACCAACGCGATGTTGCCCAACTTGTGGATTTGGTAAATCTATTGCTGGACAAAGTTTTGGACCAAAACTTGGAAGTCTGGCAACTTCCCCTCCGGTACCTCCCATCAAGATGTACCATCCCCCCTTAGAAATCGTGTAATAATACCAATATGCCCAACGCGATCTTGCCCATATTTTGTAGTAAGTAAATCTAAAACTTTATACAGTATTGGACAAAAACTTGGAAGTCTGGCATCTCCCCTGGTCCTCCCATACAGATATACCATCCAGTAGTAAAGCTGTATTTACTACGGGATGTAAAGCTATTTAGTAAAGTTATAGCTAGACAAAGTTTTGGACAAAAACTTGGAAGTCTGACAACTCCCCTTCTGGTACGTCCCATTCAAATGTACCATCAGACCGCTTATAAACCGTGTTATATCATGAAATTGGTAAAGCTTCAGCTAGACAAAGTTTCGTAAGTCTGGCAGCTCCCCGTCTGGTACCTCCCATACAGATGTACCATCCCGCTCCATAGAAATCGTGTAATAATACCAATATGCCCAAAGCGATCTTGCCCATATTTTGTATTTAGTAAATCTATAGCTATATAAAGTTTTAGACAAAAACTTGGATGTCTGCCAATTCCCCCTCTGGTACCTCCCATACAAATGTACCATCAGGCCGCTTATAAACCGTGTAATATCATCAAATTGGTAAAGCTTCAGCTAGACAAAGTTTCGTAAGTCTGGCAGCTCCCCTTCTGGTACCTCCCATACAAATGTACCATCCCGCTCCTTAGAAATCCTGTAATATTAGCAATATGACCAACGCGGTCTTGCCCAAATTCGGTATTTAGTAAAGCTATGACTAGAAATAGTTTCGGATAAAAACTTGGAAGTCTGGCAACTCCCCCTCTGGTACCTCCCATACACGCCCCTTTGAAATCGTGTAATATTATCAATATGACCCTCGCGATCTTGCCCACATTCTGTATTTAAAAAAGATATACCTATACAAAGTTATGAAAGTCTGGCCCAAATTTTGTATTTAATAAATCTATAGCTAGACAATGTTTTGGACAAAAACTTGGAAGTCTGGCAACTCCCCTTCTGGTACCTCCCATACAAATGTACCATCACGCCCCTTACAAATCGTGTAATATTATCAATATGACCAACGCGGTCTTGCCCAAATTCTGTATTTAGTAAAGCTATAGCTAGACAAAGTTTTGGACAACAACTGGGAAGTCTGGCAACTCCCATTCTGGTACCTCGTATACAAATGTATCATCAGGCCTCTTATAAACCGTGTAATATTATCAATATGGCTAACGCGACCTTGCCCAAATTCTGTATTTAGTAAAGATATAGCTAGACAAAGTTTTGGACAACAACTTGGAAGTCTGGCAACATCCCTTCTTGTACGTCCCATACAAATGTACCATTCCGCCCCTTAGAAATCGTGTAATAATACCAATATACCCAACGCGATCTTGCCCAAATTCTGTATTTTGTAAAGCTATGGTTGGAAAATTTTCGGACAGATACTTGGAAGCCTGGCAACACCCCTTCTGGTACCTCCCATACAAATGTGCCATCATTATGACCAACGTGATCGTGCCAAAATTCTGTATTAAGTAAAGCTATACCTAGAGATAGTTTTGGACCAAAACTTGGAAGTCTGGCAACATCCCTTCTAGTACCTCCCATACAGATGTACCATCCCGCCCTTTAGAAATCGTGTTATAATACCAATATGCCCAACGCGATCTTGCCTAAATTTGTATTCAGTAAATCTATAGCTAGACAAAGTTTTGGACAAAAACTTGGAAGTCTGACAACTCCCCTTCTGGTACCTCCCAATCAAATGTACCATCAGGCCGCTTATAAACCGTGTTATATCATCAAATTGGTAAAGCTTCAGCTAGACACAGTTTCGTAAGACTGGCAGCTCCCCTTCTGGTACCTCCCATACAGATGTACCATCCCGCTCCTTAGAAATCGTGTAATAATACCAATATGCCCAAAGCGATCTTGACCATATTTGTATTTAGTAAATCTATAGCTATATAAAGTTTTAGACAAAAACTTGGATGTCTGACAACTCCCCTTCTGGTACCACCCATACAAATGTACCATCAGGCCGCTTATAAACCGTGTAATATCATCAAATTGGTAAAGCTTCAGCTAGACAAAGTTTCGTAAGTCTTGCAGCTCCCCTTCTGGTACCTCCCATATAAATGTACCATCCCGCCCCCCTAGAATCCGTGTAATATTATAAATATGACCAACGCGATCATACCCAAATTCTGTATTTATTAAAGCTATAACTTGGAAGTCTGGCAACTCCCCTTCTGGTTCCTCCCATACAAATGAACCATCCCGCACACTTATAAGCAGTGTAATAATACCAATATGACGAACGTGATCTTGCCGAAATTTGTATTTAGTAAATCTATAGCTAGACAAAGTTTTGGACCAACACTTGGAAATCTGGCAACTTCCCCTCTGGTACCACCCATACAAATGTATCATCCCGCCCCTTATTAACCGTGTAATATTATCAATATGACCAATGCGATCTAGCCTAAAATCTGTATTTAGTAAATCTATGGCTGGAAAAATTTCGGACAAATACTTGGAAGTCTGGCAACACCCCTTCTGGTACCTCCCATACAAATGTACCATCCCGCACATTATAATTCGTATAATACTATCAATATGACCAACGCTATCTTTCCCAAATTCTGTATTTAGTAAATCTATAGCTAGTCAAAGTTTTGGATCAAAACTTGGAAGTCTGGCAACTTCCCTTCTGGTACATCCCATACATATGAACCATCCGGCACCCTTATAAACCGTGTAATATTATCAATATGACCAACGCGATCTTGCACAAATTCTGTATTTAGTAAATCTATATCTAGTCAAAGTTTTGGATCAAAACATGGAAGTCTGGCAACACCCCTTCTGGTACCTCCCATACAAATGTAACATCCCGCCCTTATAAACCGTGTAATATTATCAATATGACTAACGCGATCTTGCCCAAATTCTGTATTTAGAAAAGCAATGGCTATAAATAATTTCGGACAAAAACTTGGAAGGCTGGCAACTCCCCTTCTGCTATCTCCCACACACGCCCCTTTGAAATCGTGTAATATTATCAATATGACCCTCGCGATCTTGCCCACATTCTGTATTTAATAAAGCTATACCTATACAAAGTTCTGAAAGTCTGGCCCAAATTTTGTATTTAATAAATCTATAGCTAGACAATGTTTTGAACAAAAACTTGGAAGTCTGGCAACTCACCTTCTGGTACCTCCCATACAAATGTACCATCACGCCCCTTTGAAATCGTATAATATTATCAATATAACCCTCGCGATCTTGCCCAAATTCAGAATTTAATAAAGCTATACCTATACAAAGTTTTGAAAGTCTGGCCCAAATTTTGTATTTAATAAATTTATAGCCAGAAAATTTTTTTGGACACCTCCTATACAAATTTACCTTCCCGCCCCTTAGAAATCGTGTAATATTATCAATATGACCAACGCGGTCTTGCCCAAATTCTGTATTTAGTAAAGCTATAGCTAGACAAAGTTTTGGACAACAACTGGGAAGTCTGGCAACTCTCATTCTGGTACCTCGTATACAAATGTATCATCAGGCCTCTTATAAACCGTGTAATATTATCAATATGGCTAACGCGACCTTGCCCAAATTCTGTATTTAGTAAAGATATAGCTAGACAAACTTTTGGACCAAAACTTGGAAGTCTGGCAACATTCCTTCTTGTACGTCCCATACAAATGTACCATCCCGCCCCTTAGAAATCGTGTAATAATTACAATATACCCAACGCGATCTTGCCCAAATTCTGTATTTTGTAAAGCTATTTTTGGAAAATTTTCGGACAGATACTTGGAAGCCTGGCAACACCCCTTCTGGTACCTCCCAAACAAATGTGCCATCATTATGACCAACGTGATCGTGCCAAAATTCTGTATTAAGTAAGGCTATACCTAGAGAAAATTTTGGACCAAAACTTGGAAGTCTGGCAACATCCCTTCTAGTACCTCCCATACAGATGTACCATCCCGCCCTTTAGAAATCGTGTTATAATACCAAAATGCCCAACGCGATCTTGCCTAAATTTGTATTCAGTAAATCTATAGCTAGACAAAGTTTTGGACCAAAACTTGGAAGTCTGGCAACTTCCCCTCTGGTACCTCCCATACAGATGTAACACCCCGCCCCTTAGAAATCTTGTAATAATACCACTATACCCAAAGCGATCTTGCCCATATTTTGTATTTAGTAAATCTATTGATATATAAAGTTTTGGACAAAAACTTGGAAGTCTGGCAACTCCCCTTCTGGTACCTCCCATACAAATGTACCATCCCACACCCTTAGAAACCGTGTAATATTATCAATATGACCAACGCGATCTTACCCAAATTCTGTATTTATTAAAGCTATAACTTGGAAGTCTGGCAACTCCCATTCTGGTACCTCCCATACAAATGTAACATCCCGCCCTTATAAACCGTGTAATATTATCAATATGACTAACGCAATCTTGCCCAAATTCGGTATTTAGAAAAGCAATGGCTATAAATAATTTCGGACAAAAACTTGGAAGGCTGGCAACTCCCCTTCTGGTACCTCCCATACACGCCCCTTTGAAATAGTGTAATATTATCAATATGACCAACGCGATCTTGCCGAAATTTGTATTTAGTAAATCTATAGCTATATAAAATTTTAGACAAAAACTTGGATGTCTGACAACTCCCCTTCTGGTACCTCCCATACAAATGTACCATCAGGTCGCTTATAAACCGTCTCATATAATCAACATGACCAAATTCTGTATTTTGTAAAGCTATGGCTGGAAAAATGTCGGACAAATACTTGGAAGTCTGGCAACACCCTTTCTGGTACCTCCCAGACAAATGTACCATCCCGCACCTTAGAAGTCGTGTAATATTATCAATAAGACCAACGCGATGTTGCCCAACTTGTGGATTTGGTAAATCTATTGCTGGACAAAGTTTTGGACCAAAACTTGGAAGTCTGGCAACTTCCCCTCTGGTACCTCCCATAAAGATGTACCATCCCCCCTTAGAAATCGTGTAATAATACCAATATGCCCAACGCGATCTTGCCGAAATTTGTATTTAGTAAATCTATAGCTAGACAAAGTTTTGGACCAAAACTTGGAAATCTGGCAACTCCCCTTCTGGTACCACCCATACAAATGTACCATCAGGCCGCTTATAAACCGTCTCATATAATCAACATGACCAAAATTCTGTATTTTGTAAAGCTATGGCTGGAAAAATGTCGGACAAATACTTGGAAGTCTGGCAACACCCTTTCTGGTACCTCCCAGACAAATGTACCATCCCGCACCTTAGAAGTCGTGTAATATTATCAATAAGACCAACGCGATGTTGCCCAACTTGTGGATTTGGTAAATCTATTGCTGGACAAAGTTTTGGACCAAAACTTGGAAGTCTGGCAACTTCCCCTCTGGTACCTCCCATAAAGATGTACCATCCCCCCTTAGAAATCGTGTAATAATACCAATATGCCCAACGCGATCTTGCCCATATTTTGTATTTAGTTAATCTAAAACTATATACAGTATTGGACAAAAACTTGGAAGTCTGGCATCTCCCCTTCTGGGTCCTCCCATACAGATATACCATCCAGTAGTAAAGCTGTATTTACTACGGGATGTAAAGCTATTTAGTAAAGTTATAGCTAGACAAAGTTTTGGACAAAAACTTGGAAGTCTGACAACTCCCCTTCTGGTACGTCCCATTCAAATGTACCATCAGACCGCTTATAAACCGTCTTATATCATGAAATTGGTAAAGCTTCAGCTAGACAAAGTTTCGTAAGTCTGGCAGCTCCCCGTCTGGTACCTCCCATACAGATGTACCATCCCGCTCCATAGAAATCGTGTAATAATACCAATATGCCCAAAGCGATCTTGCCCATATTTTGTATTTAGTAAATCTATAGCTATATAAAGTTTTAGACAAAAACTTGGATGTCTGACAATTCCCCCTCCGGTACCTCCCATACAAATGTACCATCAGGCCGCTTATAAACCGTGTAATATCATCAAATTGGTAAAGCTTCAGCTAGACAAAGTTTCGTAAGTCTGGCAGCTCCCCTTCTGGTACCTCCCATACAAATGTACCATCCCGCTCCTTAGAAATCGTGTAATATTATCAATATGACCAACGCGGTCTTGCCCAAATTCGGTATTTATTAAAGCTATAACTTGGAAGTCTGGCAACTCCCCTTCTGGTTCCTCCCATACAAATGAACCATCCCGCACACTTATAAGCAGTGTAATAATACCAATATGACGAACGCGATCTTGCCGAAATTTGTATTTAGTAAATCTATAGCTAGACAAAGTTTTGGACCAAAACTTGGAAATCTGGCAACTTCCCCTCTGGTACCACCCATACAAATGTATCATCCCGCCCCTTATTAACCGTGTAATATTATCAATATGACCAATGCGATCTAGCCTAAAATCTGTATTTAGTAAATCTATGGCTGGAAAAATTTCGGACAAATACTTGGAAGTCTGGCAACACCCCTTCTGGTACCTCCCATACAAATGTACCATCCCGCACCTTAGAATTCGTATAATACTATCAATATGACCAACGCGATCTTTCCCAAATTCTGTATTTAGTAAATCTATAGCTAGTCAAAGTTTTGGACAAAAACTTGGAAGTCTGACAACTCCCCTTCTGGTACCTCCCATTCAAATGTACCATCCCGCACCCTTAGAAACCGTGTAATATTATCAATATGACCAACGCGATCTTGCACAAATTCTGTATTTAGTAAATCTATATCTAGTCAAAGTTTTGGATCAAAACATGGAAGTCTGGCAACACCCCTTCTGGTACCTCCCATACAAATGTACCATCCCGCACCTTAGAATTTGTATAATATTATCAATGTGACCAACGCGATCTTGCCCAAATTCTGTATTTAGTAAACCTTAGAATTCGTATAATATTAATATTGGAAGTCTGGCACCTCCCCCTCTGGTACCTCCCATACAACTGTATCATCCCGCCCCGTATAAACCGTGTAATATTATCAATATGACCAATGCGATCTAGCCTAAAATCTGTATTTAGTACACTTATGGCTGGAAAAATGTCGGACAAATACTTGGAAGCCTGGCAACACCCCATCTGGTACCTCCCATTCAAATGTACCATCCCGCACCCTTAGTAACCGTGTAATATTATCAATATGACCAACGCGATCTTGCCCAAATTCTGTATTTAGTAAACCTTAGAATTCGTATAATATTAATATTGGAAGTCTGGTACCTCCCCCTCTGGTACCTCCCATACAAATGTACCATCCCGCACCTTAGAAGTCGTGTAATATTATCAATATGACCAACGCGATGTTGCCCAACTTGTGTATTTAGTAAATCTATTGCTGGACAAAATTTTGGACCAAAACTTGGAAGTCTGGCAACTTCCCCTCTGGTACCACCCATAAAGATGTACCATCCCCCCCTTAGAAATCGTGTAATAATGCCAATATTCCCAACGCGATCATGCCCATATTTTGTATTTAGTAAATCTATAGCTATATACAGTTTTGGACAAAAACTTGGAAGTCTGGCATCTCCCATTCTGGGTCCTCCCATACAAATGTACCATCCCGCACCTTAGAATTCGTATAATATTATCAATATGACCAACGCGATCTTGCCCAAATTCTGTATTTAGTAAATCTATAGCTAGTCAAAGTTTTGGATCAAAACTTGGAAGTCTGGCAACACCCCTTCTGGTACCTTCCATACAAATGTACCATCCCGCACCTTAGAATTCGTATAATATTATCAATATGACCAACTCTATCTTGCCGAAATTTGTATTTAGTAAATCTATAGCTAGACAAAGTTTTGGACCAAAACTTGGAAGTCTGGCAACTTCCCCTCTGGTACTTACCATACAAATGTACCATCCCGCACCTTAGAATTCGTATAATATTATCAATATGACCAACGCGATCTTGCCCAAATTCTGTATTTAGTAAATCTATAGCTAGTCAAAGTTTTGGATCAAAACTTGGAAGTCTGGCAACACCCCTTCTGGTACCTTCCATACAAATGTACCATCCCGCACCTTAGAATTCGTATAATATTATCAATATCACCAACTCTATCTTGCCGAAATTTGTATTTAGTAAAGCTTCAGCTAGACAAAGTTTCGTAAGTCTGGCAGCTCCCCGTCTGGTACCTCCCATACAGATGTACCATCCCGCTCCATAGAAATCGTGTAATAATACCAATATGCCCAAAGCGATCTTGCCCATATTTTGTATTTAGTAAATCTATAGCTATATAAAGTTTTAGACAAAAACTTGGAAGTCTGACAACTCCCCTTCTGGTACCTCCCATTCAAATGTACCATCCCGCACCCTTAGAAACCGTGTAATATTATCAATATGACCAACGCGATCTTGCCGAAATTTGTATTTAGTAAATCTATAGCTAGACAAAGTTTTGGACCAAAACTTGGAAGTCTGGCAACTTCCCCTCTGGTACTTACCATACGAATGTACCATCCCGCACCCGTAGAAACCGTGGAATATTATCAATATGCCCAACGGGATCTAGCCTAAATTTGTATTCAGTAAATCTATACCTAGACAAATTTTAGACAAAAACTTAGAAGTCTGGCAACTCCCCTTCTGGTACCTCCCATACAAATGTACAATCAGGCCGCTTATAAACCGTCACATATTATCGATATGAACAACGCGATCTTGCCCAAATTCTGTATTTTGTAAAGCTATGGCTGGAAAAAGTTTCGGACCAAAACATGGAAGTATGACAACTCCCCATCTGGTAACTCCCATACAAATGTACCATCGGGCAGCTTATAAACCGTGTAATATTATCAATATGCCCTACGCGATCTTGCCAAAATTAGTATTCAGTAAATCTATAGCTAGACAAAGTTTTGGACAAAAACTTGAAGGCTGGCAACTCCCCTTCTGGTACCTCCCATACAAATGTACCATCAGGCCGCTTATAAACCGTCTCATATTATCAATATGACCATCGCGATCTTGCCCAAATTCTGTATTTAGTAAGGCTGCAGCTAGACAAAGTTTTGAAAGTCTGGCAGCTCCCCTTCTGGTACCTCCAATACCGATGTACCATCCCGCCCCTTAGAAACCGTGTAATAATACCAATATGCCCAACGCGTTCTTGCCCAAATTCTGTATTTTGAACCTCCCATACAGATGTACCATCCCGCCCCTTAGAAATCGTGTTATAATACCAATATGCCCAAATTTGTATTCACTAAATCTATAGCTAGACAAGGTTTTGGACCAAAACTTGGAAGTCTGGCAACATCCCTTCTGGTACTTCCCATACAAATGTAATATCCCGCCCTTATCAACCGTGTAATATTATCAATAAGACCAACGCGATGTTGCCCAACTTGTGGATTTGGTAAATCTATTGCTGGACAAAGTTTTGGATCAAAACTTGGAAGTCTGGCAACACCCCTTCTGGTACCTTCCATACAAATGTACCATCCCGCACCTTAGAATTCGTATAATATTATCAATATCACCAACTCTATCTTGCCGAAATTTGTATTTAGTAAAGCTTCAGCTAGACAAAGTTTCGTAAGTCTGGCAGCTCCCCTTCTGGTACCTCCAATACCGATGTACCATCCCGCTCCCTTATAAACCGTGTAATAATACCAATATTACCATCGCGATCTTGCCAAAATTTGTATTTAGTAAATCTATAGCTAGACAAAGTTTTGGACAAAAACTTGGAAGTCTGGCAACTCCCCTTCTGGGTCCTCCCATACAGATATACCATCCCGCCCCTTAGAAATCGTGTAATAATACCAATATGCCCAACGCGATATTGCCCAAATTCTGTATTTTGAACCTCCCATACAGATGTACCATCCCGCCCCTTAGAAATCGTGTTATAATACCAATATGCCCAAATTTGTATTCACTAAATCTATAGCTAGACAAGGTTTTGGACCAAAACTTGGAAGTCTGGCAACATCCCTTCTGGTACTTCCCATACAAATGTAATATCCCGCCCTTATCAACCGTGTAATATTATCAATATGACCAACGCAGCTCCCATTGTGGTACCTCCCATACAGATGTACCATACCGCCCCTTAGAAATCGTGTTATAATACCAATATGCCCAACGCGACTTTGCCCATATTTTGTATTTAGTAAATCTTGCCCAAATTCTGTATTTAGTAAGGCTATAGCTAGGCCAAGTTTTGAAAGTCTGGCAGCTCCCCTTCTGGTACCTCCCATACAAATTTACCATCAGTTCGCTTATAAAAAGTGTAATATTATGAATATGACCAACGCGATCTTGCCCAAATTCAGTTTTTAGTAAAGCTATAACTGTACAAAGTTGCGTATCAAAACTTGAATGCGGACAGTTCTCCTTACCTCGCTTACAAATGTACCATTCTGCTTAAATTAGAAATCGTGCAATAATATTAATACGTTAATCGCAATCTTGCCGAAATACTGTTTTAATAAAGCTTTAACTAGATACAGTTTACGAGACAAAAATTTGGAACTCTTCTCTATATTCCTCCCACTTTGTAAAACGGGTAACACAATATTTGTTTAAAGAATTCGGGTTTTTGATGTTGCTATAATAACATTTCATCAGATCACTCTAACTTTTAACATTCGATACTTCGGAATTTGAGACCCAACTGAAACTTTCTCAATAGTTTAGTTTACTTTTATTGTTTCATATATAGACGATATTTTTTGAACCAATTTTACAATTCTTCAACCGATATTTTGAGAAGTTTGAATAAAAAACAAATACGGGCAATCAATAGAATATAAGACAGAACGGTTTTCGCTTGGCCGAATGCGTGATTATTACATAGTAAATAATAAATGTTCAAGTACATTACAATTATGGTGTTTACTTTTGTGTTAAATTTATCGTATGTGTTAAAATTATACAAGAGTTGTAATAATGTTGTTGGTATTCTTCATGTAAACCTGGCATATCTGTTTTGCTAGAGTATTATATATAATGGTCAGTGTAGGAGGGTATATATCATTTTTAGAGATGAGCTATCCAGTGATTTTTAAGGAACGTCATTCTAGCGACCGTGATTTCTAATTCACCAGATTTGAATATATTGCAGTTACAGTATAATTCGCTTATAAGCCACACCGCTTATAGTAGAATTCGCGATATAATCCAAAAGTTCACTGCTTCCGTCATCCTTGTTTGAATTATAACCAAAAAACCTTTTATATAATCCATTAGCGATATTGTCGATTTTTGCTTAAACGTCACCTACATTTGGTCAAAAAAAAACGCAATTTACCTGCAAATTATTCGCGATATAGTCCAAAACTGAAGTCACATTTCTAATTATGTGGCAGCACTTTTTTGACGTATTTGTTTTGTTTTTTTTTGTTGACATATTTGTTCATTATTGATTTTGCTTTATATGTAATACGTTGTTTTTGTTGAAAAGTTGTTATATATCCGCAAAAATATATATTCAACAAAAAGGAAAATGGGAAAGCGAGTGACTTTGTCTGTGAAACAAAAAATACATTTGCTTAATGATTTTACACACAAATCTTTATCGCGTAAAGAATTATCCAAAAAATATAAAGTTGATGTATCAACAGTTTATAAAATAATCAAAAATGAAGAGAAAATTCGTGTACAGGCCCAGTCATCAAATTGGAAATCAAAGCGGCTAAGAAAAGGAGAACCCGAAAATATTGAAAGGGCTTTATTTATGTGGTTCAATGAAATGCGAGGGCAAAACGCTATTATAACTAGTCTAATGCTTTTAAATAAAGCAAAAGAATTTGCTGTGCAATTAGAAGAAGCTTTTTAGCCCAATTCTAGTTGGTTATATAGATGGCGCAAGCTGAACAATATACATTTTGGAAAAATTTAGGGGGAATCAGCAGCGGAAGATTATAAAAACAATGTCCTACCCAACTTAATTGAAAAGTATTCTCCTGATTGCGTTTTTAATGCAGACGAAAGTGGCCTTTACTACAAGGCTCAAACTTAAAATTCTTTAATAAAGGAGATCAACCTAAAGGATGGAAATCTCAAAAATCTCGCCTAACCCTGTTCTTTGTGTGGAACGCTAATGGTACATATAAACGAGTATTTTGTATTGGACGACCTAGAAAACCCAGATGTTTTAAAGGTAAAAATATACCAGTAACATACTTTTCCAATAAAAACAGCTGGATGACTGTGGTAATTTGGAATGAAATTCTTGCCCAATTGGATAAAGAAATGATTAAAAAAAAGAAAAACAATATTCTATTTATTGACAACGCATCTTGCCACAAAATAACAATACATTTATCAAATATTGAGATCAAGTTTCTTCCTCCAAACACAACTGCCGTGATACAGTCATTGGACCAAGGTATAACCCACACTTTTGAGCATCATTATAGCATATAAAACTGTTCCTGAGTACCTAAAATCTGTTACCTTATTGGATGCGTTACATTACACAAAACTTGCCTGGTTAAGCCAGATTCAATAACACTGTGACGCAATATTCAACTTTTTGATTCCAAACAAAAAATCACTTATCCCAGCTGAAAGTACTCGTTGAGAGGAGAAAAGTAATTTCTGGATTTTGCTAGATTGGTTGCCGTTCGTTTTTTATGAGCCTCTATAGTTTTTTCGCCAAATTCGATTTTGAGCACTTTTTTGCAATTTTCTTCTATTTTTCGCATGGCCATAGTTCGAAAAATGCTGTGAATTTTTTTTTTGCAGTCTTCAGCACAGTTGTAGCTCTTGACTCGGCCAACAAAAATGCTGAATATATTAAGTCGGAAAAATCATCTTCATCTTCATGCTCAAAACCCCAAAAATGTCGAAAAAATTACCACTTTTTTCACCGATTTTTTCTGGTATATCTTCTTCTGTATGTCCTTCTTTATCATCCTGAAATTTTTCCGACTTAATATATTCAGCATTTTTGTTGGCCGAGTCAAGAGATACAACTTTGCTGAAGACTGCAAAAAAAAATCACAGCATTTTTCGAACTATGGCCATGCGAAAAATAGAAGAAAATTGCAAAAAAAAGTGCTCAAAATCGAATTTGGCGAAAAAACTATAGAGGCTCATAAAAAACGAACGGCAACCAATCTAGCAAAATCTAGAAATTACTTTTCTCCTCTCATCGAGTACTTTCGGCTGGGATAAGTGATTTTTTGTTTGGAATTTTTGTGTTGTACTGTGTAATAAACTGCTTCAAGAAGGTAAGCCATATAAAGAAAATTAGTATGTACATAATTAGTATGACACGCACCAAGACGAAGATGAAGACAATGCAGATTTTATTACCGAAGTATTTAAAGTTTCATCTGAATATTTACATTGTGATTGTACAGTTCTGTACACATTGTAAGATTGGTACTATCTATAGTTCCAACCATATGTTTGTATTTTTTGTTATGAGGGTGAAAGGTCGTAAATATTGTCATTCTATTACGAATGCATGCGGTGTCAACCCTGTTTAGTGCAGTTGTATGTTTACTTTCTCGGTCTCCGAGTTGTGGGGTAATCTAATTGTAAATTCTGATTAGAAGACCAAACAACATAATGTCAATGACACTGTGTGTTAATGGACAGAGTTGTAGGGGTGAGAATGTAGCATGTTATGTTTATTTGGTAGAGTCTAAATATATTCCACTATCTGTGTATTTATTTAATTGTCAGTCTGTCCGCGCTTGATGGAGCGGCAGATCATATAAGCATGAATGTGCGTTGGTGCATTCATATAGTTCTTATGTATTTTTCATTGTAAGTTTGGTATGTACATGTATCCATGTACATATGTATTTTTAGTTTCTTTATTTATGTAGGTTTCAAGTTAAGATTCTATTGTAAATAAAGTTAGTTCCTGACTAAGAGCGAAACCGTGCTGTCGTTTTTATTCCTCCGCTCCCTATAAGATCTACAGTGATGATGATTTACCTTGCCATGAAACCCTTACCGAAGAAGAAATTTTTGAATCTTTAAGCAATGAAAATTTTGAAACAGATTTGGACCCTATATCCCGAAATATTTCAAAAAGAAAGCAGCCCTTCATCAAATGAAGAAATATTGAAAAGTGCAGATATATCGACAATCTTTTGTGCAGAAAATTAAATTGTCTGTAACTTTCTTTTTGACAAAATATAAGATAAAGTTCTTGCACACACACTTAAATTCAATCAATCAAAAATAACTGATTTTTTAAAATAAATTTTTATATTGAATAATAGCGTATTTAATATTATTCCAAATAGAAGATTATGTTAGTGTATACAAGCTTTTTATATTATATCTATTGAAAAACACTACTACTACACTACACTCTAAAGGTTGAATGTTTTTTTTAAGTATTATTTTCAGTATACTTATTCTACATATTGAAGTGCAAATTTACGTTTAAATACATATTTTTTATATAACCTACATTTTATCTTTTTTAGTCCAAAAACAATATTATATCCGAATTCACTTATAAACCACTAAATGGCTTATAAAAAAATTGGTTATAGTCCAATTCGCGATATAGTCCACAACATGCGTGCATTTTTGAGTTTGGCTTATAAGCGAATTATACTGTAATGGACATAAGCTTTTTAGTCAGGTACCAGTGAAAAAATTGCAGTCGGGTAAACCGACTTATATATACCCTCACCCTCAGTAAAAACATACAAGTGTCTTATTCCAAAGTTTTGGAAAGTCAAAATGTAGAGGCGTGGATGTAATATGTGATGAAATGTCATAATGGGAACCTCAAAATACCGCATTTATAGACAAATATTGTATTACATGTTTTACAAAGTGGGCGAAATATGGAGGCGGGATTGTACATTTGTATGAGCGGTACAAGAAGGAGAGCGGCCAGACGTCTCCGCGATCTTGCCTAAAAATATATTTGTATATAGTAAAAGTATAGCTAGAAATAGTTTCGGAAAACTAAAATTTGGAAGTCAGGCAACTTCCCTTCTAGTACCCATACAAATGAACCATCCCGCACTCTTAGAAACCGTGTAATATTATCAACATGACCAACGCGATCTTACCCAAATTATGTATTTAGTAAATCTATAGCTAGACAAAGTTTCGCACAAAAACTTGGAAGTCTGGCAACTCCCCTTCTGGTACCTCCCATACAAGTGTATCATCCCGCCTGTTAGAAATCGTGTAATATTATCAATATGACCAACGCGATCTTACCCAAATTATGTATTTAGTAAATCTATAGCTAGTCAAAGTTTCGGACAAAAACTTGGAAGTCTGGCAACTCCCCTTCTGGTACCTCCCATACAAATGTACCATCCTATCCCTTAGAAATCGTGTAATAATATCAAAATGCGCAACTCGATCTTACCTAAATTATGTATTTAGAAATGCTATATCTAGACAAATCCCGTGCCCTTAAAAATCGTGTGATAATTTCAATACGCCCAACGCGATCCTGCCCAAATTCTGTTTTTAGTAAAGCTATAACTGTACAAAGTTTCGTATAAAAACTTGAATGCGGCCTGTTCTCTTTACGGTACCTCCCTTACAAATGTACCATTCTGCTTACATTAGAAATCGTGCAATAATATTAATAAGTTAAACGCAATCTTGCCGAAATACTGTTTTAATAAAGCTTTAACTAGATACAGTTTTCGAGACAACAATTTGGAACTCTGCTCTATATTCCGCCCACTTTGTAAAACGGGTAACACAATATTTGTTTAAAAAATTCGGTTTTTTGATGTTGCTGTAATAACATTTCATCAGATCACTCTAACTTTTAACTTTCGATACTTCGGAATTTGAGACCCAACTGAAACTTTCTCCATAGTTTAGTTTACTTTTATTGTTTCATGTATTGACGATTGTTTTTGAACCAATGTTACAATTTCTTCAACCGATATTTTGAGAACTTTGAATAAAAAAGAAATACGGGCAATCAATAGAATATCAGACAGAACGGTTTTCGGTCGAATGCGTGATTATTACATATATGTACGACATATATATTTTTGGGATTTGGACTGCGTACCCAAAACCAGTGACTTGAACTAAAGGAAGTATTGTGACACTTGTTTTTCAGGACAGTGTTTCGAGACTGAATAATAAATGTTCAAGTACATTACAATTATGGAGTTTACTTTTGTGATAAATTTATCGTATGTGTTAAACATATACAAGAGTTGTAATGATGTTGTTGGTATTCTTCATGTAAACATGGTGTACAAGACACTAATTAAAAATGCACTTGAACGACTGAATGTTTGTAAGACACTGATTTTTATTTCTTAATATTTTCTTAATCTACAATACATTTTCTTAAACTAAACTAATCCTAAAGAAGGAACGAGAACGCGATAGACGCATGCGTGGGGTTGTTTTGTCAACCTACATACGCGTAAGTATAGAAACAGAACACTGCGGCTGCGGAAACCGGTGCGGCGAGAGCAAATGAATTAAATGACGACGGTTGCGGTAGCGGTTTTTGTTGTTATTTCACAGATGTTCGTTATTATTATTTGATTTCAACTGAAACAAAACAATTATCTTTATCATCTTTAACCTGGCAGTTTTTGTAATTTACAGATTGTAAATTGTACAAGTATTCATGTTGCTCAACTTTTTCGATAATCTTTTGTATTTAGTCCATATTTAAAATTTTTTTTCTCACAAATAATTATCAAATTGTATGGCAACTCCCCTTCTGGTACCTTTCATACAAACGTACCATCCCACCCCTTAGAAATCGTGTAATAATTTCAAAATGCGCAACACGGTCTTACCTAAATTATGTATTTAGTAATGCTATAGCTAGACAAAGTTTTGGACCAAAAGATGAAAGTCTGGCAACTTCCCTTCTGGTACCATCCCGCACCCTTATAAACCGTGTAATATTATCAATATGACCAACGCGATCTTGCCCAAACTCTGTATTTAGAATTTAGTAATTATCTAGCTATCAATGTTTTGAAAGTTCGGCACAAATTCTGTATTTAGTATAGATATAACTGTACAAAGTTTCGTATAAAAACTTGAATGCGGCCTGTTCTCCTTACGGTACCTCTCTTACAAATGTACCATTCTGCTTACATTAGAAATCGTGCAATAATATTAATAAGTTAAACGCAATCTTACCGAAATACTTTTTTAATAAAGATTTAACTAGATACAGTTTTCGAGACAACAATTTGGAACTCTGCTCTATATTCCGCCCACTTTGTAAAACGGGTAACACAATATTTGTTTAAAAAATTCGGTTTTTTGATGTTGCTGTAACAACATTTCATCAGATCACTCTAACTTTTAACTTTCGTTACTTCGGAATTTGAGACCCAACTGAAACTTTCTCCATAGTTTAGTTTACTTTTATTGGTTCATATATTGACGATTGTTTTTGAACCAATGTTACAATTTCTTCAACCGATATTTTGAGAACTTTGAATAAACAAGTGGACAAATAGTAAGTTCGGCCGGGCTGAATCATATATACCCTCCATCATGGATCCTTAAAAAGTCAATAAATAAGAAAACTAACTGAGTTTTTGGGCCGCTCGTGACCCGATAGTCCCAGGAACCCGATCACAAATTTTATCCAAATCATGAAAATAAATGCATATTTGGGTTCGCGAGAAAATTTCGTTGCATTTCGATACCCATATGTCCATGTTTGTCAAGAGACGGTTTTTGGGCCGCTGGTGACCCGATAGTCCCAGAAACCGGATCAAAAAATTTAGGCAAATCATGAAAATAAAGGCATATTTGGGTTCGTGAGTAAATTTGGTTGCACTTCGATACCCATATGCTCATGTTTATCATGGGCCCTTTTTTGGGCCCCAAGGGTCCACGGAACCCATGAGCACGCCCCTTTTTGGGATTTTTTTCCCCATCTATAAATTATATAAACTTAGAACAATTTTACCAAAAAAAATATTTGAAAAATTTTCCGATATTGCCCATTCTCGAACTTAACCTGCTTATGGGCAAAAAACATCTTCCTACAAAATTTCAGCTTCTTAGCGTTGGTCGTTCGGACTCTATCGTGATTTCAACAGACAACAGACGGGCGGACGGACATCGCTAGAATGTCTTAGAATGTTACACTGACCGATAATATATATACTTAATAGGGTCGCAGATCACTCTTTCGAGGTGTTGCAAACGGAATGACAAACTTATTATATACTCCATCCTATGATGGAGTGTATACAAATACGGGCAATCAATAGAATATCAGACAGACCGGGTTTCGGTCGAATGCGTGATTATTACATATATGTACGACATATATATTTTTGGGACTTGGACTGCGTACCTAAAACCAGTGACTTGAACTAAAGGAAGTATTGTGACACTTGTTTTTCAGGACAGTGTTTCGAGACTGAATAATAAATGTTCAAGTACATTACAATTATGGAGTTTACTTTTGTGTTAAATTTATCGTATGTGTTAAACTTATACAAGAGTTGTAATTATGTTGTTGGTATTCTTCATGTAAACCTGGTGTACAAGACACTAATTAAAAATGCACTTGCACGACTGAATGATTGTAAGACACTGATTTTTATTTCTTAATATTTTCTTAATCTACAATACATTTTCTTAAACTAAACTAATCCTAAAGAAGGAACGAGAACGCGATAGACGCATGCGTGGGGTTGTTTTGTCAACCCACACACGCGTAAGTGTAGAAACAGAACACTGCGGCTGCGGAAACCGGTGCGGCGAGAGCAAATGAATTAAATGACGACGGTTGCGGTACCGGTTTTTGTTGTTATTTCACAGATGTTCGTTATTAATTTTTGATTTCAACTGAAACAAAAGAATTATCTTTATCATCTTTAACCTGGCAGTTTTTGTAAATTACAGATTGTAAATTGTACAAGTATTCATGTTGCTCAACTTTTTCGATAATCTTTTATATTTGGTCCATATTTAAAATTTTCTTTCTCACAAATAATTATCAGATTGTATTTTTTCCTTCTTCTTACTGAAAATATGTACAAAGAACTAGTAGACCATATGTTTTGTGTTTACAAAAACAGGAAAATATGGCAACACAAAGAGAGAGGCAGTATCAAAAATTCAGAGCGTAAGAAAATCCGCAGAGAAATTAAAAATAGATTTAATTCATTGCGGTTTTTTAGTGCGGTTTTGCCTCTCAATTTTCCATACGAATTTGACAACCGCTGCCGCAGCCGCAGTGTTCTGTTTCTACACTTACATCTTGTGGAAAATTCCACTCGTTATCATGCTCGTCCCTTTTCCTAAAAATAACCCTCCGTTCTATCTCACACACGCATGTTTTTATTGCCTGGTTATCTTAAAAAACCCAAGCTACAAAATACATACATACATGTATTGAATGTATACAACTTACAATCTAGTACAGTTTTATACATGATTTTAATACATTCAATTACTGAATCCAGTACAGTTTTATACCTTCAGCAGAAAAGGATAAAACACCATGCGAGGATTTACAGAAATCTGAACACTCTGGTATCTCCCATACAAATGTACCATCAGGCCGCTTATAATCCGTGTAATATTATCAATATGTCCAACGCGATC
Source organism: Hydrotaea cyrtoneurina (assembly GCA_958296145.1). NCBI lineage: Eukaryota > Metazoa > Arthropoda > Insecta > Diptera > Muscidae > Hydrotaea > Hydrotaea cyrtoneurina. Next base: position 51,526,117 of record OY282517.1, read on the forward strand.
GTGCTTAAATTCTGCATTTGGTAAAGCTTCAGCTAGACACAGTTTTCAAAGTCTGGCAGCTCCCCTTCTGGTACCTCCCATACAAATTTACCATCCCGCCCCTTAGAAATCGTGTAATAATACCAATATGCCCAACGCGATCTTGCCCAAATTCAGTATTTTGTACCTCCTAGACAGATGTACCAACCCGACCCTTAGAAATCGTGTTATAATACCAATATGCCCAAATTTGTATTCAATAAACCCATAGCTAGACAAAGTTTTGGACAAAAACATGGAAGTCTGACAACTCCACCTCTTGTATCTCACATACAAATGTACCATCAGGCCGTTTATAAACCGTGTAATATTATCAATATGCCCTACGCGATCTTGCCTAGGTTTGTATTTGGTAAAGCTTCAGGTAGACAAAGTTTTTAACAAAAACTTGGAAGTCTGGCAACTCCCCTTCTGGTACCTCCCATACAAATGTACCATCAGGCCGCGTATAAACCGTGTAATATTATCAATATGTCCAACGCGATATTGCTCAAATTCTGTATTTGGTAAAGCTTCAGCTAGACAAAGTTTTGAAAGTCTGGCAGCTCCCCTTCTGGTACCTCCCATACAGATCTGCCTGGCATATATGTTTTGCTAGAGTATTATATAGTATGGTAGGGGGGTATATATCATTTGTAGAGATGAGCTATCCAGTGATTTTTAAGGAACGTCGTTCTTAGGGACCGTTATTTCTAATTCACAGTTCATTTAAACAGCGACCGTGCTCACGGATTTAAATATATCGTAGTTAATGGACAAAAGCTTTTTAGTCAGGTACCAGTGAAAAAATTGCAGTCGGGTAAACCGACTTATATATACCCTCACCCTCAGTAAAACATACAAGTCTCTTATTCCAAAGTATCGGAAAGTCAAAATGTAGAGGCCTGGATGTAATATGTGATGAAATGTCATAATGGGAACCTCAAAATACCGAATTTATAGACAAATATTGTATTATATGTTTTACAAAGTGGTCGAAATATGGAGGCGGGATGATACATTTGTATGAGCGGTACAGGAAGGAGGGCGGCAAGACGTCAACGCGATGTTGCCTTAATTTTGTACATAGTAAAATTATAGCTAGAAATAGTTTCGGAAAAAAAAAATTTGGAAGTCTGGTACCTCCCATACAAATGAACCATCTCGCACACTTAGAAACCGTGTAAAATTATCAATATGACCAACGCGAACTTACCCAAATTCTGTATTTAGTAAAGCTATAGCTAGACAAAATTTGAGACAGAAACTTGGAAGTCTGGCAACTCCCCTTCTGGTACCTCCCATACAAATGTACCATCAGGCCGCTTATAAACCATGTAAAATTATCAATAAGACCAACACGAACTTGCCCAAATTCCGTATTTAGTAAATCTACAGCTAGACAAAGTTTTGGACCAAAACATGAAAGTCTGGCAACTTCCCTTCTGGCACCTCCCATACAAATGTACCATCCCGCACCCTTATAAACCGTGTAATATTATCAATATGACCAACACGAACTTGCCCAAATTCTGTATTTAGTAAATCTACAGCTAGACAAAGTTTTGGACCAAAACATGAAAGTCTGGCAACTTCCCTTCTGGTACCTCCCATACAAATGTACCATCCCGCACCCTTATAAACCGTGTAATATTATCAATATGACAAAACGCGATCTTACCCAAAATCTGTATTTAGTAATGCTATAGCTAGACAAAGTTTTGGACCAAAACAGGAAAGTCTGGCAACTTCCCTTCTGGTACCTCCCATACAAATGTACCATCCCGCACCCTTATAAACCGTATAATATTATCAATATGACCAACGCGATCTTGGGTATATTCTGTATTTAATAATGCTATGGCTAAGCGCCCCGGTAGCCGAGTTGGTAGCGTGCTTGCCTATCAGCGTGGGGGTTGTGGGTTCGATTCCCACCAGAGGCTTTGGTCTGTCGCTGCAAAAATCAAGCCAAATGGTCTTTGTCACCCGGTTTACCCTTGGACCCAAAATTATAATATAAATTTACTTTGTATTGTAATTAATAGATAAATAAATAAAATAATGCTATGGCTGGAAAACGTTTCGGACAAAAATTTGGAAGCCTGGCAACCCCCTTTCTGGTACCTCCCATACAAATGTACCATCCCGTACCCTTATAAACCGTGTAATATTATCAATATGACCAACGCGATCTTGCCCAAATTCTGTTTTTAGTAAAGCTTTGGCAGGAAAAAGTTGCGGACAAAAACATGAAAGTCTGGCAACTCCCCTTCTGGTAACTCCCATACAAATGTACCATCCCGCACCCTTATAAACCGTGTAATATTATCAATATGACCAACGCGATCTTGCCCAAATTCTGTATTTAGTAAATCTACAGCTAGACAAAGTTTTGGACCAAAACATGAAAGTCTGGCAACTTCCCTTCTGGTACCTCCCATACAAATGTACCATCCCGCACCCTTATAAACCGTGTAATATTATCAATATGACAAAACGCGATCTTACCCAAAATCTGTATTTAGTAATGCTATAGCTAGACAAAGTTTTGGACCAAAACAGGAAAGTCTGGCAACTTCCCTTCTGGTACCTCCCATACAAATGTACCATCCCGCACCCTTATAAACCGTGTAATATTATCAATATGACCAACGCGATCTTGGGTATATTCTGTATTTAATAATGCTATGGCTAAGCGCCCCGGTAGCCGAGTTGGTAGCGTGCTTGCCTATCAGCGTGGGGGTTGTGGGTTCGATTCCCACCAGAGGCTTTGGTCTGTCGCTGCAAAAATCAAGCCAAATGGTCTTTGTCACCCGGTTTACCCTTGGACCCAAAATTATAATATAAATTTACTTTGTATTGTAATTAATAGATAAATAAATAAAATAATGCTATGGCTGGAAAACGTTTCGGACAAAAACTTGGAAGCCTGGCAACCCCCTTTCTGGTACCTCCCATACAAATGTACCATCCCGTACCCTTATAAACCGTGTAATATTATCAATATGACCAACGCGATCTTGCCCAAATTCTGTATTTAGTAAAGCTATGGCAGGAAAAAGTTGCGGACAAAAACATGAAAGTCTGGCAACTCCCCTTCTGGTAACTCCCATACAAATGTACCATCCCGCACCCTTATAAACCGTGTAATATTATCAATATGACCAACGCGATCTTGCCCAAACTCTGTATTTAGAATTTAGTAATTATCTAGCTATCAATGTTTTGAAAGTTCGGCACAAATTCTGTATTTAGTAAAGCTATAACTGTACAAAGTTTCGTATAAAAACTTGAATGCGGCCTGTTCTCCTTACGGTACCTCCCTTACAAATGTACCATTCTGCTTACATTAGAAATCGTGCAATAATATTAATAAGTTAAACGCAATCTTACCGAAATACTTTTTTAATAAAGCTTTAACTAGATACAGTTTTCGAGACAACAATTTGGAACTCTGCTCTATATTCCGCCCACTTTGTAAAACGGGTAACACAATATTTGTTTAAAAAATTCGGTTTTTTGATGTTGCTGTAACAACATTTCATCAGATCACTCTAACTTTTAACTTTCGTTACTTCGGAATTTGAGACCCAACTGAAACTTTCTCCATAGTTTAGTTTACTTTTATTGGTTCATATATTGACGATTGTTTTTGAACCAATGTTACAATTTCTTCAACCGATATTTTGAGAACTTTGAATAAACAAGTGGACAAATAGTAAGTTCGGCCGGGCTGAATCATATATACCCTCCATCATGGATCCTTAAAAAGTCAATAAATAAGAAAACTAACTGAGTTTTTGGGCCGCTCGTGACCCGATAGTCCCAGGAACCCGATCACAAATTTTATCCAAATCATGAAAATAAATGCATATTTGGGTTCGCGAGAAAATTTTGTTGCATGTGTCCATGTTTGTCAAGAGACGGTTTTTGGGCCGCTGGTGACCCGATAGTCCCAGAAACCGGATCAAAAAATTTAGGCAAATCATGAAAATAAAGGCATATTTGGGTTCGTGAGTAAATTTGGTTTCACTTCGATACCCATATGCGCATGTTTATCATGGGCCCTTTTTTGGGCCCCAAGGGTCCACGGAACCCATGAGCACGCCCCTTTTTGGGATTTTTTTCCCCATCTATAAATTATATAAACTTAGAACAATTTTACCAAAAAAAAAAATATTTGAAAAATTTGATTATGACCGGGATATATTTAGTCCCGTAAAGGGGAACTTTTTCCCCTTTGGTCCGATATTGCCCATTCTCGAACTTAACCTGCTTATGGGCAAAAAACATCTTCCTACAAAATTTCAGCTTCTTAGCGTTGGTCGTTCGGACTCTATCGTGATTTCAACAGACAACAGACGGGCGGACGGACATCGCTAGAATGTCTTAGAATGTTACACTGACCGATAATATATATACTTAATAGGGTCGCAGATCACTCTTTCGAGGTGTTGCAAACGGAATGACAAACTTAGTATATACTCCAACATATGATGGAGTGTATACAAATACGGGCAATCAATAGAATATCAGACAGACCGGGTTTCGGTCGAATGCGTGATTATTACATATATGTACGACATATATATTTTTGGGACTTGGACTGCGTACCTAAAACCAGTGACTTGAACTAAAGGAAGTATTGTGACACTTGTTTTTCAGGACAGTGTTTCGAGACTGAATAATAAATGTTCAAGTACATTACAATTATGGAGTTTACTTTTGTGTTAAATTTATCGTATGTGTTAAACTAATACAAGAGTTGTAATTATGTTGTTGGTATTCTTCATGTAAACCTGGTGTACAAGACACTAATTAAAAATGCACTTGCACGACTGAATGATCGTAAGACACTGATTTTTATTTCTTAATATTTTCTTAATCTACAATACATTTTCTTAAACTAAACTAATCCTAAAGAAGGAACGAGAACGCGATAGACGCATGCGTGGGGTTGTTTTGTCAACCCACACACGCGTAAGTGTAGAAACAGAACACTGCGGCTGCGGAAACCGGTGCAGCGAGAGCAAATGAATTAAATGACGACGGTTGCGGTACCGGTTTTTGTTGTTATTTCACAGATGTTCGTTATTAATTTTTGATTTCAACTGAAACAAAAGAATTATCTTTATCATCTTTAACCTGGCAGTTTTTGTAATTTACAGATTGTAAATTGTACAAGTATTCATGTTGCTCAACTTTTTCGATAATCTTTTATATTTGGTCCATATTTAAAATTTTCTTTCTCACAAATAATTATCAAATTGTATTTTTTCCTTCTTCTTACTGAAAATATGTACAAAGAACTAGTAGACCATATGTTTTGTGTTTACAAAAAAAGGAAAATATGGCAACACAAAGAGAGAGGCAGTATCAAAAATTCAGAGCGTAAGAAAATCCGCAGAGAAATTAAAAATAGATTTAATTCATTGCGGTTTTTTAGTGCGGTTTTGCCTCTCAATTTTCCATACGAATTTGACAACCGCTGCCGCAGCCGCAGTGTTCTGTTTCTACACTTACATCTTGTGGAAAATTCCACTCGTTATCATGCTCGTCCCTTTTCCTAAAAATAACCCTCCGTTCTATCTCACACACGCATGTTTTTATTGCCTGCTTATCTTAAAAACCCAAGCTACAAAATATATAGATACATGTATTGAATGTATACAACTTACAATCTAGTACAGTTTTATACATGATTTTAATACATTCAATTACTGAATCCAGTACAGTTTTATACCTTCAGCAGAAAAGGATAAAACACCATGCGAGGATTTACAGAAATCTGAACACTCTGGTATCTCCCATACAAATGTACCATCAGGCCGCTTATAAACCGTGTAATATTATCAATATGTCCAACGCGATCGTGCTTAAATTCTGCATTTGGTAAAGCTTCAGCTAGACACAGTTTTCAAAGTCTGGCAGCTCCCCTTCTGGTACCTCCCATACAAATTTACCATCCCGCCCCTTAGAAATCGTGTAATAATACCAATATGCCCAACGCGATCTTGCCCAAATTCAGTATTTTGTACCTCCTAGACAGATGTACCAACCCGACCCTTAGAAATCGTGTTATAATACCAATATGCCCAAATTTGTATTCAATAAATCCATAGCTAGGCAAAGTTTTGGACAAAAACATGGAAGTCTGACAACTCCACCTCTTGTATCTCACATACAAATGTACCATCAGGCCGTTTATAAACCGTGTAATATTATCAATATGCCCTACGCGATCTTGCCTAAGTTTGTATTTGGTAAAGCTTCAGGTAGACAAAGTTTTTAACAAAAACTTGGAAGTCTGGCAACTCCCCTTCTGGTACCTCCCATACAAATGTACCATCAGGCCGCGTATAAACCGTGTAATATTATCAATATGTCCAACGCAATGTTGCTCAAATTCTGTATTTGGTAAAGCTTCAGCTAGACAAAGTTTTGAAAGTCTGGCAGCTCCCCTTCTGGTACCTCCCATACAGATCTGCCTGGCATATATGTTTTGCTAGAGTATTATATAGTATGGTAGGGGGGTATATATCATTTGTAGAGATGAGCTATCCAGTGATTTTTAAGGAACGTCGTTCTTAGGGACCGTTATTTCTAATTCACAGTTCATTTAAACAGCGACCGTGCTCACGGATTTAAATATATCGTAGTTAATGGACAAAAGCTTTTTAGTCAGGTACCAGTGAAAAAATTGCAGTCGGGTAAACCGACTTATATATACCCTCACCCTCAGTAAAACATACAAGTCTCTTATTCCAAAGTATCGGAAAGTCAAAATGTAGAGGCCTGGATGTAATATGTGATGAAATGTCATAATGGGAACCTCAAAATACCGAATTTATAGACAAATATTGTATTATATGTTTTACAAAGTGGGCGAAATATGGAGGCGGGATGATACATTTGTATGAGCGGTACAGGAAGGAGGGCGGCAAGACGTCAACGCGATGTTGCCTTAATTTTGTACATAGTAAAATTATAGCTAGAAATAGTTTCGGAAAAAAAAATTTGGAAGTCTGGTACCTCCCATACAAATGAACCATCTCGCACACTTAGAAACCGTGTAAAATTATCAATATGACCAACGCGAACTTACCCAAATTCTGTATTTAGTAAAGCTATAGCTAGACAAAATTTGAGACAAAAACTTGGAAGTCTGGCAACTCCCCTTCTGGTACCTCCCATACAAATGTACCATCAGGCCGCTTATAAACCATGTAAAATTATCAATAAGACCAACACGAACTTGCCCAAATTCCGTATTTAGTAAATCTACAGCTAGACAAAGTTTTGGACCAAAACATGAAAGTCTGGCAACTTCCCTTCTGGCACCTCCCATACAAATGTACCATCCCGCACCCTTATAAACCGTGTAATATTATCAATATGACCAACACGAACTTGCCCAATTTCTGTATTTAGTAAATCTACAGCTAGACAAAGTTTTGGACCAAAACATGAAAGTCTGGCAACTTCCCTTCTGGTACCTCCCATACATATGTACCATCCCGCACATTTATAAACCGTGTAATATTATCAATATGACAAAACGCGATCTTACCCAAAATCTGTATTTAGTAATGCTATAGCTAGTCAAAGTTTTGGACCAAAACAGGAAAGTCTGGCAACTTCCCTTCTGGTACCTCCCATACAAATGTACCATCCCGCACCCTTATAAACCGTGTAATATTATCAATATGACCAACGCGATCTTGGGTATATTCTGTATTTAATAATGCTATGGCTAAGCGCCCCGGTAGCCGAGTTGGTAGCGTGCTTGCCTATCAGCGTGGGGGTTGTGGGTTCGATTCCCACCAGAGGCTTTGGTCTGTCGCTGCAAAAATCAAGCCAAATGGTCTTTGTCACCCGGTTTACCCTTGGACCCAAAATTATAATATAAATGTATTGTAATTAATAGATAAATAAATAAAATAATGCTATGGCTGGAAAACGTTTCGGACAAAAACTTGGAAGCCTGGCAACCCCCTTTCTGGTACCTCCCATACAAATGTACCATCCCGTACCCTTATAAACCGTGTAATATTATCAATATGACCAACGCGATCTTGCCCAAATTCTGTATTTAGTAAAGCTATGACAGGAAAAAGTTTCGGACAACTTGGAAGTCTGGCAACTCCCCTTCTGGTAACTCCCATACAAATGCACCATCCCGTGCCCTTAAAAATCGTGTAATAATTTCAAAATGACCAATGCGATCTTGCCCAAATTCTGTATTTAGTAAAGCTATGACAGGAAAAAACCCCCCTTCTGGTACCTCCCATACAAATGTACCATCCCACACCCTTATAAACCGTGTAATATTATTAATATGACCAACGCGATCTTGCCCAAATTCTGTATTTAGTAAAGCTATGGCAGGAAAAAGTTTCGGACAAAAACATGAAAATCTGGCAACTCCCCTTCTGGTAACTCCCATACAAATGTACCATCCCGCACCCTTATAAACCGTGTAATATTATCAATATGACCAACGCGATCTTGCCCAAATTCTGTATTTAGTAAAGCTATGACAGGAAAAAGTTTCGGACAACTTGGAAGTCTGGCAACTCCCCTTCTGGTAACTCCCATACAAATGTACCATCCCGCACCCTTATAAACCGTGTAATATTATCAATATGACCAATGCGATCTTGCCCAAATTCTGTATTTAGTAAAGCTATGACAGGAAAAAACCCCCCTTCTGGTACCTCCCATACAAATGTACCATCCCACACCCTTATAAACCGTGTAATATTATTAATATGACCAACGCGATCTTGCCCAAATTCTGTATTTAGTAAAGCTATGACAGGAAAAAGTTTCGGACAACTTGGAAGTCTGGCAACTCCCCTTCTGGTAACTCCCATACAAATGTACCATCCCGCACCCTTATAAACCGTGTAATATTATCAATATGACCAATGCGATCTTGCCCAAATTCTGTATTTAGTAAAGCTATGACAGGAAAAAACCCCCCTTCTGGTACCTCCCATACAAATGTACCATCCCACACCCTTATAAACCGTGTAATATTATTAATATGACCAACGCGATCTTGCCCAAATTCTGTATTTAGTAAAGCTATGGCAGGAAAAAGTTTCGGACAAAAACATGAAAATCTGGCAACTCCCCTTCTGGTAACTCCCATACAAATGTACCATCCCGCACCCTTATAAACCGTGTAATATTATCAATATGACCAACGCGATCTTGCCCAAATTCTGTATTTAGTAAAGCTATGACAGGAAAAAGTTTCGGACAACTTGGAAGTCTGGCAACTCCCCTTCTGGTAACTCCCATACAAATGTACCATCCCGTGCCCTTAAAAATCGTGTAATAATTTCAAAATGCGCAACGCGATCTTACGCAAATTATGTATTTAGTAATGCTATAGCTAGACAAAGTTTTGGACCAAAATGTGAAAGTCTGGCAACTTCCATTCTGGTACCTCCCATACAAATGTACCATCCCGCACCCTTATAAACCGTGTAATATTATCAATATGACCAACGCGATCTTGCCAAAATTCTGGAAAGGAAAAAGTCCTATGGCAGGAAAATGTTTAGGACAAAAACTTGGAAGCCTGGAAACCCCCTTTCTGGTACCTCCCATACAAATGTACCATACCGCACCCTTATAAACAGTGTAATATTATAAATATGACCAACGCGATCTTGCCCAAATTCTGTATTTAGTAAAGATATGGCAGGAAAAGGTTTCGGACAAAAACTTGGAAGTCTGGCAACTCCCCTTCTGGTAACTCCCATACAAATGTACCATCTCGTTCCCTTAAAAATCGTGTAATAATTTCAAAATGCGCAACGCGATCTTACCCAAATTATGTATTTAGTAATGCTATAGCTAGACAAAGTTTTGGACCAAAACGTGAAAGTCTGGCAACTTCCATTCTGGTACCTCCCATACAAATGTACCATCCCGCACCCTTATAAACCGTGTAATATTATCAATATGACCAACGCGATCTTGCCCAAACTCTGTTTTTAGTAGAGCTATAACTGTATAAAGTTTCGTATAAAAACTTGAATGCGGCCAGTTCTCCTTCTGGAACCTCCCTTACAAATTTACCATTCTGCTTACATTACAAATCGTGCAATAATATTAATACGAAATACTGTTTTAATAAAGCTTTAACTAGATACAGTTTTCGAGACAACAATTTGGAACTCTGCTCTATATTCCGCCCACTTTGTAAAAAACAAATACTGGCAATCAATAGAATATCAGACAGAACGGTTTTCGGTCGAATGCGTGATTATTACATATATGTACGACATATATATTTTTGGGACTTGGACTGCGTACCTAAAACCAGTGACTTGAACTAAAGGAAGTATTGTGACACTTGTTTTTCAGGACAGTGTTTCGAGACTGAATAATAAATGTTCAAGTACATTACAATTATGGAGTTTACTTTTGTGTTAAATTTATCGTATGTGTTAAACTTATACAAGAGTTGTAATTATGTTGTTGGTATTCTTCATGTAAACCTGGCATATCTGTTTTGCTAGAGCGACCGCTATTTCTAATTCACAGTTCATTTAAACAGCGACCGTGATCACGGATTTAAATATATTGCAGTTAATGGACATAAGCTTTTTAGTCAGGTACCAGTGAAAAAATTGCAGTCGGGTAAACCGACTTATATATACCCTCACCCTCAGTAAAAAAAATAAAAGTCTCTTATTCCAAAGTATCGGAAAGTCAAAAGGTAGAGGCCTGGATGTAATATGTGATGAAATGTCATAATGGGAACCTCAAAATACCGAATTTATAGACAAATGTTGTATTACATGTTTTGCAAAGTGGGCGAAATAGTGTTCTGTGCTTTGTCCGTTGTGCACGCACAATTTTGTTCCGTCCGCGTCGTGTTTGGCTGTGTTCGTCTTTGTGAAAACAACATTGACCCTTTTGGCCACAATGTAGACGATGGTGTTTTAGGACTCGTACCTTATGGTTTCCATAGCGATTCGGATTATTCCATGGACATGCTCGTAAAATCCAAAAAGCGCAAGAAGAGAGTGCAAGTTAAACACGCAGATTGGATAGCAGTCAAAACAAATATCGAAGACAAAGTTGTAAATCATATTATGGAAAAAAGAAAGAAAATGACGTTTGGTGCTATAAAAAAAAGAAAGATGCAAGAGCAATGAAGCAGCGGTGTAAATGTACAAGTAAAACTGGCAAATCAGCCATGCAATGCGCGCAAATCACTGACGATGAGAGAGGTAGACTATTTAAACAATTTTGGAGTATGGATACAAAACAAAAGCGAATTTATGTAAATACCTTGATACAAAGTACCCCACCAGTTAGACGTGTAAAACGTGAAGAGATCGAACAACCAAAAAGATGTCAAACTTTAAAATATTATCTAAAAATAGATAATAAAAATATGCGTGTGTGCAGAACTTTTTTTTTAAATACACTGGACATTGGTAGACATGCAATGCTGAATATGGTAAAGCGGCCTGTAACCAGTAACAAAAATTCAAATACAATACCGAGGACAAATTTTGCAAATCAACGAAAATGTTTAAATTCTTTTTTGGATTCTTTGCCAGTAATGGAGTCGCACTATTGTCGTGCAGCAACACAAAAAAAATATCTTCTACCGGACTGGAATTCAAAACGAATGGTTTACAATTTTTACGTAAAAGATTGGTGTCCAAAACATGAAATAAAGCCGCTTTCAATTTCGGTATTTTATGAAGCATTTGAAATAAAAAATTATGGATTATTTTCGCCAAAAAAAGATCAATGCGAAATTTGTGTACGTCATTCTATGGACAACATTTCGATTGATCAATACGCTCTTCACCAAGAAAAAAAAGAAGAAGCCAGAAATGAAAAGCAAAAGGACAAAGACGAAGAGCGTATCGTGCTAACTGTAGATCTGCAAGCGGTTTTAATGGCGCCAAAATCGGAACTAAGCAGCCTATACTATCGTACAAAATTGCAAGTGCACAACTTAGTTTTCTATAATTTGAAAAACCATACAGGTTACTGCTTTATTTGGAATGAGGTTGAAGGTGGCGTGTCTGCGGAAGAATTCGCAAGCATTTGGGTATATTTTGTTGAACAAAAAATTCTTCCTTACCTCAGTGACACTGAAATACCGGCAAAAATTATATTTTACAGCGACGGATGCTCATACCAAAACAGAAATGTGACTATCAATTAACAATAGAACAAAAAATTTTAGAAACTGGACACACGCAAATGGAGGCTGACAGCGTTCACTCACTCATCGAGCGTGCGTTGAAGCATCGGACTATAGACGTACCTGCAGAATATTTTGCTATTTGTACAGATGCTCGAAAGAACCCAGAACCTTATGAAGTGGAATATTTGGATCACACTTTTTTCAAAACATTTAGAGACCTTCAATTCGTGAAAAGCATTCGTCCTGGCCGGGAAAAAGGTGATACCAAAGTCACTGATATTCGTGCGATAAGATATACAGCAGAAAAAGAAATGTTTTATAAATTGAGATTCCCAAATTCATGGCAAAGACATCCTCAAAGAATAAATAAAACTATTTCTCCGTTAGATTGGTCTGATTTACCGCAACTTCACAGTGAGAGAAAAAAAATTACAACTAGGAAATATGACGATTTGCAATATTTAAAAATGACCTTGCCAAAAGATCACCACAAGTTTTATGACGAATTACCTCACGAGTAATATACATATATCTTCAATGTAGGTGCTACATATTTTTTATATTATTTTATATAAGCGGCAACGAAGTAAGACTGCAAACTTGATTTCATGTGATAAAAACCTAAGAAACTAATTTTTTATAATTAAATTTAAGTCACAGCAACGAAGTAAGACTGTATACAATGCAATTTTTTTTTTACAATAAATATTAAATGCTATCGGCATTAAAAACACAAATGAAGTCGTATTATTTAAATCCAATAAGAAAAATTTTCATATTATTTTCTTATAGAAAAGGTGCTAAATGACATGCACAAATCAAAAATAGCAACAGAAAGGAAGCTAAATGACAAAAAGTCTTCTAAATCAAAGATACTATTTTTTTTTTTTTTTTTTTACTTTTTGTATATGTATGTAACAACAAAGCAAATAAAATTACATTACATTATACAGTTTTTTGTCTCTCCTGAAAAATTTCAAAAAGTGCAGTTGGCGCCTTTGCACTCTAAGCTAGCGATATATTCTACCACTAAACAAAAAACAAAACAAAATCAAAAACAGCAAAAATACAACCATGATCAATAACACAACACAACAATTACACAACACAACAATAACCACAACAGCAGTCACCGGCCACAACTAAACCGCCATACACAATCAACACAACAAGACAACACAAGGGGCTTTTCTATGTCTCCGTTTTGCTTTGCACTAGTGTTCCCCCCCTCCCTTATCCCCTTCGCAAAACACAATTGATACTGCCCTTTTCATGTCGCTGTTCTGTTTGATGTTGTAGGTATAACACTGGATATCTAACAGAAACAACAGCGGCAGGAGAGGTGCAGTATTATATTGTTGTTTTGCTTTGATATTGTTTTGTATTTGTGAGTGTCATAATAATGGTACGCACGTTTAAAATTCACTTTGCCAACATACGTGGGCTGAGAGCTAATATGTTTGCGATATACTCTCACGCACAGTTCCATAGGCCGGATATTTTTGCTTTATCTGAGACCCAGGTGTGTGGGGGTTCTGATCCGCAGGATTTCCACATTCCTGGTTATCACATGCTTTCCTATTTCTTTTCTAACAGAGGCCTTGTGGTTTACATACGTAATGGTGTTGCGTTCCAGAGCCAGCAACATTTGGACTCACAAGATCCAGAATTTAACTCTCTTTGGGTTAAGTTCAGGATTGGACCGCACACTTTACATTTCGGGTTTCTTTACAGAAGTCCAAACTTGGAAAGGGAGGCTACCTTGAATGGCTTCGACGCCCTTTCCGACTCCATTTCGAAAATTTTAGAAGATTATCCGGACAGTGAAATTGTAGTTGCTGGGGATTTCAATGTCCACAATAATTCTTGGCTTTCCCATTCGAGCCATACATCTCCGGAGGGTCAGTACGCTGAGTTATTTGCCGCGCACAATGACTTGGCGCAATTAGTGAATGAACCAACACACATTCCGCGTGTTGAAGGGCAACATCAAAATATTCTTGACCTTTTCTTAACCTCTCCCCTGAAAAGTATGAGGTTAACATTCTTGCACCTCTTGGTAACTCGGATCATTGCACCATTTCAGCATCCTTTTCGTTCTCCGATCTTCGAGCCACTTCAAAACCAGTCACGAAGCGGACAATGTATATATACGAAAAGGCACGTTGGGCCGAGCTCAACAATTTTTATCAGCAATTTAACTGGAAATTATGTTTCCTAGACAATAATGTCGATGCTGCTGCTGAAATGGTTGAGAAAATAATTCTTCTTGGCATAAACATGTTTATTCCCTCGAAGACTACTTCGATTAAACCTCCAAAAAATTGTTGGTTTAATCAGACATACAAAGAAGCTGTCAGATCCAAAGAGGAAGCATTCAGAAAATGGCGTTTAAATAAAAATACCACTACTGAACTGCTACGCAAGCAGGCAAGATCAAATTGTGCCAGAGTACTTAGGCGCGAAAAACTTCTACACGAACAGCGTCTTCGTGCAAAAGTTCTTTCTTCTCCCAGGGGAAGTAAGAGCTTTTGGTCATTCGTTAAAAGGGTAAGGAACAATTCTTCATCTTCTATTTCAACGCTTGTTAACGGTGACCAGGTATTCACTGACCCGGTTGACAAAGCTAATCTTATGGCTGAAATATTTGCAAAGAATTCATCTTTGCCAGACAGCAGTCAACCACTCCCCGTGATCGAGAACGTATCTAGTTCGATGCCTCAGATATTTTTTCGAACACGTGGAGTCAAAAGGGTTCTTGCAGATCTCAATGTAAACAAAACTCCGGGGGATGGTATCTCAGCACTTGTCCTATGTAAGTGCTCTTCGACGCTAGCTCGTCCATTGCGCAATCTTTTCAACATGTCGTACCGTGCTGGTATTTACCCTTCACGTTCGAAAGTTGCCAATGTTCAGCCGATCCCCAAGAAAAGTGAGGCTACCAATCCTGCGAATTACCGTCCAATTGCAATATGTTCTGCGCTCTCGAAGGTTATGGAGAGCATGGTTAACCATCATCTTGTCAAATATTTAGAGTCCAACGGCCTTCACAATGATCGACAGTATGGCTTCCGTAGAAATCGATCTACTGGAGACCTGATGGCGTTCCTTTCGGAACGATGGAGTCAATCCATTCACCGACTTGGCGAAAGCAAGGTCGTGGCTCTGGATATTTCCAAGGCGTTCGATAGGGTCTGGCACGGAGCACTCATATCAAAACTTTCTCAGGGATCGCTCTATACGAGTTGTTATAGATGGGGTCTCATCTAACGAGCATAGGTTGACCGCAGGAGTGCCACAAGGCTCTGTACCCTCTGTACCCTCTCTACTTCTTTATTTCTTATTTTCATTTACGACCTGTTGGGTCAGACTGTGAACCCGATCTACTCCTTTGCGGATGACAGCAATCTCTGTCATTCATACTCATTTGATCATCGGCCAGGTCCTATGGAGGTGGAGGACAAAAGGCGAACGATGAATGACTCACTTAACCGCGATTTGGCGACGATTTGTGAGTGGGGCCAAATGAATAGAGTAGATTTTAATCCACAAAAGACCCAGTGTTGTTTGTTTTCACACAAACGTTCACCAGATCCAGCATCGTCGTCAATTTCTATGGGTGTTGTGGATATCGACGAATCAGACACTCTTGATGTTCTGAGCATGAAGATACAGGGTGATGCTCGCTGGTCTAGCCATATATTCGAAGTGTCGAAAGAAGCATTCAAGTGTTTAGGCTTTTTGAAGCGGTGCAAGAAATACTTCACTCCATCTGATCTCGTAAATATTTACACCACCTACATCCGGCCTAAAATGGAATACAACTCGCATATATGGGCAGGGGCTCCATTAACATCTTTGAAGCTTCTGGACCGTGTACAGAGGAGAGCGGTGGTGATAATAGGAGATGGTAGGGTATCCATCTCTATTGTCTCCCTACAGCATCGCCGAAATGTGGGTTGTGTATCGCTATTCTATAGATATTTTAATGGTATCTGTTCAGAAGATATCCGTCGTCTGGTCCCTGACGTTAGAACATTTAGCCGGAATACTCGGCTATCCAGGGAATCTCATCCGTTCATTGTCAAATGGCCGGTTGACCGGACGACGCACTATAGAGAAAATTCGTTCTTCAGCCGAACTGCTCGTATGTGGAATAATCTTTCAGCAAGTATTTTTCCTGCCTGTTATGACATTCTCAAGTTCAAAACAAATGTCAACAAACACTACTCCATCTTTCCTCCCTCCAATACCATTACTTCCAATCGCTAACACAGTGCATTGCATTCATAGGGGGCATCCCCTGAGTGTTAGTCTTCAAAAAAAAAATATGACCAACGCGATCTTGCCCATATTCTGTATTTAGTAAAGCTATGGCAGGAAAAAGTTTCGGACAAAAACTTGGAAGTCTGGCAACTCCCATACAAATGTACCATCCCGTGCCCTTAAAAATCGTGTAATAATTTCACAATGCGCAACGCGATCTTACCCAAATTATGTATTTAGTAATGCTATAGCTAGACAAAGTTTTGGACCAAAACGTGAAAGTCTGGCAACTTCCATTCTGGTACCTCCCATACAAATGTACCATCCCGCACCCTTATAAACCGTGTAATATTATCAATATGACCAACGCGATCTTGCCCAAACTCTGTTTTTAGTAATGCTATAACTGTACAAAGTTTCGTATAAAAACTTGAATGCGGCCAGTTCTCCTTCTGGAACCTCCCTTACAAATTTACCATTCTGATTACATTACAAATCGTGAAATAATATTAATACGAAATACTGTTTTAATAAAGCTTTAACTAGATACAGTTTTCGAGACAACAATTTGGAACTCTGCTCTATATTCCGCCCACTTTGTAAAACGGGTAACTCAATATTTGTTTAAAAAATTCGGTTTTTTGATGTTGCTGTAATAACATTTCATCAGATCAACTTTTAACATTCGATACTTCGGAATTTGAGACCCAACTGAAACATTCTCAATAGCTTAGTTTACTTTTATTGGTTCATATATTGACGATACTTTTTGAACCAATGTTACAATTTCTTCAACCGATATTTTGAGAAGTTTAAATAAAAAAAACAAATACGGACAATCAATAGAATATCAGACAGAACGGTTTTCGGTCGAATGCGTGATTATTACATATATGTACGACATATATATTTTTGGGACTTGTACTGCGTACCTAAAACCAGTGACTTGAACTAAAGGAAGTATTGTGACACTTGTTTTTCAGGACAGTGTTTCGAGACTGAATAATAAATGTTCAAGTACATTACAATTATGGAGTTTACTTTTGTGTTAAATTTATCGTATGTGTTAAACTTATACAAGAGTTGTAATTATGTTGTTGGTATTCTCCATGTAAACCTGGCATATCTGTTTTGCTAGAGTATTATATAGTATGGTAGGGGGGTATATATCATTTGTAGAGATGAGCTATCCAGTGATTTTTAAGGAACGTCGTTCTTAGGGACCGTTATTTCTAATTCACAGTTCATTTAAACAGCGACCGTGCTCACGGATTTAAATATATCGTAGTTAATGGACAAAAGCTTTTTAGTCAGGTACCAGTGAAAAAATTGCAGTCGGGTAAACCGACTTATATATACCCTCACCCTCAGTAAAAACATAAAAGTCTCTTATTCCAAAGTATCGGAAAGTCAAAAGGTAGAGGCCTGGATGTAATATGTGATGAAATCTCATAATGGGAACCTCAAAATACCGAATTTATAGACAAATGTTGTATTACATGTTTTACAAAGTGGGCGAAATATGGTGGCGGGATGGTACATTTGTATGAGCGGTACAAGAAGGTGAGCGGCCAGACGTCAACGCGATTTTGCCTAAATTTTGTACATAGTAAAATTATAGCTAGAAATAGTTTCGGAAAAAGAAATGTGGAAATCTGGCAACTTCCCTTCTGGTAAAAAGAACCATCCCGCACACTTAGATTCCGTGTAATATTATCAATATGACCAACGCGAACTTATCTAAATTCTGTATTTAGTAAAGCTATACCTAGACAAAGTTTGAGACAGAAACTTGGAAGTCTGGCAGCTCCCCTTCTGGTACCACCCATTCAAATGTACCATCAGGCTGCTTAGAAACCGTGTAATATTATCAATATGACCAACGCGATCTTGCTCAAATTCTGTATTTAGTAAATCTATAGCTAGACAAAGTTTTGAAAGTTTGGCCCAAATTTTGTATTTAATAAATCCATAGCTAGACAAAGTTTTGGACAACAACTTGGATATCTGGCAACTCCCCTTCTGGTACCTCCCATTGAAATGTACTATCCCGCCCCCTAGAAGTCGTGTTATTTTATCAACGCGATCTTTCCCAAATTCTGTATTTAGTAAAGCTATAGCTAGACAAAGTTTTGGACAAAAACTTGGAAGTCTGGCAACATCCCTTCTGGTACCTCTAATACATATTTGCCATCCCGCCCCTTAGAAACCGTGTAATAATACCAATATGCCCAAAGCGTTCTTGCCAAAATTCTGTATTTAGTAAAGCTTCAGCTTCAGACAAATGTACCATCAGGCCGCTTATAAACCGTGTAATATTATCAATATGACCAACGCGATCTTACCCAAATTCTGAATTGAGTAAAGCTATAGCTAGACAAAGTTTTAAACAACTTGAAAGTCTGGCAACTCACCTTCTGGTACCTCTAATACATATTTGCCATCCCGCCCCTTAGAAACCGTGTAATATTATCAATATGACCAACGCGATCTTGGCCAAATTCTGTATTTAGTAATTCTATGGCTGGAAACATTTTCGGACAAAGTTTTTAAAGTCTGGCAATTCCCCTTCTGGACCACCCATACAAATGTACCATCCCGCCAATTATAAATCGTGTAATATTATTATTATGACCATCGCGATCTTGCCCAAATTCTGTATTGAGTAAAGCTATAGGTAGACAAAGTTTTGGAAGTCTGGCCCAAATTTTGTATTTAATAAATCTATAGCTAGACAAAGTTTTGGACAACAACTTGGATATCTGGCAACTCCCCTTCTGGTACCTCCCATAGAAATGTACCATCTGACCGCTTATAAACCGTGTAATATTATCAATATGACCATCGCGATCTTGCCCAAATTCTGTATTTATTAAAGCTATAGGTAGACAAAGTTTTGAAAGTTTGGCCCAAATTTTGTATTTAATAAATCCATAGCTAGACAAAGTTTTGGACAACAACTTGGATATCTGGCAACTCCCCTTCTGGTACCTCCCATTGAAATGTACTATCCCGCCCCCTAGAAGTCGTGTTATTTTATCAACGCGATCTTTCCCAAATTCTGTATTTAGTAAAGCTATAGCTAGACAAAGTTTTGGACAAAAACTTGGAAGTCTGGCAACATCCCTTCTGGTATCTCCCATACAAATGTACTATCCCGCCCCCTAGAAGTCGGGTAATTTTATCAACGCGATCTTGCCCAAATTCTGTATTAAGTAAAGCTATACCTAGAGGAAGTTTTCGACCAAAACTTGGAAGTCTGGCAACTCCTCTTCTGGTACCTCATATACAAATGTACCATCAGGCCGTTTATAAACCGTGTAATATTATCAATATGGCCAACGCGATCTTGCCCAAATTCTGTATTTAGTCAAGCTATAGCTAGACAAAGTTTTGGACAAAAACTTGGAAGTCTGGCAACTCCCCTTCTGGTGTAATATTATCAATATGACCATCTCGATCTTGCCCAAATTCTGTATGTAGTAAAGCTATACCTAGATAAAGTTTTGGACCAAAACTTGGAAGTCTGGCAACTCCCCTTCTGGTACGTCCCATACAAATTTACCTTCCCGCCAAACTTTGAAATCTTGTGGAACCTCCCATTCAGATGTACCATCCCGCAATTATAAACCGTGTAATATTATCAATATGACCAAAGCGATCTAGCCCAAATTCGGTATTTAGTAAAGCTATGGCTGGAAAAAGTTTTGAAAGTCTGGCTGCTCCCCTTCTGGTATCTCCCATACAAATTTACCTTCCCGCCAAACTTTGAAATCTTGTGGAACCTCCCATTCAGATGTACCATCCCGCAATTATAAACCGTGTAATATTATAAATATGACTAATGCGATCTTGCCTAAACTCTGTATTTGGTAAAGCTATGGCTAGACAAATTTGGGACAGATACTTGGAAGTCTGGCAACACCCCTTCTGGTCCCTCCCATACAAATGTACCATCCCGCCCCTTATAAATCGTGTAATATTATCAATATGACCAACGCGATCTTGCCCGAATTCGGTATTTGGTAAAGCTTCAGCTAGACAAAGTTTTGGACAACAACTTGGAAGTCTGGCAACTCACCTTCTGGTACTTCCCATACATATGTACCATCAGACAGCTTATAAACCGTGTAATATTATCAATATGACCAACGCGATCTTGCCCAAATTCTGTATTTAGTAAAGCTATAGCTAGACAAAGTTTTGGACAAAAACTTGGAAGTCTGGCAACTCCCCTTCTGGTGTAATATTATCAATATGACCATCTCGATCTTGCCCAAATTCTGTATTTAGTAAAGCTATACCTAGATAAAGTTTTGGACCAAAACTTGGAAGTCTGGCAACTCCCCTTCTGGTACGTCCCATACAAATTTACCTTCCCGCCAAACTTTGAAATCTTGTGGAACCTCCCATTCAGATGTACCATCCCGCAATTATAAACCGTGTAATATTATCAATATGACCAAAGCGAACTAGCCCAAATTCGGTATTTAGTAAAGCTATGGCTGGAAAAAGTTTTGAAAGTCTGGCTGCTCCCCTTCTGGTATCTCCCATACAAATGTACCATCCCGCCCCTTTTAAACCGTGTAATATTATAAATATGACTAATGCGATCTTGCCTAAACTCTGTATTTGGTAAAGCTATGGCTAGACAAATTTGGGACAGATACTTGGAAGTCTGGCAACACCCCTTCTGGTCCCTCCCATACAAATGTACCATCCCGCCCCTTATAAATCGTGTAATATTATCAATATGACCAACGCGATCTTGGCCAAATTCTGTATTTAGTAATTCTATGGCTGGAAACATTTTCGGACAAAGTTTTTAAAGTCTGGCAATTCCCCTTCTGGACCACCCATACAAATGTACCATTCCGCCAATTATAAATCGTGTAATATTATTATTATGACCATCGCGATCTTGCCCAAATTCTGTATTGAGTAAAGCTATAGGTAGACAAAGTTTTGAAAGTCTGGCCCAAATTTTGTATTTAATAAATCTATAGCTAGACAAAGTTTTGGACAACAACTTGGATATCTGGCAACTCCCCTTCTGGTCCCTCCCATACAAATGTACCATCCCGCCCCTTATAAATCGTGTAATATTATCAATATGACCAACTCGATCTTGCCCAAATTCTGTATTTAGTAAAGCTATACCTAGAGAAATTTTTCGACCAACTCCTTCGGCAACTCCTCTTCTGGTACCTCATATACAAATGTACCATCAGGCCGCTTATAAACCGTGTAATATTATCAATATTACCAACGCGATCTTGCCCAAATTCTGTATTTAGTAAAGCTATACCTGGATAAAGCTATAAGTTTGGACAAAAACTTGAAAGTCTGGCAACTCCCCTTCTGGTGTAATATTATCAATATGACCATCGCGATCTTGCCCAAATTCTGTATTTAGTAAAGCTATACCTAGATAAAGTTTTGGACCAAAACTTGGAAGTCTGCCGACTCCCCTTCTGGTACCTCCCATACAGATGTACCATCCCGCCTCTTAGAAATCGTGTAATAATACCAATATGCCCAACGCGATCTTGCCCATATTTTGTATTTAGTAGATCTTGCCCAAATTCTGTATTTAGTAAGGCTATAGCTAGACCAAGTTTTGAAAGTCTGGCAACTCCCCTTCTGGTACTTCCCATACATATGTACCATCCCGCCCCTTTTAAACCGTGTAATATTATCAATATGACTAATGCGATCTTGCCTAAACTCTGTATTTAGTAACGCTATGGCTGGAAAAACTTCGGACAGATTCTTGGAAGTCTGTCAACAGACCGTTTATAAACCGTGTATTATTATCAATATGATCAACGCGATCATGGCCAAATTCTGTATTTAGTAAAGCTATAACTAGACAAAGGTTTGGACAACAACTTGGAAGTCTGACAACTCCGCTTCGAGCCCCTCCCATACAAATGTACCATCCCGCCATTTTTAAACCGTGTAATATTATCAATATGACGAACGCGATCTTGCCCAAATTCTGTATTTAGTAAAGCTTCAGCTTCATACAAATGTACCATCAGGCCGCTTATAAACCGTGTAATAATATCAATATGACCAACGCGATCTTGCCCGAATTCGGTATTTGGTAAAGCTTCAGCTATAAAAAGTTTTGGACAACAACTTGGAAGTCTGGCAACACCCCTTCTGGTACCTCCCATACAAATGTACCATCCCACCCCTTATAAATCGTGTAAAATTATCAATATGACCATCGCGATCTTGCCCGAATTCGGTATTTGGTAAAGCTTCAGCTAGAGAAAGTTTTGGACCAAAACTCGGAAGTCTCGCAACTCCCCTTCTTGTATCTCTTATACAATTGTACCATCAGACCGCTTATAAACCGTGTAATATTATCAATATGACCAACGCGACCTTGCCCATATTCTGTATTTATTAAAGCTATAGAAAGACAAAGTTTTGGACAGCAACTTGGAAGTCTGGCAACTCCCCTTCTGGTACCTCCAATACAGATTTGCCATCCCGGCCTTTAGAAATCGAGTAATAGTACCAATATGCCAAACGCGATCTTGCCCAAATTCTGTAATTTGTAAAGCTATGGCTGGAAAAAATTTCTGACAAAATCTTGGAAGTCTGGCAACATTCCTTATTGTACCTCCCATACAAATTTACCATCCCGCCCCCTAGAAATCGTGTAATTATATCAACGCGATCTTGCCCAAATTCTGTATTAAGTAAATCTATACCTAGAGATAGTTTTGGACCAAAACTTGGAAGTGTGGCAACTCCCCTTCAGGTACCTCCTATACAAACTTACCTTCCCGCCCCTGAGAAATCGTGTAATGTTATCAATATGACCAAAGCGATCTTGCCCAAATTCTGTATTTATAGCTTCAGCTAGACAAAGTTTTGAAAGTCGGCAATTCCCCTTCTGGTACTTCCCATACAAATGTACCATCAGGTCGCTTATAAACCGTGTAATATTATCAATATGACCAACGCGATATTGCTTAAATTCTGAATTTAGTAAAGCTATACCTAGAGAAAGTTTTGGACCAAAACTCGGAAGTCTTGCAACTCCCCTTCTGGTATCTCTTATACAATTGTACCATCAGACCGCTTTTAACCGTGTAATATTATCAATATGACCAACGCGATCTTGGCCAAATTCTGTATTTAGTAATTGTATGGCTGGAAAAATTTTCGGACAAAGTTTTGAAAGTCTGGCTATTCCCCTTCTGGTAACACCCATACAAATGTACCATCAGGCCGCTTATAAATCGTGTAATATTATCAATATGACCAACGCGATCTTGCCCAAATTCGGTATTTAGTAAAGCTATACCTAGAGAAAGTTTCCAAGTTTTTGTCCAAAACTTTGTCTAGCTATAGCTTTACTAAATACCGAATTTGGGCAAGATCGCGTTGATATAATTACACGATTTCTAGGGGGCGGGATGGTAAATTTGTATGGGAGGTACAATAAGGAATGTTGCCAGACTTCCAAGATTTTGTCCGAAATTTTTTCCAGCCATAGCTTTACAAATTACAGAATTTGGACAAGATCGCATTGGTCATACTGATAATATTACACGGTTTATATGCGGCCTGATGGTACAGATGTATATGAGGTACCAGAAGGGGAGTTGCCAGACTTCCGAGTTGTTATCCAAAACTTTGTCTAGCTATAGCTCTACTAAATGCAGAATTTGGGTAAGATCGCGTTGGTCATATTCATAATATTACACTTTTTATAAGCGAACTGGTGGTACATTTGTATGGGAGGTACCAGAAGGGGAATTGCCAGACTTTCAAAACTTTGTCTAGCTATAGCTTTACTAAATACAGAATATGGGCAAGATTTACTAAATACAAAATATGGGCAAGGTCGCGTTGGGCATACTGGTAATATTACACGAATTCTAAGGTGCGGGATGGTACATTTGTATGGGAGGTACCAGAAGGGGTGTTGCCAGACTTCCAAGTATTTGTCCGACATTTTTCCAGCCATAGATTTACTAAATACAGATTTTAGGCTAGATCGCATTGGTCATATTGATAATATTACACGGTTTATACGGGGCGGGATGATACATTTGTATGCGAGGTACCAGAGGGGAAGTTACCAGACTTCCAAGTTTTGGTCCAAAACTTTGTCTAGCTATAGATTTACTAAATACAAATTTCGGCAAGATCGAGTTGGTCATATTGATAATATTACACGAATTCTAAGGTTTACTAAATACAGAATTTGGGAAAGATCGCGTTGGTCACATTGATAATATTATACGAATTCTAAGGTGCGGGATGGAAATTTGTATGGGAGGTACCAGAAGGGGTGTTGCAAGACTTCCAAGTATTTTTCCGACATTTTTCCAGCCATAAGTGTACTAAATGCAGATTTTAGGCTAGATCGCATTGGTCATATTGATAATATTACACGGTTTATACGGGGCGGGATGATACATTTGTATGCGAGGTACCAGAGGGGAAGTTACCAGACTTCCAAGTTTTGGTCCAAAACTTTCTCTAGGTATAGCTTTACTTAATACAGAATTTTGGCAAGATCGCGTTGGTCGTATTGATGGTATATTTGTACGGGAGTTACCAGAAGGGGTGTTGCCAGACATCCAAGTATCTCTCCGAACCAACCATAGCTTTACAGAATACAGAATTTGGGCAAGATCGCATTGGTCATACTGATAATATTACACGGTTTATATGCGGCCTGATGGTACAGATGTATATGAGGTACCAGAAGGGGAGTTGCCAGACTTCCGAGTTGTTATCCAAAAGTTTGTCTAGCTATAGCTCTACTAAATACAGAATTTGGGTAAGATCGCGTTGGTCATATTCATAATATTACACTTTTTATAAGCGAACTGATGGTACATTTATATGGGAGGTACCAGAAGGGGAATTGCCAGACTTTCAAAACTTTGTCTAGCTGAAGCCTTACTAATACCGAATTTGGGCAAGATCGCATTGGTCATACTGATAATATTACACGGATTATATGCGGCCTGATGGTACAGATGTATATGAGGCACCAGAAGGGGAGTTGCCAGACTTCCGAGTTGTTATCCAAAACTTTGTCTAGCTATAGCTCTACTAAATACAGAATTTGGGTAAGATCGCGTTGGTCATATTCATAATATTACACTTTTTATAAGCGAACTAAAGGTACATTGGTATGGGAGGTACCAGAAGGGGAATTGCCAGACTTTCAAAACTTTGTCTAGCTGAAGCCTTACTAATACCGAATTTTGGGCAAGATCGCGTTGGTCACATTGATAATATTATACGAATTCTAAGGTGCGGGATGGAAATTTGTATGGGAGGTACCAGAAGGGGTGTTGCCAGACTTCCAAGTATTTTTCCAGCCATAAGTGTTCTAAATGCAGATTTTAGGCTAGATCGCATTGGTCATATTGATAATATTACACGGTTTATACGGGGCGGGATGATACATTTGTATGCGAGGTACCAGAGGGGAAGTTACCAGACTTCCAAGTTTTGGTCCAAAACTTTGTCTAGCTATAGATGTACTAAATACAAATTTCGGCAAGATCGAGTTGGTCATATTGATAATATTATACGAATTCTAAGGTTTACTAAATACAGAATTTGGGCAAGATCGCGTTGGTCACATTGATAATATTATACGAATTCTAAGGTGCGGGATGGAAATTTGTATGGGAGGTACCAGAAGGGGTGTTGCTAGACTTCCAAGTATTTTTCCGACATTTTTCCAGCCATAAGTGTACTAAATGCAGATTTTAGGCTAGATCGCATTGGTCATATTGATAATATTACACGGTTTATACGGGGCGGGATGATACATTTGTATGCGAGGTACCAGAGGGGAAGTTACCAGACTTCCAAGTTTTGGTCCAAAACTTTGTCTAGCTATAGATTTACTAAATACAAATTCCGGCAAGATCGAGTTGGTCATATTCTTAATATTACACTTTTTATAAGCGAACTGATGGTACATTTGTATGGGAGGTACCAGAAGGGGAATTGCCAGACATTCAAAACTTTGTCTAGCTATAGCTTTACTAAATACAGAATATGGGCAAGATTTACTAAATACAAAGTATGGGCAAGGTCGCGTTGGGCATATTGGTATTATTACACGATTTCTAAGGGGCGGGATGGTACATTTGTATTTACTAAATATAGAATTTGGGCAAGATCGCGTTGGTCATATTGATAATATTACACGGTTTATAAGGGTGCGGGATGGTTCGTTTGTATAGGAGGTACCAGAAGGGAAGTTGCCAGACTTCCACGTTTTGGTCCAAAACTTTCTCTAGGTATAGCTTTACTTAATACAGAATTTTGGCAAGATCGCGTTGGTCGTATTGATGGTATATTTGTATGGGAGTTACCAGAAGGGGTGTTGCCAGACATCCAAGTATCTCTCCGAACCAACCATAGCTTTACAGAATACAGAATTTGGGCAAGATCGCATTGGTCATACTGATAATATTACACGGTTTATATGCGTCCTGATGGTACAGATGTATATGAGGTACCAGAAGGGGAGTTCCCAGACTTCCGAGTTGTTATCCAAAAGTTTGTCTAGCTATAGCTCTACTAAATACAGAATTTGGGTAAGATCGCGTTGGTCATATTCATAATATTACACTATTTATAAGCGAACTGATGGTACATTTATATGGGAGGTACCAGAAGGGGAATTGCCAGACTTTCAAAACTTTGTCTAGCTGAAGCCTTACTAATACCGAATTTGGGCAAGATCGCATTGGTCATACTGATAATATTACACGGATTATATGCGGCCTGATGGTACAGATGTATATGAGGCACCAGAAGGGGAGTTGCCAGACTTCCGAGTTGTTATCCAAAACTTTGTCTAGCTATAGCTCTACTAAATACAGAATTTGGGTAAGATCGCGTTGGTCATATTCATAATATTACACTTTTTATAAGCGAACTAAAGGTACATTTGTATGGGAGGTACCAGAAGGGGAATTGCCAGACTTTCAAAACTTTGTCTAGCTGAAGCCTTACTAATACCGAATTTGGGCAAGATCGCGTTGGTCACATTGATAATATTATACGAATTCTAAGGTGCGGGATGGAAATTTGTATGGGAGGTACCAGAAGGGGTGTTGCCAGACTTCCAAGTATTTTTCCAGCCATAAGTGTTCTAAATGCAGATTTTAGGCTAGATCGCATTGGTCATATTGATAATATTACACGGTTTATACGGGGCGGGATGATACATTTGTATGCGAGGATCCAGAGGGGAAGTTACCAGACTTCCAAGTTTTGGTCCAAAACTTTGTCTAGCTATAGATGTACTAAATACAAATTTCGGCAAGATCGAGTTGGTCATATTGATAATATTATACGAATTCTAAGGTTTGCTAAATACAGAATTTGGGCAAGATTGCGTTGGTCACATTGATAATATTATACGTATTCTAAGGTGCGGGATGGAAATTTGTATGGGAGGTACCAGAAGGGGTGTTGCTAGACTTCCAAGTATTTTTCCGACATTTTTCCAGCCATAAGTGTACTAAATGCAGATTTTAGGCTAGATCGCATTGGTCATATTGATAATATTACACGGTTTATACGGGGCGTGATGATACATTTGTATGCGAGGTACCAGAGGGGAAGTTACCAGACTTCCAAGTTTTGGTCCAAAACTTTGTCTAGCTATAGATTTACTAAATACAAATTCCGGCAAGATCGAGTTGGTCATATTCTTAATATTACACTTTTTATAAGCGAACTGCTGGTACATTTGTATGGGAGGTACCAGAAGGGGAATTGCCAGACATTCAAAACTTTGTCTAGCTATAGCTTTACTAAATACAGAATATGGGCAAGATTTACTAAATACAAAGTATGGGCAAGGTCGCGTTGGGCATATTGGTATTATTACACGATTTCTAAGGGGCGGGATGGTACATTTGTATTTACTAAATATAGAATTTGGGCAAGATCGCGTTGGTCATATTGATAATATTACACGGTTTATAAGGTTGCGGGATGGTTCGTTTGTATGGGAGGTACCAGAAGGGAAGTTGCCAGACTTCCACGTTTTGGTCCAAAACTTTCTCTAGGTATAGCTTTACTTAATACAGAATTTTGGCAAGATCGCGTTGGTCGTATTGATGGTATATTTGTATGGGAGTTACCAGAAGGGGTGTTGCCAGACATCCAAGTATCTCTCCGAACCAACCATAGCTTTACAGAATACAGAATTTGGACAAGATCGCATTGGTCATACTGATAATATTACACGGTTTATAAGCGGCCTGATGGTACAGATGTATATGAGGTACCAGAAGGGGAGTTGCCAGACTTCCGAGTTGTTATCCAAAAGTTTGTCTAGCTATAGCTCTACTAAATACAGAATTTGGGTAAGATCGCGTTGGTCATATTCATAATATTACACTTTTTATAAGCGAACTGATGGTACATTTATATGGGAGGTACCAGAAGTGGAATTGCCAGACTTTCAAAACTTTGTCTAGCTGAAGCCTTACTAATACCGAATTTGGGCAAGATCGCATTGGTCATACTTATAATATTACACGGATTATATGCGGCCTGATGGTACAGATGTATATGAGGCACCAGAAGGGGAGTTGCCAGACTTCCGAGTTGTTATCCAAAACTTTGTCTAGCTATAGCTCTACTAAATACAGAATTTGGGTAAGATCGCGTTGGTCATATTCATAATATTACACTTTTTATAAGCGAACTAAAGGTACATTTGTATGGGAGGTACCAGAAGGGGAATTGCCACACTTTCAAAACTTTGTCTAGCTGAAGCCTTACTAATACCGAATTTGGGCAAGATCGCGTTGGTCACATTGATAATATTATACGAATTCTAAGGTGCGGGATGGAAATTTGTATGGGAGGTACCAGAAGGGGTGTTGCCAGACTTCCAAGTATTTTTCCAGCCATAAGTGTTCTAAATGCAGATTTTAGGCTAGATCGCATTGGTCATATTGATAATATTACACGGTTTATACGGGGCGGGATGATACATTTGTATGCGAGGTACCAGAGGGGAAGTTACCAGACTTCCAAGTTTTGGTCCAAAACTTTGTCTAGCTATAGATGTACTAAATACAAATTTCGGCAAGATCGAGTTGGTCATATTGATAATATTATACGAATTCTAAGGTTTACTAAATACAGAATTTGGACAAGATCGCGTTGGTCACATTGATAATATTATACGAATTCTATGGTGCGGGATGGAAATTTGTATGGTAGGTACCAGAAGGGGTGTTGCCAGACTTCCAAGTATTTTTCCGACATTTTTCCAGCCAAAGTGTACTAAATGCAGATTTTAGGCTAGATCGCATTGGTCATATTGATAATATTACATGGTTTATACGGGGCGGGATGATACATTTGTATGCGAGGTACCAGAGGGGAAGTTACCAGACTTCCGAGTTTTGGTCCAAAACTTTGTCTAGCTATAGATTTACTAAATACAAATTTCGGCAAGATCGAGTTGGTCATATTCATAATATTACACTTTTTATAAGCGAACTGATTGTACATTTGTATGGGAGGTACCAGAAGGGGAATTGCCAGACTTTCTAAACTTTGTCTAGCTATAGCTTTACTAAATACAGAATATGGGCAAGATTTACTAAATACAAAGTATGGGCAAGGTCGCGTTGGGCATATTAGTATTATTACACGATTTCTAAGGGGCGGGATGGTACATTTGTATTTACTAAATATAGAATTTGGGAAAGATCGCGTTGGTCATATTGATAATATTACACGGTTTATAAGGGTGCGGGATGGTTCGTTTGTATGGGAGGTACCAGAAGGGAAGTTGCCAGACTTCCACGTTTTGGTCCAAAACTTTCTCTAGGTATAGCTTTGCTTAATACAGAATTTTGGCAAGATCGCGTTGGTCGTATTGATGGTATATTTGTATGGGAGTTACCAGAAGGGGAATTGCCAGACATCCAAGTATCTCTCCGAACCAACCATAGCTTTACAGAATACAGAATTTGGGCAAGATCGCGTTGGGCATATTGGTACTATTACACGATTTCTACGGGGCGGGATGGTACATTTGTATTTACTAAATATAGAATTTGGGCAAGATCGCGTTGGTCATATTGATAATATTACACGGTTTATAAGCGGCCTGATGGTACGTTTGTATATGAGGTACCAGAAGAGGAGTTGCCAGACTTCCAAGTTGTTGTCCAAAACTTTGTCTAGCTATAGCTCTACTTAATACAGAATTTGGGTAAAATCGCGTTGGTCATATTCATAATATTACACTTTTTATAAGCGAACTGATGGTACATTTGTATGGGAGGTACCAGAAGGGGAATTGCCAGACTTTCAAAACTTTGTCTAGCTGAAGCCTTACTAATACCGAATTTGGCAAGATCGCATTGGCCATACTGATAATATTACACGGTTTATATGCGGCCTGATGGTACAGATGTATATGAGGTACCAGAAGGGGAGTTGCCAGACTTCCGAGTTGTTGTCCAAAACTTTGTCTAGCTATAGCTCTACTTAATACAGAATTTGGGTAAAATCGCGTTGGTCATATTCATAATATTACACTTTTTATAAGCGAACTGATGGTACATTTGTATGGGAGTTACCAGAAGGGGCATTGCCAGACTTTCAAAACTTTGTCTAGCTATAGCTTTACTAAATACAAAATATGGGCAAGATTTACTAAATACAAAATATGGGCAAGGTCGCGTTGGGCATACTGGTAATATTACACGACTTCTAAGGTGCGGGATGGTACATTTGTCTGGGAGGTACCAGAAGGGGTGTTGCCAGACTTCCAAGTATTTTCCGACATTTTTCCAGCCATAAGTGAACTAAATGAAGATTTTAGGCTAGATCGCATTGGTCATATTGATAATATTACACGGTTTATACGGGGCGGGATGATGGTCACATTGATAATATTATACGAATTCTAAGGTGCGGGATGGAAATTTGTATGGGAGGTACCAGAAGGGGTGTTGCCAGACTTCCAAGTATTTTCCAGCCATAAGTGTACTAAATGCAGATTTTAGGCTAGATCGCATTAGTCATATTGATAATATTACACGGTTTATACGGGGCGGGATGATACATTTGTATGCGAGGTACCAGAGGGGAAGTTACCAGACTTCCAAGTTTTGGTCCAAAACTTTGTCTAGCTATAGATTTACTAAATACAAATTTCGGCAAGATCGAGTTGGTCATATTCATAATATTACACTTTTTGAATTTGAATTTGAATTTTATTTCCATTTTGTAATTTAACGCCTGACGGCCAATTAGAACAAATTACAATATGCAACATATTAAGTAGAACTACCAACATATTTGTTAAGATGAATATATTGTTATAAATACATAAAAAAAAAACATTAAGCAGTAATACCTACAAACGGTTGTTATACATAAGTAAATGAAATTAGTTATATTAAAAATGTAAAGATAAATAAATATTAAAATTTTAACAATATATGATATATAAAAAAAAACATTAGACTGATAATCACCTATATTTATATGTTAAAACGTAACCAAAATAATAAAACCGTAACAGCTAAGTATGAGATTGAAAGTGCTCATAAAGTTTTTCCCGATAAGTTGCAACAGACAAATTAAATTGCTTTAAATTATTAGGCAAAATATTATATTCTCTAACTACTCGAATCAAAAATGACTTTACCATTCGTTGCGTAATTCTTGGAAAAACCAATTGTCTACTGCGCATAGAGTGGCAGAAAATAAAATGACTTGACAGAAAAAATGGACATTGATTTTTAAATGTTTTGTAGAACAGTAACAGCGAACGGACTTTAATTAGGTGTTTAAAGGAACAACCCAAAAATTGTATGACAGACGGAGAAATGTGGTCATAACGTCTAAGTGAGTACACATAACGTATTGCCCTATTAAACGCTGTCTGCAATTTTTCTACACAATAGCCAACAGTACCAGCGTACACTTCAAGGCAATATAGAATGTTGGGCATAATTAATGCATGAACAATCATTTCCTTTACCGGACGAGGTAAAATTAAATCTGAACTATAAAAGCGTCGTAGCGCAAGATTTGTCCGGGCTACTACGCTGTTTATATGATGATCAAAAGACAACCTATCATCAATAATTACACCCAAACACCGCATACTACTTACAAATTCAATTGGACTACCACTAATGTTTAATGACAAGGCATTATCAGGGCAATGGGAAGAGAAAAGTAAGGCTTTAGTTTTAGATACATTAACTGAAAGCCGGTTAAAAGTTATAAATGAACTCAATAAATTTAGAGTATCATCAATTTTGGCCTGCAAAACATCCAGAAATGCACATTCACCTTTAAATAATAATTGGACATCATCCGCAAAGCAATATGGTACACACCAATCACCAATGCTACTGAATAGATCGTTTAAGAACATAATGAAAAACATAGGTCCAAGAACGGAACCTTGGGGAACCCCACTTTTTACACATAGAATATCTGAGGTCCTACCACCCACACTGACATATTGCCTTCTACCAAAGAGAAATGAAGCAATTAAACGACAGGCACTAGAGCCAAATCCATAAAACCTCTGAAGTTTGTCAATTAGTATTCCGTGGTCAACTCTGTCAAATGCTTTTTCCAAATCTAAAGACAAAAGCACACACAAGTAACGGTCATGTAAATTGGATCTTATTGAATCAGTAAGACCAGCTAACAATGCGCATGTACTACGATTGTTACGGAAACCACATTGGCAATCATGTAGCAATGACTTACTCTCAATATAAGATACTAATTGTCGCTTCAATACATGTTCCACACATTTCGACAACACAGGCAGTATGGAAATAGGCCTTAAATTATCTACTGAATTAGTACAATTTTTTTTCGGAACCGGAACTACTTTAGCCAGTTTCCATTCAAAAGGGAAAGTAGATGTAATATTAATGGTATTCACTAACTGCAATATGTGTTTTAAAATGTAAGGAAATACTATTTTCAAGAATTTCAAAGAAAAGCCGTCACACCCGGAAGCATTAGACTTAATTGATGCGAATGCTGATATCAATTCGTCTTCCGAAATACCTTGAAAGGAAAACCCATTCTCTACTAAGTCGAAATGAAGAATGTTATCTGCGTTAGTCTGCAAATTTAACTGATTATTGATAAAACTCCTATTTACAATTTCAGCACTTGACTCGATTAAAGTCGCACCACCACCTAATAGACCATTATTTCTAAACCGATCCCACAAAGACTTACTGTTGTTATTTTTCGCAAAGAAAGATGCATGAAACTCCATTTTCCGTTTTCTTATGACCGCTTTGGCACGGTTTCTGGCTTTGCAGTAGATCTTCCAATTAGAGTTACTCCTGTTCTCAAGGTATGCTTTGTAAGCGAGATCTCGAATCGATGAATGATAAACAATGTCTGGGGATCTAGACCACAGATGTTGTTCTTGTTTAACTTTTCACGTCTTCAGGGGAAAAACTGAGTGGATGAAATGTAGTCCCGACATTAGTACTTTTAACTGATCATCAACAACAGAGGTAGTATACACTCCATACATACATATACATACTTTTTATAAGCGAACTGATGGTACATTTGTATGGGAGGTACCAGAAGGGGAATTGCCAGACTTTCAAAACTTTGTCTAGCTGAAGCCTTACTAATACCGAATTTGGGCAAGATCGCATTGGCCATACTGATAATATTACACGGTTTATATGCGGCCTGATGGTACAGATGTATATGAGGTCCAAGAGGGGGGGTTGCCAGACTTCCGAGTTGTTATCCAAAA
Organism: Hydrotaea cyrtoneurina; assembly: GCA_958296145.1. Lineage (NCBI taxonomy): Eukaryota > Metazoa > Arthropoda > Insecta > Diptera > Muscidae > Hydrotaea > Hydrotaea cyrtoneurina. Next base: position 51,560,406 of record OY282517.1, read on the forward strand.
CTTTGTCTAGCTATAGCTCTACTAAATACAGAATTTGGGTAAGATCGCGTTGGTCATATTCATAATATTACACTTTTTATAAGCGAACTGATGGTACATTTGTATGGGAGGTACCCGAAGGGGAATTGCCAGACTTTCAAAACTTTGTCTAGCTATAGCTTTACTAAATACAGAATATGGGCAAGATTTACTAAATACAAAATATGGGCAAGGTCGCGTTGGGCATACTGGTAATATTACACGAATTCTAAGGTGCGGGATGGTACATTTGTATGGGAGGTACCAGAAGGGGTGTTGCCAGACTTCCAAGTATTTGTCTGACATTTTTCCAGCCATAGATTTACTAAATACAGATTTTAGGCTAGATCGCATTGGTCATATTGATAATATTACACGGTTTATACGGGGCGGGATGATACATTTGTATGCGAGGTACCAGAGGGGAAGTTACCAGACTTCCAAGTTTTGGTCCAAAACTTTGTCTAGCTATAGATTTACTAAATAAAAATGTCGGCTAGATCGAGTTGGTCATATTCATAATATTACACTTTTTATAAGCGAACTGATGGTACATTTGTATGGGTGGTACCAGAAGGGGTGTTGCCAGACTTCCAAGTATTTGTCTGACATTTTTCCAGCCATAGATTTACTAAATACACATTTCGGCAAGATCGAGTTGGTCATATTGATAATATTATACGAATTCTAAGGTTTACTAAATACAGAATTTGGGCAAGATCGCGTTGGTCACATTGATAATATTATACGAATTCGAAGGTGCGGGATGGAAATATGTATGGGAGGTACCAGAAGGGGTGTTGCCAGACTTCCAAGTATTTTTCCAGCCATAAGTGTACTAAATGCAGATTTTAGGCTAGATCGCATTAGTCATATTGATAATATTACACGGTTTATACGGGGCGGGATGATACATTTGTATGCGAGGTACCAGAGGGGAAGTTACCAGACTTCCAAGTTTTGGTCCAAAACTTTGTCTAGCTATAGATTTACTAAATACAAATTTCGGCAAGATCGAGTTGGTCATATTCATAATATTACACTTTTTACAATCGAACTGATGGTACATTTGTATGGGAGGTACCAGAAGGGGAATTGCCAGACTTTCAAAACTTTGTCTAGCTGAAGCCTTACTAATACCCAATTTGGGCAAGATCGCATTGGTCATACTGATAATATTACACGGTTTATATGCGGCCCGATGGTACAGATGTATATGAGGTACCAGAAGGTGAGTTGCCAGACTTCCGAGTTGTTATCCAAAACTTTGTCTAGCTATAGCTCTACTAAATACAGAATTTGGGTAAGATCGCGTTGGTCATATTCATAATATTACACTTTTTATAAGCGAACTGATGGTACATTTGTATGGGAGGTACCAGAAGGGGAATTGCCAGACTTTCAAAACTTTGTCTAGCTGAAGCCTTACTAATACCGAATTTGGGCAAGATCGCATTGGTCATACTGATAATATTACACGGTTTATATGCGGCCTGATGGTACAGATGTATATGAGGCACCAGAAGGGCAGTGGCCAGACTTCCGAGTTGTTATCCAAAACTTTGTCTAGCTATAGCTCTACTAAATACAGAATTTGGGTAAGATCGCGTTGGTCATATTCATAATATTACACTTTTTATAAGCGAACTGATGGTACATTTGTATGGGAGGTACCAGAAGGGGAATTGCCAGACTTTCAAAACTTTGTCTAGCTATAGCTTTACTAAATACAGAATATGGGCAAGATTTACTTGCCCTACAATATGGGCAAGGTAGCGTTAGGCATATTGGTATTATTACACGATTTCTAAGGGGCGGGATGGTACATTTGAATGGGAGGTACCAGAAGGGGAGTTGCCAGACTTCCGAGTTGTTATCCAAAACTTTGTCTAGCTATAGCTTTACTAAATACAGAATATGGGCAAGATTTACTAAATACAAAATATGGGCAAGGTCGCGTTGGGCATACTGGTAATATTACACGAATTCTAAGGTGCGGGATGGTACATTTGTATGGGAGGTACCAGAAGGGGTGTTGCCAGACTTCCAAGTATTTGTCCGACATTTTTCCAGCCATAGATTTACTAAATACAGATTTTAGGCTAGATCGCATTGGTCATATTGATAATATTACACGGTTTATACGGGGCGGGATGATACATTTGTATGCGAGGTACCAGAGGGTATGTTACCAGACTTCCAGGTTTTGGTCCAAAACTTTGTCTAGCTATAGATTTACTAAATACAAATTTAGGCAAGATCGAGTTGGTCATATTGATAATATTATACGAATTCTAAGGTTTACTAAATACAGAATTTCGGCAAGATCGCGTTGGTCACATTGATAATATTATACGAATTCTAAGGTGCGGGATGGTACATTTGTATGGGAGGTACCAGAAGGGGTGTTGCCAGACTTCCAAGTTTTGATCTAAAACTTTGACTAGCTATAGATTTACTAAATACAGAATTTGTGCAAGATCGCGTTGGTCATATTAATAATATTACACGGTTTATAAGGGTGCGGGATGGTTCATTTGTATGGGAGGTACCAGAAGGGAAGTTGCCAGACTTCCAAGTTTTGATCCAAAACTTTGACTAGCTATAGATTTACTAAATACAGAATTTGGGAAAGATTCTTTGGTCATATTGATAATATTACACGGTTTCTAATGGTGCGGAATGGTACATATGTATGGAAGGTACCAGAAGGGGAGCTGCCAGACTTACGAAACTTTGTCTAGCTAAAGCTTTACCAATTTGATGATATTACACGGTTTATAAGCGGCCTGATGGTACATTTGAATAGGAGGTACCAGAAGGGGAGTTGTCACACTTTCAAGTTTTTGTCCAAAACTTTGTCTAGCTATAGCTTTACTAAATAGCTTTACATCCCGTAGTAAATATAGCTTTACTACGGGATGGTATATCTGTATGGGTGGACCCAGAAGGGGAGATGCCAGACTTCCAAGTTTTTGTCCAATACTGTATATAGCTATAGATTTACTAAATACAAAATATGGGCAAGATCGCATTGGTCATATTGATAATATTACACGGTTTATACGGGGCGGGATGATACATTAGTATGGGAGGTACCAGAGGGGAAGTTGCCAGATTTTCAAGTTTTGGTTCAAAACTTTGTCTAGCTATAGATTTACTAAATACAAATTTCGGCAAGATCGCGTTGGTCATATTGATAATATTACACGGTTTCTAAGGGTGTGGGATGGTACATGTGTGTGGGAGGTACCAAAAGGGGAGATGCCAGACTTCCAAGTTTTTGTCCAAAACCTTGTCTAGCTATAGATTTACTGAATACAAATTTGGACATATTGGTAGTATAACACGATTTCTAAGGGGCGGGATGGTACATCTGTATGGGAGGTACAAAATACAGAATTTGGGCAAGATCGCGTTGGGCATATTGGTATTATTACACGATTTCTATGGGGGCGGGATGGTACATCTATATGGGGGTACCAGGAGGGGAGCTGCCAGACTTCCAAGTTTTGGTCCAATACTTTTTCCAGCCATAGCTTTACAAAATACAGAATTTGGTCATGTTGATTATATGAAACGGTTTATAAGCGGCCTGATGCTACATTTGTATGGGAGGTACCAGAAGGGGAGTTGCCAGATTTCCAAGTTTTGGTCCGATACTTTTTCCAGCCATAGCTTTACAAAATACAGAATTTGGTCATGTTGATTATATGAGATGGTTTATAAGCGGCCTGATGGTACATTTGTATGGGAGGTACCAGAAGGGGAGTTGCCAGATTTCCAAGTTTTTGTCCAAAACTTTGTCTAGCTACAGATTTACTAAATACAAATTTCGGCAAGATCGCGTTGGTCATATTGATAATATTACACGGTTTATAAGCGGCCTTATGGTACATTTGTATGGGAGGTACCAGAAGGGGAGTTGCCAGATTTCCAAGTTTTGGTCCAATACTTTTTCCAGCCATAGCTTTACAAAATACAGAATTTGGTCATGTTGATTATATGAGATGGTTTATAAGCGGCCTGATGGTACATTTGTATGGGAACCAGAAGGGGAGTTGTCAGACTTCCAAGTTTTTGTCCAAAACTTTGTCTAGCTATAGATTTACTGAATACAAATTTAGGCAAGATCGCGTTGGGCATATTGGTATTATAACACGATTTCTAAAGGGCGGGATGGTACATCTGTATGGGAGGTACTAGAAGGAAAATTGCCAGACTTTCAAAACTTTGTCTAGCTATACCTTTACTAAATATAGAATTTGGGCAAGATCGCGTTGGTCATATTGATAACATTACACGATTTCTTAGGGCCGGAAAGGTACATTTGTATGGGACGTACCAGAAGGGGAGTTGCCAGACTTCCAAATTTTGGTCCAAAACTTTGTCTAGGTATAGCTTTACTTAATACAGAATTTTGGCACGATCACGTTGGTCATATTGATGGCACATTTGTATGGGAGGTACCAGAAGGGATGTTGCCAGACTTCCAAGTTTTGGTCCAAAACTTTCTCTAGGTATAGCTTTACTTAATACAGAATTTTGGCACGATCACGTTGGTCATATTGATGGCACATTTGTATGGGAGGTACCAGAAGGGGTATTGCCAGACTTCCAAGTATCTGTCCGAAAATTTTCCAACCATAGCTTTACAAAATACAGAATTTGGGCAAGATCGCGTTGGGTATATTGGTATTATTACACGATTTCTAAGGGGCGGGATAGTACATTTGTATGGGACGTACAAGAAGGGACGTTGCCAGACTTCCAAGTTTTGGTCCAAAACTTTGTCTAGCTATATCTTTACTAAATACAGAATTTGGGCAAGGTCGCGTTAGCCATATTGATAATATTACACGGTTTATAAGCGGCCTGATGGTACATTTGTATGGGAGGTACCAGAAGGGGAATTGCCAGACTTTCAAAAATTTGTCTAGCTAAAGCTTTACTAAACACAGAATTTGGGCAAGACCGCGTTGGTCATATTGATAATATTACACGATTTCTAAGGGGCGGGAAGGTAAATTTGTATAGGAGGTGCCACAAGGGATGTTGCCAGACTTCCAAGTTTTTGTCCGAAACTTTTTCCAGCCATAGCTTTACAAAATACAGAATTTGAGCAAGATCGCGTTGGGCATATTGGTATTATTACACGATTTCCATGGGGGGTACAAGAAAGGGAGTTGAAAGACTTCCAAGTTTTTGTCCGAAACTTTTTCCAGCCATAGGTTTACAAAATACAGAATTTGTGCAAGATCGAGTTATGGTTATTAGTATTATTACACGATTTCTAAGGGGCGGTATAGTATAGGTATAGCTTTATTAAATACTGAATTTGGGCAAGATCGCGAGGGTCATATTGATAATATTATACGATTTCATAGGGGCGTGATGGTACATTTGTATGGGAGGTACCAGAAGGGGAGTTGCCAGACTTCCAAAACATTGTCTAGCTATAGATTTATTAAATACAAAATTTGGGCCAGACTTTCAGAACTTTGTATAGGTATAGCTTTATTAAATACAGAATATGGGCAAGTTCGCGAGGGTCATATTGATAGTATTACACGATTTCAAAGGGGTGTGATGGTACATTTGTATGGGACGTACCAGAAGGGGAGTTGCCAGACTTCCAAAACATTGTCTAACTATAGATTTATTAAATACAAAATTTGGGCCAGACTTTCAAAACTTTGTATAGGTATAGCTTTATTAAATACAGAATTTGGGCAAGATCGCGAGGGTCATATTTATAATATTACACGATTTCCAATCGGCGTGTATGGGAGGTACCAGAGGGGCAGTTGCCAGACTTCCAAGTTTTTGTCCGAAACTATTTTTGTCATAGCTTTACTAAATACCGAATTTGGGCAAGATCGCTTTGGTCATATTGATAATATTACACGATTTATAAGGGCGGGGTGGTACATATGTATGGGAGGTAGCAGAAGGGGAGCTGCCAGACTTTCAAAACATGGTCTAGCTATAGCCTTACTAAATACAGAATTTGGGCAAGATTTACTAAATACAAAATATGGACAAGGTCGCGTTGGGCATATTGGTATTATTACGCGATTTCTAAGGGTGCGGGATGGTACATTTGTATGGGAGGTACCAGAAGGGATGTTGCCAGACTTCCAAGTTTTTGTCCAAAACTTTATATAGCTATAGATTTACTAAATACAAAATATGGGCAAGATCGCTTTGGGCATATTGGTATTATTACAAGATTTCTAAGGGGCGGGATGATACATCTGTATGGGAGGTACCAGAGGGGAAGTTGCCAGACTTCCAAGTTTTGGTCCAAAACTTTGTCTAGCTATATCTTTACTAAATACAGAATTTGGGCAAGGTCGCCTTAGTCATATTCATAATATTACACGGTTTATAAGCGGCCTGATGGTACATTTGTAGGGAAGGTACCAGAAGGGGAATTGCCAGACTTTCAAAACTTTGTCTAGCTAAAGCTTTACTAAATACAGAATTTGGGCAAGACCGCGTTGGTCATATTGATAATATTATACGATTTCTAAGGGGCGGGAAGGTAAATTTGTATAGGAGGTGCCACAAGGGATGTTGCCAGACTTCCAAGTTTTTGTCCAAAACATTGTCTAGCTATAGATTTATTAAATACAAAATTTGGGCCAGACTTTCAAAACTTTGTATAGGTACAGCTTTATTAAATACAGAATGTGGGCAAGATCGCGAGGGTTATATTGATAATATTACACGATTTCAAAGGGGCGTAATGGTACATTTGTATGGGAGGTACCAGAAGGGGAGTGGCCAGACTTCCATGTTTTTGCCCAAAACATTGTCTAGCTATTTTTTTTTTACTAACACTCAGGGGATGCCCCCTATAAATGCAATGCACTGTGTTAGCGATGGGAAAAAAGGGTAATGGAGGGAGGATAGAGGGTAGTGTTTGTTGATGTTTGCCTTGAATTTGATAATGTCATAGCAGGCAGGAACGAATTTTCTCTATAGTGCGTCGTCCGGTCAACCGGCCATTTGACAATGAACGGATGAGATTCCCTGGATAGCCGAGTATTCTGGCTAAATGTTCTAACTTCAGGGAACAGACGACGGATATCTGACAAACAGATACCATTAAAATATCTATAGAATAGCGATACACAATCCACATTACGGCGATGCTGAAGGGAGACAATAGAGCTGGATACCCTACCATCCACAATCATCACCACCGCTCTCCTCTGTACGCGGTCCAAAAGCTGCAAAGATGTCTTTGGAGCCCCTGCCCATATATGGGAGTTATATTCCATTTTAGGCCGAATGTAGGTGGTGTAAATATTTACGAGATCAGATGGAGTGAAGTATTTCTTGCACCGCTTTAAAAAGCCTAAACACTTGAATGCTTCTTTCGACACTTCGAATATATGGCTTGCCCAACGAGCATCACCCTGTATCTTCATGCCCAGAACATCAAGAGTGTCTGATTCGTCGATATTCACACCACCCATAGATATTGGTGGCGATGCTGGATCAGTGGAACGTTTGTGTGACAACAAACAGCACTGGGTCTTTTGTGCATTAAAATCCACTCTGTTCATTTGGCCCCACTCACAAATCGTCGCCAAATCGCGTTTAAGTGAGTCGTTCATTGTTCGCCTTTTGTCCTCGACCTACAGAGGACCTGGCCGATGATCAAATGCGTACGAATGACAGAGGTTTCTCTCATCCGCAAAGGAGTAGATTGGGTTCACAGTCTGCCCCAACAGGTCGTCAATGAAAATAAGAAATAAAGAAGGAGAGAGGACAGAGCCTTGTGGCACTCCTGCGGTCAACCTATGCTCTTTGGATGCGACCCCATCTATAACAACTCGTATAGAGCGATCCCTGAGAAAACTCGATATAAATCGAGAGAAGGTATTACCGACACCAAATGCAATAAGTTTTGATATGAGTGCTCCGTGCCAGACCCTATCGAACGCCTTGGAAATATCCAGAGCCACGACCTTGCTTTCGCCAAGTCGGTGAATGGATTGACTCCATCGTTCCGAAAGGAACGCCATCAGGTCTCCAGTAGATCGATTTCTACGGAAGCCATACTGTCGATCATTGAGAAGGCCGTTGGACTCTAAATATTTGACAAGATGATGGTTAACCATGCTCTCCATAACCTTCGAGAGCGCAGAACATATTGCAATTGGACGGTAATTCGCAGGATTGGTAGCCTCACTTTTCTTGGGGATCGGCTGAACATTGGCAACTTTCGAACGTGAAGGGTAAATACCAGCACGGTACGACATGTTGAAAAGATTGCGCAATGGACGAGCTAGCGTCGAAGAGCACTTACATAGGACAAGTGCTGAGATACCATCCCCCGGAGTTTTGTTTACATTGAGATCTGCAAGAACCCTTTTGACTCCACGTGTTCGAAAAAATATCTGAGGCATCGAACTAGATACGTTCTCGATCACGGGGAGTGGTTGACTGCTGTCTGGCAAAGATGAATTCTTTGCAAATATTTCAGCCATAAGATTAGCTTTGTCAACCGGGTCAGTGAATACCTGGTCACCGTTAACAAGGGTTGAAATAGAAGATGAAGAATTGTTCCTTACCCTTTTAACGAATGACCAAAAGCTCTTACTTCCCCTGGGAGAAGAAAGAACTTTTGCACGAAGACGCTGTTCGTGTAGAAGTTTTTCGCGCCTAAGTACTCTGGCACAATTTGATCTTGCCTGCTTGCGTAGCAGTTCAGTAGTGGTATTTTTATTTAAACGCCATTTTCTGAATGCTTCCTCTTTGGATCTGACAGCTTCTTTGTATGTCTGATTAAACCAACAATTTTTTGGAGGTTTAATCGAAGTAGTCTTCGAGGGAATAAACATGTTTATGCCAAGAAGAATTATTTTCTCAACCATTTCAGCAGCAGCATCGACATTATTGTCTAGGAAACATAATTTCCAGTTAAATTGCTGATAAAAATTGTTGAGCTCGGCCCAACGTGCCTTTTCGTATATATACATTGTCCGCTTCGTGACTGGTTTTGAAGTGGCTCGAAGATCGGAGAACGAAAAGGATGCTGAAATGGTGCAATGATCCGAGTTACCAAGAGGTGCAAGAATGTTAACCTCATACTTTTCAGGGGAGAGGTTAAGAAAAGGTCAAGAATATTTTGATGTTGCCCTTCAACACGCGGAATGTGTGTTGGTTCATTCACTAATTGCGCCAAGTCATTGTGCGCGGCAAATAACTCAGCGTACTGACCCTCCGGAGATGTATGGCTCGAATGGGAAAGCCAAGAATTATTGTGGACATTGAAATCCCCAGCAACTACAATTTCACTGTCCGGATAATCTTCTAAAATTTTCGAAATGGAGTCGGAAAGGGCGTCGAAGCCATTCAAGGTAGCCTCCCTTTCCAAGTTTGGACTTCTGTAAAGAAACCCGAAATGTAAAGTGTGCGGTCCAATCCTGAACTTAACACAAAGGGAGTTAAATTCTGGGTCTTGTGAGTCTAAATGTTGCTGACTCTGAAACACCACACCATTACGAATATAAACCACAAGACCTCTGTGAGAAAAAAAGAGGATAGCGTGTGATAACCAGGAATGTGAAAATCGTGTGGATCAGAATCCTCACATACCTGGGTCTCACATAGAGCGAGGACATCCGGTCTATGGAAGTTAACGTGCACGTATACATCAAATAAATTCGTCCTAAGCCCACAAATATTCGCAAAGTGAATTTTATACCTACCTACCATGACACTACCAAAAAGCAAGACAACATCAAAGCAGAATCACAAATAACGCTGCACCCCTCCCGCCGCTGTTATTTCTGTTAGTTGTTCAGTGTTATGCCTACAACAACTAACATAACAGCGACAAGAAGAATGCAGAACTATTTGTGATTTGCGACTGGGTAGAGGAAGGGGGGAACACAAGTGCAAGACAACGAGGGGGCCCTTAGTGTTGTCTTTTTTGTGTTGATGCGTAGAGCTGGTTATTGTTGTTGTTGTTAAAGTGCGAGCGCGGCTTGGTTATTTTGTTTGTTTGTTTTCATTTGGTTATTGCTGTTGTTGTTGTAATGTTGTGGTTGTTGATATGTTATGTTGTCCGACATTTTTCCAGCCATAAGTTTACTAAATACAGATTTTAGGCTAGATCGCATTGGTCATATTGATAATATTACACGGTTTATACGGGGCGGGATGATACATTAGTATGGGTACCAGAAGGGGTGTTGCCAGACTTCCAAGTATTTGTCCGAAATTTTTCCAACCATAGCTTTACAAAATACAGAATTTGGGCAAGATCGCGTTGGGTATATTGGTATTATTACACGATTTCTAAGGGGCGGGATGGTACATTTGTATGGGACGTACAAGAAGGGATGTTGCCAGACTTCCAAGTTTTGGTCCAAAACTTTGTCTAGCTATAGCTTTACTAAATACAGAATTTGGGCAAGATCGCGTTAGTCATATTGACAATATTACACGGTTTATAAGCGGCCTGATGGTACATTTGTATGGGAGGTAGCAGAAGGGGAATTGCTAGACTTTCAAAACTTTGTCTAGCTAAAGCTTTGCTAAATACAGAATTTGGGCAAGACAGCGTTGGTCATATTGATAATATTACACGATTTCTAAGGGGCTGGAAGGTAAATTTGTATAGGAGGTACCAGAAGGGATGTTGCCAGACTTCCAAGTTTTTGTCCGAAACTTTTTCCAGCCATAGCTTTACAAAATACAGAATTTGGGCAAGATCGCGTTGGGCATATTGGTATTATTACACGATTTCTATGGGGGGTACAAGAAAGGGAGTTGCCAGACTTCCAAGTTTTTGTCCGAAACTTTGTCTAGCTATAGCTTTACTAAATACAGAATTTGGGAAAGATCGCGTCTGCCATATTGATAATATTACATGGTTTATAAACGGCCTGATGGTTCATTTGTATATGAGGTACCAGAATGGGAGTTGCCAGACTTCCCAGTTGTTGTCCAAAACTTTGTCTAGCTATAGCTTTATTAAATACAGAATTTGGGCAAGATCGCGTTAGTCATATTGATAATATTATACGGTTTATAAGCGGCCTGATGGTACATTTGTATGGGAGGTACCAGAAGGGGAATTGCCAGACTTTCAAAACTTTGTCTAGCTAAAGCTTTACTAAATACAGAATTTGGGCAAGACCGCGTTGGTCATATTTATAATATTACACGATTTCTAAGGGGCTGGAAGGTAAATTTGTATAGGAGGTACCAGAAGGGATGTTGCCAGACTTCCAAGTTTTTGTCCGAAACTTTTTCCAGCCATAGCTTTACAAAATACAGAATTTGGGCAAGATCGCGTTGGGCATATTGGTATTATTACACGATTTCTATGGGGGGTACAAGAAAGGGAGTTGCCAGACTTCCAAGTTTTTGTCCGAAACTTTTTCCAGCCATAGCTTTACAAAATACAGAATTTGTGTAAGATCGAGTTATGCTCATTAGTATTATTACACGATTTCTAAGGGGCGGTATAGTACACTTGTATGTGCGGTACAAGATGGGATGGTACATTTGTATGGGAGGTACCAGAAGGGGAGCTGCCAGACTTACGAAACTTTGTCTAGCTGAAGCTTTACCAATTGATGATATTACACGGTTTATAAGCGGCCTGATGGTACATTTGTTTGGGAGGTACCAGAAGGGGAGTTGTCAGACATCCAAGTTTTTGTCTAAAACTTTATATAGCTATAGATTTACTAAATACAAAATATGGGCAAGATCGCTTTGGGCATATTGGTATTATTACACGATTTCTAAGGAGCGGGATGGTACATTTGTATGGGAGGTACCAGAAGGGGAGCTGCAAGACTTACGAAACTTTGTCTAGCTGAAGCTTTACCAATTTGATGATATAACACGGTTTATAAGCGGCCTGATGGTACATTTGAATGGGAGGTAACAGAAGGGGAGTTGTCAGACTTCTAAGTTTTTGTCCAAAACTTTGTCTAGCTATAGCTTTAGTAAATAGCTTTATATCCCGTAGTAAATACAGCTTTACTACTGGATGGTATATCTGTATGGGGGGACCCAGAAGGGGAGATGCCAGACTTCCAAGTTTTTGTCCAATACTGTATATAGTTTTAGATTTACTAAATACAAAATATATGCAAGATCGCGTTGGGCATATTGGTATTATAACACGATTTCTAAGAGGGGATGGTACATCTTTATGGGAGGTACCAGAGGGGAAGTTGTCAGACTTCCAAGTATTTGTCCGACATTTTTCCAGCCATAGCTTTACAAAATACAGAATTTGGTCAGGTTTATTATATGAGACGGTTTATAAGCGGCCTGATGGTGCATTTGTATGGGAGGTACCAGAAGGGGAGTTACCAGATTTCCAAGTTTTGGTCCGATAATTTTTCCAGCCATAGCTTTACAAAATACAGAATTTGGTCATGTTGATTATATGAGACGGTTTATAAGCGGCCTGATGGTACATTTCTATGGGAGGTACCAGAAGGGGAGTTGCCAGATTTCCAAGTTTTGGTCCAAAACTTTGTCTAGCTATAGATTTACTAAATACAAATTTCGGCAAGATCGCGTTGGTCATATTGATAATATTACACGGTTTATCAGCGGCCTGATGGTGCATTTGTATGGGAGGTACCAGAAGGGGAGTTACCAGATTTCCAAGTTTTGGTCCGATAATTTTTCCAGCCATAGCTTTACAAAATACAGAATTTGGTCATGTTGATTATATGAGACGGTTTTAAGCGGCCTGATGGTACATTTCTATGGGAGGTACCAGAGGGGAAGTTGCCAGACTTCCAAGTTTTGGTCCAAAACTTTGTCTAGCTATATCTTTACTAAATACAGAATTTGGGCAAGGTCGCCTTAGTCATATTCATAATATTACACGGTTTATAAGCGGCCTGATGGTACATTTGTAGGGAAGGTACCAGAAGGGGAATTGCCAGACTTTCAAAACTTTGTCTAGCTAAAGCTTTACTAAATACAGAATTTGGGCAAGACCGCGTTGGTCATATTGATAATATTATACGATTTCTAAGGGGCGGGAAGGTAAATTTGTATAGGAGGTGCCACAAGGGATGTTGCCAGACTTCCAAGTTTTTGTCCAAAACATTGTCTAGCTATAGATTTATTAAATACAAAATTTGGGCCAGACTTTCAAAACTTTGTATAGGTACAGCTTTATTAAATACAGAATGTGGGCAAGATCGCGAGGGTTATATTGATAATATTACACGATTTCAAAGGGGCGTAATGGTACATTTGTATGGGAGGTACCAGAAGGGGAGTGGCCAGACTTCCATGTTTTTGCCCAAAACATTGTCTAGCTATTTTTTTTTTACTAACACTCAGGGGATGCCCCCTATAAATGCAATGCACTGTGTTAGCGATGGGAAAAAAGGGTAATGGAGGGAGGATAGAGGGTAGTGTTTGTTGATGTTTGCCTTGAATTTGATAATGTCATAGCAGGCAGGAACGAATTTTCTCTATAGTGCGTCGTCCGGTCAACCGGCCATTTGACAATGAACGGATGAGATTCCCTGGATAGCCGAGTATTCTGGCTAAATGTTCTAACTTCAGGGAACAGACGACGGATATCTGACAAACAGATACCATTAAAATATCTATAGAATAGCGATACACAATCCACATTACGGCGATGCTGAAGGGAGACAATAGAGCTGGATACCCTACCATCCACAATCATCACCACCGCTCTCCTCTGTACGCGGTCCAAAAGCTGCAAAGATGTCTTTGGAGCCCCTGCCCATATATGGGAGTTATATTCCATTTTAGGCCGAATGTGGTGTAAATATTTACGAGATCAGATGGAGTGAAGTATTTCTTGCACCGCTTTAAAAAGCCTAAACACTTGAATGCTTCTTTCGACACTTCGAATATATGGCTTGCCCAACGAGCATCACCCTGTATCTTCATGCCCAGAACATCAAGAGTGTCTGATTCGTCGATATTCACACCACCCATAGATATTGGTGGCGATGCTGGATCAGTGGAACGTTTGTGTGACAACAAACAGCACTGGGTCTTTTGTGCATTAAAATCCACTCTGTTCATTTGGCCCCACTCACAAATCGTCGCCAAATCGCGTTTAAGTGAGTCGTTCATTGTTCGCCTTTTGTCCTCGACCTACAGAGGACCTGGCCGATGATCAAATGCGTACGAATGACAGAGGTTTCTCTCATCCGCAAAGGAGTAGATTGGGTTCACAGTCTGCCCCAACAGGTCGTCAATGAAAATAAGAAATAAAGAAGGAGAGAGGACAGAGCCTTGTGGCACTCCTGCGGTCAACCTATGCTCTTTGGATGCGACCCCATCTATAACAACTCGTATAGAGCGATCCCTGAGAAAACTCGATATAAATCGAGAGAAGGTATTACCGACACCAAATGTAATAAGTTTTGATATGAGTGCTCCGTGCCAGACCCTATCGAACGCCTTGGAAATATCCAGAGCCACGACCTTACTTTCACCAAGGCGGTGAATGGATCGACTCCATCGCTCCGTAAGGAACGCCATCAGGTCTCCAGTAGATCGATTTCTACGGAAGCCATACTATCTATCCTTCAGGAGGCCGTTAGACTCTAGATACCTTACAAGATGGTGATTAACCATGCTCTCCATAACCTTCGAGAGAGCAGAACATATTGCAATTGGACGGTAACTCACCTTTCACTCACCCTTCTTGGGGATCGGCTGAACATTGGCAACTTTACAACGTGAAGGGTAAATACCAGCACGGTACGACATGTTGAAAAGATTGCGCAATGGACGAGCTAGCGTCGAAGAGCACTTACATAGGACAAGTGCTGAAATACCATCCGGGCCCGGAGTTTTATTTACGTTGAGATCTGCAAGAACCCTTGAAAATCGTAAAAATATCTGAGGCATCGAACTAGATACGTTCTCGATCACGGGGAGTGGTTGACTGCTTTCTGGCAAAGATGAATTCTTTGCAAATATTTCAGGCATAAGGTTAGCTTTGTCAACCGGGTCAGTGAATATCTGATCACCGCCAACAAGGGTTGAAATAGAAGATGAAGAATTGTTCCTTACCCTTTTAACGAATGACCAAAAGCTCTTACTTCCCCTGGGAGAAGAAAGAACTTTAGCACGAAGGCGCTGTTCGTGAAGAAGTTTTTCGCTCCTAAGCACTCTGGCACAATTAGATCTTGCCTGCTTACGTAGCAGCTCAGTAGTGACGTTTTTATTTAAACGCCAGTTTCTGAACGCTTCCTCTTTGGATCTGACAACTTCTTTGCATGTCTGGTTAAACCAACAATTTTTTGGAGGTTTAATCGAAGTAGTCTTCGAGGGAATAAATGTATTTATACCAACAAGAATTATTTTCTCGACCATTTCAGCAGCAGCATCGACATTGTTGTCTAGGAAACATAATTTCCAATTAAATTGCTGGTAAAAACTGTTGAGCTCGGCACGTTGCCTTTTCGTATATGTACATAGTTCTCTTCGTGACTGGTTTAGAGGAGCCTCGAATATCGGAGAACGAAAAGGATGCTGAAATGGTGCAATGATCCGAGTTTCCAAGAGGCGCAAGAATGTTAACCTCATACTTTTCAGGGTGAGAGGTTAAGAAAAGGTCAAGAATATTTTGTTGTTGCCCTTCAACACGCGGAATGTGTGTTGGTTCATTCACTAATTGCTCCAAGTCATTGTGCGCGGCAAATAACTCAGCGTACTGGGAAAGCCAAGAATTATTATGGACATTGAAATCACCAGCAACCGCAATTTCACTATCCGGATAATCCTCTAAAATTTTTGAAATGGAATCGGAAAGGGCGTCGAAGTTATTTAGGGTAGCCTCCCTTTCCAAACGTGGGCTTCTGTAAAGGAACCCGAAATGCAAAGTGTGTGATCCAATCCTGAATTTAACACAAAGGGAGTTAAATTCTGGGTCTTGTGAGTCTAAATGTTGCTGACTCTGAAACACCACACCATTACGAATATAAACCACAAGACCTCTGTGAGAAAAAAAGAGGATAGCGTGTGATAACCAGGAATGTGAAAATCGTGTGGATCAGAATCCTCACATACCTGGGTCTCACATAGAGCGAGGACATCCGGTCTATGGAAGTTAACGTGCACGTATACATCAAATAAATTCGTCCTAAGCCCACAAATATTCGCAAAGTGAATTTTATACCTACCTACCATGACACTACCAAAAAGCAAGACAACATCAAAGCAGAATCACAAATAACGCTGCACCCCTCCCGCCGCTGTTATTTCTGTTAGTTGTTCAGTGTTATGCCTACAACAACTAACATAACAGCGACAAGAAGAATGCAGAACTATTTGTGATTTGCGACTGGGTAGAGGAAGGGGGGAACACAAGTGCAAGACAACGAGGGGGCCCTTAGTGTTGTCTTTTTTGTGTTGATGCGTAGAGCTGGTTATTGTTGTTGTTGTTAAAGTGCGAGCGCGGCTTGGTTATTTTGTTTGTTTGTTTTCATTTGGTTATTGCTGTTGTTGTTGTAATGTTGTGGTTGTTGATATGTTATGTTGTCCGACATTTTTCCAGCCATAAGTTTACTAAATACAGATTTTAGGCTAGATCGCATTGGTCATATTGATAATATTACACGGTTTATACGGGGCGGGATGATACATTAGTATGGGTACCAGAAGGGGTGTTGCCAGACTTCCAAGTATTTGTCCGAAATTTTTCCAACCATAGCTTTACAAAATACAGAATTTGGGCAAGATCGCGTTGGGTATATTGGTATTATTACACGATTTCTAAGGGGCGGGATGGTACATTTGTATGGGACGTACAAGAAGGGATGTTGCCAGACTTCCAAGTTTTGGTCCAAAACTTTGTCTAGCTATAGCTTTACTAAATACAGAATTTGGGCAAGATCGCGTTAGTCATATTGACAATATTACACGGTTTATAAGCGGCCTGATGGTACATTTGTATGGGAGGTAGCAGAAGGGGAATTGCTAGACTTTCAAAACTTTGTCTAGCTAAAGCTTTGCTAAATACAGAATTTGGGCAAGACAGCGTTGGTCATATTGATAATATTACACGATTTCTAAGGGACTGGAAGGTAAATTTGTATAGGAGGTACCAGAAGGGATGTTGCCAGACTTCCAAGTTTTTGTCCGAAACTTTTTCCAGCCATAGCTTTACAAAATACAGAATTTGGGCAAGATCGCGTTGGGCATATTGGTATTATTACACGATTTCTATGGGGGGTACAAGAAAGGGAGTTGCCAGACTTCCAAGTTTTTGTCCGAAACTTTGTCTAGCTATAGCTTTACTAAATACAGAATTTGGGAAAGATCGCGTCTGCCATATTGATAATATTACATGGTTTATAAACGGCCTGATGGTTCATTTGTATATGAGGTACCAGAATGGGAGTTGCCAGACTTCCCAGTTGTTGTCCAAAACTTTGTCTAGCTATAGCTTTATTAAATACAGAATTTGGGCAAGATCGCGTTAGTCATATTGATAATATTATACGGTTTATAAGCGGCCTGATGGTACATTTGTATGGGAGGTACCAGAAGGGGAATTGCCAGACTTTCAAAACTTTGTCTAGCTAAAGCTTTACTAAATACAGAATTTGGGCAAGACCGCGTTGGTCATATTTATAATATTACACGATTTCTAAGGGGCTGGAAGGTAAATTTGTATAGGAGGTACCAGAAGGGATGTTGCCAGACTTCCAAGTTTTTGTCCGAAACTTTTTCCAGCCATAGCTTTACAAAATACAGAATTTGGGCAAGATCGCGTTGGGCATATTGGTATTATTACACGATTTCTATGGGGGGTACAAGAAAGGGAGTTGCCAGACTTCCAAGTTTTTGTCCGAAACTTTTTCCAGCCATAGCTTTACAAAATACAGAATTTGTGTAAGATCGAGTTATGCTCATTAGTATTATTACACGATTTCTAAGGGGCGGTATAGTACACTTGTATGTGCGGTACAAGATGGGATGGTACATTTGTATGGGAGGTACCAGAAGGGGAATTGCCAGACTTTCAAAACTTTGTCTAGCTAAAGCTTTACTAAATACAGAATTTGGGCAAGACCGCGTTGGTCATATTGATAATATTACACGATTTCTAAGGGGCGGGAAGGTAAATTTGTATAGGAGGTACCAGAAGGGATGTTGCCGACTTCCAAGTTTTTGTCCGAAACTTTTTCCAGCCATAGCTTTACTAAATACCGAATTTGGGCAAGACCGCGTTGGTCATATTGATAATATTACACGATTTCTAAGGAGCGGGATGGTACATTTGTATGGGAGGTACCAGAAGGGGAGCTGCCAGACTTACGAAACTTTGTCTAGCTGAAGCTTTACCAATTGATGATATTACACGGTTTATAAGCGGCCTGATGGTACATTTGTTTGGGAGGTACCAGAAGGGGAGTTGTCAGACATCCAAGTTTTTGTCTAAAACTTTATATAGCTATAGATTTACTAAATACAAAATATGGGCAAGATCGCTTTGGGCATTTTGGTATTATTACACGATTTCTAAGGAGCGGGATGTTACATTTGTATGGGAGGTACCAGAAGGGGAGCTGCAAGACTTACGAAACTTTGTCTAGCTGAAGCTTTACCAATTTGATGATATAACACGGTTTATAAGCGGCCTGATGGTACATTTGAATGGGAGGTAACAGAAGGGGAGTTGTCAGACTTCTAAGTTTTTGTCCAAAACTTTGTCTAGCTATAGCTTTAGTAAATAGCTTTATATCCCGTAGTAAATACAGCTTTACTACTGGATGGTATATCTGTATGGGGGGACCCAGAAGGGGAGATGCCAGACTTCCAAGTTTTTGTCCAATACTGTATATAGTTTTAGATTTACTAAATACAAAATATATGCAAGATCGCGTTGGGCATATTGGTATTATAACACGATTTCTAAGAGGGGATGGTACATCTTTATGGGAGGTACCAGAGGGGAAGTTGTCAGACTTCCAAGTATTTGTCCGACATTTTTCCAGCCATAGCTTTACAAAATACAGAATTTGGTCAGGTTTATTATATGAGACGGTTTATAAGCGGCCTGATGGTGCATTTGTATGGGAGGTACCAGAAGGGGAGTTACCAGATTTCCAAGTTTTGGTCCGATAATTTTTCCAGCCATAGCTTTACAAAATACAGAATTTGGTCATGTTGATTATATGAGACGGTTTATAAGCGGCCTGATGGTACATTTCTATGGGAGGTACCAGAAGGGGAGTTGCCAGATTTCCAAGTTTTGGTCCAAAACTTTGTCTAGCTATAGATTTACTAAATACAAATTTCGGCAAGATCGCGTTGGTCATATTGATAATATTACACGGTTTATCAGCGGCCTTATGGGACATTTGTATGGGAGGTACCAGAAGGGGAGTTGCCAGACTTCCAAGTTTGTGTCCAAAATTTTTTCTAGCTATAGATTTACTAAATACAAATTTAGGCAAGATCGCGTTGGGCATATTGGTATTATAACACGATTTCTAAAGGGCGGGAAGGTACATCTGTATGGGAGGTACTAGAAGGGATGTTGCCAGACTTCCAAGTTTTGGTCCAAAACTTTCTCTAGGTATAGCTTTACTTAATACAGAATTTTGGCACGATCACGTTGGTCATAATGATGGCACATTTGTATGGGAGGTACCAGAAGGGGTGTTGCCAGGCTTCCAAGTATCTGTCCGAAAATTTTCCAACCATAGCTTTACAAAATACAGAATTTGGGCAAGATCGCGTTGGGTATATTGGTATTATTACACGATTTCTAAGGGGCGGGATGGTACATTTGTATGGGACGTACAAGAAGGAATGTTGCCAGACTTCCAAGTTTTGGTCCAAAAGTTTGTCTAGCTGTATCTTTACTAAATACAGAATTTGGGCAAGGTCGCGTTAGCCATATTGATAATATTACACGGTTTATAAGATGCCTGATGATACATTTGTATACGAGGTACCAGAATGGGAGTTGCCAGACTTCCCAGTTGTTGTCCAAAACTTTGTCTAGCTATAGCCTTACTAAATACACAATTTGGGCAAGATTTACTAAATACAAAATATGGACAAGGTCGCGTTGGGCATATTGGTATTATTACACGATTTATAAGGGGCGGGATGGTACATCTGTATGGGAGGTACCAGAAGGGGAGCTGCGTTGGTCATATTGATAATATTACACGGTTTCTAAGGGTGCGGAATGTTACATTTGTATGGGAGGTACCAGAAGGGGAGTTGCTAGACTTCCAAGTTTTAGTCCAAAACTTTGTCTAGCTATATCTTTACTAAATACAGAATTTGGCCAATGTCGCGTTAGCCATATTGATAATATTACACGGTTTATAAGCGGCCTGATGATATATTTGTATATGAGGTACCAGAATGGGAGTTGCCAGACTTCCCAGTTGTTGTCCAAAACTTTCTATAGCTATAGCCTTACTAAATACACAATTTGGGCAAGATTTACTAAATACAAAATATGGACAAGGTCGCGTTGGGCATATTGGTATTATTACACGATTTATAAGGGGCGGGATGGTACATCTGTATGGGAGGTACCAGAAGGGGAGCTGCGTTGGTCATATTGATAATATTACACGGTTTCTAAGGGTGCGGAATGTTACATTTGTATGGGAGGTACCAGAAGGGGAGTTGCTAGACTTCCAAGTTTTAGTCCAAAACTTTGTCTAGCTATATCTTTACTAAATACAGAATTTGGCCAATGTCGCGTTAGCCATATTGATAATATTACACGGTTTGTAAGCGGCCTGATGATACATTTGTATACGAGGTACCAGAATGGGAGTTGCCAGACTTCCCAGTTGTTGTCCAAAACTTTGTCTAGCTATATCTTTACTAAATACAGAATTTGGGCAAGGTCGCGTTAGCCATATTGATAATATTACACGGTTTATAAGATGCCTGATGATACATTTGTATACGAGGTACCAGAATGGGAGTTGCCAGACTTCCCAGTTGTTGTCCAAAACTTTGTCTAGCTATAGCCTTACTAAATACACAATTTGGGCAAGATTTACTAAATACAAAATATGGACAAGGTCGCGTTGGGCATATTGGTATTATTACACGATTTATAAGGGGCGGGATGGTACATCTGTATGGGAGGTACCAGAAGGGGAGCTGCGTTGGTCATATTGATAATATTACACGGTTTCTAAGGGTGCGGAATGTTACATTTGTATGGGAGGTACCAGAAGGGGAGTTGCTAGACTTCCAAGTTTTAGTCCAAAACTTTGTCTAGCTATATCTTTACTAAATACAGAATTTGGCCAATGTCGCGTTAGCCATATTGATAATATTACACGGTTTATAAGCGGCCTGATGATATATTTGTATATGAGGTACCAGAATGGGAGTTGCCAGACTTCCCAGTTGTTGTCCAAAACTTTCTATAGCTATAGCTTTACTAAATACAGAATTTGGCCAAGATCGCGTTAGTCATATTGATAATATTACACGGTTTATAAGCGGCCTGTTGGTACATTTGTAGGGAAGGTACCAGAAGGGGAATTGCCAGATTTTTAAAACTTTGTCTAGCTAAAGTTTTACTAAATACAGAATTTGGGCAAGATCGCGAGGGTCATATTGATAATATTACACGATTTCTAAGGGGCGGGAAGGTAAATTTGTATAGGAGGTACCAGAAGGGATGTTGCCAGACTTCCAAGTTTTTGTCCGAAACTTTTTCCAGCCATAGCTTTACAAAATACAGAATTTGTGCAAGATCGAGTTATGCTCATTAGTATTATTACACGATTTCTAAGGGGCGGTATAGTACACTTGATGTGCGGTACAAGATGGGATGGTACATCTGTATGGGAGGTACTAGAAGGAAAATTGCCAGACTTTCAAAACTTTGTCTAGCTAAAGCTTTACTAAAAACAGAATTTGGGCAAGACCGCGTTGGTCATATTGATAATATTACACGATTTCTAAGGGGCGGGAAGGTAAATTTGTATAGGAGGTACCATAAGGGATGTTGCCGACTTCCAAGTTTTTGTCCGAAACTTTTTCCAGCCATAGCTTTACTAAATACCGAATTTGGGCAAGACCGTGTTGGTCATATTGATAATATTACACGATTTCTAAGGAGCGGGATGGTACATTTGTATGGGAGGTACCAGAAGGGGAGTTGTCAGACATCCAAGTTTTTGTCTAAAACTTGATATAGCTATAGATTTACTAAATACACAATATGGGCAAGATCCCTTTGGGCATATTGGTATTATTACACGATTTCTAAGGAGCGGGATGGTACATTTGTATGGGAGGTACCAGAAGGGGAGCTGCCAGACTTACGAAACTTTGTCTAGCTGAAGCTTTACCAATTTGATGATATTACACGGTTTATAAGCGGCCTGATGGTACATTTGTTTGGGAGGTACCAGAAGGGGAGTTGTCAGACATCCAAGTTTTTGTCTAAAACTTGATATAGCTATAGATTTACTAAATACAAAATATGGGCAAGATCCCTTTGGGCATATTGGTATTATTACACGATTTCTAAGGAGCGGGATGGTACATCTGTATGGGAGGTACCAGAGGCGAAGTTGCCAGACTTCCAAGTTTTAGTCCAAAACTTTGTCTAGCTATATCTTTACTAAATACAGAATTTGGCCAATGTCGCGTTAGCCATATTGATAATATTACACGGTTTATAAGCGGCCTGATGATATATTTGTATATGAGGTACCAGAATGGGAGTTGCCAGACTTCCCAGTTGTTGTCCAAAACTTTCTATAGCTATAGCTTTACTAAATACAGAATTTGGCCAAGATCGCGTTAGTCATATTGATAATATTACACGGTTTATAAGCGGCCTGTTGGTACATTTGTAGGGAAGGTACCAGAAGGGGAATTGCCAGATTTTTAAAACTTTGTCTAGCTAAAGTTTTACTAAATACAGAATTTGGGCAAGATCGCGAGGGTCATATTGATAATATTACACGATTTCTAAGGGGCGGGAAGGTAAATTTGTATAGGAGGTACCAGAAGGGATGTTGCCAGACTTCCAAGTTTTTGTCCGAAACTTTTTCCATCCATAGCTTTACAAAATACAGAATTTGTGCAAGATCGAGTTATGCTCATTAGTATTATTACACGATTTCTAAGGGGCGGTATAGTACACTTGATGTGCGGTACAAGATGGGATGGTACATCTGTATGGGAGGTACTAGAAGGAAAATTGCCAGACTTTCAAAACTTTGTCTAGCTAAAGCTTTACTAAAAACAGAATTTGGGCAAGACCGCGTTGGTCATATTGATAATATTACACGATTTCTAAGGGGCGGGAAGGTAAATTTGTATAGGAGGTACCATAAGGGATGTTGCCGACTTCCAAGTTTTTGTCCGAAACTTTTTCCAGCCATAGCTTTACTAAATACCGAATTTGGGCAAGATCGAGTTATGCTCATTAGTATTATTACACGATTTCTAAGGGGCGGTATAGTACACTTGATGTGCGGTACAAGATGGGATGGTACATCTGTATGGGAGGTACTAGAAGGAAAATTGCCAGACTTTCAAAACTTTGTCTAGCTAAAGCTTTACTAAAAACAGAATTTGGGCAAGACCGCGTTGGTCATATTGATAATATTACACGATTTCTAAGGGGCGGGAAGGTAAATTTGTATAGGAGGTACCATAAGGGATGTTGCCGACTTCCAAGTTTTTGTCCGAAACTTTTTCCAGCCATAGCTTTACTAAATACCGAATTTGGGCAAGACCGCGTTGGTCATATTGATAATATTACACGATTTCTAAGGAGCGGGATGGTACATTTGCATGGGAGGTACCAGAAGGGGAGTTGTCAGACATCCAAGTTTTTGTCTAAAACTTGATATAGCTATAGATTTACTAAATACACAATATGGGCAAGATCCCTTTGGGCATATTGGTATTATTACACGATTTCTAAGGAGCGGGATGGTACATTTGTATGGGAGGTACCAGAAGGGGAGCTGCCAGACTTACGAAACTTTGTCTAGCTGAAGCTTTACCAATTTGATGATATTACACGGTTTATAAGCGGCCTGATGGTACATTTGTTTGGGAGGTACCAGAAGGGGAGTTGTCAGACATCCAAGTTTTTGTCTAAAACTTGATATAGCTTTAGATTTACTAAATACAAAATATGGGCAAGATCGCTTTGGGCATATTGGTATTATTACACGATTTCTAAGGAGCGGGATGGTAGATTTGTATGGGAGGTACCAGAAGGGGAGCTGCCAGACTTACGAAACTTTGTCTAGCTGAAGCTTTACCAATTTTATGATATAACACGGTTTATAAGCGGCCTGATGGTACATTTGAATGGGAGGTACCAGAAGGGGAGTTGTCAGACTTCTAAGTTTTTGTCCAAAACTTTGTCTAGCTATAGCTTTACTAAATAGCTTTACATCCCGTAGTAAATACAGCTTTACTACTGGATGGTATATCTGTATGGGAGGACCCAGAAGGGGAGATGCCAGACTTCCAAGTTTTTGTCCAATACTGTATATAGTTTTAGATTTACTAAATACAAAATATATGCAAGATCGCGTTGGGCATATTGGTATTATTACACGATTTCTAAGAGGGGATGGTACATCTTTATGGGAGGTACCAGAGGGGAAGTTGCCAGACTTCCAAGTTTTGGTCCAAAACTTTGTCCAGCAATAGATTTACCAAATCCACAAGTTGGGCAACATCGCGTTGGTCATATTGATAATATTACACGACTTCTAAGGTGCGGGATGGTACATTTGTCTGGGAGGTACCAGAAGGGGTGTTGCCAGACTTCCAAGTATTTGTCCGACATTTTTCCAGCCATAGCTTTACAAAATACAGAATTTGGTCAGGTTTATTATATGAGACGGTTTATAAGCGGCCTGATGGTACATTTGTATGGGAGGTACCAGAAGGGGTGTTGCCAGACTTCCAAGTATTTGTCCGACATTTTTCCAGCCATAGCTTTACAAAATACAGAATTTGGTCAGGTTTATTATATGAGACGGTTTATAAGCGGCCTGATGGTACATTTGTCTGGGAGGTACCAGAAGGGGTGTTGCCAGACTTCCAAGTATTTGTCCGACATTTTTCCAGCCATAGCTTTACAAAATACAGAATTTGGTCAGGTTTATTATATGAGACGGTTTATAAGCGGCCTGATGGTACATTTGTATGGGAGGTACCAGAAGGGGAGTTACCAGATTTCCAAGTTTTGGTCAGATACTTTTTCCAGCCATAGCTTTACAAAATACAGAATTTGGTCATGTTGATTATATGAGACGGTTTATAAGCGGCCTGATGGTACATTTGTATGGGAGGTACCAGAAGGGGAGTTGCCAGACTTCCAAGTTTTTGTCCAAAACTTTGTCTAGCTATAGATTTACTGAATACAAATTTAGGCAAGATCGCGTTGGGCATATTGGTATTATAACACGATTTCTAAAGGGCGGGATGGTACATCTGTATGGGAGGTACTAGAAGGGATGTTGCCAGACTTCCAAGTTTTGGTCCAAAACTTTCTCCAGGTATAGCTTTACTTAATACAGAATTTTGGCACGATCACGTTGGTCATAATGATGGCACATTTGTATGGGAGGTACCAGAAGGGGTGTTGCCAGGCTTCCAAGTATCTGTCCGAAAATTTTCCAACCATAGCTTTACAAAATACAGAATTTGGGCAAGATCGCGTTGGGTATATTGGTATTATTACACGATTTCTAAGGGGCGGGATGGTACATTTGTATGGGACGTACAAGAAGGGATGTTGCCAGACTTCCAAGTTTTGGTCCAAAACTTTGTCTAGCTATATCTTTACTAAATACAGAATTTGGACAAGGTCGCGTTAGCCATATTGATAATATTACACGGTTTATAAGATGCCTGATGATACATTTGTATACGAGGTACCAGAATGGGAGTTGCCAGACTTCCCAGTTGTTGTCCAAAACTTTGTCTAGCTATAGCTTTACTAAATACAGAATTTGGGCAAGACCGCGTTGGTCATATTGATAATATTACACGATTTCTAAGGGGCGGGAAGGTAAATTTGTATAGGAGGTGTCCAAAAAAAATTTCTGGCTATAGATTTATTAAATACAAAATTTGGGCCAGACTTTCAAAACTTTGTATAGGTATAGCTTTATTAAATTCTGAATTTGGGCAAGATCGCGAGGGTCATATTGATAATATTATACGATTTCAAAGGGGCGTGATGGTTCATTTGTATGGGAGGTACCAGAAGGGGAGTTGCCAGACTTCCAAGTTTTTGTCCAAAACATTATCTAGCTATAGCCTTACTAAATAAACAATTTGGGCAAGATTTACTAAATACAAAATATGGACAAGGTCGCGATGGGCATATTGGTATTATTACACGATTTATAAGGGGCGGGATGGTACATCTTTATGGGAGGTACCAGAAGGGGAGCTGCGTTGGTCATATTGATAATATTACACGGTTTTTAAGGGTGCGGAATGTTACATTTGTATGGGAGGTACAAGGAAGGGGAGTTGCTAGACTTCCAAGTTTTTGTCCAAAACTTTATATAGCTATAGATTTACTAAATACAAAATATGGACAAGATCCCTTTGGGCATATTGGTATTATTACAAGATTTCTAAGGGGCAGGATGGTACATCTGTATGGGAGGTACCAGAGGCGAAGTTGCCAGACTTCCAAGTTTTAGTCCAAAACTTTGTCTAGCTATATCTTTACTAAATACAGAATTTGGATAATGTCGCGTTAGCCATATTGATAATATTACACGGTTTATAAGCGGTCTGATGATATATTTGTATATGAGGTACCAGAATGGGAGTTGCCAGACTTCCCAGTTGTTGTCCAAAACTTTCTATAGCTATAGCTTTAATAAATACAGAATTTGGCCAAGATCGCGTTAGTCATATTGATAATATTACACGGTTTATAAGCGTCCTGTTGGTACATTTGTAGGGAAGGTACCAGAAGGGGAATTGCCAGATTTTTAAAACTTTGTCTAGCTAAATTTTTACTAAATACAGAATTTGGGCAAGACCGCGTTGGTCATATTGATAATATTATACGATTTCTAAGGGGCGGGAAGGTAAATTTGAATAGGAGGTGCCAGAAGGAATGTTGCCAGACTTCCAAGTTTTTGTCCGAAACTTTTTCCAGCCATAGCTTTACAAAATACAGAATTTGTGCAAGATCGAGTTATGCTCATTAGTATTATTACACGATTTCTAAGGGGCGGTATAGTACACTTGATGTGCGGTACAAGATGGGATGGTACATCTGTATGGGAGGTACTAGAAGGAAAATTGCCAGACTTTCAAAACTTTGTCTAGCTAAAGCTTTACTAAAAACAGAATTTGGGCAAGACCGCGTTGGTCATATTGATAATATTACACGATTTCTAAGGGGCGGGAAGGTAAATTTGTATAGGAGGTACCATAAGGGATGTTGCCGACTTCCAAGTTTTAGTCCAAAACTTTGTCTAGCTATATCTTTACTAAATACAGAATTTGGATAATGTCGCGTTAGCCATATTGATAATATTACACGGTTTATAAGCGGTCTGATGATATATTTGTATATGAGGTACCAGAATGGGAGTTGCCAGACTTCCCAGTTGTTGTCCAAAACTTTCTATAGCTATAGCTTTAATAAATACAGAATTTGGCCAAAATCGCGTTAGTCATATTGATAATATTACACGGTTTATAAGCGTCCTGTTGGTACATTTGTAGGGAAGGTACCAGAAGGGGAATTGCCAGATTTTTAAAACTTTGTCTAGCTAAATTTTTACTAAAAACAGAATTTGGGCAAGACCGCGTTGGTCATATTGATAATATTACACGATTTCTAAGGGGCGGGAAGGTAAATTTGTATAGGAGGTACCATAAGGGATGTTGCCGACTTCCAAGTTTTTGTCCGAAACTTTTTCCAGCCATAGCTTTACTAAATACCGAATTTGGGCAAGACCGCGTTGGTCATATTGATAATATTACACGATTTCTAAGGAGCGGGATGGTACATTTGTATGGGAGGTACCAGAAGGGGAGTTGTCAGACATCCAAGTTTTTGTCTAAAACTTGATATAGCTATAGATTTACTAAATACACAAGCGCCCCGGTAGGCGAGTTGGTAGTGTGCTTGCCTATCAGCGTGGGGGTTGTGGGTTCGATACCCACCAGAGGCTTTGGTCTGTCGCTGCAAAAATCAAGCCAAATAGTCTTTGTCACTCGGTTTATCCTTGGACCCAAAAATTAGAATATAAATTTACTTTGTATTGTAATTAATAAATAAATAAATAAATAAATAATACTAAATACACAATATGGGCAAGATCCCTTTGGGCATATTGGTATTATTACACGATTTCTAAGGAGCGGGATGGTACATTTGTATGGGAGGTACCAGAAGGGGAGCTGCCAGACTTACGAAACTTTGTCTAGCTGAAGCTTTACCAATTTGATGATATTACACGGTTTATAAGCGGCCTGATGGTACATTTGTTTGGGAGGTACCAGAAGGGGAGTTGTCAGACATCCAAGTTTTTGTCTAAAACTTGATATAGCTATAGATTTACTAAATACAAAATATGGGCAAGATCCCTTTGGGCATATTGGTATTATTACAAGATTTCTAAGGGGCGGGATGGTACATC
This sequence comes from Hydrotaea cyrtoneurina, assembly GCA_958296145.1. Taxonomy (NCBI): domain Eukaryota; kingdom Metazoa; phylum Arthropoda; class Insecta; order Diptera; family Muscidae; genus Hydrotaea; species Hydrotaea cyrtoneurina. The sequence continues at coordinate 51,589,091 of OY282517.1, forward strand.
TGTATGGGAGGTACCAGAGGCGAAGTTACCAGACTTCCAAGTTTTAGTCCAAAACTTTGTCTAGCTATATCTTTACTAAATACAGAATTTGGATAATGTCGCGTTAGCCATATTGATAATATTACACGGTTTATAAGCGGTCTGATGATATATTTGTATATGAGGTACCAGAATGGGAGTTGCCAGACTTCCCAGTTGTTGTCCAAAACTTTGTCTAGCTATATCCTTACTAAATACAGAATTTGGGCAAGGTCGCGTTAGCCACATTGATAATATTACACGGTTTATCAGCGGCCTGATGATACATTTGTATATGAGGAACCAGAATGGGAGTTGCCAGACTTCCAAGTTTTTGTCCGAAACTATTTCTAGCCATAGCTTTACTAAATACCGAATTTGGGCAAGATCGCATTGGTCATATTGATAATATTACACGGTTTATAAGGGCGGGGTGGTACATATGTATGGGAGGTAGCAGAAGTGGAGCTGCCAGACTTTCAAAACATGGTCTAGCTATAGCCTTACTAAATACAGAATTTGGGCAAGATTTACTAAATACAAAATATGGACAAGGTCGCGTTGGCCATATTGGTATTATTACACGATTTCTAAGGGGCGGGATGGTACATCTGTATGGGAGGTACCAGAAGGGGAGCTGCGTTGGACATAATGATTATAATACACGGTTTCTAAGGGTGCGGGATGGTACATTTGTATGGGAGGTACCAGAATGGGAGTTGCCAGACTTCCAAGTTATAGCTTTAATAAATACAGAATTTGGTAAGATCGCGTTGGTCATATTGATAATATTACACGGTTTCTAAGGGTGTGGGATGGTACATTTGTATGTGAGGTACGAGAAGGGGAGTTGCCAGACTTCCAAGTTGTTGTCCAAAACTTTGTCTAGCTATATCCTTACTAAATACAGAATTTGGGCAAGGTCGCGTTAGCCACATTGATAATATTACACGGTTTATAAGCGGCCTGATGATACACTTGTATATGAGGAACCAGAATGGGGGTTGCCAGACTTCCCAGTTATTGTCCAAAACTTTGTCTAGCTATAGCTTTACTAAAGACAGAAGTTGGGCAAAGTCGCGTTAGCCATATTGATAATATTATACGATTTCTAAGGGGCGGGAAGGTAATTTTGTATAGCAGGTGCCAGAAGGGATGTTGCCAGACTTCCAAGTTTTTGTCCAAAACATTGTTTAGCTATAGATTTATTAAATACAAGATTTGGGCCAGACTTTCAAATCTTTGTATAGGTATAGCTTTATTAAATACAGATGTTGGGCAAGACCGCGAGACTTTCAAAACGTTGTATAGCTATAGCTTTATTAAATACAGAAGTTGGGTAAGATCGCGAGGGTCATATTGATAATATTACACGATTTCAAAGGGGCGTGATGGTACATTTGTATGGGAGGTACCAGAAGGGAAGTGGCCAGACTTCCAAGTTTTTGTCCAAAACATTGTCTAGCTATATATTTATTAAATACAAACTTTGGGCCAGACTTTCAAAACTTTACTTAGGTATAGCTTTATTAAATGCAGAATTTCGGCAAGATCGCGAGGGTCATATTGATAATAATACACGATTTCAAAGGGGCGTGATGGTTCATTTATATGGGAGGTACCAGAAGAGGAGTTGGCAGACTTCCAAGTTATTGTCCAAAACATTGTCTAGCTATAGATGTATTAAATACAAAATTTGGGCCAGACTTTCAAAACTTTGTATAGGTATAGCTTTATTAAATACAGAAGTTGGGCAAGATCGCGAGACTTTCAAAACTTTGTATAGGTATAGCTTTATTAAATACAGATGTTGGGCAAGATCGCGAGGATCATATTGATAATATTACACGGTTTATAAGGGCGGGGTGGTACATATGTATGGGAGGTAGCAGAAGGGGAGCTGCGAGACTTCCAAGTTATAGCTTTAATAAATACAGAATTTGGGTAAGATCGCGTTGGTCATATTGATAATATTACACGGTTTCTAAGGGTGTGGGATGGTACATTTGTATGGGAGGTACCAGAATGGGAGTTGCCAGACTTCCAAGTTATAGCTTTAATAAATACAGAATTTGGTAAGATCGCGTTGGTCATATTGATAATATTACACGGTTTCTAAGGGTGTGGGATGGTACATTTGTATGTGAGGTACGAGAAGGGGAGTTGCCAGACTTCCAAGTTGTTGTCCAAAACTTTGTCTAGCTATATCCTTACTAAATACAGAATTTGGGCAAGGTCGCGTTAGCCACATTGATAATATTACACGGTTTATAAGCGGCCTGATGATACACTTGTATATGAGGAACCAGAATGGGGGTTGCCAGACTTCCCAGTTATTGTCCAAAACTTTGTCTAGCTATAGCTTTACTAAAGACAGAAGTTGGGCAATGTCGCGTTAGCCATATTGATAATATTATACGATTTCTAAGGGGCGGGAAGGTAATTTTGTATAGCAGGTGCCAGAAGGGATGTTGCCAGACTTCCAAGTTTTTGTCCAAAACATTGTCTAGCTATAGATTTATTAAATACAAAATTTGGGCCAGACTTTCAAAACATTGTATAGGTATAGCTTTATTAAATACAGATGTTGGGCAAGATCGCGAGACTTTCAAAACTTTGTATAGGTATAGCTTTATTAACACTCGAGGACTATCGTCTATGTCACTTACGTCAGAACTATCGTTGGGTGTAATCCACCCATACTCTGTCAGTAACTGCGTTTCTCATATGTCAGATGAAACTATAAAAATAATTAATTTGTTTTTAAAAATGAATACCCAACTACTGAAAAACAACAATATTTTACATGTAAGTAATTTTATTTTTTTTATATAATGGTTTGCTTAGAAACATTTCGATTAGAGAAGAAAATAAAAAAATAAAAAATGCATTCTGCAAAATCAATTGTAACTTTTTTAGTTTTAACGCCATGGTCCTTTGGTTGACTGATTTGGAAAGCTGAAAATATATATAAGAAAAAGTTATTTAATAAATTTTTTCGACACAAAGGAAAATATTTGTTCAAAAGTGAGCTAAATACTTACAAATTTTCGTTACTCATTACAGCTAGTAAACATGTCATCATAAACTGAGTTCGTATCTGGTAAAGTTGGTTCATAGCAGTACGTACAGAGAGGGTAGGTGGCTTTTGCAAATAAAAATTTCACATTTGCAGCATGTTGTCTTCGTTTTTCGGTCCTTTGTATTACCACATACCTGGCAGCGGGACTGTTTTATTCTTTTAGCTGGTGGAGGTATGTTCTGCTGCTCGTCTATGTTACCACATAACTGTTTGGCAAATTTTTGACAGCTTATTTTGAGGTTATTTGACAATGTTGTAATTTTGCTACGCTTTTCCATCTGTGGTGCAATAAGACTGAACGCAAGATCTTTTATAAAAAGCGATCGCTTTTTATATTTCAGTGGTGGATTTTGAGTGCATAACAAAACTATACGTGCATTTATAGCAGCCAGGTTCATCAGTGAATAAAATACCACCAAAGGCCAGCGATTAGAAGTTCTGGCGACATTATACGGAGCATTAGTGAATATATTTTCAGCCGTCGTTCGCGTTATTGGAAGTGGGATATTTTGCCAAATAGTTCCATCTTTCCCGATGTATTGAACTACATCATTATCTTCATTTTCATCAAATTCTTGCTCAGTATCAGAGTCATGATTGCTCATCATTTCCTCATCACCGCTTTCACCACTAATATTTTCTTCCTCGTCCAAATTAACATCTGATAAAAGCGCCATCAGTCGCTCTTGATTTCTTTCGTAGGCACACATTTTTACTTTAACACTGCACTTATGATGATCAATTTTATACTGATACAATAAAGAATTTATTGTAGTGTCGTTTTCTAGCCACACAGCGTAACGGTAAACGTATTTCAATTGTCCTTTCAACACAGTAAAACATGCGTGGCTATGCGAAAAGTGGCAACAGTTCTTTCAGTCAGTATTTTCTGAGAGATGGGTGAGCGCAAACTTTCTTACGCTCTTTAGTGTATAACTTCTTCAATTGTTATCTGCCACTGCTCTACACTCTTGTGTGTGCCAATTGAAAAAAACGGAATATGATTTTATATCAGCGATCACATAAAATATTTCATTACTGATTAGTATCGTGGGTGCAAAACACCCAAAATTTTGAAACGCCATGACTATCGAGGGTGTAAACCACCCAAGCCTTTTTTTAAATTGGCTTTATGTAAATATCACCTTAGTTTAAACTAGTAAATAATGCTTCTTAACATCACTGAACATTCAAATGAGGATTACATTATAATTTACTGATTATTTTCATGAAAAATTATATACTTCTCTAAGAAATTCAACATTATGGGTGGATTCCACCCAGGCGATAGTCCTCGAGGGTTAATAAAGCTATAGCTATACAACGTTTTGAAAGTCTCGCGGTCTTGCCCAACTTCTGTATTTAATAAAGCTATACCTATACAAAGTTTTGAAAATCTGGCCCAAATTTTGTATTTAATAAATCTATAGCTAGACAATGTTTTGGACAAAAACTTGGAAGTCTGGCAACATCCCTTCTGTCACCTCCTATACAAATTTACCTTCCCGCCCCTTAGAAATCGTGTAATAATTCCAATATGCCCAATGCGATCTTGCCCATATTTTGTATTAAGTAAATCTATAGCTATACAAATGTACCATCCCGCACCCTTAGACCCCGTGTAATATTATCAATATCACCAAATAATACCAATATGCCTAACCCGATCTTGCCCATATTCTGTATTTTGTAAAGCTATGGCTGGAAAAGTTTCGGACAAAAACTTGGAAGTCTGGCAACTCCCCTTCTGGTACCTCCCATACTAATGTACCATCCCGCACCCTTAGAAACCGTGTAATATTATCAATACGACCAACGCAGCTCCCCTTCTGGTACCTCCATTGGCGTAGGAATGGATTTTTTCTGGGGGGGGGGCTATAGCCCCACTCAACTCACTGAATTTCAAAATGTATAAATTCAAAAATAATGTCTAGATTTGGATTTTAGTTATTTATTTATGAAAGAAACGAAACTTAAACAATGAATTCAATAACAGACTAAATTCTTCTTTAAAAAAATTAAATTAAATAAAATAAATAAAGTTCAGACTTCTATTAAAAATAAAAAATAATAATTGTATTAAAAAATAAATAAATCATGACAGCATTAAATGCTGGTTCTTCGTCTCTTTTTTGAAAAAATTTCAAGAATATCATCGGCAGTTATAGAAAATTTTACTATTTCATTTTCAATATTTAAGATAGCTAAGTTTGAAAATCGGTCTTGGTGCATCGTTGATCTTAGCCACGTTTTTATTCGACGCTTTGCAGAAAAGCTTCTCTCACAGCCAGCAGAGCTTATTGGGAGACTTAAGACCACTTGTAGAAGTTTGCATATATTTGGGTATATATTTTTGTCAACTTTTTCTTTCAGCATATCCAAATTGATGGGATTATTTTTATATTGAACTTTTAAAAGATTTTTTAACACGATTATTTCGGCTGAAAGTGAATCTACATCAATCCGAAGGATTTCTTTGTAATTTTCAATGAACTCAGAAGCTCCTTTCAAATCAAGCCTTCCAAAGTAATTCACTGCTTTAGCTATGGAAGACTTTCAAATCTGTACTCCAAATTTGCCGTAATGTTGTCGATCATCGGATAGTAGATGTTTATTTTCCAGTATTCAGATGCAGTCGTATTGTCAGGCAAATCAATAAATGTACTTTTACCGACAAAAAACCAAAAATCGTTATGCAATGTGGATGATTTTTTTCTTTTTGAACGGCTTATAGGTTCTAATGAAATTTCATTTTCGCTTGCAAAATTTTCAATATCTTTCCAAATTTCATTAAATTTGTATCTGTAATCTTTAAATGTATTAATTGTTGCCATCACCGTTTCATAGGCTTCTCCTAAACTTGAATTTTGAGTTTGAAAATATTTGCTCAAGGTATTTATTACTTTGAAAGTACTATGAAATACGTGAAGGTTTACAATAAAATCTGGTTTGGTGATTAAGTGTAATAATCCTAAAGCTTCTACTCCATTTGTATCTCGAACAGCATTTGCTTCCTCCTCTTAAGCATCTTTAATACCAATATAGTTAGTAATAACCGATCTACAATTTTCATATCTGCAGCTCCACCTAGTTGTACTTAGACTATGTATTTCCAAATTTTTTATTTGCAAAGCATTGCTGATTCTTTTCAAATCGCTATGGTTTCCAGGTTTTGAAAAATGTGAGTACAACGCTTCTAGAGTATTAAAAAATGTTGAACTGGATTTTATATTAAAACAGGAATCCACAATGACCAAATTTAACTTGTGTGCCAGGCAATGGATAAAAATAGCTTGAGGATGATTTTGCTTTATTTTCATTTGCAATCCATTCTTGTAACCTGACATTACACTTGCACCATCATAAGACTGTCCAACTATTGGAAGATTTCCCAGTTTCTTTTCTTCCAAAAAATCCAAAATAAGATTTTGTAAAGAAATAGCATCTCTACTTACAGAACAGTCCACAAATCCTACAAAATGTTCTTCTACTTCTAAATCGACGGCAAATCTTATTGTAATCGATAGTTGTTCTTCTTTAAAACATCTGGCCTCATCCACCATCAATGAGAAAAATCCGCACGACTCAACCTTTTGAACTATTATATTGATTACAGCGTTGGCAGATATTTGAAGTAATTCGTTTTGGATTTCAGGACTGCAGTAATTTGTACTTTTGTTGAAATTAGACTTGAACGATGAATCGTACTTGGCGGAATGCTCTGCATGTTCTAAAAAATTGCCTCTATTTCTGCAGGTTTCACTTTCTCTGTGCCCCCGAAGAGGAAGTCCTTGACGCGCCAAAAGTAATAATATATCTATAACTTTCTTTATATATTCGCGATGTTTATTTATTTGTAGTGTATTTTGCTGAATAATATGGCTGTGTACATTTTGAGAAGAAATTTTGTACATTTTGTACGTTTGAAAAGACTGTGTGTGATGGGCAGACTTATCATGTTTTTTTAAGCTTTCACTAAGTTTCTTCCATTTATCAAAACCTTACACTACAAACTATACATTTTGTTCTCGACATTCTTTAAGGCCAAAGTTGCGGCAAACGAAACAAAATGCCTTTTCTACTTCAGGACTATATTCCAACCATTCATACACATCATAGTATTTAGCAGAAAAGGATCTGTTCTGTCCATCAATCATGACTTTATTAAATTTCATTTGTGGCTGATGTGGTCCACTTTCCTTTTTACCTAAATCATTTGGTGCTCCTACATTATGGTCATTTGTTTTAGGACGTTCTTCTGTAATACTTACTTCTAAGTTAATTTCTTCGGTTGGTTTAGTAATGGCTCTATCAACAGCATGGATGTTCCAGCTTTTTCACCATGTACCAAATTTATTGAGTTGGACTCTTCAGCGTTTTCGCCATTTTTTGCAATATTTTTTGATTTGAAAAACGATTTAATATCTTGAATTTTCTTCATGTCTACAATTCAGAAGGCTTAGGAGAATGTATACTTAACCCTTTCGGTACATGTTTTTAGATTTAGACCGTAAAAATCCAATTTTGTTATTATTCGGCCTTAAATATCGTTAATAAGTTTAATATTTTTTGTTTTTTTCAAAAAGTGGACTCCAAAGTGGTTTATGGGAATGATGCCATATGGCATCATTTGTACTGGATGGTGTGAAAAATAACGATTTTTTAATGTAATGTTTAAATTTCTTTCAATATATTAATTCATTATAAATAAAATAAGATTATAAATATTTAATAAAATAAAATACGAACATATGTTATTGCATATAAAAATTCATTTTTAAAAATAAACTAAAAATAATACATATAATGAAATAATTATATCCTGCAAAATGAAATTAGAAATAAGTTTTGAAATAAAAATACTTTTTAATTCTGGCTGATGTGATAAAGCTTGTAGAAATTTCGGGAGATATTTGGAATGCACAAATGAACATTGCATTTCACGCATTTGTATCTTTAAAGGGAAAGTAGAAAATCCAATTTATCAACACCGCCCATGTTATGGTTGGAGACAGAAATAAGCTGTGGTTGCTGAATTTCGATCTTCTTTTTTTCTATGCCAGAAAAACGTGACACAAAATTAATGCTTTCTGGACCATAAATCGTGGATACGAGCTGTACAACGCCGCCGTCAAGCCACTTTACGATAACAATATTTTCGTTTCTTTCAATACGAAAGTCAAAGCTACCTCGTCCACATTGTTTCAGATCTCTGTCGGATTGAAGTGACACTTTTCCTATTCTGTTACTTCTAATTGTTCCTGTAGCCCATATTCCACGTTGCTTCAAATATCGTACAAAAGCAAGTGTAGTAAAATAATTGTCAAAAAATATTTTAAAATTTTTATTTTCGGGAATGGTTTTGGTCAAATGAATGACAATATCGGAACAGAACCCAAACTTTTTCTCTCCTATTATTGTATTCTTGCCTTGATAAATCTCAAAGTCGTAGAGAATTCCTTTTGAACTGCAAAGACAAAATATTTTCATACCCCACTTGATAGGTTTTTTGGGCATATATTGTCTAAGTGCCGTTCTTCCGTTAAATGGGACCATCATTTCATCAACACAGACGTTTTCATTTTTCGGTAAAGAATATAACTTTCTGCAAAAAATATCCAGAAGCGGTCGAACCTTGAATAGCTTATCGATTTTATTTGAACTTGAAGAGAATTTCAAACTATTGAATATAGTTCAAACTATATAGAATGAAATCGAGATCTTGTCATACATTGACTCATTTAAGGGATCTCAGTCGCTTTTGACCAATACATTGTTATGCGAGGATAACCAATTGTACCCATCATTATTTCAAGAGCAATAAACTGTATTAACTCTTCATACAGGTGTGTAGGTGTAGGTGTAGTGGCATAATATATATGAAATTTGAAATAAGTTTTGAAATAAAAATACTTTTTAATTCTGGCTGATGTGATAAAGCTTGTAGCAATTTCGGGAGATATTTGGAATGCACAAATGAACATTGCATTTCACGCATTTGTATCTTTAAAGGGAAAGTAGAAAATCCAATTTATCAACACCGCCCATTTTATGGTTGTAGACAGAAATAAGCTGTGGTTGCTGAATTTCGATCTTCTTTTTTTCTATGCCAGAAAAGCGTGACACAAAATTAATGCTTTCTGAACCATAAATCGTGGATACAAGCTGTACAACGCCGCCATCAAGCCACTTTACGATAACAATATTTTCGTTTCTTTCAATACGAAAGTCAAAGCTACCTCGTCCACATTGTTTCAGATCTCTGTCGGATTGAAGTGACACTTTTCCTATTCTGTTACTTCTAATTGTTCCTGTAGCCCATATTCCACGTTGCTTCAAATATCGTACAAAAGCAAGTGTAGTAAAATAATTGTCAAAAAATATTTTAAAATTTTTATTTTCGGGAATGGTTTTGGTCAAATGAATGACAATATCGGAACAGAACCCAAACTTTTTCTCTCCTATTATTGTATTCTTGCCTTGATAAATCTCAAAGTCGTAGAGAATTCCTTTTGAACTGCAAAGACAAAATATTTTCATACCCCACTTGATAGGTTTTTTGGGCATATATTGTCTAAGTGCCGTTCTTCCTTTAAATGGGACCATCATTTCATCAACACAGACGTTTTCATTTTTCGGTAAAGAATATAACTTTCTGCAAAAAATATCCAGAAGCGGTCGAACCTTGAATAGCTTATCGATTTTATTTGAACTTGAAGAGAATTTCAAACTATTGAATATAGTTCAAACTATATAGAATGAAATCGAGATCTTGTCATACATTGACTCATTTAAGGGATCTCAGTCGCTTTTGACCAATACATTGTTATGCGAGGATAACCAATTGTACCCATCATTATTTCAAGAGCAATAAACTGTATTAACTCTTCATACAGGTGTGTAGGTGTAGTGGCATAATATATATGAAATTAGAAATAAGTTTTGAAATAAAAATACTTTTTAATTCTGGCTGATGTGATAAAGCTTGTAGCAATTTCGGGAGATATTTGGAATGCAAGTTAACAGTAGGCTAGATTTAACCAACTTGTAAAACCTACCTCGTAAGAACCAAATTGTAAAACGTACCTCGTAAACATTCATAACACGCGCAGATGAATGGCATATCATATTTCGACAGTCCACAGGCAGTTGATTGCGAAATGATGATCCGCCAGTTCTACCTGCGGTGCATTCACCCAACAAACATTCGCATTTGCTGGGAGAATGCAAACTAAGCATTTTCACACAAATTACTGTAACAGAAGTCGTATTTAATATGTTAATTTTGGATGAATAAAGCAGATTACTTACCACGTCCGTGTAGTTCGGACATAAATCTCGCGTTTTACTTTAACTGGCGCCCAACGTTAAATATATATAAAGTTTTTTTTCTGTGTTAACTTTAAAAAAATCTCGGTATAGAGAAGAAAAAAAAAACATAGAGTATTTATCTGTGGCAACAAAAATCTCGGTAAAGAGATAAAGAAAGATAAAGTATTTTAACGAAAAATCTCGGTATAGAGAAGTGAAAATTTATCTGTGCCAACAAAAATCTCGGTAAAGAGACAATAAGAAAAAAAAAAACGATTTCGAATTTAAACAAATCTCGGTAAAGAGACAATAAGAAAAAAAAAACGATTTCAAATTTAAACAAACAAATCTCGGTAAAGAGACAATAAGAAAAAAAAAAAAAAAAAAAAAACGATTTCAAATTTAAACAAAAAAATCTCGGTAAAGAGAAAATAAAAAAAAAAAAAAAAAAAAACAACGATTTCAAATTTAAACAGAAAAAAATCAAATAATTGAAGTGACAATACAAAAAAAAACACCAACGGCATAAACGCAAGAATAATTGCCAACGAACGAACAATAATAATTGACAACACCAACAAATTCAAAGCATAGAAAAGAAGTTCTGACACCAAAACTACCAATCAGCCAAAGCATAAAAAGGAAGTCCTGACACCAAAACCACCAGTCAACCAGAGCATAAAAAGGAAGTCCTGACACCAAAACCACCAATCAGCCAAAGCATAGAAAAGAAGTCCTGACACCAAAACCACCAATCATCCAAAGCATAGAAAAGAAGCCCTGACATCAAACCATCAGTCAACACCTGTTTTTATCGAAGAAAATATCATGCAAATTTTCTAAGTACCAATTTATTTTCAATTCTTTTTTCGGCATTAGGCTCTATTTTTTTTTTTTTTTTTTTTCATTCTCGCGATAAGACACTATTTTTTTTTTTGTGTGATTTTTCTGTTTTCTCGGCAATAGTAGCATTGTTCTCAAGTGCGTATTTTTTTTTTTTGTGAACTGAAGTAGAAGAGGTATTTTTTATCGACATGGCGAACAGGGACGAGGTCGTAGGGATTGTGACAGCGGCTGTGGACGCGATGACTGACGATTTGAGAAGGCAAATTGCTGCCCTCACACAACAGTTTGCGGGTTTAGGTGCCCCAAGGGTGGAGACATATGAACCAGTAAGCTTAGGCAGGATTCGAGGAAGTTCCCTAGATCTGGTGAAATCGCTCCCAGAGTTCCGTGGGGATATGTCGTCTTATCCGGCATGGCGCGATGCGGCGCATTTTGCTATAGGTTACTATGTGGAAGGGTCGGAAAATTACTACATTGCGATGGGCATATTAAGAAACAAGATTACAGGGGTGACGAATGATAAGTTGTCCTCTTTTAATACGATATTGAATTTTAAGGCAATTATTGCTAGATTGGATCAGTGTTTCGCAGATAAAAGATCTCTGCAAGTATTGGAAAACGAGTTAAGCATCCTAAGGCAGGGGAAATTATCAATAACAGATTTTTACGATGCGGTTGATAAACACCTCACACTGATAATAAACAAGAATAAGATGAGTTACCCAGAAAATGAAGAAGTGTCGCGAGCCTTGAATGAAAGGGCCAGGGAAAATGCATTGCGTGTATTTATTTCGGGGTTAAGGAGGCCATTGATTTGCCGACGGCTTTGGCAACTGCCCAGGAATTGGAATCAGACCAACGCAGACAGGAGTTTGCGAGGATTTTCGCGGAGGGCAGTGTTGCTCAGACATCACGGGCACATCAGAGATTAGGTAATACAGTGAACCCTCATTTACCACATAAACGCATGGTTCAAAACACGAACGTGACACGCGCATCGCAACAGGAACCAGTCCCAATGGATGTCGACCCAGGATCGTCCATGTTTCGACGACCCACCCAATTTACTGGAAATCGACCTCAACAATTTCAATATAATGGGAACACGACTAGAGACCCGTTGGTAAAGCGTGAGCGTGAAGTTGGTTCCGGAAAAAGTGCACCTTTCCCGAAACAACAGCGTGTGAATCATTTGACTGCTGATCCGCCTGGAGAAGATGTAGACGACTTGGATTCGGAAAGTAACTTCTCTCAGGATGAGGAGGAAGACGTTGATCAGGTAGTGGAAGAATTGCATTTTTTAGACTAGGCCCACTCCTCCCTTTCATCGTAAAAACAATTAAGGGTAGGGAGTTGAAACTATTGGTGGATACGGGTGCATCGAAAAATTTTATTAGACCATTAAATGATTTAGTTAAGACAGTCCCTTTGGGAAAACCTTTTAGTGTAAATACCTTAAACGGTGGGAATCTAGTAGACCGGAAGTATACGGTGGTTATATTCGGCTACGTTACGACATTTTACTTACTTGATACGCTGCGAAATTTTGACGGAATTATTGGCTATGAATTTTTAAAGGAAATTAACGGGAAGTTGAGTATGGGTGAAGATACTTTGACTTATAGTAAGAACAAAAATCCAGTTTTGAAAACAAACGAGCAGATCAATTTTCATGCAGTCGATAAGGATCTGGTGCCACCACAGGTAATAGAGGAATTTAACAGGGTCATACGCGGAAATGCCAACGCGTTCGCCGATCCAAACCGAGCATTACCGTATAACACTAGTGTTGAGGCATCAATTCAGACAAAAACCGAGGAACCAATTTATTCAAGATCATACCCATATCCATTGACCATGTCAGATTTTGTGAATGGGGAGGTAGAAGCCCTTCTTCGAGACGGAATAATAAGAAAATCCTTTTCGGGATACAATTCACCGGTACTTGTCGTAAGAAAAAAGGGTTTAGATGAACAAGGAAGACCAAATCACAGACTGGTGATATATTTTAGAAAACTGAATGAGGAAACGGAGAATGACAAATACCCAATGCCCGAAATCCCAGTGATATTGTCCAATTTGGGAAAATCCCAGTTTTTCACGACGCTGGATTTAAAGTCCGGTTACCATCAAATACTATTAGCTGAAAGAGACAGAAAAAAAACAGCATTTAGCATCAACAATGGCAAATACGAATTTTGCAGGTTACCTTTCGGCCTAAAAAATGCACCAAGCATTTTTCAGCGTACAATTGACGATATTTTGCGGGAGTACATTGGCAAAATATGCCAGGTCTACATGGATGACATCATCATATTTTCTCCGGACGAGCATAGTCACTTGGAGCACATCCAGATCGTTCTGAAAAAAATTGGTGAAGCTGGAATGAGAATATCGGCAGCGAAGTCGAAATTCTTCAGGACAAATGTGGAATTCCTTGGATTTATGGTTACCAGAAATGGCATCACAACATGCCCAGATAAAGTTAGGGCCATCAGAGAGTTCCAAAAACCAGAGAATCTGAAAAGTCTTCGGTCTTTTCTGGGTCTTTCAGGTTTCTACAGGCGGTTCATAAAAGATTACGCGACAATTGCGAAACCTCTAACCAGGTACTTGGAGGGCGAAAATGGTAATGTTCCAGCTAAAAAATCAAGAACTGTGAAGATTGAACTTAACGCTGAAGCGGTAGCTGCGTTTGAAAAATTAAGGAAAATTCTGTCATCAGAAGAAGTTCTGCTTTCGTACCCAGACTATGGTAAAAGGTTCGAACTTACAACGGACGCGTCTGCGGTTGCCCTAGGAGCAGTACTCTCACAGGAAGGTAGACCGATAACTATGATATCTAGAAATTTATCAGCGGCTGAGGCGAATTATGCAACGAATGAAAGGGAATTACTCGCAATCGTATGGGCTCTGAAGGAATTACGACACTATCTATATGGTGTTTCAGACATCCATATCTTCACTGACCATCAACCCTTAACGTTTTCAATGTCTGATAGGAATCCGAACTCAAAAATGAAAAGATGGCGAGCCTTTATTGAAGAATTCTCCCCGAAATTCGTCTATAAACCCGGTAAGGAAAACGTGGTGGCTGATGCGCTTTCTAGACAATTGGTGAATCATACATTGGAGGATTCCGATGGCGAGACCGTTCATAGCGAAGTGTCTTTAACACGGGTCATAAACTCTGTCAGGTATCCGATAAATCAGTATAGAAATCAGATACTAATATCAAAAAGTTTGTCATGTTCGAAAACGAAAAAGATTTTTTTCCAAAAAATTTTGAGACATACTATCACATACGACAATATGGAAAATCTGGTGAAAATCCTCTTAGAGGTAATTAACCCGACGGTGGTAAACGCTATCTTCTGTGAACCCCCTATTTTAGCTGAAATTCAGAACTGTATTATCTCGAGATTTCCATCGGTGAAGTTCATTCATACGGATAGGTTTGTTATGGACGTAATTCGAGAAGATGATCAATGGGACATAGTAACCACGGAACACAACCGAGCTCACCGATCAGTACAGGAGAATTTTGAACAGATTATTAGCGAGTATTATTTTCCAGGTATCAAGAAGAGATTGAAGTTTGTCGTATCCAACTGTAAAATTTGTAGGGAAAATAAATACCAAAGAAGACCGGCTAGGGAAATGATGGTACCAACACCGATTCCCGAGTACCCTGGACATATTTTACATGTTGACATTTTGATAACAAATAAGTGTTATTTTTTGACATGCGTGGATAAGTTTTCTAAGTTTGCGATACTTGTCCCTATTGCATCCAGGAATTCAATGGACATTAAAGCAGCTCTATTCCAAATTTTGAACAGATTTGGTAATGTGAAGCTGATTGTACCCGATAATGAGAAATCCTTTAAGTCAAATCTAATTGGGACGTTCCTGCGAGATCACTATGGAGTAGAACAGTTTTTTGTACCACCAATGCATAGCGAAAGCAACGGTCAAGTGGAGAGATTCCACTCTACTCTCCTGGAAATTGCAAGATGTGTGAAGGCACAGCAGAATGTGGATGATACAGGGGACTTGTTGCTGTTATCGACATTCAAATATAACAACTCGGTACACTCAGTGACAGGTAGGAAACCGGTCGACATCGTGAATTCAGTGTCAGACAAGATTTTAGACGAAACTAAAATGAAGCTTCGGTTGGCCCAACAGGGATCGCTACAGAGACATAATAGGAATGCGTCGGTAAAAATTTTTCACCCAGGCGAAAAAGTGTTTGTTAAGAGGAACCGTAGGCTGGGAAATAAGTTTGACAAGTGGTATGTGGAGGGTACAATCGAACAGGACTT
This sequence comes from Hydrotaea cyrtoneurina, assembly GCA_958296145.1. NCBI lineage: Eukaryota > Metazoa > Arthropoda > Insecta > Diptera > Muscidae > Hydrotaea > Hydrotaea cyrtoneurina. Next base: position 51,604,676 of record OY282517.1, read on the forward strand.
AGGTACCACGGTTTTGATTAATGGAAGAAAGGTTCACAAAAGTAATTTACGCTAATTATTTTTTTTTTTTTTCCAGACTTTTTATAATTTTGGCGACTCGGGCATCAGCGAGGGTACTGGACTATACGGACTCCCATTTCGTAGCTATAAGGGATGGAGACGTTTCTATCTATGAGGACTTTAGGTGCATCGTACATCGGACAAATCTGACAGACTACGAACTGATTCTGGATGAGAATGCAGGACTGTTGAGAGACTTGAAGGACAAAAGGGAGACCGACTTCATCGTGGACCAGAATAGACAGATACAGCGGTTGCTACGAGTGCTCTTGGTAAACAGGCGACACGCAAGATCATTGGATTTCATTGGGTCGACACTTAAGTTTATTGCTGGAACTCCGGATCGGAGTGACTTTGACCTACTGACGACGAGGGAGGACATGTTGGTACAGAATAACAATAGACAGACTGTTATAAATTCGGCACTACAGGACAAAATTAATGAGTTGACGGAAAGACTGAATGCGATACAGAAGAGGTCTGGAGAATCCAATGCTATTGATTCCGACGAACTATTACTGCTTGAACTTTTAAGTCCTAGGAACAGCGAAGTTATTTTTTTCTTGAGTCAGTTAACATTATCCATTGCTCTTGCAAAGACTAATGTAGTAAATCCAGTAATACTTGATAATGCCGAAATAAGTTATATTCTTGAAAATGAAATGGTACCAATAAATTTAAATAACCTACTAAAAGCTAGTTCCGTAAAAGTTTACCAAACTAACAACACAATTTACTATGTCATGAAAATACCTTTAGTTAAAGAAAAATGTAATTATTTAAAAATATTCCCGGTAGTTCATAACAACTCAGTAATTCAGATGGGGATACGGACAGCCTCGGAATGTAATAAACGGCATGTGCCTGTAACGGACTGCGTGAATACTGGAGGTACCAGTATTTGTAGGACAACCACAGATGAGTGTTTGTCACAGCTTTTGAATAATAATTTTGCTTCCTGCCCTACTGAACCGGCAGATGACGTTCGACCTGTCCAGGAGGTTTCCGAAGGTGCGGTTTTATTGAACAATGTCCATAGGACAAACGTAATTGATCACGAAGTCATATCGGTCGAGGGTACAGCATTGATTTTATTTGCTGATAATGTCACTATTAATGGTACAGTTTTTTACAACAGACATCGTCAGTCCGATTTTATCGAACCTCATCCGCCGAAGGTTTTGAACGTTAAACGGTCTGAGCACAAGGTTAATCTTTCATTACCCTACCTCCACAGAGTTTATCTTGAGAATATTAGTTTACTTGAGACACTTGATGACAAAGTAACACGTCACAAGATATTTTTCATAATGATTTTGGTTATTATTTCATTTCCACTTGCCATTTTTTGCTGTTGCAAACGTGATCGTAAACCCGAACCGCTGGTCTTGGACGACATAGTTAGAAAAATACAGAGTCGGAGTAGGGACTCTCCGATTTAGAAAGGGGAGGCAGTTAACAGTAGGCTAGATTTAACCAACTTGTAAAACCTACCTCGTAAGAACCAAATTGTAAAACGTACCTCGTAAACATTCATAACACGCGCAGATGAATGGCATATCATATTTCGACAGTCCACAGGCAGTTGATTGCGAAATGATGATCCGCCAGTTCTACCTGCGGTGCATTCACCCAACAAACATTCGCATTTGCTGGGAGAATGCAAACTAAGCATTTTCACACAAATTACTGTAACAGAAGTCGTATTTAATATGTTAATTTTGGATGAATAAAGCAGATTACTTACCACGTCCGTGTAGTTCGGACATAAATCTCGAGTTTTACTTTAACTTGCACAAATGAACATTGCATTTCACGCATTTGTATCTTTAAAGGGAAAGTAGAAAATCCAATTTATCAACACCGCCCATTTTATGGTTGTAGACAGAAATAAGCTGTGGTTGCTGAATTTCGATCTTCTTTTTTTCTATGCCAGAAAATCGTGACACAAAATTAATGCTTTCTGGACCATAAATCGTGGATACAAGCTGTACAACGCCGCCGTCAAGCCACTTTACGATAACAATATTTTCGTTTCTTTCAATACGAAAGTCAAAGCTACCTCGTCCACATTGTTTCAGATCTCTGTCGGATTGAAGTGACACTTTTCCTATTCTGTTACTTCTAATTGTTCCTGTAGCCCATATTCCACGTTGCTTCAAATATCGTACAAAAGCAAGTGTAGTAAAATAATTGTCAAAAAATATTTTAAAATTTTTATTTTCGGGAATGGTTTTGGTCAAATGAATGACAATATCGGAACAGAACCCAAACTTTTTCTCTCCTATTATTGTATTCTTGCCTTGATAAATCTCAAAGTCGTAGAGAATTCCTTTTGAACTGCAAAGACAAAATATTTTCATACCCCACTTGATAGGTTTTTTGGGCATATATTGTCTACGTGTCGTTCTTCCTTTAAATGGGACCATCATTTCATCAACACAGACGTTTTCATTTTTCGGTAAAGAATATAACTTTCTGCAAAAAATATCCAGAAGCGGTCGAACCTTGAATAGCTTATCGATTTTATTTGAACTTGAAGAGAATTTCAAACTATTGAATATAGTTCAAACTATATAGAATGAAATCGAGATCTTGTCATACATTGACTCATTTAAGGGATCTCAGTCGCTTTTGACCAATACATTGTTATGCGAGGATAACCAATTGTACCCATCATTATTTCAAGAGAAATAAACTGTATTAACTCTTCATACATGTGTGTAGGTGTAGGTGTAGTGGCATAATATATATGAAATTAGAAATAAGTTTTGAAATAAAAATACTTTTTAATTCTGGCTGATGTGATAAAGCTTGTAGCAATTTCGGGAGATATTTGGAATGCACAAATGAACATTGCATTTCACGCATTTGTATCTTTAAAGGGAAAGTAGAAAATCCAATTTATCAACACCGCCCATGTTATGGTTGTAGACAGAAATAAGCTGTGGTTGCTGAATTTCGATCTTCTTTTTTTCTATGCCAGAAAACGTGACACAAAATTAATGCTTTCTGGACCATAAATCGTGGATACAAGCTGTACAACGCCGCCGTCAAGCCACTTTACGATAACAATATTTTCGTTTCTTTCAATACGAAAGTCAAAGCTACCTCGTCCACATTGTTTCAGATCTCTGTCGGATTGAAGTGACACTTTTCCTATTCTGTTACTTCTAATTGTTCCTGTAGCCCATATTCCACGATGCTTCAAATATCGTACAAAAGCAAGTGTAGTAAAATAATTGTCAAAAAATATTTTAAAATTTTTATTTTCGGGAATGGTTTTGGTCAAATGAATGACAATATCGGAACAGAACCCAAACTTTTTCTCTCCTATTATTGTATTCTTGCCTTGATAAATCTCAAAGTCGTAGAGAATTCTATTTGAACTGCAAAGACAAAATATTTTCATACCCCACTTGATAGGTTTTTTGGGCATATATTGTCTAAGTGCCGTTCTTCCTTTAAATGGGACCATCATTTCATCAACACAGACGTTTTCATTTTTCGGTAAAGAATATAACTTTCTGCAAAAAATATCCAGAAGCGGTCGAACCTTGAATAGCTTATCGATTTTATTTGAACTTGAAGAGAATTTCAAACTATTGAATATAGTTCAAACTATATAGAATGAAATCGAGATCTTGTCATACATTAACTCATTTAAGGGATCTCAGTCGCTTTTGACCAATACATTGTTATGCGAGGATAACCAATTGTACCCATCATTATTTCAAGAGCAATAAACTGTATTAACTCTTCATACAGGTGTGTAGGTGTAGTGGCATAATATATATGAAATTTGAAATAAGTTTTGAAATAAAAATACTTTTTAATTCTGGCTGATGTGATAAAGCTTGTAGCAATTTCGGGAGATATTTGGAATGCACAAATGAACATTGCATTTCACGCATTTGTATCTTTAAAGGGAAAGTAGAAAATCCAATTTATCAACACCGCCCATTTTATGGTTGTAGACAGAAATAAGCTGTGGTTGCTGAATTTCGATCTTCTTTTTTTCTATGCCAGAAAAGCGTGACACAAAATTAATGCTTTCTGGACCATAAAACGTGGATACAAGCTGTACAACGCCGCCGTCAAGCCACTTTACGATAACAATATTTTCGTTTCTTTCAATACGAAAGTCAAAGCTACCTCGTCCACATTGTTTCAGATCTCTGTCGGATTGAAGTGACACTTTTCCTATTCTGTTACTTCTAATTGTTCCTGTAGCCCATATTCCACGTTGCTTCAAATATCGTACAAAAGCAAGTGTAGTAAAATAATTGTCAAAAAATATTTTAAAATTTTTATTTTCAGGAATGGTTTTGGTCAAATGAATGACAATATCGGAACAGAACCCAAACTTTTTCTCTCCTATTATTGTATTCTTGCCTTGATAAATCTCAAAGTCGTAGAGAATTCCTTTTGAACTGCAAAGACAAAATATTTTCATACCCCACTTGATAGGTTTTTTGGGCATATATTGTCTAAGTGCCGTTCTTCCTTTAAATGGGACCATCATTTCATCAACACAGACGTTTTCATTTTTCGGTAAAGAATATAACTTTCTGCAAAAAATATCCAGAAGCGGTCGAACCTTGAATAGCTTATCGATTTTATTTGAACTTGAAGAGAATTTCAAACTATTGAATATAGTTCAAACTATATAGAATGAAATCGAGATCTTGTCATACATTGACTCATTTAAGGGATCTCAGTCGCTTTTGACCAATACATTGTTATGCGAGGATAACCAATTGTACCCATCATTATTTCAAGAGCAATAAACTGTATTAACTCTTCATACAGGTGTGTAGGTGTAGGTGTAGTGGCATAATATATATGAAATTAGAAATAAGTTTTGAAATAAAAATACTTTTTAATTCTGGCTGATGTGATAAAGCTTGTAGCAATTTCGGGAGATATTTGGAATGCACAAATGAACATTGCATTTCACGCATTTGTATCTTTAAAGGGAAAGTAGAAAATCCAATTTATCAACACCGCCCATTTTATGGTTTTAGACAGAAATAAGCTGTGGTTGCTGAATTTCGATCTTCTTTTTTTCTATGCCAGAAAATCGTGACACAAAATTAATGCTTTCTGGACCATAAATCGTGGATACAAGCTGTACAACGCCGCCGTCAAGCCACTTTACGATAACAATATTTTCGTTTCTTTCAATACGAAAGTCAAAGCTACCTCGTCCACATTGTTTCAGATCTCTGTCGGATTGAAGTGACACTTTTCCTATTCTGTTACTTCTAATTGTTCCTGTAGCCCATATTCCACGTTGCTTCAAATATCGTACAAAAGCAAGTGTAGTAAAATAATTGTCAAAAAATATTTTAAAATTTTTATTTTCGGGAATGGTTTTGGTCAAATGAATGACAATATCGGAACAGAACCCAAACTTTTTCTCTCCTATTATTGTATTCTTGCCTTGATAAATCTCAAAGTCGTAGAGAATTCCTTTTGAACTGCAAAGACAAAATATTTTCATACCCCACTTGATAGGTTTTTTGGGCATATATTGTCTAAGTGCCGTTCTTCCTTTAAATGGGACCATCATTTCATCAACACAGACGTTTTCATTTTTCGGTAAAGAATATAACTTTCTGCAAAAAATATCCAGAAGCGGTCGAACCTTGAATAGCTTATCGATTTTATTTGAACTTGAAGAGAATTTCAAACTATTGAATATAGTTCAAACTATATAGAATGAAATCGAGATCTTGTCATACATTGACTCATTTAAGGGATCTCAGTCGCTTTTGACCAATACATTGTTATGCGAGGATAACCAATTGTACCCATCATTATTTCAAGAGCAATAAACTGTATTAACTCTTCATACAGGTGTGTAGGTGTAGGTGTAGTGGCATAATATATATGAAATTAGAAATAAGTTTTGAAATAAAAATACTTTTTAATTCTGGCTGATGTGATAAAGCTTGTAGCAATTTCGGGAGATATTTGGAATGCACAAATGAACATTGCATTTCACGCATTTGTATCTTTAAAGGGAAAGTAGAAAATCCAATTTATCAACACCGCCCATTTTATGGTTGTAGACAGAAATAAGCTGTGGTTGCTGAATTTCGATCTTCTTTTTTTCTATGCCAGAAAATCGTGACACAAAATTAATGCTTTCTGGACCATAAATCGTGGATACAAGCTGTACAACGCCGCCGTCAAGCCACTTTACGATAACAATATTTTCGTTTCTTTCAATACGAGAGTCAAAGCTACCTCGTCCACATTGTTTCAGATCTCTGTCGGATTGAAGTGACACTTTTCCTATTCTGTTACTTCTAATTGTTCCTGTAGCCCATATTCCACGGTGCTTCAAATATCGTACAAAAGCAAGTGTAGTAAAATAATTGTCAAAAAATATTTTAAAATTTTTATTTTCGGGAATGGTTTTGGTCAAATGAATGACAATATAGGAACAGAACCCAAACTTTTTCTCTCCTATTATTGTATTCTTGCCTTGATAAATCTCAAAGTCGTAGAGAATTCTATTTGAACTGCAAAGACAAAATATTTTCATACCCCACTTGATAGGTTTTTTGGGCATATATTGTCTAAGTGCCGTTCTTCCTTTAAATGGGACCATCATTTCATCAACACAGACGTTTTCATTTTTCGGTAAAGAATATAACTTTCTGCAAAAAATATCCAGAAGCGGTCGAACCTTGAATAGCTTATCGATTTTATTTGAACTTGAAGAGAATTTCAAACTATTGAATATAGTTCAAACTATATAGAATGTAATCGAGATCTTGTCATACATTGACTCATTTAAGGGATCTCAGTCGCTTTTGACCAATACATTGTTATGCGAGGATAACCAATTGTACCCATCATTATTTCAAGAGCAATAAACTGTATTAACTCTTCATACAGGTGTGTAGGTGTAGGTGTAGTGGCATAATATATATGAAATTTGAAATAAGTTTTGAAATAAAAATACTTTTTAATTCTGGCTGATGTGATAAAGCTTGTAGCAATTTCGGGAGATATTTGGAATGCACAAATGAACATTGCATTTCACGCATTTGTATCTTTAAAGGGAAAGTAGAAAATCCAATTTATCAACACCGCCCATTTTATGGTTGTAGACAGAAATAAGCTGTGGTTGCTGAATTTCGATCTTCTTTTTTTCTATGCCAGAAAAGCGTGACACAAAATTAATGCTTTCTGGACCATAAATCGTGGATATAAGCTGTACAACGCCGCCGTCAAGCCACTTTACGATAACAATATTTTCGTTTCTTTCAATACGAAAGTCAAAGCTACCTCGTCCACATTGTTTCAGATCTCTGTCGGATTGAAGTGACACTTTTCCTATTCTGTTACTTCTAATTGTTCCTGTAGCCCATATTCCACGTTGCTTCAAATATCGTACAAAAGCAAGTGTAGTAAAATAATTGTCAAAAAATATTTTAAAATTTTTATTTTCGGGAATGGTTTTGGTCAAATGAATGACAATATCGGAACAGAACCCAAACTTTTTCTCTCCTATTATTGTATTCTTGCCTTGATAAATCTCAAAGTCGTAGAGAATTCCTTTTGAACTGCAAAGACAAAATATTTTCATACCTCACTTGATAGGTTTTTTGGGCATATATTGTCTAAGTGCCGTTCTTCCTTTAAATGGGACCATCATTTCATCAACACAGACGTTTTCATTTTTCGGTAAAGAATATAACTTTCTGCAAAAAATATCCAGAAGCGGTCGAACCTTGAATAGCTTATCGATTTTATTTGAACTTGAAGAGAATTTCAAACTATTGAATATAGTTCAAACTATATAGAATGAAATCGAGATCTTGTCATACATTGACTCATTTAAGGGATCTCAGTCGCTTTTGACCAATACATTGTTATGCGAGGATAACCAATTGTACCCATCATTATTTCAAGAGCAATAAACTGTATTAACTCTTCATTGGTTAGTTTTACTGATGTCCCTGTTTTATGAGCGATACTTGATTGGTTGCTGTAACGATTTCAGTAAGTAATTCATCTGTAAAATACTCCAAAAAATATTGCAAAGGAGTCTTGAGATTGTTTTTAGGTATGCAATTCTCGAAATGTGCTTCTGGGGCGGTCCACATGCCCTTTTTCCAGCGATAATTGTCTAGCTTCTTAAATGGTTCCAATACTTCTTCCACAACTTCCTCATCTACAGATACTACTTGAATTTCATTTTCTTCAATATTCTAAATATTTTCTATATCAATTTCAGGCAGATTTTGTCGGGATAACTCTTCTATTACAAAAGAATTATTTTTCTCCAACTCCCCCATTAGGTCATCTAAAATGACGGAATTATCGGAGTCTTCCGAGTCCGAAATATCCGATTCATCAAAATCATTTAAAATCTTTTCGATTTCACAATCTTTGAACTTGTTCGGCATATTAACCTTCTTTACTCTGTGCGAAACAGCTTACAAATGAGTTGTCCTCACTTCACAAATGCAAACAAGTCGTTATTTCTGTTACCTAATATAGCACCTTTAAATAAAATTGATGCCATATGGCATCATACAAATTCAAAAAAATACCACGACCTTATATAATTTTTTTTTGATTCAATAATAAACCCAAATAATAAATGACACTTTTCAGCAGAATTTTGCAAATTCAGTTTTTTAAATTTATTACGTAATTTAGTAAAATATTGTGTTTTACAATGAACCTTTTTTCCTCCGGGAAATTTAATATTTTAGCAATGTTTTGAAATTGCTGTATTTCAGCGCAGAATGCTTTAAATGTATAAATATATGTTTAAATATTGCTTTTAAAACTTCCAAGTGTAATATTGCATCGAAAAAAATAATTTTATACAAGTCGAATTGAAAATAGAGCCCTTTGAATACCCATGATGCCATATGGCATCAAAAATACCGAAAGGGTTAAAAAGAGTAATTCTTACCGAATGCAGAGTTTTGCTTAGAATATATTTGCTAAACAATTACATATATTGCGAAGAAATTAACACGGTTAGCTTACAATGTTGTTCACGTTTCCACAAAAATACTTGATTAATGATTGATTTTTTGCTTTTGTTTACACGATCAGCTGTATCGCCAGTCGTGATACACAAAGATAATGTGTTGTGTAGGTGTAGGTGTAGTGGCATAGTATATGATTCAATCAATTGTTTATATAAATAGGTAGATGGAGCCACCATTGACGCCTGCTATAGCCCCACTCAACTCACTGAATTTCAAAATGTATAAATTCAAAAATAATGCCTAGATTTGGATTTTAGTTATTTATTTATGAAAGAAACGAAACTTAAACAATGAATTCAATAACAGACTAAATTATAATGATATTAATAGAAAAAGTTTAGTCTTTAAAAAAATTAAATTAAATAAAATAAATAAAGTTCAGACTTCTATTAAAAATAAAAAATAATAATTGTATTAAAAAATAAATAAATCATGACAGCATTAAATGCTGGTTCTTCGTCTCTTTTTTTTTTACTATTTCATTTTCAATATTTAAGATAGCTAAGTTTAAAAATCGGTCTTGGTGCATCGTTGATCTTAGCCACGTTTTTATTCGACGCATTGCAGAAAAGCTTCTCTCACAGCCAGCAGAGCTTATTGGGAGACTTAAGGCCACTTGTAGAAGTTTGAATATATTTGGGTATATATTTTTGTCAACTTTTTCTTTCAGCATAACCAAATTGATGGGATTATTTTTATATTGAACTTTAAAAGATTTTTTAACACGATAGTTTCGGCTGAAAGTGAATCTACATCAATCCGAAGGATTTCTTTGTAATTTTCAATGAACTCAGAAGCTCCTTTCAAATCAAGCCTTCCAAAGTAATTCACTGCTTTAGCTAATGGAAGACTTTCAAATCTGTACTCCAAATTTGCCGTAATGTTGTCGATTATCGGATAGTAGATGTTTATTTTCCAGTATTCAGATGCAGTCGTATTATCAGGCAAATCAATAAATGTACTTTTACCGACTGTTGCATCTACTAAAAAATCGTTATGCAATGTGGATGATTTTTTCTTTTTGAACGGCTTATAGGTTGCAAAATTTTCAATATCTTTCCAAATTTCATTAAATTTGTATCTGTAATCTTTAAATGTATTAATTGTTGCCATCACCGTTTCATAGGCTTCTCCTAAACTTGAATTTTGAGTTTGAAAATATTTGCTCAAGGTATTTATTACTTTGAGAGTACTATGAAATACGTGAAGGTTTACAATAAAATCTGGTTTGGTGATTAAGTGTAATAATCCTAAAGCTTCTACTCCATTTTTATCTCGAACAGCATTTGCTTCCTCCTCTAAAGCATCTTTAATACCAATATAGTTAGTAATAACCGATCTACAATTTTCATATCTGCAGCTCCACCTAGTTGTACTCAGACTATGTATTTCCAAATTTTTTATTTGCAAAACATTGCTGATTCTTTTCAAATCGCTATGGTTTCCAGGTTTTGAAAAATGTGAGTACAACGCTTCTAGAGTATTAAAAAATGTTGAACTGGATTTTATATTAAAACAGGAATCCACAATGACCAAATTTAACTTGTGTGCCAGGCAATGGATAAAAATAGCTTGAGGATGATTTTGCTTTATTTTCATTTGCAATCCATTCTTATAACCTGACATTACACTTGCACCATCATAAGACTGTCCAACTATTGGAAGATTTCCCAGTTTCTTTTCTTCCAAAAAATCCAAAATAAGATTTTGTAAAGAAATAGCATCTCTACTTACAGAACAGTCCACAAATCCTACAAAATGTTCTTCTACTTCTAAATCGACGGCAAATCTTATTGTAATCGATAGTTGTTCTTCTTTAAAACATCTGGCCTCATCCACCATCAATGAGAAAAATCCGCACGACTCAACCTTTTGAACTATTATATTGATTACAGCGTTGGCAGATATTTGAAGTAATTCGTTTTCGATTTCAGGACTGCAGTAATTTGTACTTTTGTTGAAATTAGACTTGAGCGATGAATCGTACTTGGCGGAATGCTCTGCAAGTTCTAAAAATTGCCTCTATTTCTGCAGGTTTCACTTTCTCTGTGCCCCCGAAGAGGAAGTCCTTGGCGCGCCAAAAGTAATAATATATCTATAACTTTCTTTATATATTCGCGATGTTTATTTATTTGTAGTGTATTTTGCTGAATAATATTATCAATATGACCAACGCAGCTCCCCTTCTGGTACCTCCCATACAGATGTACCATCCCGCCCCTTAGAAATCGTGTAATAATACCAATATGTCCAACGCGACCTTGTCCATATTTTGTATTTAGTAAATCTTGCCCAAATTCTGTATTTAGTAAGGCTATAGCTAGACCATGTTTTGAAAGTCTGGCAGCTCCCCTTCTGCTACCTCCCATACACGCCCCTTTGAAATCGTGTAATATTATCAAAATGACTCTCGCGATCTTACCCACATTCTGTATTTAATAAAGCTATACCTATACAAAGTTCCGAAAGTCTGGCCCAAATTTTGTATTTAATAAATCTATAGCTAGACAATGTTTTGGACAAAAACTTGGAAGTCTGGCAACTCCCATTCTGGTACCTCCCATACAAATGTACCTTCACGCCACTTTGAAATCGTATAATATTATCAATATGACCCTCGCGATCTTGCCCAAATTAAGTATTTAATAAAGCTATACCTATACAAAGTTTTGAAAGTCTGGCCCAAATTTTGTATTTAATAAGTCTATAGCCAAAAAATCCAAAATAAGATTTTGTAAAGAAATAGCATCTCTACTTACAGAACAGTCCACAAATCCTACAAAATGTTCTTCTACTTCTAAATCGACGGCAAATCTTATTGTAATCGATAGTTGTTCTTCTTTAAAACATCTGGCCTCATCCACCATCAATGAGAAAAATCCGCACGACTCAACCTTTTGAACTATTATATTGATTACAGCGTTGGCAGATATTTGAAGTAATTCGTTTTCGATTTCAGGACTGCAGTAATTTGTACTTTTGTTGAAATTAGACTTGAGCGATGAATCGTACTTGGCGGAATGCTCTGCAAGTTCTAAAAATTGCCTCTATTTCTGCAGGTTTCACTTTCTCTGTGCCCCCGAAGAGGAAGTCCTTGGCGCGCCAAAAGTAATAATACATCTATAACATTCTTTATATATTCGCGATGTTTATTTATTTGTAGTGTATTTTGCTGAATAATATGGCTGTGTACATTTTGAGAAGAAATTTTGTACATTTTGTACGTTTGAAAAGACTGTGTGTGATGGGCAGACTTATCATGTTTTTTTAAGCTTTCACTAAGTTTCTTCCATTTATCAAAACCTGACACTACAAACTTTACATTTTGTTCTCGACATTCTTTAAGGCCAAAGTTGCGGGAAACGAAACAAAATGCCTTTTCTACTTCAGGACTATATTCCAACCATTCATACACATCATAGTATTTAGCAGAAAAGGATCTGTTCTGTCCATCAATCATGACTTTATTAAATTGCATTTGTGGCTGATTGCATTTGTGGCTTTTTACATTATGGTCATTTGTTTTAGGACGTTCTTCTGTAATACTTGCTTCTAAGTTAATTTCTTCGGTTGGTTTAGTAATGGCTCTATCAACAGCAACATTTGTCAGCTTGGATGTTCCAGCTTTTTCACCATGTACCAAATTTATTGAGTTGGACTCTTCAGCGTTTTCGCCATTTTTTGCAATATTTTTTGATTTGAAAAACGATCTAATATCTTGAATTTTCTTCATGTCTACAATTCAGAAGGCTTAGGAGAATGTATACTTAAAAAGAGTAATACTTACCAATTGCAGAGTTTTGCTTAGAATATATTTGCTAAACAATTACATATATTGCGAAGAAATTAACACGGTTAGCTTACAATGTTGTTCACGTTTCCAATACTTGATTAATGATTGATTTTTTGCTTTTGTTTACACGATCAGCTGTATCGCCAGTCGTGATACACAAAGATAATGTGTTGTGTAGGTGTAGTGGCATAATATATGATTCAATCAATTGTTTATATAAATAGGTGGATGGAGCCACCATTGACGCCTGCTGTACGATTTGTTTAACAAACACTTTAAAACTAATTTCTTGTATTATTTAATAGCATCAAAACATATTTGGTTATTTACAGACGCACACATTTTACTTGGACGTTATCTAAAAATTCTGGGGGGGGGGCTAAAAAAGTTCTGGGGGGGCTTAGCCCACCCCAGCACCCCCGTTCCTACGCCTATGGGTACCTCCCGTACAGATGTACCATCCCGCCCCTTAGAAATCGTGTAATAATACCAATATGCCCAACGCGACCTTGCCCATATTTTGTATTTAGTAAATCTTGCCCAAATTCTGTATTTAGTAATTTTTTTTTAAAGTCTGGCAGCTCCCCTTCTGCTACCTCCCATACATATGTACTACCCCGCCCTTATAAACCGTGTAATATCGTCAATATGACCAACGCGATCTTGCTAAAATTGTGAATTTGATAAAGCTTCAGCTAGACCAAGTTTTGAAAGTCTGGCAATTCCCCTTCTGGTACCTTCCATACAAATGTACCATCAGGCCGCTTATAAACCGTGGAATATTATCAATATGGCTATCGCGATCCTAACACGACCTTGCCCAAATTCTGTATTTAGTAAAGCTATAGCTATAGAAAGTTTTGGACAACAACTGGGAAGTCTGGCAACTCCCATTCTGGTACCTCATATACAAATGTATCATCAGTCCGCTTATAAACCGTGTAATATTATCAATATGGCTAACGCGACCTTGCCCAAATTCTGTATTTAGTAAAGATATAGCTAGACAAAGTTTTGGACTAAAACTTGGAAGTCTGGCAACTTCGCCTCTGGTACCTCCCATACAGATGTACCATCCCGCCCCTTAGAAAACTTGTAATAATACCAATATGTCCAAAGCGATCTTGCCCATATTTTGTATTTAGTAAATCTTGCCCAAATTCTGTATTTAGTAAGGCTATAGCTGGAATTTTTTTTTAAAGTCTGGCAGCTCCCCTTCTGCTACCTCCCATACATATGTACTACCCCGCCCTTATAAACCGTGTAATATCGTCAATATGACCAACGCGATCTTGCTAAAATTGTGAATTTGATAAAGCTTCAGCTAGACCAAGTTTTGAAAGTCTGGCAATTCCCCTTCTGGTACCTTCCATACAAATGTACCATCAGGCCGCTTATAAACCGTGGAATATTATCAATATGGCTAACGCGATCCTAACGCGACCTTGCCCAAATTCTGTATTTAGTAAAGCTATAGCTATAGAAAGTTTTGGACAACAACTGGGAAGTCTGGCAACTCCCATTCTGGTACCTCATATACAAATGTATCATCAGTCCGCTTATAAACCGTGTAATATTATCAATATGGCTAACGCGACCTTGCCCAAATTCTGTATTTAGTAAAGATATAGCTAGACAAAGTTTTGGACTAAAACTTGGAAGTCTGGCAACTTCGCCTCTGGTACCTCCCATACAGATGTACCATCCCGCCCCTTAGAAAACTTGTAATAATACCAATATGCCCAAAGCGACCTTGTCCATATTTTGTATTTAGTAAATCTTGCCCAAATTCTGTATTTAGTAAGGCTATAGCTAGACCATGTTTTGAAAGTCTGGCAGCTCCCCTTCTGCTACCTCCCATACACGCCCCTTTGAAATCGTGTAATATTATCAAAATGACCCTCGCGATCTTACCCACATTCTGTATTTAATAAAGCTATACCTATACAAAGTTCCGAAAGTCTGGCCCAAATTTTGTATTTAATAAATCTATAGCTAGACAATGTTTTGGACAAAAACTTGGAAGTCTGGCAACTCCCATTCTGGTACCTCCCATACAAATGTACCTTCACGCCACTTTGAAATCGTATAATATTATCAATATGACCCTCGCGATCTTGCCCAAATTAAGTATTTAATAAAGCTATACCTATACAAAGTTTTAAAAGTCTGGCCCAAATTTTGTATTTAATAAGTCTATAGCCAGACAATTTTTTTGGACACCCTGACAACTTCCCCTCTGGTACCTCCCATACAGATGTAACACCCCGCCCCTTAGAAATCTTGTAATAATACCACTATACCCAAAGCGATCTTGCCCATATTTTGTATTTAGTAAGTCTATAGCTATATAAAGTTTTGGACAAAAACTTGGAAGTCTGGCAACTCCCCTTCTGGTACCTCCCATACAAATGTACCATCCCGCACCCTTAGAAACCGTGTAATATTATCAATATGACCAACGCGATCTTACCCAAATTCTGTATTTATTAAAGCTATAACTTGGAAGTCTGGCAACTCCCATTCTGGTACCTCCCATACAAATGTAACATCCCGCCCTTATAAACCGTGTAATATTATCAATATGACTAACGCGATCTTGCCCAAATTCGGTATTTAGAAAAGCAATGGCTATAAATAATTTCGGACAAAAACTTGGAAGGCTGGCAACTCCCCTTCTGGTACCTCCCATACACGCCCCTTTGAAATAGTGTAATATTATCAATATGACCCTCGCGATCTTGCCCAAATTCTGTATTTAATAAAGCTATACCTATACATAGTTTTGAAAGTCTGGCCCAATTTTTGTATTTAATAAATCTATAGCTAGACAATGTTTTGGACAAAAACTTGGAAGTCTGGCAACTCCCATTCTGGTACCTCCCATACAAATGTACCATCCCGCCCCTTAGAAACCGTGTAATATTATCAATATGGCCAACGCAGCTCCCCTTCTGGTACCTCCAATACAGATGTACCATCCCGCCCCTTAGAAATGTGTAATAATACCAAAATGGCCAACGCGACCTTGTCCATATTTTGTATTTAGTAAATCTTGCCCAAATTATGTATTTAGTGAGGCTATAGCTAGACCAAGTTTTGAAAGTCTGGCAGCTAACCTTCTGCTACCTCCCATACATATGTACCACCCCGCCCTTATAAACCGTGTAATATTATCAATATGACCCTCGCGATCTTGCCCAACATCTGTATTTAATAAAGCTATACCTATACAAAGTTTTGAAAGTCTGGCCCAAATTTTGTATTTAATAAATCTATAGCTAGACAATGTTTTGGACAAAAACTTGGAAGTCTGGCAACATCCCTTCTGGCACCTGCTATACAAAATTACCTTCCCGCCCCTTAGAAATCATATAATATTATCAATATGGCTAACGCGACTTTGCCCAAATTCTGTATTTAGTAAAGCTTTAGCTGGACAAAGTTTTGAAAGTCTGGCAATTCCCCTTCTGGTACATTCCATACAAATGTACCATCAGGTCGCTTATAAACCGTGTAATATTATCAATATGACTAACGCGATCTTGCCCAACTTCTGTCTTTAGTAAAGCTATAGCTAGACAAAGTTTTGGACAATAACTGGGAAGTCTGGCAACTCCCATTCTGGTTCCTCATATACAAATGTATCATCAGGCCGCTTATAAACCGTGTAATATTATCAATGTGGCTAACGCGACCTTGCCCAAATTCTGTATTTAGTAAGGATATAGCTAGACAAAGTTTTGGACAACAACTTGGAAGTCTGGCAACTCCCCTTCTCGTACCTCACATACAAATGTACCATCCCGCACCCTTAGAAACCGTGTAATATTATCAATATGACCAACGCGATCTTACCCAAATTCTGTATTTATTAAAGCTATAACTTGGAAGTCTGGCAACTCCCATTCTGGTACCTCCCATACAAATGTACCATCCCGCCCCTTAGAAATCGTGTAATAATACCAATATGTCGCGTATTTTGTATTTAGTAAATCTTGCCCAAATTCTGTATTTAGTAAGGGTATAGCTAGACCATGTTTTGAAAGTCTAGCAGCTCCCCTTCTGCTACCTCCCATACATATGTACCACCCCGCCCTTATAAACCGTGTAATATTATCAATATGACCAATGCGATCTTGCCCAAATTCGGTATTTAGTAAAGCTATGACTAGAAATAGTTTCGGACAAAAACTTGGAAGTCTGGCAACTCCTCCTCTGGTACCTCCCATACACGCCCCATTGAAATCGTGTAATATTATCAATATGACCCTCGCGATCTTGCCCAAATTTTGTATTTAATAAAGCTATAGCTAGACAAAGTTTTGGACAATAACTGGGAAGTCTGGCAACTCCCATTCTGGTTCCTCATATACAAATGTATCATCAGGCCGCTTATAAACCGTGTAATATTATCAATGTGGCTAATGCGACCTTGCCCAAATTCTGTATTTAGTAAGGATATAGCTAGACAAAGTTTTGGACAAAAACTTGGAAGTCTGGCAACTCCCCTTCTGGTACCTCCCATACAAATGTACCATCACGCCCCTTTGAAATCGTATAATATTATCAATATGACCCTCGCGATCTTGCCCAAATTAAGTATATAATAAAGCTATACCTATACAAAGTTTTGAAAGTCTGGCCCAAATTTTGTATTTAATAAGTCTATAGCCAGAACATTTTTTGGGACACCTCCTATACAAAATTTACCTTCCCGCCCCTTAGAAATCGTGTAATATTATCAATATGACCAACGCGGTCTTGCCCAAATTCGGTATTTAGTAAAGCTATGACTAGAAATAGTTTCGGACAAAAACTTGGAAGTCTGGCAACTCCCCCTCTGGTACCTCCCTTACACGCCCATTTGAAATCGTGTAATATTATCAATATGACCCTCGCGATCTTGCCCATATTCTGTATTTAGTAAAGCTATGACTAGAAATAGTTTCGGATAAAAACTTGGAAGTCTGGCAACTCCCCCTCTGGTACGTCCCATTCAAATGTACCATCAGACCGCTTATAAACCGTGTTATATCATGAAATTGGTAAAGCTTCAGCTAGACAAAGTTTCGTAAGTCTGGCAGCTCCCCGTCTGGTACCTCCCATACAGATGTACCATCCCGCTCCATAGAAATCGTGTAATAATACCAATATGCCCAAAGCGATCTTGCCCATATTTTGTATTTAGTAAATCTATAGCTATATAAAGTTTTAGACAAAAACTTGGATGTCTGACAATTCCCCCTCTGGTACCTCCCATACAAATGTACCATCAGGCCGCTTATAAACCGTGTAATATCATCAAATTGGTAAAGCTTCAGCTAGACAAAGTTTCGTAAGTCTGGCAGCTCCCCTTCTGGTACCTCCCATACAAATGTACCATCCCGCTCCTTAGAAATCCTGTAATATTATCAATATGACCAACGCGGTCTTGCCCAAATTCGGTATTTAGTAAAGCTATGACTAGAAATAGTTTCGGATAAAAACTTGGAAGTCTGGCAACTCCCCCTCTGGTACCTCCCATACACGCCCCTTTGAAATCGTGTAATATTATCAATATGACCCTCGCGATCTTGCCCACATTCTGTATTTAAAAAAGATATACCTATACAAAGTTCTGAAAGTCTGGCCCAAATTTTGTATTTAATAAATCTATAGCTAGACAATGTTTTGGACAAAAACTTGGAAGTCTGGCAACTCCCCTTCTGGTACCTCCCATACAAATGTACCATCACGCCCCTTACAAATCGTGTAATATTATCAATATGACCAACGCGGTCTTGCCCAAATTCTGTATTTAGTAAAGCTATAGCTAGACAAAGTTTTGGACAACAACTGGGAAGTCTGGCAACTCCCATTCTGGTACCTCGTATACAAATGTATCATCAGGCCTCTTATAAACCGTGTAATATTATCAATATGGCTAACGCGACCTTGCCCAAATTCTGTATTTAGTAAAGATATAGCTAGACAAAGTTTTGGACAACAACTTGGAAGTCTGGCAACATCCCTTCTTGTACGTCCCATGCAAATGTACCATCCCGCCCCTTAGAAATCGTGTAATAATACCAATATACCCAACGCGATCTTGCCCAAATTCTGTATTTTGTAAAGCTATGGTTGGAAAATTTTCGGACAGATACTTGGAAGCCTGGCAACACCCCTTCTGGTACCTCCCATACAAATGTGCCATCATTATGACCAACGTGATCGTGCCAAAATTCTGTATTAAGTAAAGCTATACCTAGAGAAAATTTTGGACCAAAACTTGGAAGTCTGGCAACACCCCTTCTAGTACCTCCCATACAGATGTACCATCCCGCCCTTTAGAAATCGTGTTATAATACCAATATGCCCAACGCGATCTTGCCTAAATTTGTATTCAGTAAATCTATAGCTAGACAAAGTTTTGGACAAAAACTTGGAAGTCTGGCAACTCCCCTTCTGGTACCTCCCATACAAATGTACCATAAGGCCGCTGATAAACCGTGTAATATTATCAATATGACCAACGCGATCTTGCCGAAATTTGTATTTAGTAAATCTATAGCTAGACAAAGTTTTGGACCAAAACTTGGAAATCTGGCAACTCCCCTTCTGGTACCTCCCATACAAATGTACCATCAGGCCGCTTATAAACCGTCTCATATAATCAACATGACCAAATTCTGTATTTTGTAAAGCTATGGCTGGAAAAAGTATCGGACCAAAACTTGGAAATCTGGTAACTCCCCTTCTGGTACCTCCCATTCAAATGTACCATCAGGCCGCTTATAAACCGTGTTATATCATCAAATTGGTAAAGCTTCAGCTAGACAAAGTTTCGTAAGTCTGGCAGCTCCCCTTCTGGTACCTCCCATACAGATGTACCATCCCGCTACTTAGAAATCGTGTAATAATACCAATATGCCCAAAGCGATCTTGACCATATTTTGTATTTAGTAAATCTATAGCTATATAACATTTTAGACAAAAACTTGGATGTCTGACAACTCCCCTTCTGGTACCTCCCATTCAAATGTACCATCAGGCCGCTTATAAACCGTGTTATATCATCAAATTGGTAAAGCTTCAGCTAGACAAAGTTTCGTAAGTCTGGCAACTCCCCTTCTGGTACCTCCCATACAAATGTACCATCAGGCCGCTTATAAACCGTCTCATATAATCAACATGACCAAATTCTGTATTTTGTAAAGCTATGGCTGGAAAAATGTCGGACAAATACTTGGAAGTCTGGCAACACCCCTTCCGGTACCTCCCAGACAAATGTACCATCCCGCACCTTAGAAGTCGTGTAATATTATCAATATGACCAACGCGATGTTGCCCAACTTGTGGATTTGGTAAATCTATTGCTGGACAAAGTTTTGGACCAAAACTTGGAAGTCTGATAACTCCCCTTCTGGTACCTCCCATTCAAATGTACCATCAGGCCGCTTATAAACCGTGTTATATCATCAAATTGGTAAAGCTTCAGCTAGACAAAGTTTCGTAAGTCTGGCAGCTC
The DNA here is from genome assembly GCA_958296145.1 of Hydrotaea cyrtoneurina. Taxonomy (NCBI): domain Eukaryota; kingdom Metazoa; phylum Arthropoda; class Insecta; order Diptera; family Muscidae; genus Hydrotaea; species Hydrotaea cyrtoneurina. The sequence continues at coordinate 51,625,068 of OY282517.1, forward strand.
CCCTTCTGGTACCTCCCATACAGATGTACCATCCCGCTCCTTAGAAATCGTGTAATAATACCAATATGCCCAAAGCGATCTTGACCATATTTTGTATTTAGTAAATCTATAGCTATATAAAGTTTTAGACAAAAACTTGGATGTCTGACAACTCCCCTTCTGGTACCACCCATACAAATGTACCATCAGGCCGCTTATAAACCGTGTAATATCATCAAATTGGTAAAGCTTCAGCTAGACAAAGTGTCGTAATTCTGGCAGCTCCCCTTCTGGTATCTCCCATACAGATGTACCATCCCGCTCCTTAGAAATCGTGTAATAATACCAATATGCCCAAAGCGATCTTGACCATATTTTGTATTTAGTAAATCTATAGCTATATAAAATTTTAGACAAAAACTTGGATGTCTGACAACTCCCCTTCTGGTACCACCCATACAAATGTACCATCAGGCCGCTTATAAACCGTGTAATATCATCAAATTGGTAAAGCTTCAGCTAGACAAAGTTTCGTAAGTCTGGCAACTTCCCCTCTGGTACCTCCCATAAAGATGTACCATACCGCACCCTTAGAATCGTGTAATAATACCAATATGCCCAACGCGATCTTGCCCATATTTTGTATTTAGTAAATCTATAACTATATACAGTATTGGACAAAAACTTGGAAGTCTGACAACTCCCCTTCTGGTACCTCCCATTCAAATGTACCATCAGGCCGCTTATAAACCGTGTTATATCATCAAATTGGTAAAGCTTCAGCTAGACAAAGTTTCGTAAGTCTGGCAGCTCCCCGTCTGGTACCTCCCATACAGATGTACCATCCCGCTCCATAGAAATCGTGTAATAATACCAATATGCCCAAAGCGATCTTGCCCATATTTTGTATTTAGTAAATCTATAGCTATATAAAGTTTTAGACAAAAACTTGGAAGTCTGGCATCTCCCCTTCTGGGTCCTCCCATACAGATATACCATCCAGTAGTAAAGCTGTATTTACTACGGGATGTAAAGCTATTTAGTAAAGTTATAGCTAGACAAAGTTTTGGACAAAAACTTGGATGTCTGACAACTCCCCTTCTGGTACGTCCCATTCAAATGTACCATCAGACCGCTTATAAACCGTGTTATATCATGAAATTGGTAAAGCTTCAGCTAGACAAAGTTTCGTAAGTCTGGCAGCTCCCCGTCTGGTACCTCCCATACAGATGTACCATCCCGCTCCATAGAAATCGTGTAATAATACCAATATGCCCAAAGCGATCTTGACCATATTTTGTATTTAGTAAATCTATAGCTATATAAAATTTTAGACAAAAACTTGGATGTCTGACAACTCCCCTTCTGGTACCTCCCATTCAAATGTACCATCAGGCCGCTTATAAACCGTGTTATATCATCAAATTGGTAAAGCTTCAGCTAGACAAAGTTTCGTAAGTCTGGCAACTCCCCTTCTGGTACCTCCCATACAAATGTACCATCAGGCCGCTTATAAACCGTCTCATATAATCAACATGACCAAATTCTGTATTTTGTAAAGCTATGGCTGGAAAAATGTCGGACAAATACATGGAAGTCTGGCAACACCCCTTCCGGTACCTCCCAGACAAATGTACCATCCCGCACCTTAGAAGTCGTGTAATATTATCAATATGACCAACGCGATGTTGCCCAACTTGTGGATTTGGTAAATCTATTGCTGGACAAAGTTTTGGACCAAAACTTGGAAGTCTGATAACTCCCCTTCTGGTACCTCCCATTCAAATGTACCATCAGGCCGCTTATAAACCGTGTTATATCATCAAATTGGTAAAGCTTCAGCTAGACAAAGTTTCGTAAGTCTGGCAGCTCCCCTTCTGGTACCTCCCATACAGATGTACCATCCCGCTCCTTAGAAATCGTGTAATAATACCAATATGCCCAAAGCGATCTTGACCATATTTTGTATTTAGTAAATCTATAGCTATATAAAGTTTTAGACAAAAACTTGGATGTCTGACAACTCCCCTTCTGGTACCACCCATACAAATGTACCATCAGGCCGCTTATAAACCGTGTAATATCATCAAATTGGTAAAGCTTCAGCTAGACAAAGTGTCGTAATTCTGGCAGCTCCCCTTCTGGTATCTCCCATACAGATGTACCATCCCGCTCCTTAGAAATCGTGTAATAATACCAATATGCCCAAAGCGATCTTGACCATATTTTGTATTTAGTAAATCTATAGCTATATAAAATTTTAGACAAAAACTTGGATGTCTGACAACTCCCCTTCTGGTACCACCCATACAAATGTACCATCAGGCCGCTTATAAACCGTGTAATATCATCAAATTGGTAAAGCTTCAGCTAGACAAAGTTTCGTAAGTCTGGCAACTTCCCCTCTGGTACCTCCCATAAAGATGTACCATACCGCACCCTTAGAATCGTGTAATAATACCAATATGCCCAACGCGATCTTGCCCATATTTTGTATTTAGTAAATCTATAACTATATACAGTATTGGACAAAAACTTGGAAGTCTGACAACTCCCCTTCTGGTACCTCCCATTCAAATGTACCATCAGGCCGCTTATAAACCGTGTTATATCATCAAATTGGTAAAGCTTCAGCTAGACAAAGTTTCGTAAGTCTGGCAGCTCCCCGTCTGGTACCTCCCATACAGATGTACCATCCCGCTCCATAGAAATCGTGTAATAATACCAATATGCCCAAAGCGATCTTGCCCATATTTTGTATTTAGTAAATCTATAGCTATATAAAGTTTTAGACAAAAACTTGGATGTCTGGCATCTCCCCTTCTGGGTCCTCCCATACAGATATACCATCCAGTAGTAAAGCTGTATTTACTACGGGATGTAAAGCTATTTAGTAAAGTTATAGCTAGACAAAGTTTTAGACAAAAACTTGGATGTCTGACAACTCCCCTTCTGGTACGTCCCATTCAAATGTACCATCAGACCGCTTATAAACCGTGTTATATCATGAAATTGGTAAAGCTTCAGCTAGACAAAGTTTCGTAAGTCTGGCAGCTCCCCGTCTGGTACCTCCCATACAGATGTACCATCCCGCTCCATAGAAATCGTGTAATAATACCAATATGCCCAAAGCGATCTTGCCCATATTTTGTATTTAGTAAATCTATAGCTATATAAAGTTTTAGACAAAAACTTGGATGTCTGACAATTCCCCCTCTGGTACCTCCCATACAAATGTACCATCAGGCCGCTTATAAACCGTGTAATATCATCAAATTGGTAAAGCTTCAGCTAGACAAAGTTTCGTAAGTCTGGCAGCTCCCCTTCTGGTACCTCCCATACAAATGTACCATCCCGCTCCTTAGAAATCATGTAATATTATCAATATGACCAACGCGGTCTTGCCCAAATTCGGTATTTAGTAAAGCTATGACTAGAAATAGTTTCGGATAAAAACTTGGAAGTCTGGCAACTCCCCCTCTGGTACCTCCCATACACGCCCCTTTGAAATCGTGTAATATTATCAATATGACCCTCGCGATCTTGCCCACATTCTGTATTTAAAAAAGATATACCTATACAAAGTTCTGAAAGTCTGGCCCAAATTTTGCATTTAATAAATCTATAGCTAGACAATGTTTTGGACAAAAACTTGGAAGTCTGGCAACTCCCCTTCTGGTACCTCCCATACAAATGTACCATCACGCCCCTTACAAATCGTGTAATATTATCAATATGACCAACGCGGTCTTGCCCAAATTCTGTATTTAGTAAAGCTATAGCTAGACAAAGTTTTGGACAACAACTGGGAAGTCTGGCAACTCCCATTCTGGTACCTCGTATACAAATGTATCATCAGGCCTCTTATAAACCGTGTAATATTATCAATATGGCTAACGCGACCTTGCCCAAATTCTGTATTAAGTAAATCTATAGCTAGACAAAGTTTTGGACCAAAACTTGGAAATCTGGCAACTCCCCTTCTGGTACCTCCCATACAAATGTACCATCCCGCCCTTTAGAAATCGTGTTATAATACCAATATGCCCAACGCGATCTTGCCTAAATTTGTATTCAGTAAATCTATAGCTAGACAATGTTTTGGACAAAAACTTGGAAGTCTGGCAACTCCCCTTCTGGTACCTCCCATACAAATGTACCATCACGCCCCTTACAAATCGTGTAATATTATCAATATGACCAACGCGGTCTTGCCCAAATTCTGTATTTAGTAAAGCTATAGCTAGACAAAGTTTTGGACAACAACTGGGAAGTCTGGCAACTCCCATTCTGGTACCTCGTATACAAATGTATCATCAGGCCTCTTATAAACCGTGTAATATTATCAATATGGCTAACGCGACCTTGCCCAAATTCTGTATTAAGTAAATCTATAGCTAGACAAAGTTTTGGACCAAAACTTGGAAATCTGGCAACTCCCATTCTGGTACCTCGTATACAAATGTATCATCAGGCCTCTTATAAACCGTGTAATATTATCAATATGACCAACACGATCTTGCCCAAATTCTGTATTTTGTAAAGCTATGGTTGGAAAATTTTCGGACAGATACTTGGAAGCCTGGCAACACCCCTTCTGGTACCTCCCATACAAATGTGCCATCATTATGACCAACGTGATCGTGCCAAAATTCTGTATTAAGTAAATCTATAGCTAGACAAAGTTTTGGACAAAAACTTGGAAGTCTGGCAACTCCCCTTTTGGTACCTCCCATACAAATGTACCATAAGGCCGCTGATAAACCGTGTAATATTATCAATATGACCAACGCGATCTTGCCGAAATTTGTATTTAGTAAATCTATAGCTAGACAAAGTTTTGGACCAAAACTTGGAAATCTGGCAACTCCCGATCTTGCCTAAATTTGTATTCAGTAAATCTATAGCTAGACAAAGTTTTGGACAAAAACTTGGAAGTCTGGCAACTCCCCTTCTGGTACCTCCCATACAAATGTACCATAAGGCCGCTGATAAACCGTGTAATATTATCAATATGACCAACGCGATATTGCCGAAATTTGTATTTAGTAAATCTATAGCTAGACAAAGTTTTGGACCAAAACTTGGAAATCTGGCAACTCCCCTTCTGGTACCTCCCATACAAATGTACCATCAGGCCGCTTATAAACCGTCTCATATAATCAACATGACCAAATTCTGTATTTTGTAAAGCTATGGCTGGAAAAAGTGTCGGACCAAAACTTGGAAATCTGGTAACTCCCCTTCTGGTACCTCCCATTCAAATGTACCATCAGGCCGCTTATAAACCGTGTTATATCATCAAATTGGTAAAGCTTCAGCTAGACAAAGTTTCGTAAGTCTGGCAGCTCCCCTTCTGGTACCTCCCATACAGATGTACCATCCCGCTACTTAGAAATCGTGTAATAATACCAATATGCATAAAGCGATCTTGACCATATTTTGTATTTAGTAAATCTATACCTATATAAAATTTTAGACAAAAACTTGGATGTCTGACAACTCCCCTTCTGGTACCTCCCATTCAAATGTACCATCAGGCCGCTTATAAACCGTGTTATATCATCAAATTGGTAAAGCTTCAGCTAGACAAAGTTTCGTAAGTCTGGCAACTCCCCTTCTGGTACCTCCCATACAAATGTACCATCAGGCCGCTTATAAACCGTCTCATATAATCAACATGACCAAATTCTGTATTTTGTAAAGCTATGGCTGGAAAAATGTCGGACAAATACTTGGAAGTCTGGCAACACCCCTTCTGGTACCTCCCAGACAAATGTCCCATCCCGCACCTTAGAAGTCGTGTAATATTATCAATATGACCAACGCGATGTTGCCCAACTTGTGGATTTGGTAAATCTATTGCTGGACAAAGTTTTGGACCAAAACTTGGAAGTCTGATAACTCCCCTTCTGGTACCTCCCATTCAAATGTACCATCAGGCCGCTTATAAACCGTGTAATATCATCAAATTGGTAAAGCTTCAGCTAGACAAAGTTTCGTAAGTCTGGCAGCTCCCCTTCTGGTACCTCCCATACAGATGTACCATCCCGCTCCTTAGAAATCGTGTAATAATACTAATATGCCCAAAGCGATCTTGACCATATTTTGTATTTAGTAAATCTATAGCTATATAAAATTTTAGACAAAAACTTGGATGTCTGACAACTAACCTTCTGGTACCACCCATACAAATGTACCATCAGGCCGCTTATAAACCGTGTAATATCATCAAATTGGTAAAGCTTCAGCTAGACAAAGTTTCGTAAGTCTGGCAACTTCCCCTCTGGTACCTCCCATAAAGATGTACCATACCGCACCCTTAGAATCGTGTAATAATACCAATATGCCCAACGCGATCTTGCCCATATTTTGTATTTAGTAAATCTATAACTATATACAGTATTGGACAAAAACTTGGAAGTCTGACAACTCCCCTTCTGGTACCTCCCATTCAAATGTACCATCAGGCCGCTTATAAACCGTGTTATATCATCAAATTGGTAAAGCTTCAGCTGGACAAAGTTTCGTAAGTCTGGCAGCTCCCCTTCTGGTACCTCCCATACAGATGTACCATCCCGCTCCTTAGAAATCGTGTAATAATACCAATATGCCCAAAGCGATCTTGCCCATATTTTGTATTTAGTAAATCTATAGCTATATAAAGTTTTAGACAAAAACTTGGATGTCTGACAACTCCCCTTCTGGTACCACCCATACAAATGTACCATAAGGCCGCTTATAAACCGTGTAATATCATCAAATTGGTAAAGCTTCAGCTAGACAAAGTTTCGTAAGTCTTGCAGCTCCCCTTCTGATACCTCCCATATAAATGTACCATCCCGCACCCTTAGAATCCGTGTAATATTATCAATATGACCAACGCGATCATACCCAAATTCTGTATTTATTAAAGCTATAACTTGGAAGTCTGGCAACTCCCCTTCTGGTTCCTCCCATACAAATGAACCATCCCGCACACTTATAAGCAGTGTAATAATACCAATATGACGAACGCGATCTTGCCGAAATTTGTATTTAGTAAATCTATAGCTAGACAAAGTTTTGGACCAAAACTTGGAAATCTGGCAACTTCCCCTCTGGTACCACCCATACAAATGTATCATCCCGCCCCTTATTAACCGTGTAATATTATCAATATGACCAATGCGATCTAGCCTAAAATCTGTATTTAGTAAATCTATGGCTGGAAAAATTTCGGACAAATACTTGGAAGTCTGGCAACACCCCTTCTGGTACCTCCCATACAAATGTACCATCCCGCACATTAGAATTCGTATAATACTATCAATATGACCAACGCTATCTTTCCCAAATTCTGTATTTAGTAAATCTATAGCTAGTCAAAGTTTTGGATCAAAACTTGGAAGTCTGGCAACTTCCCTTCTGGTACATCCCATACATATGAACCATCCGGCATCCTTATAAACCGTGTAATATTATCAAAGTATAGACAAAGTTTTGGACAACAACTGGGAAGTCTGGCAACTCCCATTCTGGTACCTCGTATACAAATGTATCATCAGGCCTCTTATAAACCGTGTAATATTATCAATATGGCTAACGCGACCTTGCCCAAATTCTGTATTTAGTAAAGATATAGCTAGACAAAGTTTTGGACAACAACTTGGAAGTCTGGCAACATCCCTTCTTGTACGTCCCATACAAATGTACCATCCCGCCCCTTAGAAATCGTGTAATAATACCAATATACCCAACGCGATCTTGCCCAAATTCTGTATTTTGTAAAGCTATGGTTGGAAAATTTTCGGACAGATACTTGGAAGCCTGGCAACACCCCTTCTGGTACCTCCCATACAAATGTGCCATCATTATGACCAACGTGATCGTGCCAAAATTCTGTATTAAGTAAAGCTATACCTAGAGAAAGTTTTGGACCAAAACTTGGAAGTCTGGCAACATCCCTTCTAGTACCTCCCATACAGATGTACCATCCCGCCCTTTAGAAATCGTGTTATAATACCAATATGCCCAACGCGATCTTGCCTAAATTTGTATTCAGTAAATCTATAGCTAGACAAAGTTTTGGACAAAAACTTGGAAGTCTGGCAACTCCCCTTCTGGAACCTCCCATACAAATGTACCATAAGGCCGCTGATAAACCGTGTAATATTATCAATATGACCAACGCGATCTTGCCGAAATTTGTATTTAGTAAATCTATAGCTAGACAAAGTTTTGGACCAAAACTTGGAAATCTGGCAACTCCCCTTCTGGTACCTCCCATACAAATGTACCATCAGGCCGCTTATAAACCGTCTCATATAATCAACATGACCAAATTCTGTATTTTGTAAAGCTATGGATGGAAAAAGTATCGGACCAAAACTTGGAAATCTGGTAACTCCCCTTCTGGTACCTCCCATTCAAATGTACCATCAGGCCGCTTATAAACCGTGTTATATCATCAAATTGGTAAAGCTTCAGCTAGACAAAGTTTCGTAAGTCTGGCAGCTCCCCTTCTGGTACCTCCCATACAGATGTACCATCCCGCTACTTAGAAATCGTTTAATAATACCAATATGCCCAAAGCGATCTTGACCATATTTTGTATTTAGTAAATCTATAGCTATATAAAATTTTAGACAAAAACTTGGATGTCTGACAACTCCCCTTCTGGTACCTCCCATTCAAATGTACCATCAGGCCGCTTATAAACCGTGTTATATCATCAAATTGGTAAAGCTTCAGTTAGACAAAGTTTCGTAAGTCTGGCAACTCCCCTTCTGGTACCTCCCATACAAATGTACCATCAGGCCGCTTATAAACCGTCTCACATAATCAACATGACCAAATTCTGTATTTTGTAAAGCTATGGCTGGAAAAATGTCGGACAAATACTTGGAAGTCTGGCAACACCCCTTCTGGTACCTCCCAGACAAATGTACCATTCCGCACCTTAGAAGTCGTGTAATATTATCAATATGACCAACGCGATGTTGCCCAACTTGTGGATTTGGTAAATCTATTGCTGGACAAAGTTTTGGACCAAAACTTGGAAGTCTGATAACTCCCCTTCTGGTACCTCCCATTCAAATGTACCATCAGGCCGCTTATAAACCGTGTTATATCATCAAATTGGTAAAGCTTCAGCTAGACAAAGTTTCGTAAGTCTGGCAGCTCCCCTTCTGGTACCTCCCATACAGATGTACCATCCCGCTCCTTAGAAATCGTGTAATAATACCAATATGCCCAAAGCGATCTTGACCATATTTTGTATTTAGTAAATCTATAGCTATATAAAGTTTTAGACAAAAACTTGGATGTCTGACAACTCCCCTTCTGGTACCACCCATACAAATGTACCATCAGGCCGCTTATAAACCGTGTAATATCATCAAATTGGTAAAGCTTCAGCTAGACAAAGTTTCGTAAGTCTGGCAGCTCCCCTTCTGGTACCTCCCATACAGATGTACCATCCCGCTCCTTAGAAATCGTGTAATAATACCAATATGCCCAAAGCGATCTTGACCATATTTTGTATTTAGTAAATCTATAGCTATATAAAATTTTAGACAAAAACTTGGATGTCTGACAACTCCCCTTCTGGTACCACCCATACAAATGTACCATCAGGCCGCTTATAAACCGTGTAATATCATCAAATTGGTAAAGCTTCAGCTAGACAAAGTTTCGTAAGTCTGGCAACTTCCCCTCTGGTACCTCCAATAAAGATGTACCATACCCCCTTAGAAATCGTGTAATAATACCAATATGCCCAACGCGATCTTGCCCATATTTTGTATTTAGTAAATCTATAACTATATACAGTATTGGACAAAAACTTGGAAGTCTGACAACTCCCCTTCTGGTACCTCCCATTCAAATGTACCATCAGGCCGCTTATAAACCGTGTTATATCATCAAATAGGTAAAGCTTCAGCTAGACAAAGTTTCGTAAGTCTGGCAGCTCCCCTTCTGGTACCTCCCATACAGATGTACCATCCCGCTCCTTCGAAATCGTGTAATAATACCAATATGCCCAAAGCGATCTTGACCATATTTTGTATTTAGTAAATCTATAGCTATATAAAGTTTTAGACAAAAACTTGGATGTCTGACAACTCCCCTTCTGGTACCACCCATACAAATGTACCATCAGGCCGCTTATAAACCGTGTAATATCATCAAATTGGTAAAGCTTCAGCTAGACAAAGTTTCGTAAGTCTTGCAGCTCCCCTTCTGGTACCTCCCATATAAATGTACCATGCCGCACCCTTAGAATCCGTGTAATATTATCAATATGACCAACGCGATCATACCCAAATTCTGTATTTATTAAAGCTATAACTTGGAAGTCTGGCAACTCCCCTTCTGGTTCCTCCCATACAAATGAACCATCCCGCACACTTATAAGCAGTGTAATAATACCAATATGACGAACGCGATCTTGCCGAAATTTGTATTTAGTAAATCTATAGCTAGACAAAGTTTTGGACCAAAACTTGAAATCTGGCAACTTCCCCTCTGGTACCACCCATACAAATGTATCATCCCGCCCCTTATTAACCGTGTAATATTATCAATATGACCAATGCGATCTAGCCTAAAATCTGTATTTAGTAAATCTATGGCTGGAAAAATTTCGGACAAATACTTGGAAGTCTGGCAACACCCCTTCTGGTACCTCCCATACAAATGTACCATCCCGCACATTAGAATTCGTATAATACTATCAATATGACCAACGCTATCTTTCCCAAATTCTGTATTTAGTAAATCTATAGCTAGTCAAAGTTTTGGATCAAAACTTGGAAGTCTGGCAACTTCCCTTCTGGTACATCCCATACATATGAACCATCCGGCACCCTTATAAACCGTGTAATATTATCAATATGACCAACGCGATCTTGCACAAATTCTGTATTTAGTAAATCTATATCTAGTCAAAGTTTTGGATCAAAACATGGAAGTCTGGCAACACCCCTTCTGGTACCTCCCATACAAATGTAACATCCCGCCCTTATAAACCGTGTAATATTATCAATATGACTAACGCGATCTTGCCCAAATTCTGTATTTAGAAAAGCAATGGCTATAAATAATTTCGGACAAAAACTTGGAAGGCTGGCAACTCCCCTTCTGCTATCTCCCATACACGTCCCTTTGAAATCGTGTAATATTATCAATATGACCCTCGCGATCTTACCCACATTCTGTATTTAATAAAGCTATACCTATACAAAGTTCTGAAAGTCTGGCCCAAATTTTGTATTTAATAAATCTATAGCTAGACAATGTTTTGGACAAAAACTTGGAAGTCTGGCAACTCCCCTTCTGGTACCTCCCATACAAATGTACCATCACGCCCCTTTGAAATCGTATAATATTATCAATATGACCCTCGCGATCTTGCCCAAATTAAGTATTTAATAAAGCTATACCTATACAAAGTTTTGAAAGTCTGGCCCAAATTTTGTATTTAATAAGTCTATAGCTAGAAATTTTTTTTGGACACCTCCTATACAAATTTACCTTCCGGCCCCTTAGAAATCGTGTAATATTATCAATATGACCAACGCGGTCTTGCCCAAATTCGGTATTTAGTAAAGCTATGACTAGAAATAGTTTCGGACAAAAACTTGGAAGTCTGGCAACTCCCCCTCTGGTACCTCCCTTACACGCCCATTTGAAATCGTGTAATATTTTCAATATGACCCTCGCGATCTTGCCCACATTCTGTATTTAATAAAGCTATACCTATACAAAGTTCTGAAAGTCTGGCCCAAATTTTGTATTTAATAAATCTATAGCTAGACAATGTTTTGGACAAAAACTTGGAAGTCTGGCAACTCACCTTCTGGTACCTCCCATACAAATGCACCATCACGCCCCTTTGAAATCGTATAATATTATCAATATAACCATCGCGATCTTTCCCAAATTTAGAATTTAATAAAGCTATACCTATACAAAGTTTTGAAAGTCTGGCCCAAATTTTGTATTTAATAAATTTATAGCCAGAAAATTTTTTTGGACACCTCCTATACAAATTTACCTTCCCGCCCCTTAGAAATCGTGTAATATTATCAATATGACCAACGCGGTCTTGCCCAAATTCTGTATTTAGTAAAGCTATAGCTAGACAAAGTTTTGGACAACAACTGGGAAGTCTGGCAACTCTCATTCTGGTACCTCGTATACAAATGTATCATCAGGCCTCTTATAAACCGTGTAATATTATCAATATGGCTAACGCGACCTTGCCCAAATTCTGTATTTAGTAAAGATATAGCTAGACAAACTTTTGGACCAAAACTTGGAAGTCTGGCAACATCCCTTCTTGTACGTCCCATACAAATGTACCATCCCGCCCCTTAGAAATCGTGTAATAATTCTGTATTTTGTAAAGCTATGGTTGGAAAATTTTCGGACAGATACTTGGAAGCCTGGCAACACCCCTTCTGGTACCTCCCAAACAAATGTGCCATCATTATGACCAACGCGATCTTGCCTAAATTTGTATTCAGTAAATCTATAGCTAGACAAAGTTTTGGACCAAAACTTGGAAGTCTGGCAACTTCCCCTCTGGTACCTCCCATACAGATGTAACACCCCGCCCCTTAGAAATCTTGTAATAATACCACTATACCCAAAGCGATCTTGCCCATATTTTGTATTTAGTAAATCTATAGCTATATAAAGTTTTGGACAAAAACTTGGAAGTCTGGCAACTCCCCTTCTGGTACCTCCCATACAAATGTACCATCCCACACCCTTAGAAACCGTGTAATATTATCAATATGACCAACGCGATCTTACCCAAATTCTGTATTTATTAAAGCTATAACTTGGAAGTCTGGCAACTCCCATTCTGGTACCTCCCATACAAATGTAACATCCCGCCCTTATAAACCGTGTAATATTATCAATATGACTAACGCGATCTTGCCCAAATTCGGTATTTAGAAAAGCAATGGCTATAAATAATTTCGGACAAAAACTTGGAAGGCTGGCAACTCCCCTTCTGGTACCTCCCATACACGCCCCTTTGAAATAGTGTAATATTATCAATATGACCAACGCGATCTTGCCGAAATTTGTATTTAGTAAATCTATAGCTATATAAAATTTTAGACAAAAACTTGGATGTCTGACAACTCCCCTTCTGGTACCTCCCATACAAATGTACCATCAGGCCGCTTATAAACCGTCTCATATAATCAACATGACCAAATTCTGTATTTTGTAAAGCTATGACTGGAAAAAGTATCGGACCAAAACTTGGAAATCTGGTAACTCCCCTTCTGGTACCTCCCATACAAATGTACCATCAGGCCGCTTATAAACCGTCTCATATAATCAACATGACCAAAATTCTGTATTTTGTAAAGCTATGGCTGGAAAAATGTCGGACAAATACTTGGAAGTCTGGCAACACCCCTTCTGGTACCTCCCAGACAAATGTACCATCCCGCACCTTAGAAGTCGTGTAATATTATCAATAAGACCAACGCGATGTTGCCCAACTTGTGGATTTGGTAAATCTATTGCTGGACAAAGTTTTGGACCAAAACTTGGAAGTCTGGCAACTTCCCCTCTGGTACCTCCCATAAAGATGTACCATCCCCCCTTAGAAATCGTGTAATAATACCAATATGCCCAACGCGATCTTGCCGAAATTTGTATTTAGTAAATCTATAGCTAGACAAAGTTTTGGACCAAAACTTGGAAATCTGGCAACTCCCCTTCTGGTACCACCCATACAAATGTACCATCAGGCCGCTTATAAACCGTCTCATATAATCAACATGACCAAAATTCTGTATTTTGTAAAGCTATGGCTGGAAAAATGTCGGACAAATACTTGGAAGTCTGGCAACACCCTCTCTGGTACCTCCCAGACAAATGTACCATCCCGCACCTTAGAAGTCGTGTAATATTATCAATAAGACCAACGCGATGTTGCCCAACTTGTGGATTTGGTAAATCTATTGCTGGACAAAGTTTTGGACCAAAACTTGGAAGTCTGGCAACTTCCCCTCTGGTACCTCCCATAAAGATGTACCATCCCCCCTTAGAAATCGTGTAATAATACCAATATGCCCAACGCGATCTTGCCCATATTTTGTATTTAGTAAATCTAAAACTATTGGACAAAAACTTGGAAATCTGGCATCTCCCCTTCTGGGTCCTCCCATACAGATATACCATCCAGTAGTAAAGCTGTATTTACTACGGGATGTAAAGCTATTTAGTAAAGTTATAGCTAGACAAAGTTTTGGACAAAAACTTGGAAGTCTGACAACTCCCCTTCTGGTACGTCCCATTCAAATGTACCATCAGACCGCTTATAAACCGTCTTAAATCATGAAATTGGTAAAGCTTCAGCTAGACAAAGTTTCGTAAGTCTGGCAGCTCCCCTTCTGGTACCTCCCATACAAATGTACCATCCCGCTCCTTAGAAATCGTGTAATATTATCAATATGACCAACGCGGTCTTGCCCAAATTCGGTATTTATTAAAGCTATAACTTGGAAGTCTGGCAACTCCCCTTCTGGTTCCTCCCATACAAATGAACCATCCCGCACACTTATAAGCAGTGTAATAATAGCAATATGACGAACGCGATCTTGCCGAAATTTGTATTTAGTAAATCTATAGCTAGACAAAGTTTTGGACCAAAACTTGGAAATCTGGCAACTTCCCCTCTGGTACCACCCATACAAATGTATCATCCCGCCCCTTATTAACCGTGTAATATTATCAATATGACCAATGCGATCTAGCCTAAAATCTGTATTTAGTAAATCTATGGCTGGAAAAATTTCGGACAAATACTTGGAAGTCTGGCAACACCCCTTCTGGTACCTCCCATACAAATGTACCATCCCGCACCTTAGAATTCGTATAATACTATCAATATGACCAACGCGATCTTTCCCAAATTCTGTATTTATTAAATCTATAGCTAGTCAAAGTTTTGGACAAAAACTTGGAAGTCTGACAACTCCCCTTCTGGTACCTCCCATTCAAATGTACCATCCCGCACCCTTAGAAACCGTGTAATATTATCAATATGACCAACGCGATCTTGCACAAATTCTGTATTTAGTAAATCTATATCTAGTCAAAGTTTTGGATCAAAACATGGAAGTCTGGCAACACCCCTTCTGGTACCTCCCATACAAATGTACCATCCCGCACCTTAGAATTTGTATAATATTATCAGTGTGACCAACGCGATCTTGCCCAAATTCTGTATTTAGTAAACCTTAGAATTCGTATAATATTAATATTGGAAGTCTGGCACCTCCCCCTCTGGTACCTCCCATACAACTGTATCATCCCGCCCCGTATAAACCGTGTAATATTATCAATATGACCAATGCGATCTAGCCTAAAATCTGTATTTAGTACACTTATGGCTGGAAAAATGTCGGACAAATACTTGGAAGCCTGGCAACACCCCATCTGGTACCTCCCATTCAAATGTACCATCCCGCACCCTTAGAAACCGTGTAATATTATCAATATGACCAACGCGATCTTGCCCAAATTCTGTATTTAGTAAACCTTAGAATTCGTATAATATTAATATTGGAAGTCTGGCACCTCCCCCTCTGGTACCTCCCATACAAATGTACCATCCCGCACCTTAGAAGTCGTGTAATATTATCAATATGACCAACGCGATGTTGCCCAACTTGTGTATTTAGTAAATCTATTGCTGGACAAAATTTTGGACCAAAACTTGGAAGTCTGGCAACTCCCCCTCTGGTACCTCCCATAAAGATGTACCATCCCCCCCTTAGAAATCGTGTAATAATGCCAATATGCCCAACGCGATCATGCCCATATTTTGTATTTAGTAAATCTATAGCTATATACAGTTTTGGACAAAAACTTGGAAGTCTGGCATCTCCCATTCTGGGTCCTCCCATACAAATGTACCATCCCGCACCTTAGAATTCGTATAATATTATCAATATGACCAACGCGATCTTGCCCAAATTCTGTATTTAGTAAATCTATAGCTAGTCAAAGTTTTGGATCAAAACTTGGAAGTCTGGCAACACCCCTTCTGGTACCTTCCATACAAATGTACCATCCCGCACCTTAAAATTCGTATAATATTATCAATATGACCAACTCTATCTTGCCGAAATTTGTATTTAGTAAATCTATAGCTAGACAAAGTTTTGGACCAAAACTTGGAAGTCTGGCAACTTCCCCTCTGGTACTTACCATACAAATGTACCATCCCGCACCTTAGAATTCGTATAATATTATCAATATGACAATATGCCCAAATTTGTATTCACTAAATCTATAGCTCGACAAGGTTTTGGACCAAAACTTGGAAGTCTGGCAACATCCCTTCTGGTACTTCCCATACAAATGTAATATCCCGCCCTTATCAACCGTGTAATATTATCAATATGACCAACGCAGCTCCCATTGTGGTACCTCCCATACAGATGTACCATACCGCCCCTTAGAAATCGTGTTATAATACCAATATGCCCAACGCGACTTTGCCCATATTTTGTATTTAGTAAATCTTGCCCAAATTCTGTATTTAGTAAGGCTATAGCTAGGCCAAGTTTTGAAAGTCTGGCAGCTCCCCTTCTGGAACCTCCGATACAAATTTACCATCAGTTCGCTTATAAAAAGTGTAATATTATGAATATGACCAACGCGATCTTGCCCAAATTCAGTTTTTAGTAAAGCTATAACTGTTCAAAGTTGCGTATCAAAACTTGAATGCGGACAGTTCTCCTTACCTCGCTTACAAATGTACCATTCTGCTTACATTAGAAATCGTGCAATAATATTAATACGTTAATCGCAATCTTGCCGAAATACTGTTTTAATAAAGCTTTAACTAGATACAGTTTACGAGACAAAAATTTGGAACTCTTCTCTATATTCCTCCCACTTTGTAAAACGGGTAACACAATATTTGTTTAAAAAATTCGGGTTTTTGATGTTGCTATAATAACATTTCATCAGATCACTCTAACTTTTAACATTCGATACTTCGGAATTTGAGACCCAACTGAAACTTTCTCAATAGTTTAGTTTACTTTTATTGTTTCATATATAGACGATATTTTTTGAACCAATGTTACAATTCTTCAACCGATATTTTGAGAAGTTTGAATAAAAAACAAATACGGGCAATCAATAGAATATAAGACAGAACGGTTTTCGCTTGGCCGAATGCGTGATTATTACATAGTAAATAATAAATGTTCAAGTACATTACAATTATGGTGTTTACTTTTGTGTTAAATTTATCGTATGTGTTAAAATTATACAAGAGTTGTAATAATGTTGTTGGTATTCTTCATGTAAACCTGGCATATCTGTTTTGCTAGAGTATTATATATAATGGTCAGTGTAGGAGGGTATATATCATTTTTAGAGATGAGCTATCCAGTGATTTTTAAGGAACGTCATTCTAGCGACCGTGATTTCTAATTCACCAGATTTGAATATATTGCAGTTACAGTATAATTCGCTTATAAGCCACACCGCTTATAGTAGAATTCGCGATATAATCCAAAAGTTCACTGCTTCCGTCATCTTTGTTTGAATTATAACCAAAAAACCTTTTATATAATCCATTAGCGATATTGTCGATTTTTGCTTAAACGTCACCTACATTTGGTCAAAAAAAAACGCAATTTACCTGCAAATTATTCGCGATATAGTCCAAAACTGAAGTCACATTTCTAATTATGTGGCAGCACTTTTTTGACGTATTTGTTTTGTTTTGTTTTTTTTTGTTGACATATTTGTTCATTATTGATTTTGCTTTATATGTAATACGTTGTTTTTGTTGAAAAGTTGTTATATATCCGCAAAAATATATATTCAACAAAAAGGAAAATGGGAAAGCGAGTGACTTTGTCTGTGAAACAAAAAATACATTTGCTTAATGATTTTACACACAAATCTTTATCGCGTAAAGAATTATCCAAAAAATATAAAGTTGATGTATCAACAGTTTATAAAATAATCAAAAATGAAGAGAAAATTCGTGTACAGGCCCAGTCATCAAATTGGAAATCAAAGCGGCTAAGAAAAGGAGAACCCGAAAATATTGAAAGGGCTTTATTTATGTGGTTCAATGAAATGCGAGGGCAAAACGCTATTATAACTAGTCTAATGCTTTTAAATAAAGCAAAAGAATTTGCTGTGCAATTAGAAGAAGCTTTTTATCCCAATTCTAGTTGGTTATATAGATGGCGCAAGCTGAACAATATACATTTTGGAAAAATTTAGGGGGAATCAGCAGCGGAAGATTATAAAAACAATGTCCTACCCAACTTAATTGAAAAGTATTCTCCTGATTGCGTTTTTAATGCAGACGAAAGTGGCCTTTACTACAAGGCTCAAACTTAAAATTCTTTAATAAAGGAGATCAACCTAAAGGATGGAAATCTCAAAAATCTCGCCTAACCCTGTTCTTTGTGTGGAACGCTAATGGTACATATAAACGAGTATTTTGTATTGGACGACCTAGAAAACCCAGATGTTTTAAAGGTAAAAATATACCAGTAACATACTTTTCCAATAAAAACAGCTGGATGACTGTGGTAATTTGGAATGAAATTCTTGCCCAATTGGATAAAGAAATGATTAAAAAAAAGAAAAACATTATTTTATTTATTGACAACGCGTCTTGCCACAAAATAACAATACATTTATCAAATATTGAGATCAAGTTTCTTCCTCCAAACACAACTGGCGTGATACAGTCATTGGACCAAGGTATAACCCACACTTTTGAGCATCATTATAGCATATAAAACTGTTCCTGAGTACCTAAAATCTGTTACCTTATTGGATGCGTTACATTACACAAAACTTGCCTGGTTAAGCCAGATTCAATAACACTGTGACGCAATATTCAACTTTTTGATTCCAAACAAAAAATCACTTATCCCAGCTGAAAGTACTCGTTGAGAGGAGAAAAGTAATTTCTGGATTTTGCTAGATTGGTTGCCGTTCGTTTTTTATGAGCCTCTATAGTTTTTTCGCCAAATTCGATTTTGAGCACTTTTTTGCAATTTTCTTCTATTTTTCGCATGGCCATAGTTCGAAAAATGCTGTGAATTTTTTTTTTGCAGTCTTCAGCACAGTTGTAGCTCTTGACTCGGCCAACAAAAATGCTGAATATATTAAGTCGGAAAAATCATCTTCATCTTCATGCTCAAAACCCCAAAAATGTCGAAAAAATTACCACTTTTTTCACCGATTTTTTCTGGTATATCTTCTTCTGTATGTCCTTCTTTATCATCCTGAAATTTTTCCGACTTAATATATTCAGCATTTTTGTTGGCCGAGTCAAGAGATACAACTTTGCTGAAGACTGCAAAAAAAAATCACAGCATTTTTCGAACTATGGCCATGCGAAAAATAGAAGAAAATTGCAAAAAAAAGTGCTCAAAATCGAATTTGGCGAAAAAACTATAGAGGCTCATAAAAAACGAACGGCAACCAATCTAGCAAAATCTAGAAATTACTTTTCTCCTCTCATCGAGTACTTTCGGCTGGGATAAGTGATTTTTTGTTTGGAATTTTTGTGTTGTACTGTGTAATAAACTGCTTCAAGAAGGTAAGCCATATAAAGAAAATTAGTATGTACATAATTAGTATGACACGCACCAAGACGAAGATGAAGACAATGCAGATTTTATTACCGAAGTATTTAAAGTTTCATCTGAATATTTACATTGTGATTGTACAGTTCTGTACACATTGTAAGATTGGTACTATCTATAGTTCCAACCATATGTTTGTATTTTTTGTTATGAGGGTGAAAGGTCGTAAATATTGTCATTCTATTACGAATGCATGCGGTGTCAACCCTGTTTAGTGCAGTTGTATGTTTACTTTCTCGGTCTCCGAGTTGTGGGGTAATCTAATTGTAAATTCTGATTAGAAGACCAAACAACATAATGTCAATGACACTGTGTGTTAATGGACAGAGTTGTAGGGGTGAGAATGTAGCATGTTATGTTTATTTGGTAGAGTCTAAATATATTCCACTATCTGTGTATTTATTTAATTGTCAGTCTGTCCGCGCTTGATGGAGCGGCAGATCATATAAGCATGAATGTGCGTTGGTGCATTCATATAGTTCTTATGTATTTTTCATTGTAAGTTTGGTATGTACATGTATCCATGTACATATGTATTTTTAGTTTCTTTATTTATGTAGGTTTCAAGTTAAGATTCTATTGTAAATAAAGTTAGTTCCTGACTAACAGCGAAACCGTGCTGTCGTTTTTATTCCTCCGCTCCCTATAAGATCTACAGTGATGATTATTTACCTTGCCATGAAACCCTTACCGAAGAAGAAATTTTTGAATCTTTAAGCAATGAAAATTTTGAAACAGATTTGGACCCTATATCCCGAAATATTTCAAAAAGAAAGCAGCCCTTCATCAAATGAAGAAATATTGAAAAGTGCAGATATATCGACAATCTTTTGTGCAGAAAATTAAATTGTCTGTAACTTTCTTTTTGACAAAATATAAGATAAAGTTCTTGCACACACACTTAAATTCAATCAATCAAAAATAACTGATTTTTTTAAATAAATTTTTATATTGAATAATAGCGTATTTAATATTATTCGAAATAGAAGATTATGTTAGTGTATACAAGCTTTTTATATTATATCTATTGAAAAACACTACTACAGACTACACTCTAAAGGTTGAATGTTTTTTTTAAGTATTATTTTCAGTATACTTATTCTACATATTGAAGTGCAAATTTACGTTTAAATACATATTTTTTATATAACCTACATTTTATCTTTTTTAGTCCAAAAACAATATTATATCCGAATTCACTTATAAACCACTAAATGGCTTATAAAAAAAATTGGTTATAGTCCAATTCGCGATATAGTCCACAACATGCGTGCATTTTTGAGTTTGGCTTATAAGCGAATTATACTGTAATGGACATAAGCTTTTTAGTCAGGTACCAGTGAAAAAATTGCAGTCGGGTAAACCGACTTATATATACCCTCACCCTCAGTAAAAACATACAAGTGTCTTATTCCAAAGTTTTAGAAAGTCAAAACGTAGAGGCGTGGATGTAATATGTGATGAAATGTCATAATGGGAACCTCAAAATACCGCATTTATAGACAAATATTGTATTACATGTTTTACAAAGTGGGCGAAATATGGAGGCGGGATTGTACATTTGTATGAGCGGTACAAGAAGGAGAGCGGCCAGACGTCTACGCGATCTTGCCTAAAAATATATTTGTATATAGTAAAAGTATAGCTAGAAATAGTTTCGGAAAACTAAAATTTGGAAGTCAGGCAACTTCCCTTCTGGTACCTCCCATACAAGTGTATCATCCCGCCTGTTAGAAATCGTGTAATATTATCAATATGACCAACGCGATCTTACCCAAATTATGTATTTAGTAATGCTATAGCTAGACAAAGTTTTGGACAAAAACTTGGAAGTCTAGCAACTCCCCTTCTGGTACCTCCCATACAAGTGTATCATCCCGCCTGTTAGAAATCGTGTAATATTATCAATATGACCAACGCGATCTTACCCAAATTATGTATTTAGTAAATCTATAGCTAGTCAAAGTTTCGGACAAAAACTTGGAAGTCTGGCAACTCCCCTTCTGGTACCTCCCATACAAATGTACCATCCCGCACCCTTATAAACCGTGTAATATTATCAATATGACCAACGCGAAGTTACCGAAATTCTGTATTTAGTAAAGCTATAGCTAGTCAAAGTTTCGGACAAAAACTTGGAAGTCTGGCAACTCCCCTTCTGTGTACCTCCCATACAAATGTACCATCCTATCCCTTAGAAATCGTGTAATAATTTCAAAATGCGCAACTCGATCTTACCTAAATTATGTATTTAGTAATGCTATATCTAGACAAATCCCGTGCCCTTAAAAATCGTGTAATAATTTCAATACGCCCAACGCGATCCTGCCCAAATTCTGTTTTTAGTAAAGCTATAACTGTACAAAGTTTCGTATAAAAACTTGAATGCGGCCTGTTCTCCTTACGGTACCTCCCTTACAAATGTACCATTCTGCTTACATTAGAAATCGTGCAATAATATTAATAAGTTAAACGCAATCTTGCCGAAATACTGTTTTAATAAAGCTTTAACTAGATACAGTTTTCGAGACAACAATTTGGAACTCTGCTCTATATTCCGCCCACTTTGTAAAACGGGTAACACAATATTTGTTAAAAAAATTCGGTTTTTTGATGTTGCTGTAATAACATTTCATCAGATCACTCTAACTTTTAACTTTCGATACTTCGGAATTTGAGACCCAACTGAAACTTTCTCCATAGTTTAGTTTACTTTTATTGTTTCATCTATTGACGATTGTTTTTGAACCAATGTTACAATTTCTTCAACCGATATTTTGAGAACTTTGAATAAAAAACAAATACGGGCAATCAATAGAATATCAGACAGACCGGGTTTCGGTCGAATGCGTGATTATTACATATATGTACGACATATATATTTTTGGGACTTGGACTGCGTACCTAAAACCAGTGACTTGAACTAAAGGAAGTATTGTGACACTTGTTTTTCAGGACAGTGTTTCGAGACTGAATAATAAATGTTCAAGTACATTACAATTATGGAGTTTACTTTTGTGTTAAATTTATCGTATGTGTTAAACTTATACAAGAGTTGTAATTATGTTGTTGGTATTCTTCATGTAAACCTGGTGTACAAGACACTAATTAAAAATGCACTTGCACGACTGAATGATTGTAAGACACTGATTTTTATTTCTTAATATTTTCTTAATCTACAATACATTTTCTTAAACTAAACTAATCCTAAAGAAGGAACGAGAACGCGATAGACGCATGCGTGGGGTTGTTTTGTCAACCCACACACGCGTAAGTGTAGAAACAGAACACTGCGGCTGCGGAAACCGGTGCAGCGAGAGCAAATGAATTAAATGACGACGGTTGCGGTACCGGTTTTTGTTGTTATTTCACAGATGTTCGTTATTAATTTTTGATTTCAACTGAAACAAAAGAATTATCTTTATCATCTTTAACCTGGCAGTTTTTGTAATTTACAGATTGTAAATTGTACAAGTATTCATGTTGCTCAACTTTTTCGATAATCTTTTATATTTGGTCCATATTTAAAATTTTCTTTCTCACAAATAATTATCAAATTGTATTTTTTCCTTCTTCTTACTGAAAATATGTACAAAGAACTAGTAGACCATATGTTTTGTGTTTACAAAAACAGGAAAATATGGCAACACAAAGAGAGAGGCAGTATCAAAAATTCAGAGCGTAAGAAAATCCGCAGAGAAATTAAAAATAGATTTAATTCATTGAGGTTTTTTAGTGCGGTTTTGCCTCTCAATTTTCCATACGAATTTGACAACCGCTGCCGCAGCCGCAGTGTTCTGTTTCTACACTTACATCTTGTGGAAAATTCCACTCGTTATCATGCTCGTCCCTTTTCCTAAAAATAACCCTCCGTTCTATCTCACACACGCATGTTTTTATTGCCTGCTTATCTTAAAAAACCCAAGCTACAAAATACATACATACATGTATTGAATGTATACAACTTACAATCTAGTACAGTTTTATACATGATTTTAATACATTCAATTACTGAATCCAGTACAGTTTTATACCTTCAGCAGAAAAGGATAAAACACCATGCGAGGATTTACAGAAATCTGAACACTCTGGTATCTCCCATACAAATGGGGAGATCAGGCCGCTTATAAACCGTGTAATATTATCAATATGTCCAACGCGATCTTGCTTAAATTCTGCATTTGGTAAAGCTTCAGCTAGACACAGTTTTCAAAGTCTGGCAGCTCCCCTTCTGGTACCTCCCATACAAATTTACCATCCCGCCCCTTAGAAATCGTGTAATAATACCAATATGCCCAACGCGATCTTGCCCAAATTCAGTATTTTGTACCTCCTAGACAGATGTACCAACCCGACCCTTAGAAATCGTGTTATAATACCAATATGCCCAAATTTGTATTCAATAAATCCATAGCTAGACAAAGTTTTGGACAAAAACATGGAAGTCTGACAACTCCACCTCTTGTATCTCACATACAAATGTACCATCAGGCCGTTTATAAACCGTGTAATATTATCAATATGCCCTACGCGATCTTGCCTAAGTTTGTATTTGGTAAAGCTTCAGGTAGACAAAGTTTTTAACAAAAACTTGGAAGTCTGGCAACTCCCCTTCTGGTACCTCCCATACAAATGTACCATCAGGCCGCGTATAAACCGTGTAATATTATCAATATGTCCAACGCAATATTGCTCAAATTCTGTATTTGGTAAAGCTTCAGCTAGACAAAGTTTTGAAAGTCTAGCAGCTCCCCTTCTGGTACCTCCCATACAGATCTGCCTGGCATATATGTTTTGCTAGAGTATTATATAGTATGGTAGGGGGGGTATATATCATTTGTAGAGATGAGCTATCCAGTGATTTTTAAGGAACGTCGTTCTTAGGGACCGTTATTTCTAATTCACAGTTCATTTAAACAGCGACCGTGCTCACGGATTTAAATATATCGTAGTTAATGGACAAAAGCTTTTTAGTCAGGTACCAGTGAAAAAATTGCAGTCGGGTAAACCGACTTATATATACCCTCACCCTCAGTAAAACATACAAGTCTCTTATTCCAAAGTATCGGAAAGTCAAAATGTAGAGGCCTGGATGTAATATGTGATGAAATGTCATAATGGGAACCTCAAAATACCGAATTTATAGACAAATATTGTATTATATGTTTTACAAAGTGGGCGAAATATGGAGGCGGGATGATACATTTGTATGAGCGGTACAGGAAGGAGGGCGGCAAGACGTCAACGCGATGTTGCCTTAATTTTGTACATAGTAAAATTATAGCTAGAAATAGTTTCGGAAAAAAAAATTTGGAAGTCTGGTACCTCCCATACAAATGAACCATCTCGCACACTTAGAAACCGTGTAAAATTATCAATATGACCAACGCGAACTTACCCAAATTCTGTATTTAGTAAAGCTATAGCTAGACAAAATTTGAGACAGAAACTTGGCAGTCTGGCAACTCCCCTTCTGGTACCTCCCATACAAATGTACCATCAGGCCGCTTATAAACCATGTAAAATTATCAATAAGACCAACACGAACTTGCCCAAATTCCGTATTTAGTAAATCTACAGCTAGACAACGTTTTGGACCAAAACATGAAAGTCTGGCAACTTCCCTTCTGGCACCTCCCATACAAATGTACCATCCCGCACCCTTATAAACCGTGTAATATTATCAATATGACCAACACGAACTTGCCCAATTTCTGTATTTAGTAAATCTACAGCTAGACAAAGTTTTGGACCAAAACATGAAAGTCTGGCAACTTCCCTTCTGGTACCTCCCATACAAATGTACCATCCCGCACCCTTATAAACCGTGTAATATTATCAATATGACAAAACGCGATCTTACCCAAAATCTGTATTTAGTAATGCTATAGCTAGACAAAGTTTTGGACCAAAACAGGAAAGTCTGGCAACTTCCCTTCTGGTACCTCCCATACAAATGTACCATCCCGCACCCTTATAAACCGTGTAATATTATCAATATGACCAACGCGATCTTGGGTATATTCTGTATTCAATAATGCTATGGCTAAGCGCCCCGGTAGCCGAGTTGGTAGCGTGCTTGCCTATCAGCGTGGGGGTTGTGGGTTCGATTCCCACCAGAGGCTTTGGTCTGTCGCTGCAAAAATCAAGCCAAATGGTCTTTGTCACCCGGTTTACCCTTGGACCCAAAATTATAATATAAATTTACTTTGTATTGTAATTAATAGATAAATAAATAAAATAATGCTATGGCTGGAAAACGTTTCGGACAAAAACTTGGAAGCCTGGCAACCCCCTTTCTGGTACCTCCCATACAAATGTACCATCCCGTACCCTTATAAACCGTGTAATATTATCAATATGACCAACGCGATCTTGCCCAAATTCTGTATTTAGTAAAGCTATGGCAGGAAAAAGTTGCGGACAAAAACATGAAAGTCTGGCAACTCCCCTTCTGGTAACTCCCATACAAATGTACCATCCCGCACCCTTATAAACCGTGTAATATTATCAATATGACCAACGCGATCTTGGGTATATTCTGTATTCAATAATGCTATGGCTAAGCGCCCCGGTAGCCGAGTTGGTAGCGTGCTTGCCTATCAGCGTGGGGGTTGTGGGTTCGATTCCCACCAGAGGCTTTGGTCTGTCGCTGCAAAAATCAAGCCAAATGGTCTTTGTCACCCGGTTTACCCTTGGACCCAAAATTATAATATAAATTTACTTTGTATTGTAATTAATAGATAAATAAATAAAATAATGCTATGGCTGGAAAACGTTTCGGACAAAAACTTGGAAGCCTGGCAACCCCCTTTCTGGTACCTCCCATACAAATGTACCATCCCGCACCCTTGTAAACCGTGTAATATTATCAATATGACCAACACGAACTTGCCCAATTTCTGTATTTAGTAAATCTACAGCTAGACAAAGTTTTGGACCAAAACATGAAAGTCTGGCAACTTCCCTTCTGGTACCTCCCATACAAATGTACCATCCCGCACCCTTATAAACCGTGTAATATTATCAATATGACAAAACGCGATCTTACCCAAAATCTGTATTTAGTAATGCTATAGCTAGACAAAGTTTTGGACCAAAACAGGAAAGTCTGGCAACTTCCCTTCTGGTACCTCCCATACAAATGTACCATCCCGCACCCTTATAAACCGTGTAATATTATCAATATGACCAACGCGATCTTGGGTATATTCTGTATTCAATAATGCTATGGCTAAGCGCCCCGGTAGCCGAGTTGGTAGCGTGCTTGCCTATCAGCGTGGGGGTTGTGGGTTCGATTCCCACCAGAGGCTTTGGTCTGTCGCTGCAAAAATCAAGCCAAATGGTCTTTGTCACCCGGTTTACCCTTGGACCCAAAATTATAATATAAATTTACTTTGTATTGTAATTAATAGATAAATAAATAAAATAATGCTATGGCTGGAAAACGTTTCGGACAAAAACTTGGAAGCCTGGCAACCCCCTTTCTGGTACCTCCCATACAAATGTACCATCCCGTACCCTTATAAACCGTGTAATATTATCAATATGACCAACGCGATCTTGCCCAAATTCTGTATTTAGTAAAGCTATGGCAGGAAAAAGTTGCGGACAAAAACATGAAAGTCTGGCAACTCCCCTTCTGGTAACTCCCATACAAATGTACCATCCCGCACCCTTATAAACCGTGTAATATTATCAATATGACCAACGCGATCTTGCCCAAATTCTGTATTTAGTAAAGCTATGACAGGAAAAAGTTTCGGACAAAAACTTGGAAGCCCGGCAACCCCCTTTCTGGTACCTCCCATACAAATGTACCCTCCCGCACCCTTATAAACCGTGTAATATTATCAATATGACCAACGCGATCTTGCCCAAATTCTGTATTTAGTAAAGCTATGGCAGGAAAAAGTTTCGGACAAAAACATGAAAATCTGGCAACTCCCCTTCTGGTAACTCCCATACAAATGTACCATCCCGCACCCTTATAAACCGTGTAATATTATCAATATGACCAACGCGATCTTGCCCAAATTCTGTATTTAGTAAAGCTATGGCAGGAAAAAGTTTCGGACAATAACATGAAAATCTGGCAACTCCCCTTCTGGTAACTCCCATACAAATGTACCCTCCCGCACCCTTATAAACCGTGTAATATTATCAATATGACCAACGCGATCTTGCCCAAATTCTGTATTTAGTAAAGCTATGGCAGGAAAAAGTTTCGGACAAAAACATGAAAATCTGGCAACTCCCCTTCTGGTAACTCCCATACAAATGTACCATCCCGTGCCCTTAAAAATCGTGTAATAATTTCAAAATGCGCAACGCGATCTTACCCAAATTATGTATTTAGTAATGCTATAGCTAGACAAAGTTTTGGACCAAAATGTGAAAGTCTGGCAACTTCCATTCTGGTACCTCCCATACAAATGTACCAACCCGCACCCTTATAAACCGTGTAATATTATCAATATGACCAACGCGATCTTGCCCAAATTCTGGAAAGGAAAAAGTCCTATGGCAGGAAAATGTTTAGGACAAAAACTTGGAAGCCTGGCAACCCCCTTTCTGGTACCTCCCATACAAATGTACCATACAGCACCCTTATAAACAGTGTAATATTATAAATATGACCAACGCGATCTTGCCCAAATTCTGTATTTAGTAAAGATATGGCAGGAAAAGGTTTCGGACAAAAACTTGGAAGTCTGGCAACTCTCCTTCTGGTAACTCCCATACAAATGTACCATCCCGTTCCCTTAAAAATCGTGTAATAATTTCAAAATGCGCAACGCAATCTTACCCAAATTATGTATTTAGTAATGCTATAGCTAGACAAAGTTTTGGACCAAAACGTGAAAGTCTGGCAACTTCCATTCTGGTACCTCCCATACAAATGTACCATCCCGCACCCTTATAAACCGTGTAATATTATCAATATGACCAACGCGATCTTGCCCAAACTCTGTTTTTAGTATAGCTATAACTGTACAAAGTTTCGTATAAAAACTTGAATGCGGCCAGTTCTCCTTCTGGAACCTCCCTTACAAATTTACCATTCTGCTTACATTACAAATCGTGCAATAATATTTTATACTGTTTTAATAAAGCTTTAACTAGATACAGTTTTCGAGACAACAATTTGGAACTCTGCTCTATATTCCGCCCACTTTGTAAAACGGGTAACACAATATTTGTTTAAAAAATTCGGTTTTTTGATGTTGCTGTAATAACATTTCATCAGATCACTCTAACTTTTAACATTCGATACTTCGGAATTTGAGACCCAACTGAAACATTCTCAATAGTTTAGTTTACTTTTATTGTTTCATATATTGACGATAGTTTTTGAACCAATGTTACAATTTCTTCAACCGATATTTTGAGAAGTTTAAATAAAAAAAACAAATACTGGCAATCAATAGAATATCAGACAGAACGGTTTTCGGTCGAATGCGTGATTATTACATATATGTACGACATATATATTTTTGGGACTTGGACTGCGTACCTAAAACCAGTGACTTGAACTAAAGGAAGTATTGTGACACTTGTTTTTCAGGACAGTGTTTCGAGACTGAATAATAAATGTTCAAGTACATTACAATTATGGAGTTTACTTTTGTGTTAAATTTATCGTATGTGTTAAACTTATACAAGAGTTGTAATTATGTTGTTGGTATTCTTCATGTAAACCTGGCATATCTGTTTTGCTAGAGCGACCGCTATTTCTAATTCACAGTTCATTTAAACAGCGACCGTGATCACGGATTTAAATATATTGCAGTTAATGGACATAAGCTTTTTAGTCAGGTACCAGTGAAAAAATTGCAGTCGGGTAAACCGACTTATATATACCCTCACCCTCAGTAAAAAAATAAAAGTCTCTTATTCCAAAGTATCGGAAAGTCAAAAGGTAGAGGCCTGGATGTAATATGTGATGAAATGTCATAATGGGAACCTCAAAATACCGAATTTATAGACAAATGTTGTATTACATGTTTTGCAAAGTGGGCGAAATAGTGTTCTGTGCTTTGTCCGTTGTGCACGCACAATTTTGTTCCGTCCGCGTCGTGTTTGGCTGTGTTCGTCTTTGTGAAAACAAAAAAAAATATACAAAAAAAAAAAAAAAACATAAACCAAAATACAATAAAAACACTACATATCGCTAGCTTAGAGTGCAAAGGCGCCAACTGCACTTTTTTTTACAAAATTGAGATTTTAATGCAGAACAAAAGAGAATGAAAAAATACATCGTTTAAAAAAAAAAGAAGGTTGGTAACTTTTTTTTTCATTTCGTTTCGTGTTGATGCGCAAAAGTGCCATGTACATAGCTGTCAAAAAGCGCGCGCTAAGTTCATTAAACACATGTGATTGTTGCTAAATTGTGCTGGTTGTTCGTTCGTGCTCCGTAAAAATTAATTTATTGCTGTTTCTAACATTTGTTTTACTCGAAAAAGGTAACATATTCTTATTATTGTTTTACAAATATTAACAAAATTATTACTACATTTATTAAAAGGTCTGTATGGCAAAAGCCGAAAGTAATAACACTGCTTTACAAGCAATTGAAGACAGCAATAACATTGACCCTTTTGGCCACAATGTAGACGATGGTGTTTTAGGACTCGTACCTTAGGGTTTCCATAGCGATTCGGATTATTCCATGGACATGCTCGTAAAATCCAAAAAGCGCAAGAAGAGAGTGCAAGTTAAACACGCAGATTGGATCAGCAGTCAAAACAAATATCGAAGACAAAGTGGTAAATCATATTATGGAAAAAAGAAAGAAAATAACGTTTGGTGCTATAAAAAAAAGAAAGATGCAAGAGCAATGAAGCAGCGGTGTAAATGTACAAGTAAAACTGGCAAATCAGCCATGCAATGCGCGCAAATCACTGACGATGAGAGAGGTAGACTATTTAAACAATTTTGGAGTATGGATACAAAACAAAAGCGAATTTATGTAAATACCTTGATACAAAGTACCCCACCAGTTAGACGTGTAAAACGTGAAGAGATGGAACAACCAAAAAGATGTCAAACTTTAAAATATTATCTAAAAATAGATAATAAAAATATGCGTGTGTGCAGAACTTTTTTTTTAAATACACTGGACATTGGTAGACATGCAATGCTGAATATGGTAAAGCGGCCTGTAACCAGTAACAAAAATTCAAATACAATACCGAGGACAAATTTTGCAAATCAACGAAAATGTTTAAATTCTTTTTTGGATTCTTTGCCAGTAATGGAGTCGCACCATTGTCGTGCAGCAACACAAAAAAAATATCTTCTACCGGACTGGAATTCAAAACGAATGGTTTACAATTTTTACGTAAAAGATTGGTGTCCAAAACATGAAATAAAGCCGCTTTCAATTTCGGTATTTTATGAAGCATTTGAAATAAAAAATTATGGATTATTTTCGCCAAAAAAAGAGCAATGCGAAATTTGTGTACGTCATTCTATGGACAACATTTCGATTGATCAATACGCTCTTCACCAAGAAAAAAAAGAAGAAGCCAGAAATGAAAAGCAAAAGGACAAAGACGAAGAGCGTATCGTGCTAACTGTAGATCTGCAAGCGGTTTTAATGGCGCCAAAATCGGAACTAAGCAGCCTATACTATCGTACAAAATTGCAAGTCCACAACTTAGTTTTCTATAATTTGAAAAACCATACAGGTTACTGCTTTATTTGGAATGAGGTTGAAGGTGGCGTGTCTGCGGAAGAATTCGCAAGCATTTGGGTATATTTTGTTGAACAAAAAATTCTTCCTTACCTCAGTGACACTGAAATACCGGCAAAAATTATATTTTACAGCCACGGATGCTCATACCAAAACAGAAATGTGACTATCAATTAACAATAGAACAAAAAATTTTAGAAACTGGACACACGCAAATGGAGGCTGACAGCGTTCACTCACTCATCGAGCGTGCGTTGAAGCATCGGACTATAGACGTACCTGCAGAATATTTTGCTATTTGTACAGATGCTCGAAAGAACCCAGAACCTTATGAAGTGGAATATTTGGATCACACTTTTTTCAAAACATTTAGAGACCTTCAATTCGTGAAAAGCATTCGTCCTGGCCGGGAAAAAGGTGATACCAAAGTCACTGATATTCGTGCGATAAGATATACAGCAGAAAAAGAAATGTTTTATAAATTGAGATTCCCAAATTCATGGCAAAGACATCCTCAAAGAATAAATAAAACTATTTCTCCGTTAGATTGGTCTGATTTACCGCAACTTCACAGTGAGAGAAAAAAAATTACAACTAGGAAATATGACGATTTGCAATATTTAAAAATGACCTTGCCAAAAGATCACCACAAGTTTTATGACGAATTACCTCACGAGTAATATACATATATCTTCAATGTAGGTGCTACATATTTTTTTATATTATTTTATATAAGCGGCAACGAAGTAAGACTGCAAACTTGATTTCATGTGATAAAAACCTAAGAAACTAATTTTTTATAATTAAATTTAAGTCACAGCAACGAAGTAAGACTGTATACAATGCAATTTTTTTTTTACAATAAATATTAAATGCTATCGGCATTAAAAACACAAATTAAGTCGTATTATTTAAATCCAATAAGAACAATTTTCATATTATTTTCTTATAGAAAAGGTGCTAAATGACATGCACAAATCAAAAATAGCAACAGAAAGGGTGCTAAATGACAAAAAGTCTTCTAAATCAAAGATACTATTTTTTTTTTATTTTTTTACTTTTTGTATATGTATGTAACAACAAAGCAAATAAAATTACATTACATTATACAGTTTTTTGTCTCTCCTGAAAAATTTCAAAAAGTGCAGTTGGCGCCTTTGCACTCTAAGCTAGCGATATATTCTACCACTAAACAAAAAACAAAACAAAATCAAAAACAGCAAAAATACAACCATGATCAATAACACAACACAACAATTACACAACACAACAATAACCACAACAGCAGTCACCGGCCACAACTAAACCGCCATACACAATCAACACAACAAGACAACACAAGGGGCTTTTCTATGTCTCCGTTTTGCTTTGCACTAGTGTTCCCCCCCTCCCTTATCCCCTTCGCAAAACACAATTGATACTGCACTTTTCATGTCGCTGTTCTGTTTGATGTTGTAGGTATAACACTGGATATCTAACAGAAACAACAGCGGCAGGAGAGGTGCAGTATTATATTGTTGTTTTGCTTTGATATTGTTTTGTATTTGTGAGTGTCATAATAATGGTACGCACGTTTAAAATTCACTTTGCCAACATACGTGGGCTGAGAGCTAATTTTTTTGCGATATACTCTCACGCACAGTTCCATAGGCCGGATATTTTTGCTTTATCTGAGA
Source organism: Hydrotaea cyrtoneurina (assembly GCA_958296145.1). Taxonomy (NCBI): domain Eukaryota; kingdom Metazoa; phylum Arthropoda; class Insecta; order Diptera; family Muscidae; genus Hydrotaea; species Hydrotaea cyrtoneurina. Next base: position 51,658,079 of record OY282517.1, read on the forward strand.
CCCAGGTGTGTGGGGGTTCTGATCCACAGGATTTCCACATTCCTGGTTATCACATGCTTTCCTATTTCTTTTCTAACAGAGGCCTTGTGGTTTACATACGTAATGGTGTTGCGTTCCAGAGCCAGCAACATTTGGACTCACAAGATCCAGAATTTAACTCTCTTTGGGTTAAGTTCAGGATTGGACCGCACACTTTACATTTCGGGTTTCTTTACAGAAGTCCAAATTTGGAAAGGGAGGCTACCTTGAATGGCTTCGACGCCCTTTCCGACTCCATTTCGAAAATTTTAGAAGATTATCCGGACAGTGAAATTGTAGTTGCTGGGGATTTCAATGTCCACAATAATTCTTGGCTTTCCCATTCGAGCCATACATCTCCGGAGGGTCAGTACGCTGAGTTATTTGCCGCGCACAATGACTTGGCGCAATTAGTGAATGAACCAACACACATTCCGCGTGTTGAAGGGCAACATCAAAATATTCTTGACCTTTTCTTAACCTCTCCCCTGAAAAGTATGAGGTTAACATTCTTGCACCTCTTGGTAACTCGGATCATTGCACCATTTCAGCATCCTTTTCGTTCTCCGATCTTCGAGCCACTTCAAAACCAGTCACGAAGCGAACAATGTATATATACGAAAAGGCACGTTGGGCCGAGCTCAACAATTTTTATCAGCAATTTAACTGGAAATTATGTTTCCTAGACAATAATGTCGATGCTGCTGCTGAAATGGTTGAGAAAATAATTCTTCTTGGCATAAACATGTTTATTCCCTCGAAGACTACTTCGATTAAACCTCCAAAAAATTGTTGGTTTAATCAGACATACAAAGAAGCTGTCAGATCCAAAGAGGAAGCATTCAGAAAATGGCGTTTAAATAAAAATACCACTACTGAACTGCTACGCAAGCAGGCAAGATCAAATTGTGCCAGAGTACTTAGGCGCGAAAAACTTCTACACGAACAGCGTCTTCGTGCAAAAGTTCTTTCTTCTCCCAGGGGAAGTAAGAGCTTTTGGTCATTCGTTAAAAGGGTAAGGAACAATTCTTCATCTTCTATTTCAACCCTTGTTAACGGTGACCAGGTCACTGACCCGGTTGACAAAGCTAGTCTTATGGCTGAAATATTTGCAAAGAATTCATCTTTGCCAGACAGCAGTCAACCACTCCCCGTGATCGAGAACGTATCTAGTTCGATGCCTCAGATATTTTTTCGAACACGTGGAGTCAAAAGGGTTCTTGCAGATCTCAATGTAAACAAAACTCCGGGGGATGGTATCTCAGCACTTGTCCTATGTAAGTGCTCTTCGACGCTAGCTCGTCCATTGCGCAATCTTTTCAACATGTCGTACCGTGCTGGTATTTACCCTTCACGTTGGAAAGTTGCCAATGTTCAGCCGATCCCCAAGAAAAGTGAGGCTACCAATCCTGCGAATTACCGTCCAATTGCAATATGTTCTGCGCTCTCGAAGGTTATGGAGAGCATGGTTAACCATCATCTTGTCAAATATTTAGAGTCTAACGGCCTTCTCAATGATCGACAGTATGGCTTCCGTAGAAATCGATCTACTGGAGACCTGATGGCGTTCCTTTCGGAACGATGGAGTCGATCCATTCACCGACTTGGCGAAAGCAAGGTCGTGGCTCTGGATATTTCCAAGGCGTTCGATAGGGTCTGGCACGGAGCACTCATATCAAAACTTATTGCATTTGGTATCGGTAATACCTTCTCTCGATTCATATCGAGTTTTCTCTGGGATCGCTCTATACGAGTTGTTATAGATGGGGTCTCATCCAACGAGCATAGGTTGACCGCAGGAGTGCCACAAGGCTCTGTCCTCTCTCCTTCTTTATTTCTTATTTTCATTGACGACCTGTTGGGGCAGACTGTGAACCCAATCTACTCCTTTGCGGATGAGAGCAACATCTGTCATTCGTACTCATTTGATCATCGGCCAGGTCCTCTGGAGGTCGAGGACAAAAGGCGAACAATGAACGACTCACTTAAACGCGATTTGGCGACGATTTGTGAGTGGGGCCAAATGAACAGAGTAGATTTTAATGCACAAAAGACCCAGTGCTGTTTGTTGTCACACAAACGTTCACCAGATCCAGCATCGTCGTCAATTTCTATGGGTGGTGTGGATATCGACGAATCAGACACTCTTGATGTTCTGGGCATGAAGATACAGGGTGATGCTCGCTGGGCTAGCCATATATTCGAAGTGTCGAAAGAAGCATTCAAGTGTATAGGCTTTTTAAAGCGGTGCAAGAAATACTTCACCCCATCTGATCTCGTAAATATTTACACCACTTACATCCGGCCTAAAATGGAATACAACTCGCATATATGGGCAGGGGCTCCATTAACATCTTTGAAGCTTCTGGACCGTGTACAGAGGAGAGCGGTGGTGATGATAGGAGATGGTAGGGTATCCAGCTCTATTGTCTCCCTACAGCATCGCCGAAATGTGGGTTGTGTATCGCTATTCTATAGATATTTTAATGGTATCTGTTCAGAAGATATCCGTCGTCTGGTCCCTGACGTTAGAACATTTAGCCGGAATACTCGGCTATCCAGGGAATCTCATCCGTTCATTGTCAAATGACCGGTTGACCGGACGACACACTATAGAGAAAATTCGTTCTTCAGCCGAACTGCTCGTATGTGGAATAATCTTTCAGCAAGTATTTTTCCTGCCTGTTATGACATTCTCAAGTTCAAAACAAATGTCAACAAACACTACTCCATCTTTCCTCCCTCCAATACCCTTACTTCCAATCGCTAACACAGTGCATTGCATTCATAGGGGGCATCCCCTGAGTGTTAGTCTTCAAAAAAAAAAATATGACCAACGCGATCTTGCCCATATTCTGTATTTAGTAAAGCTATGGCAGGAAAAAGTTTCGGACAAAAACTTGGAAGTCTAGCAACTCCCATACAAATGTACCATCCCGTGCCCTTAAAAATCGTGTAATAATTTCACAATGCGCAACGCGATCTTACCCAAATTATGTATTTAGTAATGCTATAGCTAGACAAAGTTTTGGACCAAAACGTGAAAGTCTGGCAACTTCCATTCTGGTACCTCCCATACAAATGTACCATCCCGCACCCTTATAAACCGTGTAATATTATCAATATGACCAACGCGATCTTGCCCAAACTCTGTTTTTAGTAATGCTATAAGTGTACAAAGTTTCGTATAAAAACTTGAATGCGGCCAGTTCTCCTTCTGGAACCTCCGTTACAAATTTACCATTCTGATTACATTACAAATCGTGAAATAATATTAATACGAAATACTGTTTTAATAAAGCTTTAACTAGATACAGTTTTCGAGACAACAATTTGGAACTCTGCTCTATATTCCGCCCACTTTGTAAAACGGGTAACTCAATATTTGTTTAAAAAATTCGGTTTTTTGATGTTGCTGTAATAACATTTCATCAGATCAACTTTTAACATTCGATACTTCGGAATTTGAGACCCAACTGAAACATTCTCAATAGCTTAGTTTACTTTTATTGTTTCATATATTGACGATAGTTTTTGAACCAATGTTACAATTTCTTCAACCGATATTTTGAGAAGTTTAAATAAAAAAAACAAATACGGACAATCAATAGAATATCAGACAGAACGGTTTTCGGTCGAATGCGTGATTATTACATATATGTACGACATATATATTTTTGGGACTTGGACTGCGTACCTAAAACCAGTGACTTGAACTAAAGGAAGTATTGTGACACTTGTTTTTCAGGACAGTGTTTCGAGACTGAATAATAAATGTTCAAGTACATTACAATTATGGAGTTTACTTTTGTGTTAAATTTATCGTATGTGTTAATCTTATACAAGAGTTGTTATTATGTTGTTGGTATTCTCCATGTAAACCTGGCATATCTGTTTTGCTAGAGTATTATATAGTATGGTAGGGGGGTATATATCATTTGTAGAGATGAGCTATCCAGTGATTTTTAAGGAACGTTGTTCTTAGCGACCGTTGTTTCTAATTCACAGATTTTTTTGACTAACACTCAGGGTATGCCCCCTATAAATGCAATGCACTGTGTTAGCGATGGGAAATAAGGGTATTGGAGGGAGGAAAGAGGGAGTAGTGTTTGTTGACGTTGGCCTTGAATTTGGTAATGAACGGATGAGAGATCCTGGATAGCCGAGTATTCCGGCTAAATGTTCTAACGTCAGGGACCAGACGACGGATATCTTCTGAACAGATACCATTAAAATATCTATAGAATAGCGATACACAACCCACATTTCGGCGATGCTGTAGGGAGACAATAGAGCTGGATACCCTACCATCCCCTATCATCACCACCGCTCTCCTCTGTACACGGTCCAGAAGCTTCAAAGATGTTAATGGAGCCCCTGCCCATATATGCGAGTTGTATTCCATTTTAGGCCGGATGTAAGTGGTGTAAATATTTACGAGATCAGATGGGGTGAAGTATTTCTTGCACCGCTTTAAAAAGCCTAAACACTTGAATGCTTCTTTCGACACTTCGAATATATGGCTAGCCCAGCGAGCATCACCCTGTATCTTCATGCCCAGAACATCAAGAGTGTCTGATTCGTCGATATCCACACCACCCATAGAAATTGACGACGATGCTGGATCTGGTGAACGTTTGTGTGACAACAAACAGCACTGGGTCTTTTGTGCATTAAAATCTACTCTGTTCATTTGGCCCCACTCACAAATCGTCGCCAAATCGCGTTTAAGTGAGTCGTTCATTGTTCGCCTTTTGTCCTCGACCTCCAGAGGACCTGGCCGATGATCAAATGAGTACGAATGACAGAGGTTGCTCTCATCCGCAAAGGAGTAGATTGGGTTCACAGTCTGCCCCAACAGGTCGTCAATGAAAATAAGAAATAAAGAAGGAGAGAGGACAGAGCCTTGTGGCACTCCTGCGGTCAACCTATGCTCGTTGGATGAGACCCCATCTATAACAACTCGTATAGAGCGATCCCTGAGAAAACTCGATATGAATCGAGAGAAGGTATTACCGATACCAAATGCAATAAGTTTTGATATGAGTGCTCCGTGCCAGACCCTATCGAACGCCTTGGAAATATCCAGAGCCACGACCTTGCTTTCGCCAAGTCGGTGAATGGATCGACTCCATCGTTCCGAAAGGAACGCCATCAGGTCTCCAGTAGATCGATTTCTACGGAAGCCATACTGTCGATCATTGAGAAGGCCGTTAGACTGTAAATATTTGACAAGATGGTGGTTAACCATGCTCTCCATAACCTTCGAGAGCGCAGAACATATTGTAATTGGACGGTAATTCGCAGGATTGGTAGCCTGACCTTTCTTGGGGATCGGCTGAACATTGGCAACTTTCCAACGTAAAGGGTAAATACCAGCACGGTACGACATGTTGAAAAGATTGCGCAATGGACGAGCTAGCGTCGAAGAGCACTTACATAGGACAAGTGCTGAGATACCATCCGGGCCCGGAGTTCTGTTTACATTGAGATCTGCAAGAACCCTTTTGACTCCACGTGTTCGAAAAAATATCTGAGGCATCGAACTAGATACATTCTCGATCACGGGGAGTGGTTGACTGCTGTCTGGCAAAGATGAATTCTTTGCAAATATTTCAGCCATAAGATTAGCTTTGTCAACCGGGTCAGTGAATATCTGGTCACCGTTAACAAGGGTTGAAATAGAAGATGAAGAATTGGTCCTTACCCTTTTAACGAATGACCAAAAGCTCTTACTTCCCCTGGGAGAAGAAAGAACTTTTGCACGAAGACGCTGTTCGTGAAGAAGTTTTTCGCGCCTAAGTACTCTGGCACAATTTGATCTTGCCTGCTTGCGCAGCAGTTCAGTAGTGGTATTTTTATTTAAACGCCATTTTCTGAATGCTTCCTCTTTGGATCTGACAGCTTCTTTGTATGTCTGATTAAACCAACAATTTTTTGGAGGTTTAATCGAAGTAGTCTTCGAGGGAATAAACATGTTTATGCCAAGAAGAATTATTTTCTCAACCATTTCAGCAGCAGCATCGACATTATTGTCTAGGAAACATAATTTCCAGTTAAATTGCTGATAAAAATTGTTGAGCTCGGCCCAACGTGCCTTTTCGTATATATACATTGTCCGCTTCGTGACTGGTTTTGAAGTGGCTCGAAGATCGGAGAACGAAAAGGATGCTGAAATGGTGCAGTGATCCGAGTTACCAAGAGGTGCAAGAATGTTAACCTCATACTTTCCAGGGTGGGAGGTTAAAAAAGGTCAAGAATATTTTGTTGTTGCCCTTCAACACGCGGAATGTGTGTTGGTTCATTCACTAATTGCGCAAAGTCATTGTGCGCGGCAAAAAGCTCAGCGTACTGGCCCTCCGGAGATGTATGGCTCGAATGGGAAAGCCAAGAATTATTATGGACATTGAAATCCCCAGCAACTACAATTTCACTGTCCGGATAATCTTCTAAGACTTTAGAAATAGAGTCGGAAAGGGCGTCGAAGCCATTTAGGGTAGCCTCCCTTTCCAAGTTTGGACTTCTATAAAGAAACCCGAAGTGTAACAGATGTGTTCCAATCCTGAATTTAACCCAGAGAGAGTTAAATTGAAACACACTATGGAAATTAGTGTGTGCGTATACCGCAAAAAAATTCGTTCTTAACCCGCGAATGTTCGCAAAGTGAATTTTAAATCTACCTACCATAACACTACCAAAAACAAAACAACATCAAAGCAAAACACAAATAACTCTGCACCCCTACCGCCGCTGTTATTTCTCTTAGTTGTTCAGTGTTATACCTACAACAACTAACAGAACAGCGACAAGAAGAATGCAGAACTATTTGTGATATGCGAAGGGATTAGGGAAGGGATTGTGCAAGACAATGAGGGGGCATAAAAAGCCCTTAGTGTTGTCTGTTTTGTGTTGATTCGTGGAGCTGGTTATTATTGTTGTTGTTGTTGACGTGTGCGCGCGGTTTGGTTATTGTTTGGTTTTTGTTTGTTTTTCGTCGTTTGGGTATTGCTGTTGTTGTTATGTTGTGGTTATTGTAATGTTATATTCTCTCTTTTTTTTCTATTTTGTTTTGTTTAATTTGTGTTGCACAGTTTATTTAATCATTATATTTTTAATTTTATTTGTTGGTAATGGTTGATTAGTTGTTTATAATTTTAGCATTTTTTTTTAGAGAGGGGAAAAAAAAAAAACACTGAAAACACGAAAACGCGATGGACGGACAAAATGTGCGTGTGCATGGAACAAAAGACAAACACTCACTGACAGCGACCGTGATCACGGATTTAAATATATTGCAGTTAATGGACATAAGCTTTTTAGTCAGGTACCAGTCAAACAATTGCAGTCGAGTAAACCGACCCTCAGTAAAAACATAAAAGTCTCTTATTCCAAAGTATCGGAAGGTCAAAAGGTAGAGGCCTGGATGTAATATGTGATGAAATGACGTAATGGGAACCTCAAAATACCGAATTTATAGACAAATGTTGTATTACATGTTTTACAAAGTGGGCGAAATATGGAGGCGGGATGGTACATTTGTATGAGCGGTACAAGAAGGAGAGCGGCTAGACGTCAACCCGATCTTGCCTTAATTTTGTACATAGTAAAATCATAGCCAGAAATAGTTTCGGGAAAAAAAATTTGGAAGTCTGGCAACATCCCTTCTGTTACCTCCCATACAAATGTACCATCCCGTGGCCTTATAATCCGTGTAATATTATCAATATGACCAACGCGATCTTGCCCACATTCTGTATATAGTAAAGCTATAGCTAGACAAAATTTGAGACAGAAACTTGGAAGTCTGGCAACTCCCCTTCTGGTACCTCCCATACAAATGTATTATCCCGTGGCCTTAAAAATCGTGTAATAATTTCAAAATGCCCAACGCGATCTTGCCCAAATTCTGTATTTAGTAATGCTATAGTAAATCTATAGCTAGACAAAGTTTTGGACCAAAACGTGAAAGTCTGGCAACTTCCATTCGGGTACCTCCCATACAAATGTACCATCCCTCACCCTTATAATCCGTGTAATATTATCAATATGACCAACGCGATCTTGCCCACATTCTGTATATAGTAAAGCTATAGCTAGACAAAGTTTTGGACCAAAACATGTCTGGCAACTTCCCTTCTGGTACCTCCCATACAAATGTACCATCCCTCACCCTTATAATCCGTGTAATATTATCAATATGACCAACGCGATCTTGCCCACATTCTGTATATAGTAAAGCTATAGCTAAACAAAATTTGAGACAGAAACTTGGAAGTCTGGCAACTCCCCTTCTGGTACCTCCCATACAAATGTACTATCCCGTGGCCTTAAAAATCGTGTAATAATTTCAAAATGCCCAACGCGATCTTGCCCAAATTCTGTATTTAGTAATGCTATAGTAAATCTATAGCTAGACAAAGTTTTGGACCAAAACGTGAAAGTCTGGCAACTTCCATTCGGGTACCTCCCATACAAATGTACCATCCCGCACCCTTATAAACCGTGTAATATTATCAATATGAACAACGCGATCTTGCCCAAACTCTGTTTTTAGTAAAGCTATAACTGTACAAAGTTTCGTATAAAAACATGAATGCGGCCAGTTCTCCTTCTGGAACCTCCCTTACAAATGTACCACTCTGCTTACATTACAAATCGTGCAATAATATTAATACGAAATACTGTTTTAATAAAGCTTTAACTAGATACAGTTTTCGAGACAACAATTTGGAACTCTGCTCTATATTCCGCCCACTTTGTAAAACGTGTAACACAATATTTGTTTAAAAACTTCGGTTTTTTGATGTTGCTGTAATAACATTTCATCAAATCACTCTAAATTTTAACATCCGATACTTCGGAATTTGAGACCCAACTGAAACTTTCTCAATAGTTTAGTTTACTTTTCTTGTTACATATATTGACGATAGTTTTTGAACCAATGTTACAATTTCTTCAACCGATATTTTGAGAAGTTTAAATAAAAAAAAACAAATACGGGCAATCAATAGAATATCAGACAGAACGGTTTTCGGTTGAATGCGTGATTATTACATATATATTTTTGGGACTTGGACTGCGTACCTAAAACCAGTGACTTGAACTAAAGGAAGTATTGTGACACTTGTTTTTCAGGACAGTGTTTCGAGACTGAATAATAAATGTTCAAGTACATTACAATTATGGAGTTTACTTTTGTGTTAAATTTTTCGTATGTGTTAAACTTATACAAGAGTTGTAATTATGTTGTTGGTATTCTCCATGTAAACCTGGCATATCTGTTTTGCTAGAGTATTATATAGTATTGTAGGGGGTATATATCATTTGTAGAGATGAGCTATCCAGTGATTTTTAAGGAACGTCGTTCTTAGCGACCGTTATTTCTAATTCACAGTTCATTTAAACAGCGACCGTGATCACGGATTTAAATATATTACAGTTAATGGACATAAGCTTTTTAGTCAGGTACCAGTGAAAAAACTGCAGTCGAGTAAACCGACTTATATATACCCTCCCCTCAGTAAAAACATAGAAGTCTCTTATTCCAAAGTATCGGAAAGTCAAAAGGTAGAGGCCTGGATGTAATATGTGATGAAATGTAATAATGGGAACCTCAAAATACCGAATTTATAGACAAATATTGTATTACATGTTTTACAAAGTAGGCGAAATATAAGGCGATCTTGCCTAAATTGTGTACATAGTAAAATTATAGCTAGAAATAGTTTCGGAAAAAAATTTGGAAGTCTGGCAACATCCCTTCTGGTACCTCCCATACAAATGAACCATACTGCACCCTTATAAACCGTGTAATATTATCAATATGACAAAACGCGATCTTGCCCAAATTCTGTATTTAGTAAAGCTATAGCTAGATAAAGTTTTGAAAGTCCGGCCCATTTTTTGTATTTAATAAATCTATAGCTAGACAAAGTTTTGGACAAAAACTTGGTAGTCTGGCAACTCCCCATCTGGTACCTCCCATATAAATGTACCATCCCGCTCACTTATAAACCATGTAAAATTATCAATATGACCAACAAGATCTTGCCCAAATTCTGTATTTAGTAAATCTATAGCTAGACAAAGTTTTGAAAGTCCGGCCCATGTTTTGTATTTAATAAATCTATAGCTAGTCAAAGTTTCGAACAAAATCTTGGATGTCTGGCAACTCCCCTTCTGGTACCTCCCATACAAATGTATCATCCCGCCCCTTAGAAATCGTGTAATATTATCAATATGACAAAACGCGATCTTACCCAAATTCTGTACTTAGTAATGCTATAGCTAGACAAAGTTTTGGACCAAAACATGAAAGTCTGGCAACCCCCTTTCCGGTACCTCCCATACAAATGTACCATCCCGCATCCTTATAAACCGTGTACTATTATCAATATGACCAACGTGATCTTGCCCATATTCTGTATTTAGTAAAGCTATGACTGGAAAAGTTTCGGACAAAAACTTGGAAGTCTGGCAACTTCCCTTCTGGTACCTCCCATATAAATGTACCATCCCTCACCCTTATAAACCGTGTAATATTATCAATATGACCAACGCGATCTTGCACAAATTCTGTATTTAGTAAAGCTATAGCTAGACAAAGTTTTGAAAGTCCGGCCCATGTTTTGTATTTAATAAATCTATAGTTAGACACATAAGGTACCCCTTATGGTACCTATCATACAAATGTACCATCCCGCCCCTTAGGAATCGTGTAATATTATCAATATGACCAACACGATCTTGCACAAATTCTGTATTTAGTAATGATAAACCTAGACAAAGTTTTGGACCAAAACATGAAAGTCTGGCAACTTCCCTTCTGGTACCTCCCATACAAATGTACCATTCCGTACCCTTATAAACCGTGTAATATTATCAATATGACCAACACGATCTTGCACAAATTCTGTATTTAGTAAAGCTATAGCTAGTCAAAGTTTTGAAAGTCCGGCCCATGTTTTTTATTTAATAAATCTATAGCTAGACATAGTTTTGACAAAAACTTGGAAGTTTGGCAACTCCCTTTCCGGTACCTCCCATACATATGTACCATCCCGCACCCTTATAAACCGTGTAATATTATCAATATGAACAACGTGAACTTTCCCAAATTCTGTAGTTAGTAAAGCTATAGCTAGACAAAGGTTTGGAAAACTTGCAGCTCCCCTTCTGGTACCCATACATATGTACCACCCCGCCCCTTATAAACCATGTAAAATTATCAATATGACCAACAAGATCTTGCCCAAATTCTGTATTTAGTAAATCTATAGCTAGACAAAGTTTTGAAAGTCCGGCCCATGTTTTGTATTTAATAAATCTATAGTTAGACACATAAGGTACCCCTTATGGTACCTATCATACAAATGTACCATCCCGCCCCATATAAACCGTGTAATATTATCAATATGAGCAACACGATCTTGCACAAATTCTGTATTTAGTAAAGCTATAGCTAGACAAAGTTTTGAAAGTCCGGCCCATGTTTTGTATTTAATAAATCTATAGTTAGACACATAAGGTACCCCTTATGGTACCTATCATACAAATGTACCATCCCGCCCCTTAGGAATCGTGTAATATTATCAATGTGACCAACGCGATCTTACCCAAATTCTGTATTTAGTAATGATAAACCTAGACAAAGTTTTGGACCAAAATATGAAAGTCTGGCAACTTCCCTTCTGGTACCTCCCATACAAATGTACCATCCCGCACCCTTATAAACCGTGTAATATTATCAATATGACCAACACGATCTTGCACAAATTCTGTGTTTAGTAAAGCTATAGCTAGACAAAGTTTTGAAAGTCCGGCCCATGTTTTGTATTTAATAAATCTATAGCTAGACATAGTTTTGACAAAAACTTGGAAGTCTGGCAACTCCCCCCCTGGTACCTCTCATATAAATGTACCATCCCGCTCACGGAGAAATCTTGCAATAATATCACTATGTCTATCGCGATCTTCCCAAGTTCTGTATATAGCAAAAATAGTGCGAGACAAACTTTCGGACAAAAACTTGGAAATGTGTTAACTCCCCATCTCGTAACTCCCTTACAAATGTACCATCCCGTGCCCTTAAAAATCGTGTAATAATTTAAAAATGCCAATCGCGATCTTACCCAAATTCTGTATTTAGTAATGCTATAGCTAGACAAAGTTTTGGACCACAACATGAAAGTATGACCAACACGATCTTGCACAAATTCTGTATTTAGTAAAGCTATAGCTAGACAAAGTTTTGAAAGTCCGGCCCATGTTTTGTATTTAATAAATCTATAGCTAGACATAGTTTTGACAAAAACTTGGAAGTTTGGCAACTCCCTTTCCGGTACCTCCCATACAAATGTACCATCCCGCACCCTTATAAACCGTGTAATATTATCAATATGACCAACGCGATCTTGCCCATATTCTGTATTTAGTAAAGCTATGGCTGGAAAAGTTTCGGACAAAAACTTGGAAGTCTGGCAACTTCCCTTCTGGTACCACCCATACAAATGTACCATCCCGCTCACTCAGAAACCGTGTAATATTATCGATTTGAACAACGTGAACTTTCCCAAATTCTGTAGATAGTAAAGCTATAGCTAGACAAAGGTGTGAAAAACTTGCAGCTCCCCTTCTGGTACCCATACATATGTACCACCCCGCCCCTTATAAACCATGTAAAATTATCAATATGACCAACAAGATCTTGCCCAAATTCTGTATTTAGTAAATCTATAGCTAGACAAAGTTTTGAAAGTCCGGCCCATGTTTTGTATTTAATAAATCTATAGTTAGACACATAAGGTACCCCTTATGGTACCTATCATACAAATGTACCATCCCGCCCCTTAGGAATCGTTTAATATTATCAATTTGACCAACGCGATCTTACCCAAATTCTGTATTTAGTAATGATTAAGCTAGACAAAGTTTTGGACCAAAACATGAAAGTCTGGCAACTTCCCTTCTGGTACCTCTCATACAAATGTACCATCCCGCCCCTTAGAATTCGTGTAATATTATCAATGTGACCAACGCGATCTTACCCAAATTCTGTATTTAGTAATGATATAGCTAGACAAAGTTTTGGACCAAAACGTTAAAGTCTGGCAACTTCCCTTCTGGTACCTCCCATACAAATGTACCATCCCGCACCTTAGAAATCGTCTAATTTTATCAATATGACCAACGCGATTTTGCCCCTATTCTGTATATAGTAAAGCTATGGCTGGAAAAAGTTTCGGAAAAAACTTGGAAGTCTGGCATCTCCCCTTCTGGTACCTCCCATACAAATGTACCATCCCGCACCCTTATAAACCGTCTAATTTTATCAATATGACCAACGCGATCTTGCCCATATTCTGTATTTAGTAAAGCTATGGCTGGAAAAAGTTTCGGACAAAAACTTGGAAGTCTGGCATGTCCCCTTCTGGTACCTCTCATACAAATGTACCATCCCGCAACTTAAAAATCGTGTAAAATTATCAATGTGACCAACGCGATCTTGCCCATATTCTGTATTTAGTAAAGCTATGGCTGGAAAAAGTTTCGGACAAAAACTTGGAAGTCTGGCATCTCCCCTTCTGGTACCTCTCATACAAATGTACCATCCCGTGCCCTTAAAAATCGTGTAATAATTTCAAAATGCCCAACGTGATCTTACCCAAGTTCTGTATTTAGTAATGTTATAGCTAGGCAAAGTTTTGAAAGTCCGGCCCATGTTTTGTATTTAATAAGTCTGGCATCTCCCCTTCTTGTACCTCTCATACAAATGTACCATCCCGCAACTTAAAAATCGTGTAAAATTATCAATATGACCAACGCGATCTTGCCCATATTCTGTATTTAGTAATGCTATGGCTGGAAAAAGTTTCGGACAAAAACTTGGAAGTCTGGCATCACCCCTTCTGGTACCTCTCATACAAATGTACCATCCCGCCCCTTAGAAATCGTGTAATATTATAAATGTGACCAACGCGATCTTACCCAAATTCTGTATTTAGTAATGCTATAGCTAGACAAAGTTTTGGACCAAAACGTTAAAGTCTGGCAACTTCCCTTCTGGTACCTCCCATACAAATTTACCATCCCGCACCTTAGAAATCGCCTAATTTTATCAATATGACCAACGCGATCTTGCCCATATTCTGTATTTAGTAAAGCTATGGCTGGAAAATGTTTCGGACAAAAACTTGGAAGTCTGGCATCTCCCCTTCTGGTACCTCCCATACAAATGTACCATCCCGCCCCTTAGAAATCGTGTAATATTATCAATGTGACCAACGCTATCTTACCCAAATTCTGTATTTAGTAATGCTATAGCTAGACAAAGTTTTGCACCAAAACATTAAAGTCTGGCAACATCCCTTCTGGTACCTCCCATACATATTTACCACCCCGCCCCTTATAAACCATGTAAAATTATCAATATGACCAACGCGATCTTGCCCATATTCTGTATTTAGTAAAGCTATGGCTGGAAAAAGTTTCGGACAAAAACTTGGAAGTCTGGCATCTCCCCTTCTTGTACCTCTCATACAAATGTACAATCCCGGCCGTTAGAAATCGTGTAATATTATCAATGTGACCAACGCGATCTTACCCAAATTCTGTATTTAGTAATGCTATAGCTAGACAAAGTTTTGCACCAAAACATTAAAGTCTGGCAACTTCCCTTCTGGTACCTCCCATACATATTTACCACCCCGCCCCTTATAAACCATGTAAAATTATCAATATGACCAACGCGATCTTGCCCATATTCTGTATTTAGTAAAGCTATGGCTGGAAAAAGTTTCGGACAAAAACTTGGAAGTCTGGTATCTCCCCTTCTGGTACCTCTCATACAAATGTACCATCCCGGCCGTTAGAAATCGTGTAATATTATCAATGTGACCAACGCGATCTTACCCAAATTCTGTATTTAGTAATGCTATAGCTAGACAAAGTTTTGGACCAAAACATTAAAGTCTGGCATTTCTCCTTCTGGTACCTCTCATACAAATGTACCATCCTGCCCCTTAGAAATCGTGTAATATTATCAATGTGACCAACGCGATCTTACCCAAATTCTGTATTTAGTAATGCTATAGCTAGACAAAGTTTTGGACCAAAACATTAAAGTCTGGCAACTTCCCTTCTGGTACCTCCCATACATATTTACCACCCCGCCCCTTATAAACCATGTACAATTATCAATATGACCAACGCGATCTTGCCCATATTCTGCATTTAGTAAAGCTATGGCTGGAAAAAGTTTCGGACAAAAACTTGGAAGTCTGGCATCTCCCCTTCTGGTACCTCTCATAAAAATGTACCATCCCGCAACTTAAAAATCGTGT
Organism: Hydrotaea cyrtoneurina; assembly: GCA_958296145.1. Classification (NCBI taxonomy): domain Eukaryota; kingdom Metazoa; phylum Arthropoda; class Insecta; order Diptera; family Muscidae; genus Hydrotaea; species Hydrotaea cyrtoneurina. The sequence continues at coordinate 51,673,438 of OY282517.1, forward strand.
AAAATTATCAATGTGACCAACACGATCTTGTCCAAATTCTGTATTTAGTATATCTATAGCCAGACAAAGTTTCGGACAAAAACTTGGAAGTCTGGCAACTTCCCTTCTGGTACCACCCATACAAATGTACCATCCCGCTCACTCAGAAACCGTGTAATATTATCGATATGAACAACGTGAACTTTCCCAAATTCTGTAGTTAGTAAAGCTATAGCTAGACAAAGGTTTGAAAAACTTGCAGCTCCCCTTCTGGTACCCATACATATGTACCACCCCGCCCCTTATAAACCATGTAAAATTATCAATATGACCAACAAGATCTTGCCCAAATTCTGTATTTAGTAAATCTATAGCTAGACAAAGTTTTGAAAGTCCGGCCCATGTGTTGTATTTAATAAATCTATAGTTAGACACATAAGGTACCCCTTATGGTACCTATCATACAAATGTACCATCCCGCCCCTTAGGAATCGTTTAATATTATCAATGTGACCAACGCGATCTTACCCAAATTCTGTATTTAGTAATGATAAAGCTAGACAAAGTTTTGGACCAAAACATGAAAGTCTGGCAACTTCCCTTCTGGTACCTCTCATACAAATGTACCATCCCGCCCCTTAGAAATCGTGTAATATTATCAATGTGACCAACGCGATCTTACCCAAATTCTGTATTTAGTAATGCTATAGCTAGACAAAGTTTTGGACCAAAACGTTAAAGTCTGGCAACTTCCCTTCTAATACCTCCCATACAAATGTACCATCCCGCACCTTAGAAATCGTCTAATTTTATCAATATGACCAACGCGATTTTGCCCCTATTCTGTATATAGTAAAGCTATGGCTGGAAAAAGTTTCGGAAAAAACTTGGAAGTCTGGCATCTCCCCTTCTGGTACCTCCCATACAAATGTACCATCCCGCACCCTTATAAACCGTCTAATTTTATCAATATGACCAACGCGATCTTGCCCATATTCTGTATTTAGTAAAGCTATGGCTGGAAAAAGTTTCGGACAAAAACTTGGAAGTCTGGCATGTCCCCTTCTGGTACCTCTCATACAAATGTACCATCCCGCAACTTAAAAATCGTGTAAAATTATCAATGTGACCAACGCGATCTTGCCCATATTCTGTATTTAGTAAAGCTATGGCTGGAAAAAGTTTCGGACAAAAACTTGGAAGTCTGGCATCTCCCCTTCTGGTACCTCTCATACAAATGTACCATCCCGTGCCCTTAAAAATCGTGTAATAATTTCAAAATGCCCAACGTGATCTTACCCAAGTTCTGTATTTAGTAATGTTATAGCTAGGCAAAGTTTTGAAAGTCCGGCCCATGTTTTGTATTTAATAAATCTATAGCTAGACACAGTTTTGACAAAAACTTAGAAATCTGGCAATTCTCCTTATGGTACCTATCATACAAATGTACCATCCCGCACCCTTATAAACCGTGTAATATTATCAATATGACCAACGCGATCTTGCCCAAATTCTGTATTTAGTATATTTATAGCTAGACAAAGTTTTGGACCAAAACATGAAAGTCTGGCAACTTCCCTTCTGGTACCTCCCATACAAATGTACCATCCCGCACCCTTATAAACCGTGTAATATTATCAATATGACCGACGCGATCTTGCCCATATTCTGTATTTAGTAAAGCTATGGCTGGAAAAAGTTTCGGACAGAAACTTGGAAGTCTGGCATCTCCCCTTCTGGTGCCTCTCATACAAATGTACAATCCCGGCCGTTAGTAATCGAGTAATATTATCAATGTGACCAACGCGATCTTACCCAAATTCTGTATTTAGTAATGCTATAGGTAGAAAAAGTTTTGCACCAAAACATTAAAGTCTGCCAACTTCCCTTCTGGTACCTCCCATACATATTTACCACCCCGCCCCTTATAAACCATGTAAAATTATCAATATGACCAACGCGATCTTGCCCATATTCTGTATTTAGTAATGCTATGGCTGGAAAAAGTTTCGGACAAAAACTTGGAAGTCTGGCATCACCCCTTCTGGTACCTCTCAATCAAATGTACCATCCCGCCCCTTAGAAATCGTGTAATATTATAAATGTGACCAACGCGATCTTACCCAAATTCTGTATTTAGTAATGCTATAGCTAGACAAAGTTTTGGACCAAAACGTTAAAGTCTGGCAACTTCCCTTCTGGTACCTCCCATACAAATTTACCATCCCGCACCTTAGAAATCGTCTAATTTTATCAATATGACCAACGCGATCTTGCCCATATTCTGTATTTAGTAAAGCTATGGCTGGAAAATGTTTCGGACAAAAACTTGGAAGTCTGGCATCTCCCCTTCTGGTACCTCCCATACAAATGTACCATCCCGCACCCTTATAAACCGTCTAATTTTATCAATATAACCAACGCGATCTTGCCCATATTCTGTATTTAGTAAAGCTATGGCTGGAAAAAGTTTCGGACAAAAACTTGGAAGTCTGGCATCTCCCCTTCTTGTACCTCTCATACAAATGTACAATCCCGGCCGTTAGAAATCGTGTAATATTATCAATGTGACCAACGCGATCTTACCCAAATTCTGTATTTAGTAATGCTATAGCTAGACAAAGTTTTGCACCAAAACATTAAAGTCTGGCAACTTCCCTTCTGGTACCTCCCATACATATTTACCACCCCGCCCCTTATAAACCATGTAAAATTATCAATATGACCAACGCGATCTTGCCCATATTCTGTATTTAGTAAAGCTATAGCTGGAAAAAGTTTCGGACAAAAACTTGGAAGTCTGGCATCTCCCCTTCTGGTACCTCTCATACAAATGTACCATCCCGCCCCTTAGAAATCGTGTAATATTATCAATGTGACCAACGCTATCTTACCCAAATTCTGTATTTAGTAATGCTATAGCTAGACAAAGTTTTGCACCAAAACATTAAAGTCTGGCAACTTCCCTTCTGGTACCTCCCATACATATTTACCACCCCGCCCCTTATAAACCATGTAAAATTATCAATATGACCAACGCGATCTTGCCCATATTCTGTATTTAGTAAAGCTATGGCTGGAAAAAGTTTCGGACAAAAACTTGGAAGTCTGGCATCTCCCCTTCTTGTACCTCTCATACAAATGTACAATCCCGGCCGTTAGAAATCGTGTAATATTATCAATGTGACCAACGCGATCTTACCCAAATTCTGTATTTAGTAATGCTATAGCTAGACAAAGTTTTGGACCAAAACATTAAAGTCTGGCATCACCCCTTCTGGTACCTCTCATACAAATGTACCATCCCGCCCCTTAGAAATCGTGTAATATTATAAATGTGACCAACGCTATCTTACCCAAATTCTGTATTTAGTAATGCTATAGCTAGACAAAGTTTTGCACCAAAACATTAAAGTCTGGCAACTTCCCTTCTGGTACCTCTCATACAAATGTACCATCCCGGCCGTTAGAAATCGTGTAATATTATCAATGTGACCAACGCGATCTTACCCAAATTCTGTATTTAGTAATGCTATAGCTAGACAAAGTTTTGGACCAAAACATTAAAGTCTGGCATTTCTCCTTCTGGTACCTCTCATACAAATGTACCATCCTGCCCCTTAGAAATCGTGTAATATTATCAATGTGACCAACGCGATCTTACCCAAATTCTGTATTTAGTAATGCTATAGCTAGACAAAGTTTTGGACCAAAACATTAAAGTCTGGCAACTTCCCTTCTGGTACCTCCCATACATATTTACCACCCCGCCCCTTATAAACCATGTAAAATTATCAATATGACCAACGCGATCTTGCCCATATTCTGCATTTAGTAAAGCTATGGCTGGAAAAAGTTTCGGACAAAAACTTGGAAGTCTGGCATCTCCCCTTCTGGTACCTCTCATAAAAATGTACCATCCCGCAACTTAAAAATCGTGTAAAATTATCAATGTGACCAACACGATCTTGTCCAAATTCTGTATTTAGTATATCTATAGCCAGACAAAGTTTTGGACCAAAACATGAAAGTCTGGCAACTTCCCTTCTGGTACCTCCCATACAAATGTACCATCCAGCAACATAAAAATCGTGTAAAATTATCAATGTGACCAACACGATCTTGCCCAAATTCTGTATTTAGTATATCTATAGCCAGACAAAGTTTTGGACCAAACATGAAAGTCTGGCAACTTCCCTTCTGGTACCTCCCATAGAAATGTACCATCCCGCACCCTTATAAACCGTGTAATATTATCAATTTGACCAACGCGATCTTACCCAAATTCTGTATTTAGTAAATATACCGCTAGACAAAGTTTTGGACCAAAACATGAAAGTCTGGCAACTTCCCTTCTGGTACCTCCCATACAAATGTACCATCCCGCACCCTTATAAACCGTGTAATATTATCAATTTGACCAACGCGATCTTGACCATATTCTGTATTTAGTAAAGCTATGGCTGGAAAAAGTTTCGGAAAAAAAATTTGGAAGTCTGGCAACATCCCTTCTCCCATACAAATGTACCATCTCGCACACTTAGAAACCATGTAATAGTGTCAATATGACCAACGCGAACTTACCCAAATTCTGTATTTAGTAAATCTACAGCTAGACAAAGTTTTGGACCAAAACATGAAAGTCTGGCAACTTCCCTTCTGCTACCTCCCATACAAATGTACCATCCCGCACCCTTATAAACCGTGTAATATTATCAATATGACAAAACCGCGATCTTACCCAAATTCTGTATTTAGTAATGCTATAGCTAGACAAAGTTTTGGACCAAAACATGAAAGTCTGGCAACTCCCCATCTGGTACCTCCCATATAAATGTACCATCCCGCTCACTTATAAACCATGTAAAATTATCAATATGACCAACAAGATCTTGCCCAAATTCTGTATTTAGTAAATCTATAGCTAGTCAAAGTTTCGAACAAAATCTTGGATGTCTGGCAACTCCCCTTCTGGTACCTCCCATACAAATGTATCATCCCGCCCCTTAGAAATCGTGTAATATTATCAATATGACAAAACGCGATCTTACCCAAATTCTGTACTTAGTAATGCTATAGCTAGACAAAGTTTTGGACCAAAACATGAAAGTCTGGCAACCCCCTTTCCGGTACCTCCCATACAAATGTACCATCCCGCATCCTTATAAACCGTGTACTATTATCAATATGACCAACGTGATCTTGCCCATATTCTGTATTTAGTAAAGCTATGACTGGAAAAGTTTCGGACAAAAACTTGGAAGTCTGGCAACTTCCCTTCTGGTACCTCCCATACAAATGTACCATCCCGCACCCTTATAAACCGTGTAATATTATCAATATGACCAACGCGATCGTGCACAAATTCTGTATTTAGTAAAGCTATAGCTAGACAAAGTTTTGAAAGTCCGGCCCATGTTTTGTATTTAATAAATCTATAGTTAGACACATAAGGTACCCCTTATGGTACCTATCATACAAATGTACCATCCCGCCCCTTAGGAATCGTGTAATATTATCAATATGACCAACACGATCTTGCACAAATTCTGTATTTAGTAATGATAAACCTAGACAAAGTTTTGGACCAAAACATGAAAGTCTGGCAACTTCCCTTCTGGTAACTCCCATACAAATGTACCATCCCGTACCCTTATAAACCGTGTAATATTATCAATATGACCAACACGATCTTGCACAAATTCTGTATTTAGTAAAGCTATAGCTAGACAAAGTTTTGAAAGTCCGGCCCATGTTTTGTATTTAATAAATCTATAGCTAGACATAGTTTTGACAAAAACTTGGAAGTTTGGCAACTCCCTTTCCGGTACCTCCCATACATATGTACCATCCCGCACCCTTATAAACCGTGTAATATTATCAATATGAACAACGTGAACTTTCCCAAATTCTGTAGTTAGTAAAGCTATAGCTAGACAAAGGTTTGGAAAACTTGCAGCTCCCCTTCTGGTACCCATACATATATACCACCCCGCCCCTTATAAACCATGTAAAATTATCAATATGACCAACAAGATCTTGCCCAAATTCTGTATTTAGTAAATCTATAGCTAGACAAAGTTTTGAAAGTCCGGCCCATGTTTTGTATTTAATAAATCTATAGCTAGACATAGTTTTGACAAAAACTTGGAAGTTTGGCAACTCCCTTTCCGGTACCTCCCATACATATGTACCATCCCGCACCCTTATAAACCGTGTAATATTATCAATATGAACAACGTGAACTTTCCCAAATTCTGTAGTTAGTAAAGCTATAGCTAGACAAAGGTTTGGAAAACTTGCAGCTCCCCTTCTGGTACCCATACATATATACCACCCCGCCCCTTATAAACCATGTAAAATTATCAATGTGACCAACACGATCTTGTCCAAATTCTGTATTTAGTATATCTATAGCCAGACAAAGTTTTGGACCAAAACATGAAAGTCTGGCAACTTCCCTTCTGGTACCTCCCATACAAATGTACCATCCAGCAACATAAAAATCGTGTAAAATTATCAATGTGACCAACACGATCTTGCCCAAATTCTGTATTTAGTATATCTATAGCCAGACAAAGTTTTGGACCAAACATGAAAGTCTGGCAACTTCCCTTCTGGTACCTCCCATAGAAATGTACCATCCCGCACCCTTATAAACCGTGTAATATTATCAATTTGACCAACGCGATCTTACCCAAATTCTGTATTTAGTAAATATACCGCTAGACAAAGTTTTGGACCAAAACATGAAAGTCTGGCAACTTCCCTTCTGGTACCTCCCATACAAATGTACCATCCCGCACCCTTATAAACCGTGTAATATTATCAATTTGACCAACGCGATCTTGACCATATTCTGTATTTAGTAAAGCTATGGCTGGAAAAAGTTTCGGAAAAAAAATTTGGAAGTCTGGCAACATCCCTTCTCCCATACAAATGTACCATCTCGCACACTTAGAAACCATGTAATAGTGTCAATATGACCAACGCGAACTTACCCAAATTCTGTATTTAGTAAATCTACAGCTAGACAAAGTTTTGGACCAAAACATGAAAGTCTGGCAACTTCCCTTCTGCTACCTCCCATACAAATGTACCATCCCGCACCCTTATAAACCGTGTAATATTATCAATATGACAAAACCGCGATCTTACCCAAATTCTGTATTTAGTAATGCTATAGCTAGACAAAGTTTTGGACCAAAACATGAAAGTCTGGCAACTCCCCATCTGGTACCTCCCATATAAATGTACCATCCCGCTCACTTATAAACCATGTAAAATTATCAATATGACCAACAAGATCTTGCCCAAATTCTGTATTTAGTAAATCTATAGCTAGTCAAAGTTTCGAACAAAATCTTGGATGTCTGGCAACTCCCCTTCTGGTACCTCCCATACAAATGTATCATCCCGCCCCTTAGAAATCGTGTAATATTATCAATATGACAAAACGCGATCTTACCCAAATTCTGTACTTAGTAATGCTATAGCTAGACAAAGTTTTGGACCAAAACATGAAAGTCTGGCAACCCCCTTTCCGGTACCTCCCATACAAATGTACCATCCCGCATCCTTATAAACCGTGTACTATTATCAATATGACCAACGTGATCTTGCCCATATTCTGTATTTAGTAAAGCTATGACTGGAAAAGTTTCGGACAAAAACTTGGAAGTCTGGCAACTTCCCTTCTGGTACCTCCCATACAAATGTACCATCCCGCACCCTTATAAACCGTGTAATATTATCAATATGACCAACGCGATCGTGCACAAATTCTGTATTTAGTAAAGCTATAGCTAGACAAAGTTTTGAAAGTCCGGCCCATGTTTTGTATTTAATAAATCTATAGTTAGACACATAAGGTACCCCTTATGGTACCTATCATACAAATGTACCATCCCGCCCCTTAGGAATCGTGTAATATTATCAATATGACCAACACGATCTTGCACAAATTCTGTATTTAGTAATGATAAACCTAGACAAAGTTTTGGACCAAAACATGAAAGTCTGGCAACTTCCCTTCTGGTAACTCCCATACAAATGTACCATCCCGTACCCTTATAAACCGTGTAATATTATCAATATGACCAACACGATCTTGCACAAATTCTGTATTTAGTAAAGCTATAGCTAGACAAAGTTTTGAAAGTCCGGCCCATGTTTTGTATTTAATAAATCTATAGCTAGACATAGTTTTGACAAAAACTTGGAAGTTTGGCAACTCCCTTTCCGGTACCTCCCATACATATGTACCATCCCGCACCCTTATAAACCGTGTAATATTATCAATATGAACAACGTGAACTTTCCCAAATTCTGTAGTTAGTAAAGCTATAGCTAGACAAAGGTTTGGAAAACTTGCAGCTCCCCTTCTGGTACCCATACATATATACCACCCCGCCCCTTATAAACCATGTAAAATTATCAATATGACCAACAAGATCTTGCCCAAATTCTGTATTTAGTAAATCTATAGCTAGACAAAGTTTTGAAAGTCCGGCCCATGTTTTGTATTTAATAAATCTATAGTTAGACACATAAGGTACCCCTTATGGTACCTATCATACAAATGTACCATCCCGCCCCTTAGGAATCGTGTAATATTATCAATGTGACCAACGCGATCTTACCCAAATTCTGTATTTAGTAATGATAAAGCTAGACAAAGTTTTGGACCAAAACATGAAAGTCTGGCAACTTCCCTTCTGGTACCTCCCATACATATGTACCACCCCGCCCCATATAAACCGTGTAATATTATCAATATGAGCAACACGATCTTGCACAAATTCTGTATTTAGTAAAGCTATAGCTAGACAAAGTTTTGAAAGTCCGGCCCATGTTTTGTATTTAATAAATCTATAGTTAGACACATAAGGTACCCCTTATGGTACCTATCATACAAATGTACCATCCCGCCCCGTAGGAATCGTGTAATATTATCAATGTGACCAACGCGATCTTACCCAAATTCTGTATTTAGTAATGCTATAGCTAGACAAAGTTTTGGACCAAAACGTTAAAGTCTGGCAACTTCCCTTCTGGTACCTCCCATACAAATTTACCATCCCGCACCTTAGAAATCGTCTAATTTTATCAATATGACCAACGCGATCTTGCCCATATTCTGTATTTAGTAAAGCTATGGCTGGAAAATGTTTCGGACAAAAACTTGGAAGTCTGGCATCTCCCCTTCTGGTACCTCCCATACAAATGTACCATCCCGCACCCTTATAAACCGTCTAATTTTATCAATATAACCAACGCGATCTTGCCCATATTCTGTATTTAGTAAAGCTATGGCTGGAAAAAGTTTCGGACAAAAACTTGGAAGTCTGGCATGTCCCCTTCTGGTACCTCCCATACAAATGTACCATCCCGCACCCTTATAAACCGTCTAATTTTATCAATCTGACCAACGCGATCTTGCCCATATTCTGTATTTAGTAAAGCTATGGCTGGAAAAAGTTTCGGACAAAAACTTGGAAGTATGGCATGTCCCCTTCTGGTACCTCTCATACAAATGTACACGATTTAAAAATCGTGTAATAATTTAAAAATGCCAATCGCGATCTTACCCAAATTCTGTATTTAGTAATGCTATAGCTAGACAAAGTTTTGGACCACAACATGAAAGTATGACCAACACGATCTTGCACAAATTCTGTATTTAGTAAAGCTATAGCTAGACAAAGTTTTGAAAGTCCGGCCCATGTTTTGTATTTAATAAATCTATAGCTAGACATAGTTTTGACAAAAACTTGGAAGTTTGGCAACTCCCTTTCCGGTACCTCCCATACAAATGTACCATCCCGCACCCTTATAAACCGTGTAATATTATCAATATGACCAACGCGATCTTGCCCATATTCTGTATTTAGTAAAGCTATGGCTGGAAAAGTTTCGGACAAAAACTTGGAAGTCTGGCAACTTCCCTTCCGGTACCACCCATACAAATGTACCATCCCGCTCACTCAGAAACCGTGTAATATTATCGATATGAACAACGTGAACTTTCCCAAATTCTGTATTTAGTAATGCTATAGCTAGACAAAGTTTTGGACCAAAACGTTAAAGTCTGGCAACTTCCCTTCTGGTACCTCCCATACAAATGTACCATCCCGCACCTTAGAAATCGTCTAATTTTATCAATATGACCAACGCGATTTTGCCCCTATTCTGTATATAGTAAAGCTATGGCTGGAAAAAGTTTCGGAAAAAACTTGGAAGTCTGGCATCTCCCCTTCTGGTACCTCCCATACAAATGTACCATCCCGCACCCTTATAAACCGTCTAATTTTATCAATATGACCAACGCGATCTTGCCCATATTCTGTATTTAGTAAAGCTATGGCTGGAAAAAGTTTCGGACAAAAACTTGGAAGTCTGGCATGTCCCCTTCTGGTACCTCTCATACAAATGTACCATCCCGCAACTTAAATATCGTGTAAAATTATCAATGTGACCAACGCGATCTTGCCCATATTCTGTATTTAGTAAAGCTATGGCTGGAAAAAGTTTCGGACAAAAACTTGGAAGTCTGGCATGTCCCCTTCTGGTACCTCCCATACAAATGTACCATCCCGCACCCTTATAAACCGTCTAATTTTATCAATATGACCAACGCGATCTTGCCCATATTCTGTATTTAGTAAAGCTATGGCTGGAAAAAGTTTCGGACAAAAACTTGGAAGTCTGGCATGTCCCCTTCTGGTACCTCTCATACAAATGTACCATCCCGCAACTTATAAACCGTGTAATATTATCAATATGACCAACACGATCTTGCACAAATTCTGTGTTTAGTAAAGCTATAGCTAGACAAAGTTTTAAAAGTCCGGCCCATGTTTTGTATTTAATAAATCTATAGCTAGACATAGTTTTGACAAAAACTTGGAAGTCTGGCAACTCCCCCCCTGGTACCTCTCATATAAATGTACCATCCCGCTCACGGAGAAATCTTGCAATAATATCACTATGTCTATCGCGATCTTCCCAAGTTCTGTATATAGCAAAAATAGTGCGAGACAAACTTTCGGACAAAAACTTGGAAATGTGTTAACTCCCCATCTCGTAACTCCCTTACAAATGTACCATCCCGCACCCTTATAAACCGTGTAATATTATCAATATGACCAACGCGATCTTGCCCAAATTCTGTATTTAGTATATTTATAGCTAGACAAAGTTTTGGACCAAAACATGAAAGTCTGGCAACTTCCCTTCTGGTACCTCCCATACAAATGTACCATCCCGCACCCTTATAAACCGTGTAATATTATCAATATGACCAACGCGATCTTGCCCATATTCTGTATTTAGTAAAGCTATGGCTGGAAAAAGTTTCGGACAAAAACTTGGAAGTCTGGCATCTCCTCTTCTGGTACCTCTCATACAAATGTACAATCCCGGCCGTTAGAAATCGTGTAATATTATCAATGTGACCAACGCGATCTTACCCAAATTCTGTATTTAGTAATGCTATAGATAGAAAAAGTTTTGCACCAAAACATTAAAGTCTGCCAACTTCCCTTCTGGTACCTCCCATACATATTTACCACCCCGCCCCTTATAAACCATGTAAAATTATCAATATGACCAACGCGATCTTGCCCATATTCTGTATTTAGTAATGCTATGGCTGGAAAAAGTTTCGGACAAAAACTTGGAAGTCTGGCATCACCCCTTCTGATACCTCTCATACAAATGTACCATCCCGCCCCTTAGAAATCGTGTAATATTATAAATGTGACCAACGCGATCTTACCCAAATTCTGTATTTAGTAATGCTATAGCTAGACAAAGTTTTGGACCAAAACGTTAAAGTCTGGCAACTTCCCTTCTGGTACCTCCCATACAAATTTACCATCCCGCACCTTAGAAATCGTCTAATTTTATCAATATGACCAACGCGATCTTGCCCATATTCTGTATTTAGTAAAGCTATGGCTGGAAAATGTTTCGGACAAAAACTTGGAAGTCTGGCATCTCCCCTTCTGGTACCTCCCATACAAATGTACCATCCCGCACCCTTATAAACCGTCTAATTTTATCAATATAACCAACGCGATCTTGCCCATATTCTGTATTTAGTAAAGCTATGGCTGGAAAAAGTTTCGGACAAAAACTTGGAAGTCTGGCATCTCCCCTTCTTGTACCTCTCATACAAATGTACAATCCCGGCCGTTAGAAATCGTGTAATATTATCAATGTGACCAACGCGATCTTACCCAAATTCTGTATTTAGTAATGCTATAGCTAGACAAAGTTTTGCACCAAAACATTAAAGTCTGGCAACTTCCCTTCTGGTACCTCCCATACATATTTACCACCCCGCCCCTTATAAACCATGTAAAATTATCAATATGACCAACGCGATCTTGCCCATATTCTGTATTTAGTAAAGCTATAGCTGGAAAAAGTTTCGGACAAAAACTTGGAAGTCTGGCATCTCCCCTTCTGGTACCTCTCATACAAATGTACCATCCCGCCCCTTAGAAATCGTGTAATATTATCAATGTGACCAACGCTATCTTACCCAAATTCTGTATTTAGTAATGCTATAGCTAGACAAAGTTTTGCACCAAAACATTAAAGTCTGGCAACTTCCCTTCTGGTACCTCCCATACATATTTACCACCCCGCCCCTTATAAACCATGTAAAATTATCAATATGACCAACGCGATCTTGCCCATATTCTGTATTTAGTAAAGCTATGGCTGGAAAAAGTTTCGGACAAAAACTTGGAAGTCTGGCATCTCCCCTTCTTGTACCTCTCATACAAATGTACAATCCCGGCCGTTAGAAATCGTGTAATATTATCAATGTGACCAACGCGATCTTACCCAAATTCTGTATTTAGTAATGCTATAGCTAGACAAAGTTTTGCACCAAAACATTAAAGTCTGGCAACTTCCCTTCTGGTACCTCCCATACATATTTACCACCCCGCCCCTTATAAACCATATAAAATTATCAATATGACCAACGCGATCTTGCCCATATTCTGTATTTAGTAAAGCTATGGCTGGAAAAAGTTTCGGGCAAAAACTTGGAAGTCTGGTATCTCCCCTTCTGGTACCTCTCATACAAATGTACCATCCCGGCCGTTAGAAATCGTGTAATATTATCAATGTGACCAACGCGATCTTACCCAAATTCTGTATTTAGTAATGCTATAGCTAGACAAAGTTTTGGACCAAAACATTAAAGTCTGGCATTTCTCCTTCTGGTACCTCTCATAAAAATGTACCATCCCGCAACTTAAAAATCGTGTAAAATTATCAATGTGACCAACACGATCTTGTCCAAATTCTGTATTTAGTATATCTATAGCCAGACAAAGTTTTGGACCAAAACATGAAAGTCTGGCAACTTCCCTTCTGGTACCTCCCATAGAAATGTACCATCCCGCACCCTTATAAACCGTGTAATATTATCAATTTGACCAACGCGATCTTGACCATATTCTGTATTTAGTAAAGCTATGGCTGGAAAAAGTTTCGTAAAAAAAATTTGGAAGTCTGGCAACATCCCTTCTCCCATACAAATGAACCATCTCGCACACTTAGAAACCATGTAATAGTGTCAATATGACCAACGCGAACCCGCACCCTTATAAACCGTCTAATTTTATCAATATAACCAACGCGATCTTGCCCATATTCTGTATTTAGTAAAGCTATGGCTGGAAAAAGTTTCGGACAAAAACTTGGAAGTCTGGCATCTCCCCTTCTTGTACCTCTCATACAAATGTACAATCCCGGCCGTTAGAAATCGTGTAATATTATCAATGTGACCAACGCGATCTTACCCAAATTCTGTATTTAGTAATGCTATAGCTAGACAAAGTTTTGCACCAAAACATTAAAGTCTGGCAACTTCCCTTCTGGTACCTCCCATACATATTTACCACCCCGGCCCTTATAAACCATGTAAAATTATCAATATGACCAACGCGATCTTGCCCATATTCTGTATTTAGTAAAGCTATAGCTGGAAAAAGTTTCGGACAAAAACTTGGAAGTCTGGCATCTCCCCTTCTGGTACCTCTCATACAAATGTACCATCCCGCCCCTTAGAAATCGTGTAATATTATCAATGTGACCAACGCTATCTTACCCAAATTCTGTATTTAGTAAAGCTATGGCTGGAAAAAGTTTCGGACAAAAACTTGGAAGTCTGGCATCTCCCCTTCTTGTACCTCTCATACAAATGTACAATCCCGGCCGTTAGAAATCGTGTAATATTATCAATGTGACCAACGCGATCTTACCCAAATTCTGTATTTAGTAATGCTATAGCTAGACAAAGTTTTGCACCAAAACATTAAAGTCTGGCAACTTCCCTTCTGGTACCTCCCATACATATTTACCACCCCGCCCCTTATAAACCATGTAAAATTATCAATATGACCAACGCGATCTTGCCCATATTCTGTATTTAGTAAAGCTATAGCTGGAAAAAGTTTCGGACAAAAACTTGGAAGTCTGGCATCTCCCCTTCTGGTACCTCTCATACAAATGTACCATCCCGCCCCTTAGAAATCGTGTAATATTATCAATGTGACCAACGCTATCTTACCCAAATTCTGTATTTAGTAATGCTATAGCTAGACAAAGTTTTGCACCAAAACATTAAAGTCTGGCAACTTCCCTTCTGGTACCTCCCATACATATTTACCACCCCGCCCCTTATAAACCATGTAAAATTATCAATATGACCAACGCGATCTTGCCCATATTCTGTATTTAGTAAAGCTATGGCTGGAAAAAGTTTCGGACAAAAACTTGGAAGTCTGGCATCTCCCCTTCTTGTACCTCTCATACAAATGTACAATCCCGGCCGTTAGAAATCGTGTAATATTATCAATGTGACCAACGCGATCTTACCCAAATTCTGTATTTAGTAATGCTATAGCTAGACAAAGTTTTGCACCAAAACATTAAAGTCTGGCAACTTCCCTTCTGGTACCTCCCATACATATTTACCACCCCGCCCCTTATAAACCATATAAAATTATCAATATGACCAACGCGATCTTGCCCATATTCTGTATTTAGTAAAGCTATGGCTGGAAAAAGTTTCGGACAAAAACTTGGAAGTCTGGTATCTCCCCTTCTGGTACCTCTCATACAAATGTACCATCCCGGCCGTTAGAAATCGTGTAATATTATCAATGTGACCAACGCGATCTTACCCAAATTCTGTATTTAGTAATGCTATAGCTAGACAAAGTTTTGGACCAAAACATTAAAGTCTGGCATTTCTCCTTCTGGTACCTCTCATAAAAATGTACCATCCCGCAACTTAAAAATCGTGTAAAATTATCAATGTGACCAACACGATCTTGTCCAAATTCTGTATTTAGTATATCTATAGCCAGACAAAGTTTTGGACCAAAACATGAAAGTCTGGCAACTTCCCTTCTGGTACCTCCCATAGAAATGTACCATCCCGCACCCTTATAAACCGTGTAATATTATCAATTTGACCAACGCGATCTTGACCATATTCTGTATTTAGTAAAGCTATGGCTGGAAAAAGTTTCGTAAAAAAAATTTGGAAGTCTGGCAACATCCCTTCTCCCATACAAATGAACCATCTCGCACACTTAGAAACCATGTAATAGTGTCAATATGACCAACGCGAACCCGCACCCTTATAAACCGTCTAATTTTATCAATATAACCAACGCGATCTTGCCCATATTCTGTATTTAGTAAAGCTATGGCTGGAAAAAGTTTCGGACAAAAACTTGGAAGTCTGGCATCTCCCCTTCTTGTACCTCTCATACAAATGTACAATCCCGGCCGTTAGAAATCGTGTAATATTATCAATGTGACCAACGCGATCTTACCCAAATTCTGTATTTAGTAATGCTATAGCTAGAAAAAGTTTTGCACCAAAACATTAAAGTCTGGCAACTTCCCTTCTGGTACCTCCCATACATATTTACCACCCCGCCCCTTATAAACCATGTAAAATTATCAATATGACCAACGCGATCTTGCCCATATTCTGTATTTAGTAAAGCTATAGCTGGAAAAAGTTTCGGACAAAAACTTGGAAGTCTGGCATCTCCCCTTCTGGTACCTCTCATACAAATGTACCATCCCGCCCCTTAGAAATCGTGTAATATTATCAATGTGACCAACGCTATCTTACCCAAATTCTGTATTTAGTAATGCTATAGCTAGACAAAGTTTTGCACCAAAACATTAAAGTCTGGCAACTTCCCTTCTGGTACCTCCCATACATATTTACCACCCCGCCCCTTATAAACCATGTAAAATTATCAATATGACCAACGCGATCTTGCCCATATTCTGTATTTAGTAAAGCTATGGCTGGAAAAAGTTTCGGACAAAAACTTGGAAGTCTGGCATCTCCCCTTCTTGTACCTCTCATACAAATGTACAATCCCGGCCGTTAGAAATCGTGTAGTATTATCAATGTGACCAACGCGATCTTACCCAAATTCTGTATTTAGTAATGCTATAGCTAGACAAAGTTTTGCACCAAAACATTAAAGTCTGGCAACTTCCCTTCTGGTACCTCCCATACATATTTACCACCCCGCCCCTTATAAACCATGTAAAATTATCAATATGACCAACGCGATCTTGCCCATATTCTGTATTTAGTAAAGCTATGGCTGGAAAAAGTTTCGGACAAAAACTTGGAAGTCTGGTATCTCCCCTTCTGGTACCTCTCATACAAATGTACCATCCCGGCCGTTAGAAATCGTGTAATATTATCAATGTGACCAACGCGATCTTACCCAAATTCTGTATTTAGTAATGCTATAGCTAGACAAAGTTTTGGACCAAAACATTAAAGTCTGGCATTTCTCCTTCTGGTACCTCTCATACAAATGTACCATCCTGCCCCTTAGAAATCGTGTAATATTATCAATGTGACCAACGCGATCTTACCCAAATTCTGTATTTAGTAATGCTATAGCTAGACAAAGTTTTGGACCAAAACATTAAAGTCTGGCAACTTCCCTTCTGGTTCCTCCCATACATATTTACCACCCCGCCCCTTATAAACCATGTAAAATTATCAATATGACCAACGCGATCTTGCCCATATTCTGCATTTAGTAAAGCTATGGCTGGAAAAAGTTTCGGACAAAAACTTGGAAGTCTGGCATCTCCCCTTCTGGTACCTCTCATAAAAATGTACCATCCCGCAACTTAAAAATCGTGTAAAATTATCAATGTGACCAACACGATCTTGTCCAAATTCTGTATAGCCAGACAAAGTTTTGGACCAAAACATGAAAGTCTGGCAACTTCCCTTCTGGTACCTCCCATAGAAATGTACCATCCCGCACCCTTATAAACCGTGTAATATTATCAATTTGACCAACGCGATCTTACCCAAATTCTGTATTTAGTAAATATACCGCTAGACAAAGTTTTGGACCAAAACATGAAAGTCTGGCAACTTCCCTTCTGGTACCTCCCATACAAATGTACCATCCAGCACCCTTATAAACCGTGTAATATTATCAATATGACAAAACCGCGATCTTACCCAAATTCTGTATTTAGTAATGCTATAGCTAGACAAAGTTTTGGACCAAAACATGAAAGTCTGTCAACTTCCCTACTGATACCTCCCATACAAATGTACCATCCCGCACCCTTATAAACCGTGTAATATTATCAAAATGACAAAACGCGATCTTACCCAAATTCTGTATTTAGTAATGCTATAGCTAGACAAAGTTTTGGACCAAAACATGAAAGTCTGGCAACTTCCCTTCTGGTACCTCCCATAGAAATGTACCATCCCGCACCCTTATAAACCGTGTAATATTATCAATTTGACCAACGCGACCTTGCCCATATTCTGTATTTAGTAAAGCTATGGCTGGATAAAGTTTCGGTCAAAAACTTGAAAGTCTGGCGACCCCCTTTCTGGTACCTCCCATACAAAGGTATCATCCTGCCCATTAGAAATCGTGTAATATTATCACTATGTCCAACGCGATCTTACCCAAATTCTGTATTTCGTAATGCTATGGCTGGAAAAATTTTCGGACAAAAACATGAAAGTCTGGCAACTTCCCTTCTGCTACCTCCCATACAAATGTACCATCCCGCACCCTTATAAACCGTGTAATATTATCAATATGACAAAACGCGATCTTACCCAAATTCTGTATTTAGTAATGCTATAGCTAGACAAAGTTTTGGACCAAAACATGAAAGTCTGGCAACTTCCCTTCTGGTACCTCCCATACAAATGTACCATCCCGCACCCTTATAAACGATGTAATATTATCAATATGACAAAACGCGATCTTACCCAAATTCTGTATTTAGTAATGGTATAGCTAGACAAAGTTTTGGACCAAAACATGAAAGTCTGGCAACTTCCCCTCTGGTACCTCCCATAGAAATGTACCATCCCGCACCCTTATAAACCGTGTAATATTATCAATTTGACCAACGCGATCTTGCCCATATTCTGTATTTAGTAAAGCTATGGCTGGAAAAAGTTTCGGAAAAAAAATTTGGAAGTCTGGCAACATCCCTTCTCCCATACAAATGAACCATCTCGCACCCTTATAAACCGTGTAATATTATCAATATGACAAAACGCGATCTTACCCAAATTCTGTATTTAGTAATGCTATAGCTAGACAAAGTTTTGGACCAAAACATGAAAGTCTGGCAACTTCCCTTCTGGTACCTCCCATACAAATGTACCATCCCGCACTCTTATAAACGATGTAATATTATCGATATGACAAAACGCGATCTTACCCAAATTCTGTATTTAGTAATGCTATAGCTAGACAAAGTTTTGGACCAAAACATGAAAGTCTGGCAACTTCCCTTCTGATCCTCCCATAGAAATGTACCATCCCGCACCCTTATAAACCGTGTAATATTATCAATATGACCAACGCGATCTTGCCCATATTCTGTATTTATTAAAGCTATGGCTGGAAAAAGTTTCGGACAAAAACTTGGAAGTCTGTCATCTCCCCTTCTGGTACCTCTCATACAAATGTACCATCCCGCCCCTTAGAAATCGTGTAATATTATCAATGTGACCAACGCGATCTTACCCAAATTCTGTATTTAGTAATGCTATAGCTAGACAAAGTTTTGGACCAAAACATTAAAGTCTGGCAACTTCCCTTCTGGTACCTCCCATACATATTTACCACCCCGCCCCTTATAAACCATGTAAAATTATCAATATGACCAACGCGATCTTGCCCATATTCTGCATGTAGTAAAGCTATGGCTGGAAAAAGTTTCGGACAAAAACTTGGAAGTCTGGCATCTCCCCTTCTGGTACCTCTCATACAAATGTACCATCCCGGCCGTTAGAAATCGTGTAATATTATCAATGTGACCAACGCGATCTTACCCAAATTCTGTATTTATTAATGCTAGAGCTAGACAAAGTTTTGGACCAAAACATGAAAGTCTGGCAACTTCCCTTCTGGTACCTCCCATACAAATGTACCATCCCGCACCCTTATAAACCGTGTAATATTATCAATATGACCAACGCGATCTTGCCCAAATTCTGTATTTAGTATATTTATAGCTAGACAAAGTTTTGGACCAAAACATAAAAGTCTGGCAACTTCCCTTCTGGTACCTCCCATACAAATGTACCATCCCGCACCCTTATAAACCGTGTAATATTATCAATATGACCGACGCGATCTTGCCCATATTCTGTATTTAGTAAAGCTATGGCTGGAAAAAGTTTCGGACAAAAACTTGGAAGTCTGGCATCTCCCCTTCTGGTACCTCTCATACAAATGTACCATCCCGGCCGTTAGAAATCGTGTAATATTATCAATGTGACCAACGCGATCTTACCCAAATTCTGTATTTAGTAATGCTATAGCTAGACAAAGTTTTGGACCAAAACATGAAAGTCTGGCAACTTCCCTTCTGGTACCTCCCATACATATTTACCACCCCGCCCCTTATAAACCATGTAAAATTATCAATATGACCAACGCGATCTTGCCCATATTCTGTATTTAGTAAAGCTATGGCTGGAAAAAGTTTCGGACAAAAACTTGGAAGTCTGGCATCTCCCCTTCTGGTACCTCTCATACAAATGTACCATCCCGGCCGTTAGAAATCGTGTAATATTATCAATGTGACCAACGCGATCTTACCCAAATTCTGTATTTAGTAATGCTAGAGCTAGACAAAGTTTTGGACCAAAACATGAATTTCTGGCAACTTCCCTTCTGGTACCTCCCATACAAATGTACCATCCCGCACCCTTATAAACCGTGTAATATTATCAATATGACCAACGCGATCTTGCCCATATTCTGTATTTAGTAAAGCTATGGCTGGAAAAAGTTTCGGACAAAAACTTGGAAGTCTGGCATCTCCCCTTCTGGTACCTCTCATACAAATGTACCATCCCGGCCGTTAGAAATCGTGTAATATTATCAATCTGACCAACGCGATCTTACCCAAATTCTGTATTTAGTAATGCTATAGCTAGACAAAGTTTTGGACCAAAACATGAAAGTCTGGCAACTTCCCTTCTGGTACCTCCCATACATATTTACCACCCCGCCCCTTATAAACCATGTAAAATTATCAATATGACCAACGCGATCTTGCCCATATTCTGTATTTAGTAAAGCTATGGCTGGAAAAAGTTTCGGACAAAAACTTGGAAGTCTGGCATCTCCCCTTCTGGTACCTCTCATACAAATGTACCATCCCGGCCGTTAGAAATCGTGTAATATTATCAATGTGACCAACGCGATCTTACCCAAATTCTGTATTTAGTAATGCTATAGCTAGACAAAGTTTTGGACCAAAACATTAAAGTCTGGCATTTCTCCTTCTGGTACCTCTCATACAAATGTACCATCCTGCCCCTTAGAAATCGTGTAATATTATGAATGTGACCAACGCGATCTTACCCAAATTCTGTATTTAGTAATGCTATAGCTAGACAAAGTTTTGAACCAAAACATTAAAGTCTGGCAACTTCCCTTCTGGTACCTCCCACACATATTTACCACCCCGCCCCTTATAAACCATGTAAAATTATCAATATGACCAACGCGATCTTGCCCATATTCTGCATTTAGTAAAGCTATGGCTGGAAAAAGTGTCGGACAAAAACTTGGAAGTCTGGCATCTCCCCTTCTGGTACCTCTCATAAAAATGTACCATCCCGCAACTTAAAAATCGTGTAAAATTATCAATGTGACCAACACGATCTTGTCCAAATTCTGTATTTAGTATATCTATAGCCAGACAAAGTTTTGGACCAAAACATGACAGTCTGGCAACTTTCCTTCTGGTACCTCCCATACAAATGTACCATCCAGCAACATAAAAATCGTGTAAAATTATCAATGTGACCAACACGATCTTGCCCAAATTCTGCATTTAGTATATCTATAGCCAGACAAAGTTTTGGACCAAAACATGAAAGTCTGGCAACTTCCCTTCTGGTACCTCCCATAGAAATGTACCATCCCGCACCCTTATAAACCGTGTAATATTATCAATTTGACCAACGCGATCTTACCCAAATTCTGTATTTAGTAAATCTACCGCTAGACAAAGTTTTGGACCAAAACATGAAAGTCTGGCAACTTCCCTTCTGGTACCTCCCATACAAATGTACCATCCCGCACCCTTATAAACCGTGTAATATTATCAATTTGACCAACGCGATCTTGACCATATTCTGTAGTTAGTAAAGCTATTGCTGGAAAAAGTTTCGGAAAAAAAATTTGGAAGTCTGGCAACTTCCCTTCTGGTACCTCCCATACAAATGTACCATCCCGCACCCTTATAAACCGTGTAATATTATCAATTTGACCAACGCGATCTTGCCCATATTCTGTATTTAGTAAAGCTATGGCTGGATAAAGTTTCGGTCAAAAACTTGAAAGTCTGGCGACCCCCTTTCTGGTACCTCCCATACAAAGGTATCATACTGCCCATTAGAAATCGTGTAATATTATCACTATGTCCAACGCGATCTTACCCAAATTCTGTATTTCGTAATGCTATGGCTGGAAAAATTTTCGGACAAAAACATGAAAGTCTGGCAACTTCCCTTCTGCTACCTCCCATACAAATGTACCATCCCGCACCCTTATAAACCGTGTAATATTATCAATATGACAAAACGCGATCTTACCCAAATTCTGTATTTAGTAATGCTATAGCTAGACAAAGTTTTGGACCAAAACATGAAAGTCTGGCAACTTCCCTTCTGGTACCTCCCATACAAATGTACCATCCCGCACCCTTATAAACGATGTAATATTATCAATATGACAAAACGCGATCTTACCCAAATTCTGTATTTAGTAATGCTATAGCTAGACAAAGTTTTGAACCAAAACATTAAAGTCTGGCAACTTCCCTTCTGGTACCTCCCACACATATTTACCACCCCGCCCCTTATAAACCATGTAAAATTATCAATATGACCAACGCGATCTTGCCCATATTCTGCATTTAGTAAAGCTATGGCTGGAAAAAGTTTCGGACAAAAACTTGGAAGTCTGGCATCTCCCCTTCTGGTACCTCTCATAAAAATGTACCATCCCGCAACTTAAAAATCGTGTAAAATTATCAATGTGACCAACACGATCTTGTCCAAATTCTGTATTTAGTATATCTATAGCCAGACAAAGTTTTGGACCAAAACATGACAGTCTGGCAACTTCCCTTCTGGTACCTCCCATACAAATACATACGCGATCTTGCCCAAATTCTGTATTTAGTATATTTATAGCTAGACAAAGTTTTGGACCAAAACATGAAAGTCTGGCAACTTCCCTTCTGGTACCTCCCATACAAATGTACCATCCCGCACCCTTATAAACCGTGTAATATTATCAATATGACCGACGCGATCTTGCCCATATTCTGTATTTAGTAAAGCTATGGCTGGAAAATGTTTCGGACAAAAACTTGGAAGTCTGGCATCTCCCCTTCTGGTACCTCTCATACAAATGTACCATCCCGGCCGTTAGAAATCGTGTAATATTATCAATGTGACCAACGCGATCTTACCCAAATTCTGTATTTAGTAATGCTATAGCTAGACAAAGTTTTGCACCAAAACATTAAAGTCTGGCAACTTCCCTTCTGGTACCTCCCATACATATTTACCACCCCGCCCCTTATAAACCATGTAAAATTATCAATATGACCAACGCGATCTTGCCCATATTCTGTATTTAGTAAAGCTATGGCTGGAAAAAGTTTCGGACAAAAACTTGGAAGTCTGGCATCTCCCCTTCTGGTACCTCTCATACAAATGTACCATCCCGGCCGTTAGAAATCGTGTAATATTATCAATGTGACCAACGCGATCTTACCCAAATTCTGTATTTAGTAATGCTAGAGCTAGACAAAGTTTTGGACCAAAACATGAATTTCTGGCAACTTCCCTTCTGGTACCTCCCATACAAATGTACCATCCCGCACCCTTATAAACCGTGTAATATTATCAATATGACCAACGCGATCTTGCCCATATTCTGTATTTAGTAAAGCTATGGCTGGAAAAAGTTTCGGACAAAAACTTGGAAGTCTGGCATCTCCCCTTCTGGTACCTCTCATACAAATGTACCATCCCGGCCGTTAGAAATCGTGTAATATTATCAATGTGACCAACGCGATCTTACCCAAATTCTGTATTTAGTAATGCTATAGCTAGACAAAGTTTTGGACCAAAACATTAAAGTCTGGCATTTCTCCTTCTGGTACCTCTCATACAAATGTACCATCCTGCCCCTTAGAAATCGTGTAATATTATCAATGTGACCAACGCGATCTTACCCAAATTCTGTATTTAGTAATGCTATAGCTAGACAAAGTTTTGAACCAAAACATTAAAGTCTGGCAACTTCACTTCTGGTACCTCCCACACATATTTACCACCCCGCCCCTTATAAACCATGTAAAATTATCAATATGACCAACGCGATCTTGCCCATATTCTGCATTTAGTAAAGCTATGGCTGGAAAAAGTTTCGGACAAAAACTTGGAAGTCTGGCATCTCCCCTTCTGGTACCTCTCATAAAAATGTACCATCCCGCAACTTAAAAATCGTGTAAAATTATCAATGTGACCAACACGATCTTGTCCAAATTCTGTATTTAGTATATCTATAGCCAGACAAAGTTTTGGACCAAAACATGACAGTCTGGCAACTTCCCTTCTGGTACCTCCCATACAAATGTACCATCCAGCAACATAAAAATCGTGTAAAATTATCAATGTGACCAACACGATCTTGCCCAAATTCTGCATTTAGTATATCTATAGCCAGACAAAGTTTTGGACCAAAACATGAAAGTCTGGCAACTTCCCTTCTGGTACCTCCCATAGAAATGTACCATCCCGCACCCTTATAAACCGTGTAATATTATCAATTTGACCAACGCGATCTTACCCAAATTCTGTATTTAGTAAATCTACCGCTAGACAAAGTTTTGGACCAAAACATGAAAGTCTGGCAACTTCCCTTCTGGTACCTCCCATACAAATGTACCATCCCGCACCCTTATAAACCGTGTAATATTATCAATTTGACCAACGCGATCTTACCCAAATTCTGTATTTAGTAAATCTACATCTAGACAAAGTTTTGGACCAAAACATGAAAGTCTGGCAACTTCCCTTCTGCTACCTCCCATACAAATGTACCATCCCGCACCCTTATAAACCGTGTAATATTATCAATATGACAAAACGCGATCTTACCCAAATTCTGTATTTAGTAATGCTATAGCTAGACAAAGTTTTGGACCAAAACATGAAAGTCTGTCAACTTCCCTTCTGATACCTCCCATACAAATGTACCATCCCGCACCCTTATAAACCGTGTAATATTATCAAAATGACAAAACGCGATCTTACCCAAATTCTGTATTTAGTAATGCTATAGCTAGACAAAGTTTTGGACCAAAACATGAAAGTCTGGCAACTTCCCTTCTGGTACCTCCCATAGAAATGTACCATCCCGCACCCTTATAAACCGTGTAATATTATCAATTTGACCAACGCGATCTTGCCCATATTCTGTATTTAGTAAAGCTATGGCTGGATAAAGTTTCGGTCAAAAACTTGAAAGTCTGGCGACCCCCTTTCTGGTACCTCCCATACAAAGGTATCATCCTGCCCATTAGAAATCGTGTAATATTATCACTATGTCCAACGCGATCTTACCCAAATTCTGTATTTCGTAATGCTATGGCTGGAAAAATTTTCGGACAAAAACATGAAAGTCTGGCAACTTCCCTTCTGCTACCTCCCATACAAATGTACCATCCCGCACCCTTATAAACCGTGTAATATTATCAATATGACAAAACGCGATCTTACCCAAATTCTGTATTTAGTAATGCTATAGCTAGACAAAGTTTTGGACCAAAACATGAAAGTCTGGCAACTTCCCTTCTGGTACCTCCCATACAAATGTACCATCCCGCACCCTTATAAACGATGTAATATTATCAATATGACAAAACGCGATCTTACCCAAATTCTGTATTTAGTAATGCTATAGCTAGACAAAGTTTTGGACCAAAACATGAAAGTCTGGCAACTTCCCTTCTGGTACCTCCCATAGAAATGTACCATCCCGCACCCTTATAAACCGTGTAATATTATCAATTTGACCAACGCGATCTTGCCCATACTCTGTATTTAGTAAAGCTATGGCTGGAAAAAGTTTCGGGAAAAAAATTTGGAAGTCTGGCAACATCCCTTCTCCCATACAAATGAACCATCTCGCACACTTAGAAACCATGTAATATTATCAATATGACAAAACGCGATCTTACCCAAATTCTGTATTTAGTAATGCTATAGCTAGACAAAGTTTTGGACCAAAACATGAAAGTCTGGCAACTTCCCTTCTGATCCTCCCATACAAATGTACCATTCCGCACCCTTATAAACCGTGTAATATTATCAATATGACCAACGCGATGTTGCCCAAACTCTGTATTTAGTAATGCTACAGCTAGACAAAGTTTTGAAAGTTCGGCACAAATTCTGTATTTAGTAATGCTATGGCTGGAAAAACTTTCGGACAAAAACTTGGAAGTCTGTCAACTCCCCTTCTGGTACCTCCCATACAAATGTATCAATCCGACCCTTAGAAATCGTGTAATACTATCAATATGACCAACGCGATGTTGCCCAAACTCTGTATTTAGTAATGCTACAGCTAGACAAAGTTTTGAAAGTTCGGCACAAATTCTGTATTTAGTAATGCTATGGCTGGAAAAAGTTTCGAAAAAAAAACTTGGAAGTCTGCTAACTCCCCATCTAGTAACTCCCATTCAAATATACCATCCCGTGCCCTTAAAAATCGTGTAATAATTTGAATACTCCCAACGCGATCTTGCCCAAATTCTGTTTTTAGTAAAGCTATAACTGTACAAAGTTTCGTATAAATACTTGAATGCGGCCAGTTCTCCTTCTGGTACCTCCCTTACAAATGTACCATTCTGCTTACAATAGAAATCGTGCAATAATATTAATACGTGAAACGCAATCTTGCCGAAATACTGTTTTAATAAAGCTTCAACTAGATACAGTTTTCGAGACAACAATTTGGAACTCTTCTCTATATTCCGCCCACTTTGTAAAACGGGTAACACAATATTTGTTTAAAAAAATCGGTTTTTTGATGTTGCTGTAATAACATTTCATCAGATCACTCTAACTTTTAACATTCGATACTTCGGAATTTGAGACCCTACTGAAACGTTCTCAATAGTTTAGTTTACTTTTATTGTTTCATATATTGACGATAGTTTTTGAACCAATGTTACAATTTCTTCAACCGATATTTTGAGAGTTTAAATATAAACAAGTGGACAAATAGTAAGTTCGGCCGGGCCGAATCTTATATACCCTCCATCATGGATCCTTAAAAAGTCAATAAATAAGAAAACTATGAAGAAAGTGAGTGCTTTGAAAGTGTTAACATTTATTTAAATTTAACATAATTTTAAATTGTTTATACATTTACAGTTTTTACATTTATTTATTAAAAACAGTTTATACATTTATTTATTTTAAAAAAAGTTGCATTAATATGTGAGTTACAATTAAATACCTATAACAATAGCGTCGTGGTGGCTGTGCGATGTTGTATACGTTTTACATTCAACTGCATCTCGATGAAAATTAGCGAAAGCCCAATCAATGTGCGTCCCGTGCTCAGTTGTAAGGGATGTTCTTGGCAGAAGCGATGAAAATCCTTTTCGACAAATGTTGAAATCACCAATGATGAATATTTTTTCAGAGTTTTTGCAATATTCCTTTGTTTCGTCTACAGCCTGTGATAAAAACGACCTGAAAAGACCTTCAGGAAATGAAGAGTTTCTATACAACACAATGAAATAGATGTTCTTGTAGCATATGGAAATGTATTGAAATGTGTGGCTTCCAATACTGTGGTCTCTTTTAAAAAGGATTTTGGCATCATGACGTTTACTGTTCAGTATGTAAATGAGTATTCCTCTTTTATTGCGAAATCTTACCTCGTCCTGCTCTATGTTGAAAGAATCTATACGACTGAGGATGGAGAATGCTGGAAAATCTAGGTTTTCTTCTGGAAAAGTCCATGTTTCGACCAAACAAATAAAATCCGAATTCATAACAGTACTATCAGTCAGAATATCAGCATGGTGTGGCCTTAAGCTCTGTATATTTTGGTAAAATAACTTAATGTTGAACTGATCGCTCAACATGAAACTGTATTGCAGCTCTAAAGACTTTTGGGATTCCAACTTCTGAAGCTCGATTTTAACGGGGTCGGTAACTTCAAAAGGTTTTGGAGGATTGAATAATCCAATGACAAATAATCCGGATGCATTTATGGCTCTACTGCAGGCGACGTACAAAGATGCTCTGCTCATTCTGTTTCGAGTGTGAACAGCCACTTTGTCATAGGTGGCTCCTTGGCTCTTATGAATTGTAATGCCTTCCGCAACAACCAATGGGAACTGACGCCTTTCGATACAAATTTGATCATTCCGTTTATACTGGAACGATCGCTGACACTTTTCTACTGGTGTCCATAAAGGCTCCGTTGCATGTGGTTTTTGTCGCCGTGCTTCTATCCCCACGTTCTCATCCGAGAAATGCATCCAAAGTGTTTTTGGATTCGACGAATCCCTTTCTATGTCGATCCACATCAAAATACCAGCAGCTCCATTTACTAGACCGTCAGCAGTGTTTATATTTATCGTCATCATGTATTTCGCTGACGTCTTCAATTTTAGTTCACTGCATAGGCCTTGAGTTTCAGAAGTTTTCAAGTTGGAAATTGAATTTAAAATTCGAATTCTTTGAGCTGGTGGTAACGAATCCGATTTAATAACATCAAATGCTTTTGATGTAAATTCTTCGGTGGTAATTTGATTCAGTCGAAGAGCATTATATTGGTTAGCTTCATCGTTCGACGAAAATAAATGTATTGCTTCAGTTGGTACGTCTATAGCAGAAGTCACAATTCTGGAAGTTATAAGATTAATGTCTTCTACCGTCATTTCACCTGAAGCCATTCGATTTAGAGCCAATGCAAAACTCTGATCCTCTCTTTGACGCATTACCTGGGTCAACTCGTAAAATGCGAATAAATCCCACAGTCCTCCTCCGACTATAATACCGTATGGGTTTGAAGTGTTGGTGCTAAATATCCATTTGTCTCCAACAGGAGGCAGCTGTTTAAAGTCGCCAAACGCTAAGATCGATATACCACCAAAAGAGTCTGTACTCTTAAAAATTTGTTTAAGTCTAGCATCCAAATATCCGAGCATTCTTGCTCCAACCATTGAAATTTCATCTACTACTATGAGTTTTAAGTCCACGAATTTAGCCACGAGTGAGTTGACGGTGTCGTTACTAAGAGGGCGCAAATCACCGGAATACTGATTAACTGGCAAATAAAACAGCGAATGTAATGTGAAACCTCCAATACCGAAGGCAGCCTTTCCAGTTGGGGCGCTAAGTAAAACCTTAGGCAAATCGGGGTTTGTTCCAGGAATGGAGCTGAACCTATGAGTAACCGACTGGTAAATGATTTTAATTAATCGACTCTTACCCACACCGGCGCCTCCTCCAATGTACTCGCAGAACCTCGTATTTTCAACCACATTTTTTAAAAGATGGTGTAGATACGACCGTTGTTTGTCATTGAGAGTCCGAATCGACGTTAGAAGGTCATCTTGGCATATTAAGGGAGGTAGTCTAATAAGACGAATACCATCGCTGGAGTCATTGCCATTGATGTTTTGATTTCTGCCAACATCGAAAACGTTCGTATTAGCGTCAACTTCTGGAACAGCTAAAGCTCGGAACTCGTCATCAAGCAGTTGTGTTGCAGATACGTTATCATTGTGGTCATATTCATTGCTTTCATTGTGAATGGTCTGAAGTATTTCCTCAAGCTCACCTTCCCTAACCCTTTCAAACTCGAGTCTATTGGCTTCGATGACGTCTTTGTGAATACTACAAGTAAGTTGATTATCGTTCTGCAAAAGATCCTGGCATTCGTTCCTCCATGGAAAATAGAGCATTGCTAAGGCTCGAAAATAGTCTGCTCTGTTCATATCTACTTTAAAGGATGGAAAACGGATAATGGCCGCATTTGCCTTTTTGTACATATACCCTGAGTTGTTTTTCAATCGAAGAGCAGCTCCGACTTGCTCTGGATTTACCTTATCATCCTCGAGGAAGTCGTCATCTTCTTCGTGTTGGCGCCGGGAACTTTTTCTTAATGTTTTGGAGAAGTTATAATACGCAGCGAAATATGCGAGACATGTATCGTCCAAAATATCTGGACGCTGAGCATAGTGGTCAAGAAGATTCGTTTTGAATATGTCAGTAGAGGCAGTAGGAAGATTTAATAGCTCCTGTCTCGATTTTATCATTCTTACACGCTTTTCTGGAACGAACGTATTAATGTAGATTTCGGCATTGCTACACTGTGATAAACTCATTCCCAGGATGTTGTAAGAGGCTTCTTGGGCAGATACTTCTGAAGCACTGATAAATTTGTTTCCAATATGCTGGAGTCTTTGCTTGACGGAAAAATTTCCTTCGCGAATTTCATTCATTGCCTCCTGAAGTAATCTCGAAACGCCCCGGTTTGACTTATTTATGTAGTTCACTATGTATGCCACACATGCATAAGCATCCAAAACAAATTGAATGTCCATATTAGCCCTCTGCATTGCCAATATTTTAGGATTAAATGCATTAATTGATCTATCTTTGAATGCCCTTTTTAAGAAAATGTGAGGCTTCTTCACAGATGACCGCAATGCTAATATGTAGTCATCTTTTGTCAAATTTATTCGTGTGTGACATAGAAACTGCTGGAAAGATTCCACAGCATCTGTTTCTTCGTCTGATAACCTGGCGTTAAGGAGGTTTTGTATCTTCTTTATGTCTTTTTAATTCTTCCATGTCAAAATTTTCCGGCAACGGTAATAATAGTTCAGTATTTGACATAGGTGGATATGGTATCCGGAATCTACATATTTTCTGTCCTCTAATTTCTCGTTGGCATGTTCTACTATGGTTATGTTTCTGGTAGGTTATATAATTTTGAACATCGGGAATTGTTGATTCTGTCGATATAAACTTATCTACAAAATCGATAACTGGTGGGAAGGAGGTATGGTCAGATATATTAAGTTTGGGGGCATTGTTTAGCCAATAAATCCCATGTACGTGTGGCGAGCCTCGCTGTTGGAACTCTATCCTCCAATAAAATCTAACGACATTAAATTCATCAAATATTCCACCATTCGCATTGAAAAGTTTGAAGATATGTCTTATTCTCTGATCAAAATATCTGGAACACGTGATTGGGTCCGTCCGTATGAGATCATATTTTTTTTGAGTTGTATAGATCATGGCATCTTCTTCTGTAATTGTTTTGTCTTCAACAACTTTTGCTAATATCACTAGTAGCTCCAGCCATTGAGACTCTGCCGCAGACAATGTTATAAAAAACGTCGGCAGTCCGAATTGGCGAATCATTGCTAACACTTTCTTTTTCTCTCCTTCCCAATGTGCTGGAGATGAACGAATTCCTTTAAGTACATGATAGCCTTCATCGTGTTGAATCAAGCTTTGAACAAACTGATCATTTAAAACATCTGCTGCTGTATACGTTTGATGCCCAAACTTCTTACGGAGACAAGTAGAAATGCTATTTTTTATTCGAGAAAATTCCAGCTTTTTGTACGAGTACAAAACCTTGTCAACACGCGCACATCATCTGTCGTAACGTCTAGCTTCGGACTTTATAATCTTTCCTATAGTTGCATCACTTGTTCGCTTAACACCGCAGTATATAGATGGGAACGAAAGTTCTTCAGAGTCTTCGTCCAAAAGTATGTCTAGTATTCTTTGGCCTTCACCTGGAGCAACCGATATATTTTCCAAAGAAATATTTTCTAATGGGTTGTTCTCTATAAGGGTTTCTTGTGGGCAGAACTCATTTACTTCGTCTTGTTCGGAATTTTCGTTGAACAGCCGAGATACTAGTTCTTGGTCTTCAATGTTTGAAACTTCTTCATTTGACCCCATACTACTTAACCATTCATCGGACACGGTAATGTTGTGTTTTTTGTATAAGTCAGTATTAATAAGGTACCGTGCTGCTTCAAAAATTGTGACTGGTCTTATTGTTTCCGTCATGAAACTATGATTGTATTCCAATCTGCGTTTCAGGTGAACCTGTATAACATGCGTTTGGTCAGAAGTTCTCGGAAGAACACTTACAGTTTAACTTAGGACGATTGGGATATTTACAACTGCACCCCTTATACCGCACTGGCGATTATAACCCAAAGAAACTATTCTCATGAAAGGAATTCTAGGGGCTACGAACCTTTCTTCTAACGGAGTTAACCCTTTTAATTCATTGGGGATTAAGGGAAATTGCAATCCTTTTGAAAGACAAATTGTGGGAACTTTGCCTCCATTAACAATTTTGTGACAAGTATTGCAAAAATTTTATGTGTTTGTTTCGGACGGAATGTTAATGGAAAGATAAAAAACTTTTGCTAAAGTGGAATATTTTCGTAGCACTGTTTCCTTATTCAAACGCTTAATTTGGTTAGGAAACCAAAGACCTCCACAGCAAACGCAAATTTGTGTCGGTCCATTCTTGACGTTGCTATTGAATTCGGAAAGCAATCTCTCTGAATGTCTTGCTGCGTCGGAAGCTAAATATTCTAATCGGGATTCGGGTGACAAATTCTGTCTGGTATCTCTATTTCTTTGAGCCTGTCTTCTGTTTATATTCGAACGATTCACTGGATTTATGCGATGAATACGAACACGACTGGTCCTTACCGCATTTGAAACAATGGATTGAATTCGACTGGACTGTCTTGTTACCCGACGAGCTCTTGTATTTGTCTGTTGTTCAATGTCACGATATTCAGGATCGTTTCTTCGCAGCGAATGCTGAAGTGAGTCCCGCTCCTGTTCCATATATCTGTAACTGGAATCATTTCTTCGTATCGAATGTGCCTGTGTGTTCCTTGATTGCTCTGTTGCACGGTATTGAGAACCCATTCGCCGAAGCGAGTGTTGTACTGTGTCCCTTTCCTGCTCTATGGATCTATAGTTTGGGTCTTCCCGTCGTAAGGAATGTTCCCCTGTATTTCTGGCTTGTTCTATTGTACGGTATTGCGAATCCAATCGCCGATGCGAGTGTTGTGCTGTGTTCCCTTCCTGCTCTATTGATCTATAGTTTGGGTCTTCCCGTCGCAAGGAATGTTCCCCAGTATTCCTGGCTTGTTCTGATAAACGGTATTGCGAATCCAATCGCCGAAGCGAGTGTTGTGCTGTGTTCCCTTCCTGCTCTATTGATCTATAATTTGGGTCCTCTCGTCGTACAGAATGTTCCTGTGTGTTCCTTTCCTGCTCTTCAGATCTATAATTGCGGTCCTCTCTTCGTGTCAAATGTTCCTGAGTATTCCTTGCTTGCTCTGCTTGTCTGTATTCAGAATTCTCACGTCTAAGTGAATGAAGAAGAGTGTCCCTGTTCTGCTCTGTGTCTCTATAAGTTGGTTCTTGCCGTCTACTAGATATTGCTAGCCTTTCTGATCTCCTAACATCAGTATTGTTTCTCCTGATTGCACGCGAAGCGCTGTCTCGCTGACGTTCTTCTTCGCGATAATCCTCATTATGTCTTCTAGATGCTAACATTTGTGAATTTCTTAGTCTATCCGTATCTGTGTGTTGTCCTCGATAATTTCTCAGAGTATATCTAGTCGATCTAAGACGCTGGTCTGCAGATTGTTT
This sequence comes from Hydrotaea cyrtoneurina, assembly GCA_958296145.1. Classification (NCBI taxonomy): domain Eukaryota; kingdom Metazoa; phylum Arthropoda; class Insecta; order Diptera; family Muscidae; genus Hydrotaea; species Hydrotaea cyrtoneurina. Next base: position 51,706,778 of record OY282517.1, read on the forward strand.
TCGTAATTTAGGCATCTTTAATATACGAACTAAGGTTAAATGTCGTCACAATTCAGTATAAGGTGTTAAAATATTATGATAAACTCACCGATATTACTGGGATGTTTTCAGTTTCGCACTTACAACTTGTTATGTGTTGGTATTCAATAGTATACGATGCGAATGTATAATATAATAACTTTACTTTACAACCACTAAGCAAGATTTATATTTTTATATAGTTATCTTATATGATAAAAATCAAATCGATGATATAGTTAAACGATTTTTATTATACCACACTTTAGAATTTTTTTTTAAATGTAGTAATGATAAACGGATGTCACAAATATATTATAATCACTTCAGTTATGCAGATAGATATATTGATAAAAAAAATTCTTATAATGATTAGTATTGATGTATGTGTTAGGTATAAATTGTAATATACGTTTAGTATTTTGATAAAACCATTAAAAGTCGATTTTTTCACATCAATATGTCCAATATTGTACGATGTATGTATAATATAACTACTTTATTTTACTTATATGTAAGCCAACCACTAAGCAAGATTTATCTTTTTATATAGTTATCTTATTTAATATTTTTTTATATTTAGTAATGGTAAACAGATGTCGAAAATATATTATAATCACTTCACTTATGCAGAAAGAAATATTGATAACAATTTTCTTATAATGATTTGTACAGATATTTGTATTGTATTAGGTATTAATTTTTTTCCACGTGCCGTATTTTGCTAAAAAATTAAAGTCGATTTTTTATCACAACAATATGTCCGTTCACAATCAAACGATGTAAAGAACTGAATCAATTGTAAACACAGAAAGAGTTTGGTACCGATTGTGTTTGAAGTTGTTACATGGGGACAGGTACATGGTTAAAGTCATTCATAAAAAATGGGTTATTTCAATATATCATCTATATAAAGGTGCGGGACTGGTAGTTGTTGCCTTCACTAAGGCGTTTAAAAAAGGAAAAGGGTTTCATGGTCTTTCCTGTACGATTAAATATTTACCTGGTTTTTTCCGATGATAGAAAAATCAATATCGAAAGTAATGGTACGTAGAAACCCATTTCCTTTTTCGGGCACCTTACTGTCTGCAAGAACTACCTTTACCTACATACAGATATAGATGAAACTTTGAAATAACTCATTGAGATTGAAACAGTAGGTAATTTGATATTGGAACATTCAGCAAGATTTTGTACATAAAAAGTGAAATACGGATAAAAAGCAACAAAATGCTTCTTACTTCTTCAGGCAAAAAAAAATATGTTATTTCCAAATGCAATATACATAGATTTGGTATCGGGAGAAACTTTAGTTTTGATGGAATACCCATATGTTTACTCATTGGTATCGTAGATAGGATCAAATCATAAGTATATACGCATATTATGGTTCGTGAGAAAATGTCATTGTATTTCGCTGCCCATATGTCCATGTTTATTAGGGACCGATTTTTGGGCCGCTAGCGACCTACGAGTCCCGTCGGTCGAGACCCACTTTTACCAAAATCATTAAAATGAATGTAGTTCTTAGTTCCTGAGTAAATTTCATTACATTTCGATACCCATATGTTTGTCAGGGGCCGGTTTTTGGGCCGCTGGTGACCCTATGGTCCCAGGAATCCGATCACAAATTTTATCCAAATCATGAAAATAGCCGCATATTTATATTCGTGAGAAAATTTCGTTGCATTTCGATACCCATATGTCCATGTTTGTCAGGGGCCGCTTTTTGGGCCGCAGGTGACCCGATGGTCCCGGAACCCGATCCGAAATTTTATCCAAATCATGAAAATGGGTGCATATTCGGATTCGTGAGAAAATTTCGTTGCATTTCGATACCCATATGTCCATGTTTGTCAGGGGCCGCAGGTGACCCGATGGTCCCAGGAACCCGATCCGAAATTTTATCCAAATCATGAAAATGGGTGCATATTCGGATTGGTGAGAAAATTTCATTGCATTTCGATACCCATATGTCCATGTTTGTCAGGGGCCGGTTTTTGGGCACCTCGTGACACGATAGTCCCAGGAACCCGATCACAAATTTTATCCAAATCAGGAAAATAAATGCATATTTGGGTTCGCGAGAAAATTTCGTTGCATTTCGATACCCATATGTCCATGTTTGTCAAGGGACGGTTTTTGGGCCCCAAGGGTCCACGGAACCCATGAGCACGCCCATTTTTGGGATTTTTTTCCCCATCTATCAATTATATAAACTTAGAACTTAGATGTAGTGAAAAAAAATATTTGAAAAATTTGATTATGGCCGGGATATATTTAGTCCCGTAAAGGGGAACTTTTTCCCCTTTGGTCCGATATGGCCCATTCTCGAACTTAACCTGCTTATGGGCAAAAAACATTTTCCTACAAAATTTCAGCTTCTTAGCGTTGGTCTTTCGCACTCCATCGTGATTTCAACAGACAACAGACGGACGGACAGACGGACGGACCCGATATGGCCCATTCTCGAACTTAACCTGCTTATGGGCAAAAAACATTTTCCTACAAAATTTCAGCTTCTTAGCGTTGGTCGTTCGCACTCCATCGTGATTTCAACAGACGAACGGACGGACGGACAGACGGACATCGCTAGAATGTCTTAGAATGTTACACTGATCAATAATATATATACTTTATAGGGTCGCAGATCACTCTTTCGAGGTGTTGCAAACGGAATGACAAACTTAGTATATACTCCATCCTATGATGGAGTGTATAAAAACAAATACGGGCAATCAACGGTTTTCGGTCGAATGCGTGATTATTACATATATGTACGACATATATATTTTTGGGACTTGGACTGCGTACCTAAAACCAGTGACTTGAACTAAAGGAAGTATTGTGACACTTGTTTTTCAGGACAGTGTTTCGAGACTGAATAATAAATGTTCAAGTACATTGCAGTAGGGGGGTATATATCATTTGTAGAGATGAGCTATCCAGTGATTTTTAAGGAACGTCGTTCTTAGCGACCGTTTTTTATACACTCCATCATAGGATGGAGTATATACTAAGTTTGTCATTCCGTTTGCAACACCTCGAAAGAGTGATCTGCGACCCTATAAAGTATATATATTATTGGTCAGTGTAACATTCTAAGACATTCTAGCGATGTCCGTCTGTCCGTCCGTCCGTCTGTTGTCTGTTGAAATCACGATGGAGTGCGAACGACCAACGCTAAGAAGCTGAAATTTTGTAGGAAAATGTTTTTTGCCCATAAGCAGGTTAAGTTCGAGAATGGGCCATATCGGACCAAAGGGGAAAAAGTTCCCCTTTACGGGACTAAATATATCCCGGCCATAATCAAATTTTTCAAATATTTTTTTTCACTACATCTAAGTTCTAAGTTTATATAATTGATAGATGGGGAAAAAATCCCAAAAATGGGCGTGCTCATGGGTTCCGTGGACCCTTGGGGCCCAAAAAAGGGCCCATGATAAACATGCGCATATGGGTATCGAAGTGCAACGAAATTTACTCACGAACTCAAATATGCCTTTATTTTCAAGACTTGCCTAAATTTTTTGATCCGGTTTCTGGGACTATCGGGTCACCAGCGGCCCAAAAACCGTCCCTTGACAAACATGGACATATGGGTATCGAAATGCAACGAAATTTTCTCGCGAACCCAAATATGCATTTATTTTCCTGATTTGGATAAAATTTGTGATCGGGTTCCTGGGACTATCGTGTCACGAGGTGCCCAAAAACCGGCCCCTGACAAACATGGACATATGGGTATCGAAATGCAATGAAATTTTCTCACCAATCCGAATATGCACCCATTTTCATGATTTGGATAAAATTTCGGATCGGGTTCCTGGGACCATCGGGTCACCTGCGGCCCCTGACAAACATGGACATATGGGTATCGAAATGCAACGAAATTTTCTTTCGAATCCAAATATGCACCCATTTTCATGATTTGGATAAAATTTCGGATCGGGTTCCTGGGACCATCGGGTCACCTGCGGCCCAAAAAGCGGCCCCTGACAAACATGGACATATGGGTATCGAAATGCAACGAAATTTTCTCACGAATATAAATATGCGGCTATTTTCATGATTTGGATAAAATTTGTGATCGGATTCCTGGGACCATAGGGTCACCAGCGGCCCAAAAACCGGCCCCTGACAAACATATGGGTATCGAAATGTAATGAAATTTACTCAGGAACTAAGAACTACATTCATTTTAATGATTTTGGTAAAAGTGGGTCTCGACCGACGGGACTCGTAGGTCGCTAGCGGCCCAAAAATCGGTCCCTAATAAACATGGACATATGGGCAGCGAAATACAATGACATTTTCTCACGAACCATAATATGCGTATATACTTATGATTTGATCCTATCTACGATACCAATGAGTAAACATATGGGTATTCCATCAAAACTAAAGTTTCTCCCGATACCAAATCTATGTATATTGCATTTGGAAATAACATATTTTTTTTTGCCTGAAGAAGTAAGAAGCATTTTGTTGCTTTTTATCCGTATTTCACTTTTTATGTACAAAATCTTGCTGAATGTTCCAATATCAAATTACCTACTGTTTCAATCTCAATGAGTTATTTCAAAGTTTCATCTATATCTGTATGTAGGTAAAGGTAGTTCTTGCAGACAGTAAGGTGCCCGAAAAAGGAAATGGGTTTCTACGTACCATTACTTTCGATATTGATTTTTCTATCATCGGAAAAAACCAGGTAAATATTTAATCGTACAGGAAAGACCATGAAACCCTTTTCCTTTTTTAAACGCCTTAGTGAAGGCAACAACTACCAGTCCCGCACCTTTATATAGATGATATATTGAAATAACCCATTTTTTATGAATGACTTTAACCATGTACCTGTCCCCATGTAACAACTTCAAACACAATCGGTACCAAACTCTTTCTGTGTTTACAATTGATTCAGTTCTTTACATCGTTTGATTGTGAACGGACATATTGTTGTGATAAAAAATCGACTTTAATTTTTTAGCAAAATACGGCACGTGGAAAAAAATTAATACCTAATACAATACAAATATCTGTACAAATCATTATAAGAAAATTGTTATCAATATTTCTTTCTGCATAAGTGAAGTGATTATAATATATTTTCGACATCTGTTTACCATTACTAAATATAAAAAAATATTAAATAAGATAACTATATAAAAAGATAAATCTTGCTTAGTGGTTGGCTTACATATAAGTAAAATAAAGTAGTTATATTATACATACATCGTACAATATTGGACATATTGATGTGAAAAAATCGACTTTTAATGGTTTTATCAAAATACTAAACGTATATTACAATTTATACCTAACACATATATCAATACTAATCATTATAAGAATTTTTTTTATCAATATATCTATCTGCATAACTGAAGTGATTATAATATATTTGTGACATCCGTTTATCATTACTACATTTAAAAAAAAATTCTAAAGTGTGGTATAATAAAAATCGTTTAACTATATCATCGATTTGATTTTTATCATATAAGATAACTATATAAAAATATAAATCTTGCTTAGTGGTTGTAAAGTAAAGTTATTATATTATACATTCGCATCGTATACTATTGAATACCAACACATAACAAGTTGTAAGTGCGAAACTGAAAACATCCCAGTAATATCGGTGAGTTTATCATAATATTTTAACACCTTATACTGAATTGTGACGACATTTAACCTTAGTTCGTATATTAAAGATGCCTAAATTACGAAAACAATCTGCAGACCAGCGTCTTAGATCGACTAGATATACTCTGAGAAATTATCGAGGACAACACACAGATACGGATAGACTAAGAAATTCACAAATGTTAGCATCTAGAAGACATAATGAGGATTATCGCGAAGAAGAACGTCAGCGAGACAGCGCTTCGCGTGCAATCAGGAGAAACAATACTGATGTTAGGAGATCAGAAAGGCTAGCAATATCTAGTAGACGGCAAGAACCAACTTATAGAGACACAGAGCAGAACAGGGACACTCTTCTTCATTCACTTAGACGTGAGAATTCTGAATACAGACAAGCAGAGCAAGCAAGGAATACTCAGGAATATTTGACACGAAGAGAGGACCGCAATTATAGATCTGAAGAGCAGGAAAGGAACACACAGGAACATTCTGTACGACGAGAGGACCCAAATTATAGATCAATAGAGCAGGAAGGGAACACAGCACAACACTTGCTTCGGCGATTGGATTCGCAATACCGTTTATCAGAACAAGCCAGGAATACTGGGGAACATTCCTTGCGACGGGAAGACCCAAACTATAGATCAATAGAGCAGGAAGGGAACACAGCACAACACTCGCTTCGGCGATTGGATTCGCAATACCGTTTATCAGAACAAGCCAGGAATACTGGGGAACATTCCTTGCGACGGGAAGACCCAAACTATAGATCAATAGAGCAGGAAGGGAACACAGCACAACACTCGCATCGGCGATTGGATTCGCAATACCGTGCAACAGAGCAATCAAGGAACACACAGGCACATTCGATACGAAGAAATGATTCCAGTTACAGATATATGGAACAGGAGCGGGACTCACTTCAGCATTCGCTGCGAAGAAACGATCCTGAATATCGTGACATTGAACAACAGACAAATACAAGAGCTCGTCGGGTAACAAGACAGTCCAGTCGAATTCAATCCATTGTTTCAAATGCGGTAAGGACCAGTCGTGTTCGTATTCATCGCATAAATCCAGTGAATCGTTCGAATATAAACAGAAGACAGGCTCAAAGAAATAGAGATACCAGACAGAATTTGTCACCCGAATCCCGATTAGAATATTTACGACGGGAAGACCCAAACTATAGATCCATAGAGCAGGAAAGGGACACAGTACAACACTCGCTTCGGCGAATGGGTTCTCAATACCGTGCAACAGAGCAATCAAGGAACACACAGGCACATTCGATACGAAGAAATGATTCCAGTTACAGATATATGGAACAGGAGCGGGACTCACTTCAGCATTCGCTGCGAAGAAACGATCCTGAATATCGTGACATTGAACAACAGACAAATACAAGAGCTCGTCGGGTAACAAGACAGTCCAGTCGAATTCAATCCATTGTTTCAAATGCGGTAAGGACCAGTCGTGTTCGTATTCATCGCATAAATCCAGTGAATCGTTCGAATATAAACAGAAGACAGGCTCAAAGAAATAGAGATACCAGACAGAATTTGTCACCCGAATCCCGATTAGAATATTTAGCTTCCGACGCAGCAAGACATTCAGAGAGATTGCTTTCCGAATTCAATAGCAACGTCAAGAATGGACCGACACAAATTTGCGTTTGCTGTGGAGGTCTTTGGTTTCCTAACCAAATTAAGCGTTTGAATAAGGAAACAGTGCTACGAAAATATTCCACTTTAGCAGAAGTTTTTTATCTTTCCATTAACTTTCCGTCCGAAACAAACACATAAAATTTTTGCAATACTTGTCACAAAATTGTTAATGGAGGCAATGAATTAAAAGGGTTAACTCCGTTAGAAGAAAGGTTCGTAGCCCCTAGAATTCCTTTCATGAGAATAGTTTCTTTGGGTTATAATCGCCAGTGCGGTATAAGGGGTGCAGTTGTAAATATCCCAATCGTCCTAAGTTAAACTGTAAGTGTTCTTCCGAGAACTTCTGACCAGATTGGAATACAATCATAGTTTCATGACGGAAACAATAAGACCAGTCACAATTTTTGAAGCAGCACGGTACCTTATTAATACTGACTTATACAAAAAACACAACATTACCGTGTCCGATGAATGGTTAAGTAGTATGGGGTCAAATGAAGAAGTGTCCTTTATTTTAAACATTGAAGACCAAGAACTAGTATCTCGGCTGTTCAACGAAAATTCCGAACAAGACGAAGTAAATGAGTTCTGCCCACAAGAAACCCTTATAGAGAACAACCCAGTAGAAAATATTTCTTTGGAAAATATATCGGTTGCTCCAGGTGAAGGCCAAAGACCACTAGACATACTTTTGGACGAAGACTCTGAAGAACTTTCGTTCCCATCTATATACTGCGGTGTTAAGCGAACAAGTGATGCAACAATAGGAAAGATTATAAAGTCCGAAGCTAGACTTTACGACAGACGATGTGCGCGTGTTGACAAGGTTTTGTACTCGTACAAAAAGCTGGAATTTTCTCGAATAAAAAATAGCATTTCTACTTGTCTCCGTAAGAAGTTTGGGCATCAAACGTATACAGCAGCAGATGTTTTAAATGATCAGTTTGTTCAAAGCTTGATTCAACACGATGAAGTCTATCATGTACTTAAAGGAATTCGTTCATCTCCAGCACATTGGGAAGGAGAGAAAAAGAAAGTGTTAGCAATGATTCGCCAATTCGGACTGCCGACGTTTTTTATAACATTGTCTGCGGCAGAGTCTCAATGGCTGGAGCTACTAGTGATATTAGCAAAAGTTGTTGAAGACAAAACAATTACAGAAGAAGATGCCATGATCTATACAACTCAAAAAAAATATGATCTCATACGGACGGACCCAATCACGTGTTCCAGATATTTTGATCAGAGAATAAGACATATCTTCAAACTTTTCAATGCGAATGGTGGAATATTTGATGAATTTAATGTCGTTAGATTTTATTGGAGGATAGAGTTCCAACAGCGAGGCTCGCCACACGTACATGGGATTTATTGGCTAAACAATGCCCCCAAACTTAATATATCTGACCATACCTCCTTCCCACCAGTTATCGATTTTGTAGATAAGTTTATATCGACAGATTCAACAATTCCCGATGTTCAAAATTATATAACCTACCAGAAACATAACCATAGTAGAACATGCCAACGAGAAATTAGAGGACAGAAAATATGTAGATTCCGGATACCATATCCACCTATGTCAAATACTGAACTATTATTACCGTTGCCGGAAAATTTTGACATGGAAGAATTAAAAAGACATAAAGAAGACTTCGACAAGATACAAAACCTCCTTAACGCCAGGTTATCAGACGAAGAAACAGATGCTGTGGAATCTTTCCAGCAGTTTCTATGTCACACACGAATAAATTTGACAAAAGATGACTACATATTAGCATTGCGGTCATCTGTGAAGAAGCCTCACATTTTCTTAAAAAGGGCATTCAAAGATAGATCAATTAATGCATTTAATCCTAAAATATTGGCAATGCAGAGGGCTAATATGGACATTCAATTTGTTTTGGATGCTTATGCATGTGTGGCATACATAGTGAACTACATAAATAAGTCAAACCGGGGCGTTTCGAGATTACTTCAGGAGGCAATGAATGAAATTCGCGAAGGAAATTTTTCCGTCAAGCAAAGACTCCAGCATATTGGCAACAAATTTATCAGTGCTTCAGAAGTATCTGCCCAAGAAGCCTCTTACAACATCCTGGGAATGAGTTTATCACAGTGTAGCAATGCCGAAATCTACATTAATACGTTCGTTCCAGAAAAGCGTGTAAGAATGATAAAATCGAGACAGGAGCTATTAAATCTTCCTACTGCCTCTACTGACATATTCAAAACGAATCTTCTTGACCACTATGCTCAGCGTCCAGATATTTTGGACGATACATGTCTCGCATATTTCGCTGCGTATTATAACTTCTCCAAAACATTAAGAAAAAGTTCCCGGCGCCAACACGAAGAAGATGACGACTTCCTCGAGGATGATAAGGTAAATCCAGAGCAAGTCGGAGCTGCTCTTCGATTGAAAAACAACTCAGGGTATATGTACAAAAAGGCAAATGCGGCCATTATCCGTTTTCCATCCTTTAAAGTAGATATGAACAGAGCAGACTATTTTCGAGCCTTAGCAATGCTCTATTTTCCATGGAGGAACGAATGCCAGGATCTTTTGCAGAACGATAATCAACTTACTTGTAGTATTCACAAAGACGTCATCGAAGCCAATAGACTCGAGTTTGAAAGGGTTAGGGAAGGTGAGCTTGAGGAAATACTTCAGACCATTCACAATGAAAGCAATGAATATGACCACAATGATAACGTATCTGCAACACAACCTGCTTGATGACGAGTTCCGAGCTTTAGCTGTTCCAGAAGTTGACGCTAATACGAACGTTTTCGATGTTGGCAGAAATCAAAACATCAATGGCAATGACTCCAGCGATGGTATTCGTCTTATTAGACTACCTCCCTTAATATGCCAAGATGACCTTCTAACGTCGATTCGGACTCTCAATGACAAACAATGGTCGTATCTACACCATCTTTTAAAAAATGTGGTTGAAAATACGAGGTTCTGCGAGTACATTGGAGGAGGCGCCGGTGTGGGTAAGAGTCGATTAATTAAAATCATTTACCAGTCGGTTACTCATAGGTTCAGCTCCATTCCTGGAACAAACCCCGATTTGCCTAAGGTTTTACTTAGCGCCCCAACTGGAAAGGCTGCCTTCGGTATTGGAGGTTTCACATTACATTCGCTGTTTTCTTTGCCAGTTAATCAGTATTCCGGTGATTTGCGCCCTCTTAGTAACGACACCGTCAACTCACTCGTGGCTAAATTCGTGGACTTAAAACTCATAGTAGTAGATGACATTTCAATGGTTGGAGCAAGAATGCTCGGATATTTGGATGCTAGACTTAAACAAATTTTTAAGAGTACAGACTCTTTTGGTGGTATATCGATCTTAGCGTTTGGCGACTTTAAACATCTGCCTCCTGTTGGAGACAAATGGATATTTAGCACCAACACTTCAAACCCATACGGTATTATAGTCGGAGGAGGACTGTGGGATTTATTCGCATTTTACGAGTTGACCCAGGTAATGCGTCAAAGAGAGGATCAGAGTTTTGCATTGGCTCTAAATCGAATGGCTTCAGGTGAAATGACGGTAGAAGACATTAATCTTATAACTTCCAGAATTGTGACTTCTGCTATAGACGTACCAACTGAAGCAATACATTTATTTTGGTCGAACGATGAAGCTAACCAATATAATGCTCTTCGACTGAATCAAATTACCACCGAAGAATTTACATCAAAAGCATTTGATGTTATTAAATCGGATTCGTTACCACCAGCTCAAAGAATTCGAATTTTAAATTCAATTTCCAACTTGAAAACTTCTGAAACTCAAGGCCTATGCAGTGAACTAAAATTGAAGACGTCAGCGAAATACATGATGACGATAAATATAAACACTGCTGACGGTCTAGTAAATGGAGCTGCTGGTATTTTGATGTGGATCGACATAGAAAGGGATTCGTCGAATCCAAAAACACTTTGGATGCATTTCTCGGATGAGAACGTGGGGATAGAAGCACGGCGACAAAAACCACATGCAACGGAGCCTTTATGGACACCAGTAGAAAAGTGTCAGCGATCGTTCCAGTATAAACGGAATGATCAAATTTGTATCGAAAGGCGTCAGTTCCCATTGGTTGTTGCGGAAGGCATTACAATTCATAAGAGCCAAGGAGCCACCTATGACAAAGTGGCTGTTCACACTCGAAACAGAATGAGCAGAGCATCTTTGTACGTCGCCTGCAGTAGAGCCATAAATGCATCCGGATTATTTGTCATTGGATTATTCAATCCTCCAAAACCTTTTGAAGTTACCGACCCCGTTAAAATCGAGCTTCAGAAGTTGGAATCCCAAAAGTCTTTAGAGCTGCAATACAGTTTCATGTTGAGCGATCAGTTCAACATTAAGTTATTTTACCAAAATATACAGAGCTTAAGGGCATGCTGATGCTGATATTCTGACTGATAGTACTGTTATGAATTCGGATTTTATTTGTTTGGTCGAAACATGGACTTTTCCAGAAGAAAACCTAGATTTTCCAGCATTCTCCATCCTCAGTCGTATAGATTCTTTCAACATAGAGCAGGACGAGGTAAGATTTCGCAATAAAAGAGGAATACTCATTTACATACTGAACAGTAAACGTCATGATGCCAAAATCCTTTTTAAAAGAGACCACAGTATTGGAAGCCACACATTTCAATACATTTCCATATGCTACAAGAACATCTATTTCATTGTGTTGTATAGAAACTCTTCATTTCCTGAAGGTCTTTTCAGGTCGTTTTTATCACAGGCTGTAGACGAAACAAAGGAATATTGCAAAAACTCTGAAAAAATATTCATCATTGGTGATTTCAACATTTGTCGCCGAACCATGGCTAACTTAACAGAAACAATTCTGAACCGAAAAGGATTTTCATCGCTTCTGCCAAGAACATCCCTTACAACTAAGCACGGGACGCACATTGATTGGGCTTTCGCTAATTTTCATCGAGATGCAGTTAAATGTAAAACGTATGCAACATCGCACAGCCACCACGACGCTATTGTTATAGGTATTTAATTGTAACTCACATATTAATGCAACTTTTTTTAAAATAAATAAATGTATAAACTGTTTTTAATAAATAAATGTAAAAACTGTAAATGTATAAACAATTTAAAATTATGTTAAATTTAAATAAATGTTAACACTTTCAAAGCACTCACTTTCTTCATAGTTTTCTTATTTATTGACTTTTTAAGGATCCATGATGGAGGGTATATAAGATTCGGCCCGGCCGAACTTACTATTTGTCCACTTGTTCTAATTCAAAGTTCATTTAAACAGCGACCGTGATCACGGATTTAAATATATAGCGGTTAATGGACATAAGCTTTTTAGTCAGGTACCAGTGAAAAAATTGCAGTCGGGTAAACCGACTTATATATACCCTCACCCTCAGTAAAAACATACAAGTCTCTTATTCCAAAGTATCGGAAAGTCAAAACGTAGAGGCCTGGATGTAATATGTGATGAAATGACATAATGGGAACCTCAAAATACCGAATTTATAGACAAATGTTGTGTTACATGTTTTACAAAGTAGGCGAAATATGGAGGCGGGATGGTACATTTGTATGAGCGGTACAAGAATGAGAGCGGCCAGACGTCAACGCGATCTTGCCTTAATTTTGTACATAGTAAAATTATAGCCAGAAATAGTTTCGGAAAAAAAATTTTTGTAGTCTGGCAACATCCCTTCTGGTACCTCCGATACAAATGAACCATCCCGCACACTTAGAAACCGTGTAATATTATCAATATTACCAACGCGAACTTACCCAAATTCTGTATTTAGTAAAGCTATAGCTAGACAAAATTTGAGACAGAAACTTGGAAGTCTGGCAACTCAACTTCTGTTACCTCCCATACAAATGTACCATCCCGCACCGTTATAAACCGTGTAATATTATCGATATGACCAACGCGATCTTGCCCATATTCTGTATTTAGTAAAGCTATGGCTGGAAAAAGTTTCGGACAAAAACTGGCAACCCCCTTTTTGGTACCTCCAATACAAATGTACCATCCCGCACCTTTATAAACCGTGTAATATTATGAATATAACCAACGCCATGTTGCCCAAATTCTCTATTTAGTAAAGCTATGGCAGGAACAAGTTTCGGACAAAAACATGAAAGTTTGGCAACCCCCCTTCTGGTAACTCCCATACAAATGTACCATCCCGCACCCTTATAAACCGTGTAATATTATCAATATGACCAACGCGATCTTGCCCAAATTCTGTATTTAGTAAAGCTATGGCAGGAACAAGTTTCGGACAAAAACATGAAAGTCTGGCAACTCCCCTTCTGGTGACTCCCATACAAATGTACCATCCCGCACCCTTATAAACCGTGTAATATTATCAATATGACCAACGCGAACTTACCCAAATTCTGTATTTAGTAAAGCTATATCTAGACAAAATTTGAGACAGAAACTTGGAAGTCTGGCAACTCCCCTTCTGTTACCTCCCATACAAATGTACCATCCCGCACCCTTATAAACCGTGTAATATTATCGATATGACCAACGCGATCTTGCCCATATTCTGTATTTAGTAAAGCTATGGCTGGAAAAAGTTTCGGACAAAAACTGGCAACCCCCTTTTTGGTACCTCCAATACAAATGTACCATCCCGCACCTTTATAAACCGTGTAATTTTATCAATATGACCAACGCGATCTTTCCCAAATTATGTATTTCGTAATGCTATAGTTATACAAAGTTTTGGACCAAAACATTAAAGTCTGGCAACTTCCCTTCTGGTACCTCCCATACATATTTACCACCCCGCCCCTTATAAACCATGTAAAATTATCAATATGGCCAACACGATCTTGCCCAAATTCTGTATTTAGTAAATCTATAGCTAGACAAAGTTTTGGACCAAAACTTGGAAGCCTGGAAACTCCCCTTCTGATACCTCCCATACAAATGTACCATCCCACCCCTTAGAAATCGTGTAATATTATCAATATGACCAACGCGATCTTACCCAAACTCTGTATTTAGTAAATCTATATCTAGTCAAAGATTTGGACAAAAACATGAAAGTCTGGCAACTCCACTTCTGGTACCTCCCATACAAATCTGCTATTCCGCCCACTTTATAAATCGTGTAATAATATCAATACTCCTAGTTCGATCTTGGCCAACTTCTGTATTTAGTAAAGGCATAACTGGACAAATTTTCGAACAAAAACTTGAAAGTCTGGCAAGTTTCGGACAAAAACATGAAAGTCTGGCAACTCCCCTTCTGGTAACACCCATACAAAAGTACCATCCCGCACACTTATAAACCGTGTAATATTATCGATATGACCAACGCGATCTTGCCCATATTCTGTATTTAGTAAAGCTATGGCTGGAAAAAGTTTCGGACAAAAACTGGCAACCCCCTTTTTGGTACCTCCAATACAAATGTACCATCCCGCACCTTTATAAACCGTGTAATATTATCAATATGACCAACGCGATCTTTCCCAAATTATGTATTTCGTAATGCTATAGTTATACAATGTTTTGGACCAAAACATTAAAGTCTGGCAACTTCCCTTCTGGTACCTCCCATACATATTTACCACCCCGCCCCTTATAAACCATGTAAAATTATCAATATGGCCAACACGATCTTGCCCAAATTCTGTATTTAGTAAATCTATAGCTA
The DNA here is from genome assembly GCA_958296145.1 of Hydrotaea cyrtoneurina. NCBI lineage: Eukaryota > Metazoa > Arthropoda > Insecta > Diptera > Muscidae > Hydrotaea > Hydrotaea cyrtoneurina. The sequence continues at coordinate 51,721,808 of OY282517.1, forward strand.
GACAAAGTTTTGGACCAAAACTTGGAAGCCTGGAAACTCCCCTTCTGATACATCCCATACAAATGTATCATCCCGCCCCTTAGAAATCGTGTAATATTATCAATATGACCTACGCGATCTTACCCAAATTATGTATTTAGTAAATCTATGGCTGGAAAAACTTTCGGACAAAAACTTGGAAGTCTGCCAACTCCCCATCTGGTAACTCCCATACAAATGTGCCATCCCACCCCTTAGAAATCGTGTAATATTATCAATATGACCAACGCGATCTTACCCAAATTCTGTATTTAGTAAATCTATATCTAGTCAAAGATTTGGACAAAAACATGAAAGTCTGGCAACTGCACTTCTGGTACCACCCATACAAATCTGCTATTCCGCCCACTTTATAAATCGTGTAATAATATCAATACTCCTAGTTCGATCTTGGCCAACTTCTGTATTTAGTAAAGGCATAACTGGACAAAGTTTCGAACACAAACTTGAAAGTCTGGCACTCCCCTTCTGGTACCTCCCATACATATTTACCACCCCGCCCCTTATAAACCGTGTAATATTATCAATATGACCAACGCGATCTTGCCCAAACTCTGTATTTAGTAATGCTATAGCTAGACAAAGTTTTGAAAGTTCGGCACAAATTCTGTATTTAGTAAAGCTATGGCAGGAAAAGGTTTCGGACAAAAACTTGGAAGTCTGGCAACTCCCATACAAATCCGTTCCCTTAAAAATCGTGTAATAATTTCAAAATGCGCAACGCGATCTTACCCAAATTATGTATTTAGTAATACTATAGCTAGACAAAGTTTTGAAAGTTCGGCCCATATTTTGTATTTAATAAATCTATAGCTAGACAAAGTTTCCGACAAAACTTTGGAAGTCTGGAAACTCCCCCTCTGGTACCTCCCGTACAAATGTACCATTCCCCTCACTTAGATCTTCCCAAGTTCTGTATGTAGTACAGCTAAAGAGAGACAAACTTTCGGACAAAAACTTGGAAGTCTGCCAACTTTCCATCTGCCATCTGCTAACTCCCATACAAACGTACCATCCCGTGCCCCTAAAAATCGTGTAATAATTTCAAAACGCCCAACGCGATCTTACCCAAGTTCTGTATTTAGTAAATCTATAGCTAGGCAAAGTTTTGGACCAAAACATTAAAGTCTGGCAACTTTCCTTCTGGTACCTCCCATACATATTTACCACCCCGCCCCTTATAAACCATGTAAAAGTATCAATATGGCAAACACGATCTTGCCCATATTCTGTATTTAGTAAAGCTATGGCAGGAAAAAGTTTCGGACAAAAACTCGGAATTCTGGCAACTCCCCTTCTGGTACCTCCCGTATAAATGTACCATCCCGCTCACTTAGAAATCTTGTTATAATATCACTATTCCTAACGCGATCTTCCCAACTTCTGTGTATAGTAAAGCTAGTGAGAATCAAACTTTCGGAAAAAAACTTGAAAGTCTGCCAACTCCCCATCTGCTAACTCCCATACAAATGTACCATCCCGTGCCATTAAAAATCGTGTAATAATTTCAAAATGCCCAACCGATGTTGCCCAAATTCTGTATTTAGTAATGCTATAGCTAGACAAAGTTTTGAAAGTCCGGCCCATGTTTTGTATTTAATAAATCTATAGCTAGACAAAGTTTCGGACAAAACCTTGGAAGTCTGGAAACTCCCCATCTGGTACCTCCCGTATAAATGTACCATCCCGCTCACTTAGAAATCTTGTAATAATATTACTATGCCTAACGCGATCTTCCCAAGTTCTGTATATAGTAAAGTTAAAGAGAGACGAACTTTCGGACAAAAACTTGGAAGTTTGCCAACTTCCCATCTGCTAACTCCCATACAAATGTACCATCCCATGCCCTTAAAAATCGTGCAATAATTCCAAAATGCCCAACGCGATCTTACCCAAATTCTGTATTTAGTAATGCTACAGCTAGGCAATGTTTTGGACCAAAACATTAGAGTCTGGCAACTTCCCTTCTGGTACCTCCCATACATATTTACCACCCCGCCCCTTATAAACCATGTAAAATTATCAATATGGCAAACACGATCTTGCCCAAATTCTGTATTTAGTAAATCTATAGCTAGACAAAGTTTTGGACCAAAATATGAAAGTCTGGCAACTTCCCTTCTGGTACCTCCAATACAAATGTACCATCCCGCACCCTTATAAACCGTGTAATATTACCAATACGACCAACTCGATCTTGCCCATATTCTGTATTTAGTAAAGCTATGGCAGGAAAAAGTTTCGGACAAAAACTCGGAAGTCTGGCAACTCCCCTGCTGGTACCTCCAATACAAATGTACCATACCGCACCCTTATAAACCGAGTAATATTATCAATATGACCAACGCGATCTTGCCCAAGTTCTGTGTTTATTAAAGCTATAGCTAGATAAAGTTTTGAAAGTCCGGCCCATTTTCTGTATTTAATAAATCTATAGCTAGACAAAGTTTTGGACAAAAACTTGGTAGTCTGGCAACTCCCCATCTGGTACCTCCCATACAAATGTACCATCCCGCACCCTTATAAACCGTGTAATATTACCAATATGACCAACGCGATCTTGCCCATATTGTGTATTTAGTAAAGCTATGGCAGGAAAAAGTTTCGGACAAAAACTCGGAAGTCTGGTTTTAAATATTTTGTATTTAATAAATCTATAGCTAGACAAAGTTTCGGACAAAACCTTGGAAGTCTGGAAACTCCCCCTCTGGTACCTCCCGTATAAATGTACCATCCCGCTCACTTAGAAATCTTGTTATAATATCACTATTCCTAATGCGATCTTCCCAACTTCTGTATATAGTAAAGCTAGTGAGAGACAAACTTTCGGAAAAAAAACTTGAAAGTCTGCCAACTCCCCATCTGCTAACTCCCATACAAATGTACCATCCCGCACCCTTATAAACCGTGTAATATTACCAATACGACCAACGCGATCTTGCCCATATTCTGTATTTAGTAAAGCTATGGCAGGAAAAGGTTTCGGACAAAAACTCGGAAGTCTGGCAACTCCCCTGCTGGTACCTCCCGTATAAATCTACCATCCCGCTCACTTAGAAATCTTGTTATAATATCACTATTCCTAATGCGATCTTCCCAACTTCTGTATATAGTAAAGCTAGTGAGAGACAAACTTTCGGAAAAAAACTTGAAAGTCTGCCAACTCCCCATCTGCTAACTCCCATACAAATGTACCATCCCGTGCCATTAAAAATCGTGTAATAATTTCAAAATGCCCAACCGATGTTACCCAAATTCTGTATTTAGTAATGCTATAGCTAGACAAAGTTTTGAAAGTCCGGCCCATGTTTTGTATTTAATAAATCTATAGCTAGACAAAGTTTCGGACAAAACCTTGGAAGTCTGCCAACCTCCCATCTGCTAACTCCCATACAAATGTACCATCCCATGCCCTTAAAAATCGTGCAATAATTTCAAAATGCCCAACGCGATCTTACCCAAATTCTGTATTTAGTAATGCTACAGCTAGGCAATGTTTTGGACCAAAACATTAGAGTCTGGCAACTTCCCTTCTGGTACCTCCCATACATATTTACCACCCCGCCCCTTATAAACCATGTAAAATTATCAATATGGCAAACACGATCTTGCCCAAATTCTGTATTTAGTAAATCTATAGCTAGACAAAGTTTTGGACCAAAATATGAAAGTCTGGCAACTTCCCTTCTGGTACCTCCAATACAATTTCGGACAAAAACTCGGAAGTCTGGCAACTCCCCTTCTGGTACCTCCCATACAAATGTACCATACCGCACCCTTATAAACCGAGTAATATTATCAATATGACCAACGCGATCTTGCCCAAGTTCTGTATTTATTAAAGCTATAGCTAGATAAAGTTTTGAAAGTCCGGCCCATTTTTTGTATTTAATAAATATATAGCTAGACAAAGTTTTGGACAAAAACTTGGTAGTCTGGCAACTCCCCATCTGGTACCTCCCATATAAATGTACCATCCCGCTCACTTAGAAGCCGTGTAATATTATCAATATGAGCAACGTGATCTTTCCAAAATTCTGTATTTAGTAAAGCTATAGCTAGACAAAGGTTTGGAAAACTTGCAGCTCCCCTTCTGGTACCCATACATATGTACCACACCGTCCCTTATAAACCATGTAGAATTATCAATATGACCAACAAGATCTTGCCCAAATTCTGTATCTAGTAAAGTTTCGAACAAAAACTTGGATGTCTGGCAACTCCCCTTCTGGTACCTCCCATACAAATGTACCATCCCGCACCCCTATAAACCGTGTAATATTACCAATACGACCAACGCGATCTTGCCCATAATCTGTATTTAGTAAAGCTATGGCAGGAAAAAGTTTCGGACAAAAACTCGGATGACTGGCAACTCACCTCCTGGTACCTCCCATATAAATGTTCCATCCCGCTCACTTAGAAATCTTGTAATAATATCACTATGCCTAACGCGATCTTCCCAAGTTCTGTATAAAGTAAAGCTAGTGAGAGACAAACTTTCGGACAAACACTTCAAAGTACCCAACGCGGTCTTACCCAAATTCTGTATTAAGTAATGCTATAGCTAGACAAGGTTTTGGACTAAAACATGAAACTCTGGCAACTTCCCTTCTGGTACCTCCATCATCCCGCCCCTTAGAAATCGTGTAATATTATCAATATGACAAAACGCGATCTTACCCAATTTTTGTATTTAGTAAAGCTATGGCTGGAAAAAGTTTCGGACAAAAACTTGGAAGTCTGCTAACTCCCCATCTCCCATACAAATTTACCATCCCGTGCCCTTAAAAATCGTGATCTTGCCCAAATTCTGTTTTTAGTAAAGCTGTAACTGTACAAAGTTTCGTATAAAAACTTGAATGCGGCCAGCTCTCCACATTAGATATCGTGCAATAATATTAATACGTTAAACGCAATCTTGCCGAAATACCGTTTTAATAAAGCTTTAACTAGATACAGTTTTCGAGACAACAATTTGGAACTCTTCTCTATATTCCGCCCACTTTGTAAAACGAGTAACACAATATTTGTTTAAAAAATTTGGTTTTTTGATGTTGCTATAATAACATTTCATCAGATCACTCTAACTTTTAACATTCGATACTTCGGAATTTGAGACCCAACTGAAACTTTCTCTATAGTTTAGTTTACGTTTATTGTTTAATATATAGACGATAATTTTTGAACCAATGTTACAAACTGGCAGCTCCCCTTCTGGTACCCATACATATGTACCACCCCGCCCCTTATAAACCATCTAAAATTATGAATATGACCAACACGATCTTGCCCAAATTCTGTATTTAGTAAATCTATAGCTAGTCAAAGTTTTGGACAAAAACTTGGAAATCTGGCAACTCCCCTTCTGGTACCTTCCATACATATTTACCACCCCGCCCCTTATAAACCATGTAAAATTATCAATATGGCCAACACGATCTTGCCCAAATTCTGTATTTAGTAAATCTATAGCTAGACAAAGTTTTGGACCAAAACATGAAAGTCTGGCAACCCCCTTTCTGGTACCTCCCATACAAATGTACCATCCCGCTCACTTAGAAATCTTGTTATAATATCACTATTCCTAACGCGATCTTCCCAACTTCTGTATATAGTAAAGCTAGTGAGAGACAAACTTTCGGAAAAAAACTTGAAAGTCTGCCAACTCCCCATCTGCTAACTCCCATACAAATGTACCATACCGCACCCTTATAAACCGAGTAATATTATCAATATGACCAACGCGATCTTGCCCAAATTCTGTATTTAGTAATGCTATAGCTAGACAAAGTTTTGAAAGTCCGGCCCATATTCTGTATTTAATAAATCTATAGCTAGACAAAGTTTTGGACAAAAACTTGGAAGTCTGCTAACTCCCCATCTCGTAACTCCTACACAAATGTACCATCCCGTGCCCTTAAAAATTGTGTAATAATTTCAATACGGCCAACGCAATCTTGGCCAAATTCTGTATTTAGTAAAGCTATACAAAGTTTCGTATAAAAACTTGAATGCGGACAGCTCTCCACATTAGAAATCGTGCAATAATATTAATACGTTAAACGCAATCTTGCCGAAATACTGTTTTAATAAAGCTTCAACTAGATACAGTTTTCGAGACAACAATTTGTAACTCTTCTCTATATTCCGCCCACTTTGTAAAACGGGTAACACAATATTTGTTTAAAAAATTCGGTTTTTTGATGTTGCTGTAATAACATTTCATCAGATCTAACTTTTAACATACGATACTTCGGAATTTGAGACCCAACTAAAACTTTCTCAATATAGAAGATATTTTTGAACCAATGTTACAATTTTTCAACCGATATTTTGAGAAGTTTGAATAAAAAATAAATACGGGCAATCAATAGAACATCAGACAGAACGGGTTTCGGTCGAATGCGTGATTATTACATATATGTACGACATATATATTTTTGGGACTTGGACTGCGTACCTAAAACCAGTGACTTGACTAAAAGAAGTATCTGTTTTGCTAGTGTATTATATAGTATGGTCAGTGTAGGAGGGTATATATCATTTGTAGAGATGAACTATCCAGTGATTTTTAAGGAACGTCGTTCTTAGCGACCGTGATTTCTAATTCACCGTCCATTTAAACGGCGACCGTGATCACGGATTTGAATATATTGCAGTTAGCGGACACAAGCTTTTTAGTCAGGTACCAGTGAAAAAATTACAGTCGGGTAAACCGACTTATATATACCCTCACCCTCAGTAAAAACATACAAGTCTCTTATTGTAAAGTATCGGAAAGTCAAAAGGTAGAGGCCTGGATGTAATATTTGATGAAATGTCATAATGGGAACCTCAAAATACCGAATTTATAGACAACTATTGTATTACATGTTTTACAAAGTGGGCGAAATATGAAGACGGGATGGTACAAGAAGGAGAGCGGCCAGACGTCAACGCGTTCTTGCTTAAATTTTGTACACAGTAAAATTGTAGCTAGAAATAGTTTCGGAAAAAAAAATTGAAAGTCTGGCAACTTCCCTTCTGGTACCTCCCATACATATTTACCACCCCGCCCCTTATAAACCATGTAAAATTATCAATATGGCCAACACGATCTTGCCCAAATTCTGTATTTAGTAAATCTATAGCTAGACAAAGTTTTGGACCAAAACATGAAAGTCTGGCAACCCCCTTTCTGGTACCTCCCATACAAATGTACCATCCCGCTCACTTAGAAATCTTGTTATAATATCACTATTCCTAACGCGATCTTCCCAACTTCTGTATATAGTAAAGCTAGTGAGAGACAAACTTTCGGAAAAAAACTTGGAAGTCTGCCAACTTCCCATCTGCTAACTCCCATACAAATGTACCATCCCATGCCCTTAAAAATCGTGCAATAATTTCAAAATGCCCAAAGCGATCTTACCCAAATTCTGTATTTAGTAATGCTACAGCTAGACAAAGTTTTGGACCAAAACATTAGAGTCTGGCAACTTCCCTTCTGGTACCTCCCATACATATTTACCACCCCGCCCCTTATAAACCATGTAAAATTATCAATATGGCAAACACGATCTTGCCCAAATTCTGTATTTAGTAAATCTATAGCTAGACAAAGTTTTGGACCAAAATATGAAAGTCTGGCAACTTCCCTTCTGGTACCTCCCATACAAATGTACCATACCGCACCCTTATAAACCGTGTAATATTACCAATACGACCAATACGACCAACGCGATCTTGCCCATATTCTGTATTTAGTAAAGCTATGGCAGGAAAAAGTTTCGGACAAAAACTCGGAAGTCTGGCAACTCCCCTTCTGGTACCTCCCATACAAATGTACCATACCGCACCCTTATAAACCGAGTAATATTATCAATATGACCAACGCGATCTTGCCCAAGTTCTGTATTTATTAAAGCTATAGCTAGATAAAGTTTTGAAAGTCCGGCCCATTTTTTGTATTTAATAAATATATAGCTAGACAAAGTTTTGGACAAAAACTTGGTAGTCTGGCAACTCCCCATCTGGTACCTCCCATATAAATGTACCATCCCGCTCACTTAGAAACCGTGTAATATTATCAATATGAGCAACGTGATCTTTCCAAAATTCTGTATTTAATAAAGCTATAGCTAGACAAAGGTTTGGAAAACTTTCAGCTCCCCTTCTGGTACCCATACATATGTACCACCCCGTCCCTTATAAACCATGTAAAATTATCAATATGACCAACAAGATCTTGCCCAAATTCTGTATCTAGTAAAGTTTCGAACAAAAACTTGGATGTCTGGCAACTCCCCTTCTGGTACCTCAAATACAAATGTACCATCCCGCACCCCTATAAACCGTGTAATATTACCAATACGACCAACGCGATCTTGCCCATAATCTGTATTTAGTAAAGCTATGGCAGGAAAAAGTTTCGGACAAAAACTCGGATGTCTGGCAACTCACCTTCTGGTACCTCCCATATAAATGTTCCATCCCGCTCACTTAGAAATCTTGTAATAATATCACTATGCCTAACGCAATCTTCCCATGTTCTGTATATAGTAAAGCTAGTGAGAGACAAACTTTCGGACAAACAGTTGGAAGTCGGCCAACTCCCCATCTAGTAACTCCTATACAAATGTACCATACCGCACCCTTATAAACCGAGTAATATTATCAATATGACCAACGCGATCTTGCCCAAATTCTGTATTTAGTAATGCTATAGCTAGACAAAGTTTTGAAAGTCCGGCCCATGTTTTGTATTTAATAAATCTGTAGCTAGACAAAGTTTTGGACAAAAACTTGGAAGTCTGGCAACTTCCCTTCTGGTAACTCCCATACAAATGTACCATCCCGTGCCCTTAACAATCGTGTAATAATTTCAAAGTACCCAATGCGATCTTACCCAAATTCTGTATTTAATAATGCTATAGCTAGACAAAGTTTTGCACCAAAACATGAAAGTCTGGCAACTTCCCTTCTGGTACCTCCCATACATATGTACCACCCCGCACCTTATAACGCGTGTAATATTATTAATTTGAGCAACACGATCTTGCCCAAATTCTGTATTTAATAATGCTATAGCTAGACAAAGTTTTGGACCAAAACATGAAAGTCTGGCAACTTCCCTTCTGGTACCTCCCATACATATGTACCACCCCGCCCCTTATAACGCGTGTAATATTATCAATATGAGAAACACGATCTTGCCCAAATCCTGTATTTAGTAAAGCTATAGCTAGATAAAGTTTTGAAAGTCCGGCCCATTTTTTGTATTTAATAAATCTATAGCTAGACAAAGTTTTGGACAAAAACTTGGTAGTCTGGCAACTCCCCATCTGGTAACTCCCATATAAATGTATCATCCCGCCCTTAGAAATCGTGTAATATTATCAATATGACAAAACGCGATATTTCCCAAATTCTGTATTTATTAAAAGTTTCGGACAAAAACTTGGAAGTCTGGCAACTCCCCATCAGATCCCATACAAAAATACCATCCCGTGCCCTTAAAAAACGTGTAATAATTTCAAAATGCCCAACGCGGTCTTACCCAAATTCTGTATTTAGTAATGCTATAGCTAGACAAGGTTTTGGACTAAAACATGAAACTCTGGCAACTTCCCTTCTGGTACCTCCATCATCCCGCCCCTTAGAAATCGTGTAATATTATCAATATGACAAAACGCGATCTTACCCAATTTTTGTATTTAGTAAAGCTATGGCTGGAAAAAGTTTCGGACAAAAACTTGGAAGTCTGCTAACTCCCCATCTCCCATTCAAATTTACCATCCCGTGCCCTTAAAAATAGTGTAATAATTTCAATACGGCCAACGCGATCTTGCCCAAATTCTGTTTTTAGTAAAGCTATAACTGTACAAAGTTTCGTATAAAAATTTGAATGCGGCCAGCTCTCCACATTAGAAATCGTGCAATAATATTAATACGTTAAACGCAATCTTGCCGAAATACTGTTTTAATAAAGCTTCAACTAGATACAGTTTTCGAGACAACAATTTGTAACTCTTCTCTATATTCCGCCCACTTTGTAAAACGGGTAACACAATATTTGTTTAAAAAATTCATCAGATCTAACTTTTAACATTCGATACTTCGGATTTTGAGACCCAAGTGAAACTTTCTCAATATAGAAGATATTTTTGAACCAATGTTACAATTTTTCAACCGATATTTTGAGAAGTTTGAATAAAAAATAAATACGGGCAATCAATAGAACATCAGACAGAACGGGTTTCGGTCGAATGCGTGATTATTACATATATGTACAACATATATATTTTTGGGACTTGGACTGCGTACCTAAAACCAGTGACTTGACTAAAAGAAGTATCTGTTTTGCTAGTGTATTATATAGTATGGTCAGTGTAGGAGGGTATATATCATTTGTAGAGATGAACTATCCAGTGATTTTTAAGAAACGTCGTTCTTAGCGACCGTGATTTCTAATTCACCGTCCATTTAAACAGCGCCCGTGATCACGGATTTGAATATATTGCAGTTAACGGACATAAGCTTTTTAGTCAGGTACCAGTGAAAAAATTACAGTCGGGTAAACCGACTTATATATATCCTCACCCTCAGTAAAAACATACAAGTCTCTTATTGTAATGTATCGGAAAGTCAAAAGGTAGCGGCCTGGATGTAATATGTGATGAAAAGTCATAATGGGAACCTCAAAATACCGAATTTATAGACAACTGTTTTACAAAGTGGGCGAAATATGAAGACGGGATGGAACAAGAAGGAGAGCGGCCAGACGTCAACGCGTTCTTGCTTAAATTTTGTACATAGTAAAATTATAGCTAGAAATAGTTTCGGAAAAAAAATTGGAAGTCTGGCAACTTCCCTTCTGGTACCTCCCATACAAATGAACCATCAGGCCGCTTATGAACCGTGTAATATTATCAATATGACCACCGCGATCTTGCCGAAATTCTGTATTTAGTAAAGCTATAGCTAGACAAAGTTTGAGACAGAAACTTGGAAGTCTGGCAACTCCCCTTCTGGTACCTCCAATACAAATGTACCATCAGGCCGCTTATGAACCGTGTAATATTATCAATATGACCACCGCGATCTTGCCCAAATTCTGTATTTAGTAAAGCTATAGCTAGACAAAGTTTGAAACAGAAACTGGGAAGTCTGGCAGCTCCCCTTCTGGTACCTCACATACAAATGTATAACTTCCCTTCTGGTACCTCCCATACATATGTACCACCCCGCCCCTTATAACGCGTGTAATATTATCAATATGAGAAACACTATCTTGCCCAAATTCTGTATTTAGTAAAGCTATAGATAGTCAAAGTTTCGGACAAAATCTTGGAAGTCTGGCAACTCCCCTTCTGATACCTCACATACAAATGTATAACTTCCCTTCTGGTACCACCCATACATATGTACCACCCCGCCCCTTATAACGCTTGTAATATTATCAATATGAGAAACACGATCTTGCCCAAATTCTGTATTTAGTAAAGCTATAGCTAGATAAAGTTTTGAAAGTCCGGCCCATTTTTTGTATTTAATAAATCTATAGCTAGACAAAGTTTTGGACAAAAACTTGGTAGTCTGGCAACTCCCCATCTGGCACCTCCCATATAAATGTATCATCCCGCCCCTTAGAAATCGTGTAATATTATCAATATGACAAAACGCGACCTTGCCCAAATTCTGTATTTATTAAAAGTTTCGGACAAAAACTTGGAATTCTGGCAACTCCCCATCAACTCCCATACAAATATACCATCCCGTGCCCTTAAAAATCGTGTAATAATTTCAAAATGCCCAACGCGGTCTTACCCAAATTCTGTATTTAGTAATGCTATAGCTAGACAATATTTTGGACTAAAACATGAAACTCTGGCAACTTCCCTTCTGGCACCTCCATCATCCCGCCCCTTAGAAATCGTGTAATATTATCAATATGACAAAACGCGATCTTACCCAATTTTTGTATTTAGTAAAGCTATGGCTGGAAAAAGTTTCGGACAAAAACTTGGAAGTCTGCTAACTCCCCATCTCCCATACAAATTTACCATCCCGTGCCCTTAAAAATCGTGTAATAATTTCAATACGGCCAACGCGATCTTGCCCAAATTCTGTTTTTAGTAAAGCTGTAACTGTACAAAGTTTCGTATAAAAACTTAAATGCGGCCAGCTCTCCACATTAGATACCGTGCAATAATATTAATACGTTAAACGCAATCTTGCCGAAATACCATTTTAATAAAGCTTTAACTAGATACAGTTTTCGAGACAACAATTTGGAACTCTTCTCTATATTCCGCCCACTTTGTAAAACGAGTAACACAATATTTGTTTAAAAAATTTGGTTTTTTGATGTTGCTATAATAACATTTCATCAGATCACTCTAACTTTTAACATTCGATACTTCGGAATTTGAGACCCAACTGAAACTTTCTCTATAGTTTAGTTTACGTTTATTGATTAATGTATAGACGATAATTTTTGAACCAATGTTACAAACTGGCAGCTCCCCTTCTGGTACCTATTCATATGTACCACCCCGCCCCATATAAACCATCTAAAATTATGAATATGACCAACACGATCTTGCCCAAATTCTGTATTTAGTAAATCTATAGCTAGTCAAAGTTTTGGACAAAAACTTGGAAATCTGGCAACTCCCCTTCTGGTACCTTCCATACAAATGTATCATCCCGCCCCTTAGAAATCGTCTAATATTATCAATATGACCAACGCGATCTTACCCAAATTCTGTATTTAGTAATGATATAACTAGACAACATTTTGAAAGTCCGGCCCATATTCTGTATTTAATAAATCTATAGCTAGACAAAGTTTTGGACAAAAACTTGGAAGTCTGCTAACTCCCCATCTCGTAACTCCCATACAAATGTACCATCCCGTGCCCTTAAAAATTGTGTAATAATTTCAATACGGCCAACGCAATCTTGGCCAAATTCTGTATTTAGTAAAGCTATACAAAGTTTCGTATAAAAACTTGAATGCGGCCAGCTCTCCACATTAGAAATCGTACAATAATATTAATACGTTAAACGCAATCTTGCCGAAATACTGTTTTAATAAAGCTTCAACTAGATACAGTTTTCGAGACAACAATTTGTAACTCTTCTCTATATTCCGCCCACTTTGTAAAACGGGTAACACAATATTTGTTTAAAAAATTCGGTTTTTTGATGTTGCTGTAATAACATTTCATCAGATCTAACTTTTAACATTCGATACTTCGGATTTTGAGACCCAAGTGAAACTTTCTCAATATAGAAGATATTTTTGAACCAATGTTACAATTTTTCAACCGATATTTTGAGAAGTTTGAATAAAAAATAAATACGGGCAATCAATAGAACATCAGACAGAACGGGTTTCGGTCGAATGCGTGATTATTACATATATGTACAACATATATATTTTTGGGACTTGGACTGCGTACCTAAAACCAGTGACTTGACTAAAAGAAGTATCTGTTTTGCTAGTGTATTATATAGTATGGTCAGTGTAGGAGGGTATATATCATTTGTAGAGATGAACTATCCAGTGATTTTTAAGGAACGTCGTTCTTAGCGACCGTGATTTCAAATTCACCGTCCATTTAAACAGCGACCGTGATCACGGATTTGAATATATTGCAGTTAACGGACACAAGCTTTTTAGTCAGGTACCAGTGAAAAAATTACAGTCGGGTAAACCGACTTATATATACCCTCACCCTCAGTAAAAACATACAAGTCTCTTATTGTAAAGTATCGGAAAGTCAAAAGGTAGAGGCCTGGATGTAATATTTGATGAAATGTCATAATGGGAACCTCAAAATACCGAATTTATAGACAACTATTGTATTACATGTTTTACAAAGTGGGCGAAATATGAAGACGGTATGGTATAAGAAGGAGAGCGGCCAGACGTCAACGCGTTCTTGCTTAAATTTTGTACACAGTAAAATTATAGCTAGAAATAGTTTCGGAAAAAAACTTGGAAGTCTGGCAACTTCCCTTCTGGTACCTCCCATACAAATGAACCATCAGGCCGCTTATGAACCGTGTAATATTATCAATATGACCACCGCGATCTTGCCGAAATTCTGTATTTAGTAAAGCTATAGCTAGACAAAGTTTGAGACAGAAACTTGGAAGTCTGGCAACTCCCCTTCTGGTACCTCCAATACAAATGTACCATCAGGCCGCTTATGAACCGTGTAATATTATCAATATGACCACCGCGATCTTGCCCAAATTCTGTATTTAGTAAAGATATAGCTAGACAAAGTTTGCGACAGAAACTTGGAAGTCTGGCAGCTCCCCTTCTGGTACCTCCAATACAAATGTACCATCAGGCCGCTTATGAACCGTGTAATATTATCAATATGACCACCGCGATCTTGCCAAAATTCTGTATTTAGTAAAGCTATAAAACGCACCCTTATAAAACGTGTAATATTATCAATATGACAAATCGCGATCTTGCCCAAATTCTGTATTTAGTAAAGCTATGGCTGTAAAAGTTTTGCACAAAAACTTGGAAGTCTGGCAACTCCCCACCTGGTACCTCCCATATAAATGTTCCATCCCCCTCACTTAGAAATCTTGTAATAATATCACTATGCCTAACGCGATCTTCCCAAGTAATGCTATAGCTAGACAAAGTTTTGGACCAAAACATGAAAGTCTGGCAACTTCCCTTCGGGTACCTCCCATACATATGTACCACCCCGCCCCTTATAAACCGTGTAATATTATCAATATGAGCAACACGATCTTGCCCAAATTCTGTATTTAGTAAAGCTATAGCTAGATAAAGTTTTGAAAGTCCGGCCCATATTCTGTATTTAATAAATCTATAGCTAGACAAAGTTTCGGACAAAAACTTGGATGTCTGGCAACTCCCCTTCTGGTACCTCCCATACAAATGTATCATCCCGCCCAATCGGGAAATCGTGTAATATTATCAATATGACAAAACGCGATCTTGCCGAAATTCTGTATTTAGTAAAGCTATAGCTAGACAAAGTTTCGGACAACAACTTGGAAGTCTGGCAACTCCCCTTCTGGTACCTCCCATACAAATGTATCATCCCAGTAGTACAGCTAGTGAGAGACAAACTTTCGGACAAAAACTCGGAAGTCTGCCAACTCCCCATCTCGTAACTCCCATACAAATGTACCAGCCCGTGCCCTTAAAAATTGTGTAATAATTTCAATACGGCCAACGCTATCTTCCCCAAATTCTGTTTTTAGTAAAGCTATAACTGTACAAAGTTTCGTATAAAAACTTGAATGCGGCCAGCTCTCCACATTAGAAATCGTGCAATAATATTAATACGTTAAACGCAATCTTGCCGAAATACTGTTTTAATAAAGCTTCAACTAGATACAGTTTTCGAGACAACAATTTGTAACTCTTCTCTATATTCCGCCCACTTTGTAAAACGGGTAACACAATATTTGTTTAAAAAATTCATCAGATCTAACTTTTAACATTCGATACTTCGGATTTTGAGACCCAAGTGAAACTTTCTCAATATAGAAGATATTTTTGAACCAATGTTACAATTTTTCAACCGATATTTTGAGAAGTTTGAATAAAAAATAAATACGGGCAATCAATAGAACATCAGACAGAACGGGTTTCGGTCGAATGCGTGATTATTACATATATGTACAACATATATATTTTTGGGACTTGGACTGCGTACCTAAAACCAGTGACTTGACTAAAAGAAGTATCTGTTTTGCTAGTGTATTATATAGTATGGTCAGTGTAGGAGGGTATATATCATTTGTAGAGATGAACTATCCAGTGATTTTTAAGAAACGTCGTTCTTAGCGACCGTGATTTCTAATTCACCGTCCATTTAAACAGCGCCCGTGATCACGGATTTGAATATATTGCAGTTAACGGACATAAGCTTTTTAGTCAGGTACCAGTGAAAAAATTACAGTCGGGTAAACCGACTTATATATATCCTCACCCTCAGTAAAAACATACAAGTCTCTTATTGTAATGTATCGGAAAGTCAAAAGGTAGCGGCCTGGATGTAATATGTGATGAAATGTCATAATGGGAACCTCAAAATACCGAATTTATAGACAACTGTTTTACAAAGTGGGCGAAATATGAAGACGGGATGGAACAAGAAGGAGAGCGGCCAGACGTCAACGCGTTCTTGCTTAAATTTTGTACATAGTAAAATTATAGCTAGAAATAGTTTCGGAAAAAAAATTGGAAGTCTGGCAACTTCCCTTCTGGTACCTCCCATACAAATGAACCATCAGGCCGCTTATGAACCGTGTAATATTATCAATATGACCACCGCGATCTTGCCGAAATTCTGTATTTAGTAAAGCTATAGCTAGACAAAGTTTGAGACAGAAACTTGGAAGTCTGGCAACTCCCCTTCTGGTACCTCCAATACAAATGTACCATCAGGCCGCTTATGAACCGTGTAATATTATCAATATGACCACCGCGATCTTGCCCAAATTCTGTATTTAGTAAAGCTATAGCTAGACAAAGTTTGAAACAGAAACTGGGAAGTCTGGCAGCTCCCCTTCTGGTACCTCACATACAAATGTATAACTTCCCTTCTGGTACCTCCCATACATATGTACCACCCCGCCCCTTATAACGCGTGTAATATTATCAATATGAGAAACACTATCTTGCCCAAATTCTGTATTTAGTAAAGCTATAGATAGTCAAAGTTTCGGACAAAATCTTGGAAGTCTGGCAACTCCCCTTCTGATACCTCACATACAAATGTATAACTTCCCTTCTGGTACCTCCCATACATATGTACCACCCCGCCCCTTATAACGCTTGTAATATTATCAATATGAGAAACACGATCTTGCCCAAATTCTGTATTTAGTAAAGCTATAGCTAGATAAAGTTTTGAAAGTCCGGCCCATTTTTTGTATTTAATAAATCTATAGCTAGACAAAGTTTTGGACAAAAACTTGGTAGTCTGGCAACTCCCCATCTGGCACCTCCCATATAAATGTATCATCCCGCCCCTTAGAAATCGTGTAATATTATCAATATGACAAAACGCGATCTTGCCCAAATTCTGTATTTATTAAAAGTTTCGGACAAAAACTTGGAATTCTGGCAACTCCCCATCAACTCCCATACAAATATACCATCCCGTGCCCTTAAAAATCGTGTAATAATTTCAAAATGCCCAACGCGGTCTTACCCAAATTCTGTATTTAGTAATGCTATAGCTAGACAATATTTTGGACTAAAACATGAAACTCTGGCAACTTCCCTTCTGGCACCTCCATCATCCCGCCCCTTAGAAATCGTGTAATATTATCAATATGACAAAACGCGATCTTACCCAATTTTTGTATTTAGTAAAGCTATGGCTGGAAAAAGTTTCGGACAAAAACTTGGAAGTCTGCTAACTCCCCATCTCCCATACAAATTTACCATCCCGTGCCCTTAAAAATCGTGTAATAATTTCAATACGGCCAACGCGATCTTGCCCAAATTCTGTTTTTAGTAAAGCTGTAACTGTACAAAGTTTCGTATAAAAACTTAAATGCGGCCAGCTCTCCACATTAGATACCGTGCAATAATATTAATACGTTAAACGCAATCTTGCCGAAATACCATTTTAATAAAGCTTTAACTAGATACAGTTTTCGAGACAACAATTTGGAACTCTTCTCTATATTCCGCCCACTTTGTAAAACGAGTAACACAATATTTGTTTAAAAAATTTGGTTTTTTGATGTTGCTATAATAACATTTCATCAGATCACTCTAACTTTTAACATTCGATACTTCGGAATTTGAGACCCAACTGAAACTTTCTCTATAGTTTAGTTTACGTTTATTGATTAATGTATAGACGATAATTTTTGAACCAATGTTACAAACTGGCAGCTCCCCTTCTGGTACCTATTCATATGTACCACCCCGCCCCTTATAAACCATCTAAAATTATGAATATGACCAACACGATCTTGCCCAAATTCTGTATTTAGTAAATCTATAGCTAGTCAAAGTTTTGGACAAAAACTTGGAAATCTGGCAACTCCCCTTCTGGTACCTTCCATACAAATGTATCATCCCGCCCCTTAGAAATCGTCTAATATTATCAATATGACCAACGCGATCTTACCCAAATTCTGTATTTAGTAATGATATAACTAGACAACATTTTGAAAGTCCGGCCCATATTCTGTATTTAATAAATCTATAGCTAGACAAAGTTTTGGACAAAAACTTGGAAGTCTGCTAACTCCCCATCTCGTAACTCCCATACAAATGTACCATCCCGTGCCCTTAAAAATTGTGTAATAATTTCAATACGGCCAACGCAATCTTGGCCAAATTCTGTATTTAGTAAAGCTATACAAAGTTTCGTATAAAAACTTGAATGCGGCCAGCTCTCCACATTAGAAATCGTACAATAATATTAATACGTTAAACGCAATCTTGCCGAAATACTGTTTTAATAAAGCTTCAACTAGATACAGTTTTCGAGACAACAATTTGTAACTCTTCTCTATATTCCGCCCACTTTGTAAAACGGGTAACACAATATTTGTTTAAAAAATTCGGTTTTTTGATGTTGCTGTAATAACATTTCATCAGATCTAACTTTTAACATTCGATACTTCGGATTTTGAGACCCAAGTGAAACTTTCTCAATATAGAAGATATTTTTGAACCAATGTTACAATTTTTCAACCGATATTTTGAGAAGTTTGAATAAAAAATAAATACGGGCAATCAATAGAACATCAGACAGAACGGGTTTCGGTCGAATGCGTGATTATTACATATATGTACAACATATATATTTTTGGGACTTGGACTGCGTACCTAAAACCAGTGACTTGACTAAAAGAAGTATCTGTTTTGCTAGTGTATTATATAGTATGGTCAGTGTAGGAGGGTATATATCATTTGTAGAGATGAACTATCCAGTGATTTTTAAGGAACGTCGTTCTTAGCGACCGTGATTTCAAATTCACCGTCCATTTAAACAGCGACCGTGATCACGGATTTGAATATATTGCAGTTAACGGACACAAGCTTTTTAGTCAGGTACCAGTAAAAAAATTACAGTCGGGTAAACCGACTTATATATACCCTCACCCTCAGTAAAAACATACAAGTCTCTTATTGTAAAGTATCGGAAAGTCAAAAGGTAGAGGCCTGGATGTAATATTTGATGAAATGTCATAATGGGAACCTCAAAATACCGAATTTATAGACAACTATTGTATTACATGTTTTACAAAGTGGGCGAAATATGAAGACGGTATGGTATAAGAAGGAGAGCGGCCAGACGTCAACGCGTTCTTGCTTAAATTTTGTACACAGTAAAATTATAGCTAGAAATAGTTTCGGAAAAAAAAATTGGAAGTCTGGCAACTTCCCTTCTGGTACCTCCCATACAAATGAACCATCAGGCCGCTTATGAACCGTGTAATATTATCAATATGACCACCGCGATCTTGCCGAAATTCTGTATTTAGTAAAGCTATAGCTAGACAAAGTTTGAGACAGAAACTTGGAAGTCTGGCAACTCCCCTTCTGGTACCTCCAATACAAATGTACCATCAGGCCGCTTATGAACCGTGTAATATTATCAATATGACCACCGCGATCTTGCCCAAATTCTGTATTTAGTAAAGCTATAGCTAGACAATGTTTGCGACAGAAACTTGGAAGTCTGGCAGCTCCCCTTCTGGTACCTCCAATACAAATGTACCATCAGGCCGCTTATGAACCGTGTAATATTATCAATATGACCACCGCGATCTTGCCAAAATTCTGTATTTAGTAAAGCTATAAAACGCACCCTTATAAAACGTGTAATATTATCAATATGACAAATCGCGATCTTGCCCAAATTCTGTATTTAGTAAAGCTATGGCTGTAAAAGTTTTGCACAAAAACTTGGAAGTCTGGCAACTCCCCACCTGGTACCTCCCATATAAATGTTCCATCCCCCTCACTTAGAAATCTTGTAATAATATCACTATGCCTAACGCGATCTTCCCAAGTAATGCTATAGCTAGACAAAGTTTTGGACCAAAACATGAAAGTCTGGCAACTTCCCTTCGGGTACCTCCCATACATATGTACCACCCCGCCCCTTATAAACCGTGTAATATTATCAATATGAGCAACACGATCTTGCCCAAATTCTGTATTTAGTAAAGCTATAGCTAGATAAAGTTTTGAAAGTCCGGCCCATATTCTGTATTTAATAAATCTATAGCTAGACAAAGTTTCGGACAAAAACTTGGATGTCTGGCAACTCCCCTTCTGGTACCTCCCATACAAATGTATCATCCCGCCCAATCGGGAAATCGTGTAATATTATCAATATGACAAAACGCGATCTTGCCGAAATTCTGTATTTAGTAAAGCTATAGCTAGACAAAGTTTCGGACAACAACTTGGAAGTCTGGCAACTCCCCTTCTGGTACCTCCCATACAAATGTATCATCCCAGTAGTACAGCTAGTGAGAGACAAACTTTCGGACAAAAACTCGGAAGTCTGCCAACTCCCCATCTCGTAACTCCCATACAAATGTACCAGCCCGTGCCCTTAAAAATTGTGTAATAATTTCAATACGGCCAACGCTATCTTCCCCAAATTCTGTTTTTAGTAAAGCTATAACTGTACAAAGTTTCGTATAAAAACTTGAATGCGGCCAGCTCTCCACATTAGAAATCGTGCAATAATATTAATACGTTAAACGCAATCTTGCCGAAATACTGTTTTAATAAAGCTTTAACTAGATACAGTTTTCGAGACAACAATTTGGAACTCTTCTCTATATTCCGCCCACTTTGTAAAACGGGTAACACAATATTTGTTTAAAACATTCGGTTTTTTGATGTTGCTGTAATAACATTTCATCAGATCACTCTAAATTTTAACATTCGATACTTCGGAATTTGAGACCCAACTGAAACTTTCTCATTAGTTTAGTTTACTTTTATTGTTTCATATATAGAAGATATTTTTTGAACCAATGTTACATTTTTTTCAACCGATATTTTGAGAAGTTTGAATAAAAAACAAATCCGGTAATCAATAGAATATCAGACAGAACGGTTTTCGGTCGAATGCTTGATTATTACATATATGTACGACATATATATTTTTGGGACTTGCACTGCGTACCTAAAACCAGTGACTTGAACTAAAGGAAGTATTGTGACACTTGTTTTTCAGGACAGTGTTTCGAGACTGAATAATAAATGTTCAAGTACATTACAATTATGGAGTTTACTTTTGTGTTGAATTTATCGTATGTGTTAAACTTATACAAGAGTTGTAATTATGTTGTTGGTATTCTCCCTGTAAACCTGGCATATCTGTTTTGCTAGAGTATTATATAGTATTGTACGGGGTATATATCATTTGTAGAGATGAGATATCCAGTGATTTTTAAGGAACGTCGTTCTTAGCGACCGTTATTTCTAATTCACAGTTCATTTAAACAGCGACCGTGATCACGGATTTAATATATTACAGTTAATGGACATAAGCTTTTTAGTCAGGTACCAGTGAAAAAACTGCAGTCGAGTAAACCGACTTATATATACCCTCCCCTCAGTAAAAACGCGATCTTACCCAAATTATGTATTTAGTAATGCTATAGCTAGACAACGTTTTGGACCAAAACGTGAAAGTCTGGCAACTTCCATTCTGGTACCTCCCATACAAATGTACCATCCCGCACACTTATAAACCGTGTAATATTATCAATATGACCAACGCGATCTTGCCCAAACTCTGTTTTTAGTAATGCTATAACTGGACAAAGTTTCGTATAAAAACTTGAATGCGGACAGTTCTCCTTCTGGAACCTCCCTTACAAATTTACCATTCTGCTTACATTACAAATCGTACAATAATATTAATACGAAATACTGTTTTAATAAAGCTTTAACTAGATACAGTTTTCGAGACAACAATTTGGAACTCTGCTCTATATTCCGCCCACTTTGTAAAACGGGTAACTCAATATTTGTTTAAAAAATTCGGTTTTTTGATGTTGCTGTAATAACATTTCATCAGATCACTCTAACTTTTAACATTCGATACTTCGGAATTTGAGACCCAACTGAAACATTCTCAATAGTTTAGTTTACTTTTATTGTTTCATATATTAACGATAGTTTTTGAACCAATGTTACAATTTCTTCAACCGATATTTTGAGAAGTTTAAATAAAAAAAACAAATACGGGCAATCAATAGAATATCAGACAGAACAGTTTTCGGTCGAAAATTTTAGTAAATGTACCATCCCGTGGCCTTAAAAATTCAAAATTTCAAAATGCCCAACGCGATCTTGCCCAAATTCTGTATTTAGTAAATCTTTAGCTAGACAAAGTTTTGGACCAAAACATGAAAGTCTGGCAACTTCCCTTCTGGTACCTCCCATACAAATGTACCATCCCGCACCCTCATAAATCGTGTATTATTATAAATATGACCAACGCGATCTTGCCCAAATTCTGTATTTAGTAAAGCTATAGCTGGAAAAAGTTTCGGACAAAACCATTGAAGTCTGGCAACTTTCCTTCTGGTACCATCCCGCACCCTTATAAACCGTGTAATATTATCAATATGACAAAACGCGATCTTGGCCAAATTCAGTATTTAGTAAAGCTATGGCTGGAAAAAGTTTCGGGCAAAAACTTGGAAGTCTGGCAACTCCCCTACTGGTACCTCCCATATAAATGTATCATCCCGCCCCTTAGAAATCGTGTAATATTATCAATATGACCAACGCGATCTTGCCCAAATTCTGTCTGTAGTAAATCTATAGCTAGTCAAAGTTTCGTACAAAAACTTGGAAGTCTGGCAACTTCCCTTCTGGTACCTCCCATACAAATGTACCATCCCGCCCCCTTATAAACCCTGTAATATTATCAATATGACCAACGTGATCTTGCCCGAATTCTGTATTTAGTAAAGCTATGGCTGTAAAAATGTTCGGACAAAAACTTGGAAGTCTGCCAACTCCCCATCTGGTAACTCCCATACAAATGTACTATCACGTGAATTACGTTGTTCCGCTTCAGGGTAACAACGAGTAGGAAAAATAACAATCCGAACTTTATTAATTAATATTGATCTTAAGACTGAATTACAATGATCTTATTCTAGATACTTATAGTAGATCTTACATTTTGGTTTTCCATAAACAGCGACGAGGCAGAGGCATCGTTTGTTACTTTGGGTGTTCTACAAAACCAGCGACAATGTGAGTGGCATTGTTGGTGTTTTTGTAGATTTTGTTTACATATTGGTTTATGGATGGTCTACATATGGATTTGGGTTACGTTTGAGTTTATGTAATATGATATTTTTCGGTTTTTATTTAATTGACAAAAGCGGCAATAACTAGTGAAGTAAATGGAAGTAGGTTTTTGGGTTTTGTTTAGTTGACATTTAATAAACATGGAATTTTAGTTTAAGTGGATTTTTGGGTTTGCAAATGTAGTTCAGTGTTTCATATATTTTTGGACTATGATATTAATATCGTTGTTGTCTGCAATGGTAATTGGTTCGGGTTGCCTGTGGGGCAAGTACGTAACTCCTCCCCTTTTGATATGGCATTCTCCTGAATTCTGTTGATTTTTATATAGCCATATATTATTGTTATGCTTTGATTTATTATTATAGCTATTAATCTTGTGTCTGAAATTCAGTTTCTTATTTTTAATTCCCGTATTTCTTTAATATTATCTATTTCTGTTATTATGATTTCTTTGAATGATGGCTTGTTATAAAGTTATAATTTGTGTTTGTTTTATCTTCGTAGCATTTTTGGATGTGTATATCGTCTTTGTTTGAGTACTGTTTGTCTTCGAATGAGACCGTACAGTTTACAAATTCTATGAGAGTATTGTTTTGTATTTTATAAGTTGTTTCTGTTTCGTTACATTTTGTATTTATTGATATTACTTCTGAATTTTGTATTAGCAATGTGCTATCGTTCACTATTTCTACTCTATTATCAAAATCTTCAATTAGTTTACAATAATTCTTAATTATACAGTTGTTGCTTAGTTTGAGTTCATTAACCATTTTATTTTCTACAAAAGAGTATATTTTATTTTGTATTTCTATTGTTTCATCTATTTTCAAATGGTTTTGGTTCGTAATTGGTATAATTGTGTTACTTGTATGGTATTGGTTGGTAGCTTAATTGCTAATATTATTGAGTCGTTATACAGCATGACTCCTATTCTACTAAGTTTTATTTTCAAAAAATCAATTTGGTATTTATTAATTTCCTCTGCCGTTAATAAGGATGGATGTAAAGTGTTGTATTTTGCTGATGCTATGTTGTCGAGTATTTCGTCTACTTTATTTTCTAGGTATTGTAGTTTTAGCAGTTGGTCGTGGTACGTTAGTCTACTGTTTATGTCGTTGTTATGTGTTTGTATATTGTTTACGAATTGTAGAATTTCGTTTCTGTCGTCTAGTATTGTGTTTTTAAGTATTGTAATTGATTTGTTAAAGTTTGTATTTATTTCTACTTGTTTGTTTTTTGTGTTTATTGTCTGTAGATTGTTAATTGTGTTGGTGGTAAGACGTTGTTCAATTTGTTGTCTGTCGTCGTCGTTCATAGTTCCAAACAACCATTTTTGGTCGTCTCCCACAATATTCAAAATACCTCGTTTTTGTCTTGTGCTATTTGGTGTTATGGATCTGATTTTCGCTTTTATTGTTTCTATTTGGGTTATTAGATGTTGTTTTGTATCTATTGATAAAGTTATTATATTTTCCTGTATATCTTTCAATATTTTGCTTACTTCACGTGGTTGTATTATGTGTAATATTACACTAGTCTCGTTGACTATTTCCACGGTTTATGTTGGTAACATGCAATATCCGTTAGTTGCAGAGATTGGTGTTAGGGTTATCGATGCTGTAGTTAGGGGAATTGTCATCGTTAGCATTAGTAAGAGTAGTACCTGCGAATTTGGATGATCGTTTTATATTGTTGGTATGGATATTTTGTCCTTATGCCTAACATTTTTATAGTTTTTGATAAATCCGATGTCCCTGTCCTCATTATATGTTTCCCTTCTTGCGTTAGCTTTTTCTAACCTCTTTAGTTTTATTGTTTCTAGTCTTTGGAAAATAGTGTTATGGTCCACTTTAAAATTCTGTACATCGAGTGGTGAGCATTTTATAGTGCTGTGGAAGTTACTATTCTAAAGTGTGACAGCTTTGTTAATTTGTGTTATTATTGGTAATTTGTCTTCGAGGTTGAGTGTTCTGATTTTTTCTGTTAGTGTGTTATTGAGTCTTTCTATGTCGCTATTACCAGTGTGACTGTTTGGTTTAGTAGCACGGTATTGAATACGTTGCTGTTGTAGAAAGTTTTTAATTGTTGTTATATTGAATTCATTATCAAACACAAATTTCTTGTGTTTTCCTTTTAATGCAATACACTCCTGAATTTTGTTTTCAAGCGTTCTTTGGTTTCTGTCTGGCAGATGAAAACAAGTGGCATGTTTTGAAAATTTGTCTATGAAAACGATAAATGAATGCTTGCTATTTACGTAAGTATCTACGTGAATTATTTCATTTATTGTATGTGGTGTCTCTGTTAAATAATATTTGGTTTTGATCGGAATTGCTAATAATTTTGTAGATTTGCGTTTTTAGGTCTGGGTTATATATGAGTAACTTAAGTTTCTCATATGTTGCCGTTATACCGAAACCTTCATGTTTATGAAAAAGCGCAATTTAGACTTTTATTTCGTCTTCGGATTCTATGTCTTCAGCTATATTGGTGCTTTTCACAAACTTTATGTGGGGATTTTCCGAATATTCCCTTTCTATAATTTTGTAGAGTTGGTGGTCACCGAGGTGAGAGTATATTCCTACCTTTCCTTTCGCCAACTCTCTACGTAGGATATCGAGGGCATAACCTTTGTCCAGATCGTTTTTCTCTACGAAAATTCTTTTGTTTTCAAAAATTGTTTCTACTGTTTCACCTTTACCTTTTATTAGTATTATTTGTGTTTTAAATCTATTAACGACTGTCTCTAGAATAGGTACATTATAACCTGAGCCCTTTTCTTGAGAATGGACGGTTTGTACTTCTATTGATGCATTGTCGTTATCTTCTTGCTCTTGGGGCTTCTTCGAGATATATTTCATGTTCTCCATGTTGCATCCTGGTTCTTGTCTAGGTTTCTTAACTGACGGAACTGTGTTAGTAATTCTTTAGGTGTTAGCAGTAAGCCCTGTTGTAGTTGGTCTTGCTTTTGCTGGAGCTGCTGTTGGTTGGGTTGCTGTTGCAACTGGCGAATCGCTGCCTCTTGTCTCCTGATAACCTCGTTGAGTTCATTGTCAAGCATTTTTATTTAATTCACTTTTTCCTGAATTTAACACTTCGTAAAAAAATGTCCCGTGATTTCTTCCGCACTTTTTACTTATTTTCCACAAAAGGATAATATTATCGGTAAGCTCTTTAATTAAATTTCTTCAGAACTTAATTTCCGCGACTGCACCAATCACGTTGTTCCGCTTCAGGGTAACAACGAGTATGAAAAATAACAAAGACGAGTGAATTTAGATTTTCCGATCTTTATTAATTAATATTGGTCTTAAGACTGAATTACAATGATCTTATTCTAGATACTTATAGTAGATCTTACATTTTGGTTTTCCATAAGCAGCGACGAGGCAGAGGCATCGTTTGTTACTTTGGGTGTTCTACAAACCAGCGACAATGTGTGTGGCATTGTTGGTGTTTTTGTAGATTTTGTTTACATACTGGTTTATGGATGGTCTACATATGGATTTGGGTTACGTTAGAGTTTATGTAATATGATATCTGTTTCGGTTTTTATTTAATTGACAAAAGCGGCAATAACTAGTGAAGTAAATGGAAGTAGGTTTTTGGGTTTTGTTTAGTTGACATTTAATGACCATGGAATTTTATTGGACTATAGATATGAAATACAAAAATAAAAACATTTAATGAAAAAAATATTTGTAATTAATGAGGAAGGGATTTATAGAAATTTGTATGTTCACATAACTTGATTACTGGTATCTCCAGTAGTAAGCGATACTAAATCTTCGTATTTATTTTGAGGTATTTTAGGAGGAGTCAATAAACTGACATGGCGTTTTAGAGTCAAGGATCTATAATTTTTGTCTGTATGTTTATTTTTAAAAAACAATTTGAAAGGTTCTCCTTTTTCTACTCTGTACTCAACCATTTCGGTCCAGTTTATTGGTTCTCCTGAGTCGTCTTTTCGAATGGATAATAGTTTAAGATCGGTCGACAATTTCTTGAAATTTAAAAAGTCAGAATAATCCATGGTAACTACATCGTATGGCTTCTTTATCCGCGCCAGCCTGAATATTGGGTTTAGTTGACTTGGAACATGAACATCACCACTTTTCTTTAAGGCGTAGGAGATAGCGCTGTGGGCAGAATCCCCTTCGTTTTGTCCATGGCAAGGTACCGATATTCTTAACTCTATTTCTTCAATATTAGTTGAGTTGTTTACTATATATAGTAAAGTAGCAACTGTCACTGAATTTTTGTTCTGACCACTACATCCGTCGGCAAACAGATAAGCTTTTTTGCAGCCATTATTGTCAGACTTCTGAAGAAAATGATAAACAGCAGTAGACACTTCAGATGCGCCTCGTTTGCTAATTCCTTCGTGTCACGTGTAGCAAGAACAATCACCAGATGCAATATTATATAATGTCAAATTATATACAGAAAGGCGTCTCTTATAAAATACAGCATTGTCCATTGAAATTGGAAGACTTATTACTTGCTGCATGTCAAAACTTGCGCACAGAATTGTCGGGTCTATTTTAGCGGCTTCTTTACATCCATTTCTAATTAGTTGAAATTTGTTTTTTTCCTCATTGTGTATTTCAAACCATTTGCTTAAATTATTTTTGACTTCTTCAGTTCCTTTATGATAACTCATACATAGTCCACACTGATTTTTTTTGGGCCGATGGAATGACAAATTTTTTGTTTGAAATATCTTTCGATAAATCGAAAGGCTGGCAACAGCGCCCTCTCCAATTTCCTTTGTAAACAAACTATACATTTTTTTATTGTCAGATCGCCGTTAAGGTACTCTCGAGTTGAGTTGTTACGGCAATAATGAGACTCCACTCGTGGAAATCTACCATTATGGCTTTCCACTTGAAGAGTTATAAGTCGATCTCTTTCGATGTAATTTTGACGACGACCTCCTCGTTTATCTTTGTCTACAACTCCTGTTGAGGTAATTTTAGACATCGCTGTCCTGACTACTTGTTCGGAAACTGTAGTAGAATACTGTTGTTTTGCATGCATTTTGTTGGCATATTAAATAATATCTTGCAATAATATTGGAAAATTTCTTTATAAAGTATAGCAGTAGGTATTAAATTGCAGTTACGTTAGTTAGTGAAAAATTTTTTTGGTCCATCTGCAGATACGTTGAAAATGTTATGGCGTTTTCTGAGATAACGGTACTATATACAATCACATAATTTACACACAAGATGCGACATGCCTCCAGAAGTCCCATAGTGGTCCTAACTCATTTTGGAAAAAATTTCAGTTCCGTTAGTTGGTCATGCGAGCGACGATATGTACCACCCCGCCCCTTATAAACCGTGTAATATTATCAATATGACCAACGCGATCTTACCAAAATTCTGTACTTAGTAATGCTATAGCTATACAATGTTTTGGACTAAAACATGAAAATCTTGCAACTTCCCTTCTGGTACCACCCATACAAATTTACCATCCCGCACCCTTATAAACCGTGTAATATTATCAATATGACAAAACGCGATCTTGCCCAAATTCTGTATTTAGTAAAGCTATGGCTGGAAAAAGTTGCGGACAAAAACTTGGAAGTCTGGCAACTCCCCTTCTGGTACCTCTCATACAAATGTACCATCCCGCACCCTTATAAACCGTGTAATATTATCAATATGACAAAACGCGATCTTGCCCAAATTCTGTATTTAGTAAAGCTATGGCTGGAAAAAGTTGCGGACAAAAACTTGGAAGTCTGGCAACTCCCCTTCTGGTACCTCTCATACAAATGTACCATCTCGCACCCTTATAAACCGTGTAACATTATCAATATGACAAAACGCGATCTTGCCCAAATTCTGTATTTAGTAAAGCTATGGCTGGAAAAAGTTTC
Source organism: Hydrotaea cyrtoneurina (assembly GCA_958296145.1). Lineage (NCBI taxonomy): Eukaryota > Metazoa > Arthropoda > Insecta > Diptera > Muscidae > Hydrotaea > Hydrotaea cyrtoneurina. The sequence goes on from OY282517.1 coordinate 51,751,063, forward strand.
GGACAAAAACTTGGATGTCTGGCAATTTCCCTTATGGTACCTCTCATACAAATGTACCATCCCGCCTCTTAAAAACCGTGTAATAATTTCAATATGACCAACAAGATCTTGCCCAAATTATGTATGTAGTAAATCTATAGCTAGTCAAAGTTTCGTACAAAAACTTGGAAGTCTGGCAACTTGCCTTCTGATACCTCCCATACAAATGTACCATCCCGCACCCTCATAAACCGTGTAATATTATAAATATGACAAAACGCGATCTTGCCAAAATTCTGTATTTAGTAAAGCTATAGCTGGAAAAGTTTCGGACAAAAACATGGAAGTCTGGCAATTCCCCTTATCGTACCTCTCATACAAATGTACCATCCTGCCTCTTATAAACCGTGTAACATTATCAATATGACAAAACGCGATCTTGCCCAAATTCTGTATTTAGTAAAGCTATGGCTGGAAAAAGTTGCGGACAAAAACTTGGAAGTCTGGCAACTTTCCTTCTGGTACCATCCCGCACCCTCATAAACCGTGTAATATTATAAATATGACAAAACGCGATCTTGCCAAAATTCTGTATTTAGTAAAGCTATAGCTGGAAAAGTTTCGGACAAAAACATGGAAGTCTGGCAATTCCCCTTATCGTACCTCTCATATAAATGTATCATCCCGCCCCTTAGAAATAGTGTAATATTATCAATATGACCAACAAGATCTTGCCCAAATTCTGTATTTAGTAAATCTATAGCTAGTCAAAGTTTTGGACTAAAACATGAAAGTCTGGAAACTTCCCTTCTGGTACCTCCCATACAAATGTACTATCCCGCCCCCTTATAAACCCTGTAATATTATCAATATGACCAACGCGATCTTGCCCGAATTCTGTATTTAGTAAAGCTATGGCTGGAAAAAGTTTCGGACAAAAACTTGGAAGTCTGCCAACTCCCCATCTGGTAACTCCCATACAAATGTACTATCACGCTGTTCCGCTTCAGGGTAACAACGAGTCTGAAAAATAACAAAGACGAGTGAATTTAGATTTTCCGATCTTTATTAATTAATATTGGTCTTAAGACTGAATTACAATGATCTTATTCTAGATACTTATAGTAGATCTTACATTTTGTTTTTCCATAAGCAGCGACGATGCAGAGGCATCGTTTGTTGCTTTGGGTGTTCTACAAAACCAGCGACAATGTGAGTGGAATTGTTGGTGTTTTTGTAGATTTTGTTTACATATTGGTTTATGGATGGTCTACATATGGATTTGGGTTACGTTTGAGTTTATGTAATATGATATTTTTCGGTTTTTATTTAATTGACAAAAGCGGCAATAACTAGTGAAGTAAATGGAAGTAGGTTTTTGGGTTTTGTTTAGTTGACATTTAATAAACATGGAATTTTAGTTTAAGTGGATTTTTGGGTTTGCAAATGTAGTTCAGTGTTTCATATATTTTTGGACTATGATATTAATATCGTTGTTGTCTGCAATGGTAATTGGTTCGGGTTGCCTGTGGGGCAAGTACGTAACTCCTCCCACTTTTGATATGGGATTCTCCTGAATTCTGTTGATTTTTATATAGCCATATATTATTGTTATGCTTAGAATTATTATTATAGCTATTAATCTTGTGTCTGAAATTCAGTTTCTTATTTTTAATTCCCGTATTTCTTTAATATTCTCTATTTCTTTGAATGATGGCTTGTTTGTAAAGTTATAATTTGTGTTTGTTTTATCTTCGTAGCATTTTTGGATGTATATATCCTGTTTGTTTGAGTACTGTTTGTCTTCGAATGAGACCGTACAGTTTACAAATTCTATGAGAGTATTGTTTTGTATTTTATAAGTTGTTTCTGTTTCGTTACATTTTGTATTTATTGATATTACTTCTGAATTTTGTATTAGCAATGTGCCATCGTTCACTATTTCTACTCTATTATCAAAATCTTCAATTAGTTTACAATTATTCTTAATTATGCAGTTGTTGCTTAGTTTGAGTTCATTAAGCATTTTATTTTCTACAAAAGAGTATGTTTTATTTTGTATTTTTATAATGTTTTCTATTGTTTCATCTATTTTCAAATGGTTTTGGTTCGTAATTGGTATAATTGTGTTACTTGTATGGTATTGGTTGGTAGCTTAATTGCTAATATTATTGAGCCGTTATACAGCATGCCTCCTATCCTACTAAGTTTTATTTTCAAAAAATCAATTTGGTATTTATTAATTTCCTCTGCCGTTAATATGGATGGATGTAAAGTGTTGTATTTTGCTGAGGCTATGTTGTCGAGTATTTCGTCTACTTTATTTTCTAGGTATTGTAGTTTAAGCAGTTGGTCGTGGTACGTTAGTCTACTGTTTATGTCGTTGTTATGTGTTTGTATATTGTTTACGAATTGTAGAATTTCGTTTCTGTCGTCTAGTATTGTGTTTTTAAGTATTGTAATTGATTTGTTAAAGTTTGTATTTATTTCTACTTGTTTGTTTTTTTGTGTTTATTGTCTGTAGATTGTTAATTGTGTTGGTGGTAAGACGTTGTTCAATTTGTTGTCTGTCGTCGTCGTTCATAGTTCCAAACAACCATTTTTGGTCGTCTCCCACAATATTCAAAATATCTCGTTTTTGTCTTGTGCTATTTGGTGTTACGGATCTGATTTTCGCTTTTATTGTTTCTATTTGGGTTATTAGATGTTGTTTTGTATCTATTGATAAAGTTATTATATTTTCCTGTATATCTTTCAATATTTTGCTTAATTCACGTGGTTGTATTATGTGTAATATTACACTAGTCTCGTTGACTATTTCCACGGTTTATGTTGGTAACATGCAATATCCGTTAGTTGCAGAGATTGGTGTTAGGGTTATCGATGCTGTAGTTAGGGGAATTGTCATCGTTAGCATTAGTAAGAGTAGTACCTGCGAATTTGGATGATCGTTTTATATTGTTGGTATGGATATTTTGTAAATTAGCTTTCTCTATTTTGGCTGTTCCTTATGCCTAACATTTTTATAGTTTTTGCGTTAGCTTTTTCTAACCTCTTTAGTTTTATTGTTTCTAGTCTTTGGAAAATAGTGTTATGGTCCACTTTAAAATTCTGTACATCGAGTGGTGAGCATTTTATACTGCTGTGGAAGTTACTATTCTAAAGTGTGACAGCTTTGTTAATTTGTGTTATTATTGGTAATTTGTCTTCGAGGTTGAGTGTTCTGATATTTTCTGTTAGTGTGTTATTGAGTCTTTCTATGTCGCTATTACCAGTGTGACTGTTTGGTTTAGTAGCATGGTATTGAATACATTGCTGTTGTAGAAAGTTGTTGTTGTTATATTGAATTCATTATCAAACACAAATTTCTTGAGTTTCCCTTTTAATGCAATACACTCCTGAATTTTGTTTTCAAGCGTTCTTTGGTTTCTGTCTGGCAGATGAAAACAAGTGGCATGTTTTGAAAATTTGTCTATGAAAACGATAAATGAATGCTTGCTATTTACGTAAGTATCTACGTGAATTATTTCATTTATTGTGTGTGGTGTCTCTGTTAAATAATATTTGGTTTTGATCGGAATTGCTAATAATTTTGCAGATTTGCGTTTTTAGGTCTGGGTTATATATGAGTAACTTAAGTTTCTCATATGTTGCCGTTATACCGCAATGGGCACCTTCATGTATATAAACAAGTGGACAAATAGTAAGTTCGGCCGGGCCGAATCTTATATACCCTCCATCATGGATCCTTAAAAAGTCAATAAATAAGAAAACTAACTGAGTTTTTGGGCCGCTCGTGACCCGATAGTCCCAGGAACCCGATCACAAATTGTATCCAAATCATGAAAATAAATGCATATTTGGGTTCGCGAGAAAAGTTCGTTGCATTTAGATACCCATATGTCCATGTTTGTCAAGAGACGGTTTTTGGGCCGCTGGTGACCCGATAGTCCCAGAAACCGGATCAAAAAATTTAGGCAAATCATGAAAATAAAGGCATATTTGGGTTCGTGAGTAAATTTCGTAGCACTTCGATACCCATATGCGCATGTTTATCATGGGCCCTTTTTTGGGCCCCAAGGGTCCACGGAACCCATGAGCACGCCCATTTTTGGGATTTTTTTCCCCATCTATAAATTATATAAACTTAGAACTTAGATGTAGTGAAAAAAAATATTTGAAAAATTTGATTATGGCCGGGATATATTTAGTCCCGTAAAGGGGAACTTTTTCCCCTTTGGTCCGATATTGCCCATTCTCGAACTTAACCTGCTTATGGGCAAAATTTCAGCTTCTTAGCGTTAGTCGTTCGCACTCTATCGTGATTTCAACAGACGGACGGACATCGCTAGAATGTCTTAGAATGTTACACTGACCGATAATATATATACTTTATAGGGTCGCAGATCTCTCTTTCGAGGTGTTGCAAACGGAATGACAAACTTAGTATATACTCCATCCTATAATGGAGTGTATAAAAAGCGCAATTTAGACTTTTATTTCGTCTTCGGATTCTATGTCTTCAGCTATATTGGTGCTTTTCACAAACTTTATGTGGGGATTTTCGGAATATTCCCTTTCTATAATTTTGTAGAGTTGGTGGTCACCGAGGTGAGAGTATATTCCTACCTTTCCTTTCGCCAACTCTCTACGTAGGATATCGAGGGCATAACCTTTGTCCAGATCGTTTTTCTCTACGAAAATTCTTTTGTTTTCAAAAATTGTTTCTACTGTTTCACCTTTACCTTTTATTAGTATTATTTGTGTTTTAAATCTATTAACGACTGTCTCTAGAATAGGTACATTATAACCTGAGCCCTTTTCTTGAGAATGGACGATTTGTACTTCTATTGATGCATTGTCGTTATCTTCTTGCTCTTCTGGGGCTTCTTCGAGATATATTTCATGTTCTCCATGTTGCATCCTGGTTCTTGTCTAGGTCTCTTAACTGACGGAACTGTGTTAGTAATTCTTTAGGTGTTAGCAGTAAGCCCTGTTGTAGTTGGCCTTGCTTTTGCTGGAGCTGCTGTTGGTTGGGTTGCTGTTGCAACTGGTGAATCGCTGCCTCTTGTCTCCTGATAACCTCGTTGAGTTCATTGTCAAGCATTTTTATTTAATTCACTTTTTCCTGAATTTAACACTTCGTAAAAACAATTTCCCGTGATTTCTTCCGCACTTCTTACTTATTTTCCACAAAAGGATAATATTATCGGTAAGCTCTTTAATTAAATTTCTTCAGAATTTAATTTCCGCGACTACGCCAATTACGTTGTTCCGCTTCAGGGTAACAACGAGTATGAAAAATAACAAGGACGAGTGAATTTAGATTTTCCGATCTTTATTAATTAATATTGGTCTTAAGACTGAATTGCAATGATCTTATTCTAGATACTTATAGTAGATCTTACATTTTGTTTTTCCATAAGCAGCGACGATGCAGAGGCATCGTTTGTTGCTTTGGGTGTTCTACAAAACCAGCGACAATGTGAGTGGAATTGTTGGTGTTTTTGTAGATTTTGTTTACATATTGGTTTATGGATGGTCTACATATGGATTTGGGTTACGTTTGAGTTTATGTAATATGATATGTTTCGGTTTTTATTTAATTGACAAAAGCGTCAATAACTAGTGAAGTAAATGGAAGTAGGTTTTTGAGTTTTGTTTAGTTGACATTTAATGAACATGGAATTTTAGTTTAAGTGGATTTTTGGGTTTGCAAATGTAGTTCAGTGTTTCATATATTTTTGGACTATGATATTAATATCGTTGTTGTCTGCAATGGTAATTGGTTCGGATTGCCTGTGGGGCAAGTACGTAACTCCTCCCACTTTTGATATGGGATTCTCCTGAATTCTGTTGATTTTTATATAGCCATATATTATTGTTATGCTTAGAATTATTATTATAGCTATTAATCTTGTGTCTGAAATTCAGTTTCTTATTTTTAATTCCCGTATTTCTTTAATATTCTCTATTTCTTTTATTATGATTTCTTTGAATGATGGCTTGTTTGTAAAGTTATAATTTGTGTTTGTTTTATCTTCGTAGCATTTTTGGATGTGTATATCGTCTTTGTTTGAGTACTGTTTGTCTTCGAATGAGACCGTACAGTTTACAAATTCTATGAGAGTATTGTTTTGTATTTTATAAGTTGTTTCTGTTTCGTTACATTTTGTATTTATTGATATTACTTCTGAATTTTGTATTAGCAATGTGCTATCGTTCACTATTTCTACTCTATTATCAAAATCTTCAATTATATTACAATTATTCTTAATTATGCAGTTGTTGCTTAGTTTGAGTTCATTAAACATTTTATTTTCTACAAAAGAGTATGTTTTTTTTGTATTTCTATAATGTTTTCTATTCTTTCATCTATTTTCAAATGATCTTGGTTCGTAATTGGTATAATTGTGTTACTTGTATGGTATTGGTTGGTAGCTTAATTGCTAATATGATTGAGTCGTTATACAGCATGACTCCTATCCTACTAAGTTTTATTTTCAAAAAATCAATTTGGTATTTATTAATTTCCTCTGCCGTTAATATGGATGGATTAACGTAAGACGTTGTTCAATTTGTTGTCTGTCGTCGTCGTTCATAGTTCCAAACAATATTCAAAATACCTCGTTTTTGTCTTGTGCTATTTGGTGTTATGGATCTGATTTTCGCTTTTATTGTTTCTATTTGGGGTATTAGATGTTGTTTTGTATCTATTGATAAAGTTATTATATTTTCCTGTATATCTTTCAATATTTTGCTTAATTCACGTGGTTGTATTATGTGTAATATTACACTAGTCTCGTTGACTATTTCCACGGTTTATGTTGGTAACATGCAATATCCGTTAGTTGCAGAGATTGGTGTTAGGGTTATCGATGCTGTAGTTAGGGGAATTGTCATCGTTAGCATTAGTAAGAGTAGTACCTGCGAATTTGGATGATCGTTTTATATTGTTGGTATGGATATTTTGTAAATTAACTTTTCTCTATTTTGGCTGTTCCTTACGCCTAACATTTTTATAGTTTTTGCGTTAGCTTTTTCTAACCTCTTTAGTTTTATTGTTTCTAGTCTTTGGAAAATAGTGTTATGGTCCACTTTAAAATTCTGTACATCGAGTGGTGAGCATTTTATAGTGCTGTGGAAGTTACTATTCTAAAGTGTGACAGCTTTGTTAATTTGTGTTATTATTGGTAATTTGTCTTCGAGGTTGAGTGTTCTGATATTTTCTGTTAGTGTTATTAGGTCTTTCTATGTCGCTATTACCAGTGTGACTGTTTGGTTTAGTAACATGGTATTGAATACATTGCTGTTGTAGAAAGTTTTTTATTGTTTTGTTTTTTCTTGGGTTTCCCTTTTAATGCAATACACTCCTGAATTTTGTTTTCAAGCGTTCTTTGGTTTCTGTCTGGCAGATGAAAACAAGTGGCATGTTTTGAAAATTTGTCTATGAAAACGATAAATGAATGCTTGCTATTTACGTAAGTATCTACGTGAATTATTTCATTTATTGTGTGTGGTGTCTCTGTTAAATAATATTTGGTTTTGATCGGAATTGCTAATAATTTTGTAGATTTGCGTTTTTAGGTCTGGGTTATATATGAGTAACTTAAGTTTCTCATATGTTGCCGTTATACCGCAATGGGCACCTTCATGTATTAAAAAAAGCGCAATTTAGACTTTTATTTCGTCTTCGGATTCTATGTCTTCAGCTATATTGGTGATTTTCACAAACTTTATGTGGGGATTTTCGGAATATTCCCTTTCTATAATTTTGTAGAGTTGGTGGTCACCGAGGTGAGAGTATATTCCTACCTTTCCTTTCGCCAACTCTCTACGTAGGATATCGAGGGCATAACCTTTGTCCAGATCGTTTTTCTCTACGAAAATTCTTTTGTTTTCAAAAATTGTTTCTACTGTTTCACCTTTACCTTTTATTAGTATTATTTGTGTTATTTAGTAATGCTATAGCTATACAAAGTTTTGGACGAAAACATGAAAGTCTGGCAACTTCCCTTCTGGTACCTCCCATACAAATGTACCATCCCGCACCCTTATAAACCGTGTAATATTATCAATATGACAAAACGCGATCTTGCCCAATTATTTAGTATAGCTATGGCTGGAAAAAGTTTCGGACAAAAACTTGGAAGTCTGGCAACTCCCCTTCTGGTACTTCCCATATAAATGTACCATCCCGCTCACTTAGAAATCTTGTAATAATATCACGATGTCTAACGCGATCTTCCCAAGTTCTGTATTTAGTAAAGCTATGGCTGGAAAAAGTTTCGGACAAAGACTTGGAAGTCTGGCAATTCCCCTTATGGTACCTCTCATACAAATGTACCATCCCGCCTCTTAGAAATCGTGTAATATTATCAATATGAACAACGCGATCTTACCCAAATACTGTATTTAGTAATGCTATAGCTATACAAAGATTTGGGCGAAAACATGAAAGTCTGGCAACTTCCCTTCTGGTACCACCCATACAAATTTACCGTCCCGTGCCCTTAAAAATCTTGTAATAATTTCAATATGACCAACAAGATCTTGCCCAAATTATGTATTTAGTAAATCTATAGCTAGTCAAAGTTTCGTACAAAAACTTGGGAGTCTGGCAACTTCCCTTCTGGTACCTCCCATACAATTATTATTATCAATATGACCAACGCGATCTTACCCAAATTCTGTATTTAGTAATGCTATAGCTATACAAAGTTTTGGACCAAAACAATTAAGTCTGGCAATTCCCCTTCTGGTACCTCCCATACAAATGTACCATCCCTTATAAACCGTGTAATATTATCAATATGACAAAACGCGATCTTGCCCAATTATTTAGTATACCTATGGCTGGAAAAAGTTTCGGACAAAAACTTGGAAGTCTGGCAACTCCCCTTCTGGTACCTCCCATACAAATGTACCACCCCACCATTATAAACCGTGTAATATTATCAATATGACAAAACGCGATCTTGCCCAATTATTTAGTATAGCTATGGCTGGAAAAAGTTTCGGACAAAAACTTGGAAGTCTGGCAACTCCCCTTCTGGTACCTCCCATACAAATGTACCACCCCACCATTATAAACCGTGTAATATTATCAATATGACAAAACGCGATCTTGCCCAATTATTTAGTATAGCTATGGCTGGAAAAAGTTTCGGACAAAAACTTGGAAGTCTGGCAACTCCCCTTCTGGTACCTCCCATACAAATGTACCACCCCACCATTATAAACCGTGTAATATTATCAATATGACAAAACGCGATCTTGCCCAAATTCTGTATTTAGTAAAGCTATGGCTGGAAAAAGTTGCGGACAAAAACTTGGAAGTCTGGCAACTCCCCTTCTGGTACCTCTCATACAAATGTACCATCCCGCTCACTTAGAAATCTTGTAATAATATCACGATGTCTAACGCGATCTTCCCAAGTTCTGTATTTAGTAAAGCTATGGCTGGAAAAAGTTTCGGACAAAGACTTGGAAGTCTGGCAATTCCCCTTATGGTACCTCTCATACAAATGTACCATCCCGCCTCTTAGAAATCGTGTAATATTATCAATATGAACAACGCGATCTTACCCAAATTCTGTATTTAGTAATGCTATAGCTATACAAAGTTTTGGGCCCAAACATGAAAGTCTGGCAATTCCCCTTCTGGTACCTCCCATACAAATGTACCATCCCGCACCCTTATAAACCGTGTAATATTATCAATATGACAAAACGCGATCTTGCCCAATTATTTAGTACTAGTAAGTTGTAATGCGCCTATGGCGCCCGTTGAATATGGAAAAAAAATATTGTTGAACAAAAATTGTGTTGAAAAAAAAAATTTTTGTGGAAAAAAAATTTTTTTTTGAAAAAAAAAATTTAGTTGAAAAAAACAATTTAGTTGAAAAAAAAATTTTGTAAAAAAAAAATTTTTGTAAAAAAAAAAATTGTAAAAAAAAAAATTTTGGAAAAATAAAATTTTGGTAAAAAAAAATTTGGGGAAACACAATTTCTGTACAAAAAAAAAATATTATTTTTTTTTATTATTATTATTTATAGAATTATAGAATGCCTATTTAAATTCCTACGTACTGCGTGACAGAGTCAGTGAATCAGTGTCGAGGGTATATATATTAAGATAGCTATGGCTGGAAAAAGTTTCGGATAAAAACTTGGAAGTCTGGCAACTCCCCTTCTGGTACCTCCCATACAAATGTACCACCCCACCATTATAAACCGTGTAATATTATCAATATGACAAAACGCGATCTTGCCCAATTATTTAGTATAGCTATGGCTGGAAAAAGTTTCAGACAAAAACTTGGAAGTCTGGCAACTCCCCCTCTGGTACCTCCCATACAAATGTACCACCCCACCATTATAAACCTTGTAATATTATTAATATGACCAACTCGATCTTGCCCAAATTCTGAATCTAGTAAAGCTATGGTTGGAAAAAGTTTCGGACAAAAACTTGGAAGTCTGGAAACTCCCCATCTGGTACCTCCAATACAAATGTACCATCCCGCACCCTTATAAACCGTGTAATATTATCAATATGACCAACACGATCTTGCCCAAATTCTGTATTTAGTAAAGCTATGGCTGGAAAAAGTTTCGGACAAAAACTTGGAAGTCTGGCAACTCCGCTTCTGGTACCTCTCATATAAATGTACCATCCCGCTCACTTAGAAATCTTGTAATAATATCACTATGTCTAACGCAATCTTTCCACGTTCTGTATATAGTAAAGCTAGTGAGATAGAAACTTTCGGACAAAAACTTGGAAGTCTGCCAACTGCCCATCTGATACCTCCCATACAAATGTACCACCCCACCATTATAAACCGTGTAATATTATCAATATGACAAAACGCGATCTTGCCCAATTATTTAGTATAGCTATGGCTGGAAAAAGTTTCGGACAAAAACTTGGAAGTCTGGCAACTCCCCCTCTGGTACCTCCCATACAAATGTACCACCCCACCATTATAAACCTTGTAATATTATTAATATGACCAACTCGATCTTGCCCAAATTCTGAATCTAGTATAGCTATGGCTGGAAAAAGTTTCGGACAAAAACTTGGAAGTCTGGCAACTCCCCCTCTGGTACCTCCCATACAAATGTACCACCCCACCATTATAAACCTTGTAATATTATTAATATGACCAACTCGATCTTGCCCAAATTCTGAATCTAGTAAAGCTATGGTTGGAAAAAGTTTCGGACAAAACCTTGGAAGTCTGGAAACTCCCCATCTGGTACCTCCCATACAAATGTACCATCCCGCACCCTTATAAACCGTTACATTCGTTACATTTTGTATTTATTGATATTACTTCTGAATTTTGTATTAGCAATGTGCCATCGTTCACTATTTCTACTCTATTATCAAAATCTTCAATTAGTTTACAATTATTCTTAATTATGCAGTTGTTGCTTAGTTTGAGTTCATTAAGCATTTTATTTTCTACAAAAGATTATTTTGTATTTCTATAATGTTTTCTATTCTTTCATCTATTTTCAAATGGTTTTGGTTCGTAATTGGTATAATTGTGTTACTTGTATGGTATTGGTTGGTAGCTTAATTTCTAATATTATTGAGCCGTTATACAGCATGACTCCTATCCTACTGTTTTATTTTCAAAAAATTAATTTGGTATTTATTAATTTCCTCTGCCGTTAATAAGGATGGATGTAAAGTGTTGTATTTTGCTGATGCTATGTTGTCGAGTATTTCGTCTACTTTATTTTCTAGGTATTGTAGTTTTAGCAGTTGGTCGTGGTACGTTAGTCTACTGTTTATGTCGTTGTTATGTGTTTGTATATTGTTTACGAATTGTAGAATTTCGTTTCTGTCGTCTAGTATTGTGTTTTTTAAGTATTGTAATTGATTTGTTAAAGTTTGTATTTATTTCTACTTGTTTGTTTTTTGTGTTTATTGTCTGTAGATTGTTAATTGTGTTGGTGGTAAGACGTTGTTCAATTTGTTGTCTGTCGTCGTCGTTCATAGTTCCAACCATTTTTGGTCGTCTCCCACAATATTCAAAATACCTCGTTTTTGTCTTGTGCTATTTGGTGTTATGGATCTGATTTTCGCTTTTATTGTTTCTATTTGGGTTATTAGATGTTGTTTTGTATCTATTGATAAACTTATTATATTTTCCTGTATATCGTTCAATATTTTGCTTAATTCATTGTATTATGTGTAATATTACACTAGTCTCGTTGACTATTTCCACGGTTTATGTTGGTAACATGCAATATCCGTTAGTTGCAGAGATTGGTGTTAGGGTTATCGATGCTGTAGTTAGGGGAATTGTCATCGTTAGCATTAGTAAGAGTAGTACCTGCGAATTTGGATGATCGTTTTATATTGTTGGTATGGATATTTTGTAAATTAGCTTTTCTCTATTTTGGCGTTTCCTTATGCCGAACATTTTTATAGTTTTTGCGTTAGCTTTTTCTAACCTCTTTAGTTTTATTGTTTCTAGTCTTTGGAAAATAGTGTTATGGTCCACTTTAAAATTCTGTACATCGAGTGGTGAGCATTTTATAGTGCTGTGGAAGTTACTATTCTAAAGTGTGACAGCTTTGTTAATTTGTGTTATTATTGGTAATTTGTCTTCGAGGTTGAGTGTTCTGATATTTTCTGTTAGTGTGTTATTGAGTCTTTCTATGTCGCTATTACCAGTGTGACTGTTTGGTTTAGTAGCATGGTATTGAATACATTGCTGTTGTAGAAAGTTTTTAATTGTTGTTATATTGAATTCATTATCAAACACAAATTTCTTGGGTTTCCCTTTTAATGCAATACACTCCTGAATTTTGTTTTCAAGCGTTCTTTGGTTTCTGTCTGGCAGATGAAAACAAGTGGCATGTTTTGAAAATTTGTCTATGAAAACAATAAATGAATGCTTGCTATTTACGTAAGTATCTACGTGAATTATTTCATTTATTGTGTGTGGTGTCTCTGTTAAATAATATTTGGTTTTGATCGGAATTGCTAATAATTTTGTAGATTTGCGTTTATAGGTCTGGGTTATATATGAGTAACTTAAGTTTCTCATATGTTGCCGTTATACCGCAATGGCCACCTTCATGTTTATGAAATAGCGCAATTTAGACTTTTATTTCGTCTTCGGATTCTATGTCTTCAGATATATTGGTGCTTTTCACTAACTTCATGTGGGGATTTTCCGAATATTCCCTTTCTATAATTTTGTAGAGTTGGTGGTCACCGAGGTGAGAGTATATTCCTACCTTTCCTTTCGCCAACTCTCTACGTAGGATATCGAGGGCATAACCTTTGTCCAGATCGTTTTTCTCTACGAAAATTCTTTTGTTTTCAAAAATTGTTTCTACTGTTTCACCTTTACCTTTTATTAGTATTATTTGTGTTTTAAATCTATTAACGACTGTCTCTAGAATAGGTACATTATAACCTGAGCCCTTTTCTTGAGAATGGACGGTTTGTACTTCTATTGATGCATTGTCGTTATCTTCTTGCTCTTCTGGGGCTTCTTCGAGATATATTTCATGTTCTCCATGTTGCATCCTGGTTCTTGTCTAGGTCTCTTAACTGACGGAACTGTGTTAGTAATTCTTTAGGTGTTAGCAGTAAGCCCTGTTGTAGTTGGCCTTGCTTTTGCTGGAGCTGCTGTTGGTTGGGTTGCTGTTGCAACTGGTGAATCGCTGCCTCTTGTCTCCTGATAACCTCGTTGAGTTCATTGTCAAGCATTTTTATTTAATTCACTTTTTCCTGAATTTAACACTTCGTAAAAAAATGTCCCGTGATTTCTTCCGCACTTCTTACTTATTTTCCACAAAAGGATAATATTATCGGTAAGCTCTTTAATTAAATTTCTTCAGAATTTAATTTCCGCGACTGCACCAATCACGTTGTTCCGCTTCAGGGTAACAACGAGTATGAAAAATAACAAAGACGAGTGAATTTAGATTTTCCGATCTTTATTAATTAATATTGGTCTTAAGACTGAATTACAATGATCTTATTCTAGATACTTATAGTAGATCTTACATTTTGGTTTTCCATAAGCAGCGACGAGGCAGAGGCATCGTTTGTTACTTTGGGTGTTCTACAAACCAGCGACAATGTGAGTGGCATTGTTGGTGTTTTTGTAGATTTTGTTTACATACTGGTTTATGGATGGTCTACATATGGATTTGGGTTACGTTAGAGTTTATGTAATATGATATCTGTTTCGGTTTTTATTTAATTGACAAAAGCGGCAATAACTAGTGAAGTAAATGGAAGTATGTTTTTGGGTTTTGTTTAGTTGACATTTAATGACCATGGAATTTTAGTTTAAGTGGATTTTTGGGTTTGCAAATGTAGTTCAGTGTTTCATATATTTTTAGACTATTATATTAATATCGTTGTTGTCTGCAATGGTAATTGGTTCGGGTTGCCTGTGGGGCAAGTACGTAACTCGTGCCCTTAAAAATCGTGTAATAATTTCAAAATGCCTAACGCGATCTTACCCAAATTCTGTATTTGGTAATGCTATAGCTAGACAAAGTCTTGGACAAAACATGAAAGTGTGGCAACTTCCCTTCTCGTACCTCCCATACATATCGTCGCTCGCATGACCAACTAACGTAACTGACATTTACAAAATTTTACAGGAGAGCAGTTTTAATATTTTTGACCCTTTATTCCATTGTCCCTGTCGAAAGGTATGCATGATATTTTCAGTCAGCTTTTCTAATTATGTACTCTGACGTCTACTCTTCAATATTATTATGGCAAAATGTTATTATATTGGATTTTAATGCAATTTTTTGATTCCAATGCAGATACGTTACCTTTGTGCAATTTTTTTTTGCTTGTTGCAGATACGTTTTTTTTTATTTAAAAAAAAAAAGGATTTTGAGTTGAATTTTTTTTTAATCTTTATTGGTATATAGATATGAAATACAACAAGTGGACAAATAGTAAGTTCGGCCGGGCCGAATCTTATATACCCTCCATCATGGATCCTTAAAAAGTCAATAAATAAGAAAACTATGAAGAAAGTGAGTGCTTTGAAAGTGTTAACATTTATTTAAATTTAACATAATTTTAAATTGTTTATACATTTACAGTTTTTACATTTATTTATTAAAAACAGTTTATACATTTATTTATTTTAAAAAAAGTTGCATTAATATGTGAGTTACAATTAAATACCTATAACAATAGCGTCGTGGTGGCTGTGCGATGTTGCATACGTTTTACATTTAACTGCATCTCGATGAAAATTAGCGAAAGCCCAATCAATGTGCGTCCCGTGCTTAGTTGTAAGGGATGTTCTTGGCAGAAGCGATGAAAATCCTTTTCGGTTCAGAATTGTTTCTGTTAAGTTAGCCATGGTTCGGCGACAAATGTTGAAATCACCAATGATGAATATTTTTTCAGAGTTTTTGCAATATTCCTTTGTTTCGTCTACAGCCTGTGATAAAAACGACCTGAAAAGACCTTCAGGAAATGAAGAGTTTCTATACAACACAATGAAATAGATGTTCTTGTAGCATATGGAAATGTATTGAAATGTGTGGCTTCCAATACTGTGGTCTCTTTTAAAAAGGATTTTGGCATCATGACGTTTACTGTTCAGTATGTAAATGAGTATTCCTCTTTTATTGCGAAATCTTACCTCGTCCTGCTCTATGTTGAAAGAATCTATACGACTGAGGATGGAGAATGCTGGAAAATCTAGGTTTTCTTCTGGAAAAGTCCATGTTTCGACCAAACAAATAAAATCCGAATTCATAACAGTACTATCAGTCAGAATATCAGCATGGTGTGCCCTTAAGCTCTGTATATTTTGGTAAAATAACTTAATGTTGAACTGATCGCTCAACATGAAACTGTATTGCAGCTCTAAAGACTTTTGGGATTCCAACTTCTGAAGCTCGATTTTAACGGGGTCGGTAACTTCAAAAGGTTTTGGAGATTGAATAATCCAATGACAAATAATCCGGATGCATTTATGGCTCTACTGCAGGCGACGTACAAAGATGCTCTGCTCATTCTGTTTCGAGTGTGAACAGCCACTTTGTCATAGGTGGCTCCTTGGCTCTTATGAATTGTAATGCCTTCCGCAACAACCAATGGGAACTGACGCCTTTCGATACAAATTTGATCATTCCGTTTATACTGGAACGATCGCTGACACTTTTCTACTGGTGTCCATAAAGGCTCCGTTGCATGTGGTTTTTGTCGCCGTGCTTCTATCCCCACGTTCTCATCCGAGAAATGCATCCAAAGTGTTTTTGGATTCGACGAATCCCTTTCTATGTCGATCCACATCAAAATACCAGCAGCTCCATTTACTAGACCGTCAGCAGTGTTTATATTTATCGTCATCATGTATTTCGCTGACGTCTTCAATTTTAGTTCACTGCATAGGCCTTGAGTTTCAGAAGTTTTCAAGTTGGAAATTGAATTTAAAATTCGAATTCTTTGAGCTGGTGGTAACGAATCCGATTTAATAACATCAAATGCTTTTGATGTAAATTCTTCGGTGGTAATTTGATTCAGTCGAAGAGCATTATATTGGTTAGCTTCATCGTTCGACCAAAATAAATGTATTGCTTCAGTTGGTACGTCTATAGCAGAAGTCACAATTCTGGAAGTTATAAGATTAATGTCTTCTACCGTCATTTCACCTGAAGCCATTCGATTTAGAGCCAATGCAAAACTCTGATCCTCTCTTTGACGCATTACCTGGGTCGACTCGTAAAATGCGAATAAATCCCACAGTCCTCCTCCGACTATAATACCGTATGTGTTTGAAGTGTTGGTGCTAAATATCCATTTGTCTCCAACAGGAGGCAGCTGTTTAAAGTCGCCAAACGCTAAGATCGATATACCACCAAAAGAGTCTGTACTCTTAAAAATTTGTTTAAGTCTAGCATCCAAATATCCGAGCATTCTTGCTCCAACCACTGAAATTTCATCTACTACTATGAGTTTTAAGTCCACGAATTTAGCCACAAGTGAGTTGACGGTGTCGTTACTAAGAGGGCGCAAATCACCGGAATACTGATTAACTGGCAAAGAAAACAGCGAATGTAATGTGAAACCTCCAATACCGAAGGCAGCCTTTCCAGTTGGGGCGCTAAGTAAAACCTTAGGCAAATCGGGGTTTGTTCCAGGAATGGAGCTGAACCTATGAGTAACCGACTGGTAAATGATTTTAATTAATCGACTCTTACCCACACCGGCGCCTCCTCCAATGTACTCGCAGAACCTCGTATTTTCAACCACATTTTTTAAAAGATGGTGTAGATACGACCGTTGTTTGTCATTGAGAGTCCGAATCGACGTTAGAAGGTCATCTTGGCATATTAAGGGAGGTAGTCTAATAAGACGAATACCATCGCTGGAGTCATTGCCATTGATGTTTTGATTTCTGCCAACATCGAAAACGTTCGTATTAGCGTCAACTTCTGGAACAGCTAAAGCTCGGAACTCGTCATCAAGCAGTTGTGTTGCAGATACGTTATCATTGTGGTCATATTCATTGCTTTCATTGTGAATGGTCTGAAGTATTTCCTCAAGCTCACCTTCCCTAACCCTTTCAAACTCGAGTCTATTGGCTTCGATGACGTCTTTGTGAATACTACAAGTAAGTTGATTATCGTTCTGCAAAAGATCCTGGCATTCGTTCCTCCATGGAAAATAGAGCATTGCTAAGGCTCGAAAATAGTCTGCTCTGTTCATATCTACTTTAAAGGATGGAAAACGGATAATGGCCGCATTTGCCTTTTTGTACATATACCCTGAGTTGTTTTTCAATCGAAGAGCAGCTCCGACTTGCTCTGGATTTACCTTATCATCCTCGAGGAAGTCGTCATCTTCTTCGTGTTGGCGCCGGGAACTTTTTCTTAATGTTTTGGAGAAGTTATAATACGCAGCGAAATATGCGAGACATGTATCGTCCAAAATATCTGGACGCTGAGCATAGTGGTCAAGAAGATTCGTTTTGAATATGTCAGTAGAGGCAGTAGGAAGATTTAATAGCTCCTGTCTCGATTTTATCATTCTTACACGCTTTTCTGGAACGAACGTATTAATGTAGATTCGGCATTGCTACACTGTGATAAACTCATTCCCAGGATGTTGTAAGAGGCTTCTTGGGCAGATACTTCTGAAGCACTGATAAATTTGTTTCCAATATGCTGGAGTCTTTGCTTGACGGAAAAATTTCCTGAAGTAATCTCGAAACGCCCCGGTTTGACTTATTTATGTAGTTCACTATGTATGCCACACATGCATAAGCATCCAAAACAAATTGAATGTCCATATTAGCCCTCTGCATTGCCAATATTTTAGGATTAAATGCATTAATTGATCTATCTTTGAATGCCCTTTTTAAGAAAATGTGAGGCTTCTTCACAGATGACCGCAATGCTAATATGTAGTCATCTTTTGTCAAATTTATTCGTGTGTGACATAGAAACTGCTGGAAAGATTCCACAGCATCTGTTTCTTCGTCTGATAACCTGGCGTTAAGGAAGTTTTGTATCTTGTCAAAGTCTTCTTTATGTCTTTTTAATTCTTCCATGTCAAAATTTTCCGGCAACGGTAATAATAGTTCAGTATTTGACATAGGTGGATATGGTATCCGGAATCTACATATTTTCTGTCCTCTAATTTCTCGTTGGCATGTTCTACTATGGTTATGTTTCTGGTAGGTTATATAATTTTGAACATCGGGAAGTGTTGAATCTGTCGATATAAACTTATCTACAAAATCGATAACTGGTGGGAAGGAGGTATGGTCAGATATATTAAGTTTGGGGGCATTGTTTAGCCAATAAATCCCATGTACGTGTGGCGAGCCTCGCTGTTGGAACTCTATCCTCCAATAAAATCTAACGACATTAAATTCATCAAATATTCCACCATTCGCTTTGAAAAGTTTGAAGATATGTCTTATTCTCTGATCAAAATATCTGGAACACGTGATTGGGTCCGTCCGTATGAGATCACATTTTTTTTGAGTTGTATAGATCATGGCATCTTCTTCTGTAATTGTTTTGTCTTCAACAACTTTTGCTAATATCACTAGTAGCTCCAGCCATTGAGACTCTGCCGCAGACAATGTTATAAAAAACGTCGGCAGTCCGAATTGGCGAATCATTGCTAACACTTTATTTTTCTCTCCTTCCCAATGTGCTGGATATGAACGAATTCCTTTAAGTACATGATAGCCTTCATCGTGTTGAATCAAGCTTTGAACAAACTGATCATTTAAAACATCTGCTGCTGTATACGTTTGATGCCCAAACTTCTTACGGAGACAAGTAGAAATGCTATTTTTTATTCGAGAAAATTCCAGCTTTTTGTACGAGTACAAAACCTTGTCAACACGCGCACATCATCTGTCGTAACGTCTAGCTTCGGACTTTATAATCTTTCCTATAGTTGCATCACTTGTTCGCTTAACACCGCAGTATATAGATGGGAACGAAAGTTCTTCAGAGTCTTCGTCCAAAAGTATGTCTAGTATTCTTTGGCCTTCACCTGGAGCAACCGATATATTTTCCAAAGAAATATTTTCTAATGGGTTGTTCTCTATAAGGGTTTCTTGTGGGCAGAACTCATTTACTTCGTCTTGTTCGGAATTTTCGTTGAACAGCCGAGATACTAGTTCTTGGTCTTCAATGTTTGAAACTTCTTCATTTGACCCCATACTACTTAACCATTCATCGGACACGGTAATGTTGTGTTTTTTGTATAAGTCAGTATTAATAAGGTACCGTGCTGCTTCAAAAATTGTGACTGGTCTTATTGTTTCCGTCATGAAACTATGATTGTATTCCAATCTGCGTTTCAGGTGAACCTGTATAACATGAGTTTGGTCAGAAGTTCTCGGAAGAACACTTACAGTTGAACTTAGGACGATTGGGATATTTACAACTGCACCCCTTATACCGCACTGGCGATTATAACCCAAAGAAACTATTCTCATGAAAGGAATTCTAGGGGCTACGAACCTTTCTTCTAACGGAGTTAACCCTTTTAATTCATTGGGGATTAAGGGAAATTGCAATTCTTTTGAAAGACAAATTGTGGGAACTTTGCCTCCATTAACAATTTTGTGACAAGTATTGCAAAAATTGTATGTGTTTGTTTCGGACGGAAAGTTAATGGAAAGATAAAAAACTTCTGCTAAAGTGGAATATTTTATCTTATTCAAACGCTTAATTTGGTTAGGAAACCAAAGACCTCCATAGCAAACGCAAATTTGTGTCGGTCCATTCTTGACGTTGCTATTGAATTCGGAAAGCAATCTCTCTGAATGTCTTGCTGCGTCGGAAGCTAAATATTCTAATCGGGATTCGGGTGACAAATTCTGTCTGGTATCTCTATTTCTTTGAGCCTGTCTTCTGTTTATATTCGAACGATTCACTGGATTTATGCGATGAATACGAACACGACTGGTCCTTACCGCATTTGAAACAATGGATTGAATTCGACTGGACTGTCTTGTTACCCGACGAGCTCTTGAATTTGTCTGTTGTTCATTGTCACGATATTCAGGATCGTTTCTTCGCAGCGAATGCTGAAGTGAGTCCCGCTCCTGTTCCATATATCTGTAACTGGAATCATTTCTTCGTATCGAATGTGCCTGTGTGTTTCTTGATTGCTCTGTTGCACGGTATTGAGAACCCATTCGCCGAAGCGAGTGTTGTACTGTGTCCCTTTCCTGCTCTATGGATCTATAGTTTGGGTCTTCCCGTCGTAAGGAATGTTCCCCTGTATTTCTGGCTTGTTCTATTGTACGGTATTGCGAATCCAATCGCCGAAGCGAGTGTTGTGCTGTGTTCCCTTCCTGCTCTATTGATCTATAGTTTGGTTCTTCCCGTCGCAAGGAATGTTCCCCAGTATTCCTGGCTTGTTCTGATAAACGGTATTGCGAATCCAATCGCCGAAGCGAGTGTTGTGCTGTGTTCCCTTCCTGCTCTATTGATCTATAATTTGGGTCCTCTCGTCGTACAGAATGTTCCTGTGTGTTCCTTTCCTGCTCTTCAGATCTATAATTGCGGTCCTCTCTTCGTGTCAAATGTTCCTGAGTATTCCTTGCTTGCTCTGCTTGTCTGTATTCAGAATTCTCACGTCTAAGTGAATGAAGAAGAGTGTCCCTGTTCTGCTCTGTGTCTCTATAAGTTGGTTCTTGCCGTCTACTAGATATTGCTAGCCTTTCTGATCTCCTAACATCAGTATTGTTTCTCCTGATTGCACGCGAAGCGCTGTCTCGCTGACGTTCTTCTTCGCGATAATCCTCATTATGTCTTCTAGATGCTAACATTTGTGAATTTCTTAGTCTATCCGTATCTGTGTGTTGTCCTCGATAATTTCTCAGAGTATATCTAGTCGATCTACGACGCTGGTCTGCAGATTGTTTTCGTAATTTAGGCATCTTTAATATACGAACTAAGGTTAAATGTCGTCACAATTCAGTATAAGGTGTTAAAATATTATGATAAACTCACCGATATTACTGGGATGTTTTCAGTTTCGCACTTACAACTTGTTATGTGTTGGTATTCAATATTATACGATGCGAATGTATAATATAATAACTTTACTTTACAACCACTAAGCTAGATTTATATTTTTATATAGTTATCTTATATGATAAAAATCAAATCGATGATATAGTTAAACGATTTTTATTATACCACACTTTAGAATTTTTTTTTAAATGTAGTAATGATAAACGGATGTCACAAATATATTATAATCACTTCAGTTATGCAGATAGATATATTGATAAAAAAAATTCTTATAATGATTAGTATTGATATATGTGTTAGGTATAAATTGTAATATACGTTTAGTATTTTTATAAAACCATTAAAATTCGATTTTTTCACATCAATATGTCCAATATTGTACGATGTATGTATAATATAACTACTTTATTTTACTTATATGTAAGCCAACCACTAAGCAAGATTTATCTTTTTATATAGTTATCTTATTTAATATTTTTTTATATTTAGTAATGGTAAACAGATGTCGAAAATATATTATAATCACTTCACTAATGCAGAAAGAAATATTGATAAAAATTTTCTTATAATGATACAGATATTTGTATTGTATTAGGTATTAATTTTTTTTCCACGTGCCGTATTTTGCTAAAAAAAAAATTAAAGTCGATTTTTTATCACAACAATATGTCCGTTCACAATCAAACGATGTAAAGAACTGAATCAATTGTAAACACAGAAAGAGTTTGGTACCGATTGTGTTTGAAGTTGTTACATGGGGACAGGTACATGGTTAAAGTCATTCATAAAAAATGGGTTATTTCAATATTGCATCTATATAAAGGTGCGGGACTGGTAGTTGTTGCCTTCACTAAGGCGTTTAAAAAAGGAAAAGGGTTTCATGGTCTTTCCGGTACGATTAAATATTTACCTGGTTTTTTCCGATGATAGAAAAATCAATATCGAAAGTAATGGTACCTAGAAACCCATTTCCTTTTTCGGGCACCTTACTGTCTGCAAGAACTACCTGGGCCTTTACCTACATACAGATATAGATTAAACTTTGAAATAACTCATTGAGATTGAAACAGTAGGTAATTTGATATTGGAACATTCAGCAAGATTTTGTACATAAAAAGTGAAATACGGATAAAAAGCAACAAAATGCTTCTTACTTCTTCAGGCAAAAAAAAATATGTTATTTCCAAATGCAATATACATAGATTTGGTATCGGGAGAAACTTTAGTTTTGATGGAATACCCATATGTTTACTCATTGGTATCGTAGATAGGATCAAATCATAAGTATATACGCATATTATGGTTCGTGAAAAAATGTCATTGTATTTCGCTGCCCATATGTCCATGTTTATTAGGGACCGATTTTTGGGCCGCTAGCGACCTACGAGTCCCGTCGGTCGAGACCCACTTTTACCAAAATCATTAAAATGAATGTAGTTCTTAGTTCCTGAGTAAATTTCATTACATTTCGATACCCATATGTTTGTCAGGGGCCGGTTTTTGGGCCGCTGGTGACCCTATGGTCCCAGGAATCCGATCACAAATTTTATCCAAATCATGAAAATAGCCGCATATTTGAATTCGTGAGAAAATTTCGTTGCATTTCGATACCCATATGTCCATGTTTGTCAGGGGCCGCTTTTTGGGCCGCAGGTGACCCGATGGGGTGGCATGTCATAACGTCCATGGACATTATGACACCCCAAAAAGTGACATAATGACCATGGACATTATGTCACTTAAAAAAATGTCATTATGTCCATGGACCTTATGACACTTTTAAAATTAAAAAAACACAAGTTTTTTATTTTTATTTTATTGAAATATTTTTACATTCTTTTTGACAATTTGTCTACAATATGGACAAAGCAAGGGGGACTTATTATTCTTAGATTTTATATCTAATTTTTCGAAGCAACTACTGCAAATTTTAAAATGAAGGCATGGTTCTAACAAAATATTTCTCGGTTCCTCAATGCAAATAATACATTTTAGGACCTCCGTCGGAAGCTGAGTGGGTGTCACATCCGTTTCCTCAGTATTTTCAGTTTCTGCTGAATCTTGGGTGTCAGCATCTTCGACGATTTCGTAACTTTCAATATTACTGTTTTCCTTATGTATTATACAGTCGAAAAAGGCTGACAGTGTCATGTGTCCTTGATTTAATTTTTGGGTAAGGAGGAGTATTTTGTTATCCTTCATGTTTTGTGGCTTACGTTTTTTAGATAAAACACTCAAATCACCAGCCGTAACTTGAGCCAATAACACTGAGTATGCAAAATCTTCATCTCGGATGGCCTCAAGGAACTGGAAGAATCTGCCGTGCTTTTCCAATTTGCGTGCTAATTTCGAATTAAATCCTTCAAGTGAGCTTGTAGTCCTAATAGGTTCAAGATTCACAGAAAATTTAGATGATGTAGTCTGAAATTCGTACATAGAAGTTATTTCATATAATATTGAAAGAATATGAATAAATATGTGTCAGAAATAATTCCGTCATTAATACATGCGCCTCTGATTGTTCGCACTAAAAACAAGGCAGGGGAAAAAGGCCTCGCCTCATTAGAGGCGCATGTCGTATAGTCTTTGCTTTGTGCAAACTTTACTTATGTGCAGTTGATTTTCCTCACAGAGAAGGTGGCAGAGAAAACAAGTCAGGGTAAAGGAAACAAAAAAATCGGCGGCCGATTTTTTTATTTCCTTTACCCTGACTTGTTTTCTCTGCCACCTTCTCTGTGAGGAAAATCAACTGTCCATTTAAAAAATTGTTTGGGAAATACTGGACGAGAGGCGGGGAAAAAAGGTTAAGAAAAAGGAAACAAAAAAATCGGCGGCCAATGGGAACTGACGCCTTTCGATACAAATTTGATCATTCCGTTTATACTGGAACAATCGCTGACACTTTTCTACTGGTGTCCATAAAGGCTCCGTTGCATGTGGTTTTTGTCGCCGTGCTTCTATCCCCACGTTCTCATCCGAGAAATGCATCCAAAGTGTTTTTGGATTCGACGAATCCCTTTCTATGTCGATCCACATCAAAATACCAGCAGCTCCATTTACTAGACCGTCAGCAGTGTTTATATTTATCGTCATCATGTATTTCGCTGACGTCTTCAATTTTAGTTCACTGCATAGGCCTTGAGTTTCAGAAGTTTTCAAGTTGGAAATTGAATTTAAAATTCGAATTCTTTGAGCTGGTGGTAACGAATCCGATTTAATAACATCAAATGCTTTTGATGTAAATTCTTCGGTGGTAATTTGATTCAGTCGAAGAGCATTATATTGGTTAGCTTCATCGTTCGACCAAAATAAATGTATTGCTTCAGTTGGTACGTCTATAGCAGAAGTCACAATTCTGGAAGTTATAAGATTAATGTCTTCTACCGTCATTTCACCTGAAGCCATTCGATTTAGAGCCAATGCAAAACTCTGATCCTCTCTTTGACGCATTACCTGGGTCGAAAGGCTGGCAACAGCGCCCTCTCCAATTTCCTTTGTAAGCAAACTATACATTTTTATACACTCCATCATAGGATGGAGTATATACTAAGTTTGTCATTCCGTTTGCAACACCTCGAAAGAGTGATCTGCGACCCTATAAAGTATATACATTATTGGTCAGTGTAACATTCTAAGACATTCTAGCGCTGTCCGTCTGTCCGTCCGTCTGTTGTCTGTTGAAATCACGATGGAGTGCGAACGACCAACGCTAAGGAGCTGAAATGTTTTTTGCCCATAAGCAGGTTAAGTTCGAGAATGGGCCATATCGGACCAAAGTTCCCCTTTACGGGACTAAATATATCTCGGCCATAATCAAATTTTTCAAATATTTTTTTTCACTACATCTAAGTTCTAAGTTTATATAATTTATAGATGGGGAAAAAAATCCCAAAAATGGGCGTGCTCATGGGTTCCGTGGACCCTTGGGGCCCAAAAAAAGGCCCATGATAAACATGCGCATATGGGTATCGGAATGCAACGAAATTTTCTCGCGAACCCAAATATGCATTTATTTTCCTGATTTGGATAAAATTTGTTATCGGGTTCCTGGGACTATCGTGTCACGAGGTGCCCAAAAACCGGCCGCTGACAAACATGGACATATGGGTATCGGAATGCAACGAAATTTTCTCGCGAACCCAAATATGCATTTATTTTCCTGATTTGGATAAAATTTGTGATCGGGTTCCTGGGACTATCGTGTCACGAGGTGCCCAAAAACCGGCCCCTGACAAACATGGATATATGGGTATCGAAATGCAATGAAATTTTCTCACCAATCCGAATATGCACCCATTTTCATGATTTGGATAAAATTTCGGATCGGGTTCCTGGGACCATCGGGTCACCTGTGGCCCCTGACAAACATGGACATATGGGTATCGAAATGCAACGAAATTTTCTCACGAATCCGAATATGCACCCATTTTCATGATTTGGATAAAATTTCGGATCGGGTTCCTGGGACCATCGGGGGTGGCATGTCATAACGTCCAGCGTCATAACGTCCATGGACATTATGACACCCCAAAAAGTGACATAATGACCATGGACATTATGTCACTTTTAAAAGTGACACAATGTCCAAAAAAACGATGAAATTGCGTCCATGGACATTATGTCACTTTTTAAAGTGTCATAATGTCCACAATGTTGTTAGTTACAAATCTGATATTAAGAACCGTTATTTTAATAACTGCGACCAAAATTGTAGTTTGCTATTAATGCAACATCAAATTCGGCATTCAGTTGATAACTGATCTTCATTGATATCGTTTGGACACCTGACAAACTATTAAAAATGGAAGTGGAAAATTTAAATCTTAACTTGGAGATTATATCGGGTTTTCGTAAGAACTCAAAATTATTAGTGTTGATCGATGAAAAGCAAATATTTAGACAAAAAAATGTTTATTCAAATTATACTCGTTACAAGTGCTATTTTGAAACTTGTAAAGTTACAGTTGCATTAAAAAACAATGTTTGCGAACAGCTTAGTGTGGATACATACCACAATCATCCTCCTCCCGAAGATCTTATAAAAAAATTCAAACTTATGGCTAACGTAAAATCGCAGTGTGAAAACAATAACTCTTTAAAAAGAAAGGGAGTTCGCGAGATTTTCGATGAAGAATGTATGAAGGATAGAGAACTGGCATCAACGGTATCCTTTCCGAAAATAAAGAGGCAACTGCAGAGAATTAGAAATAAAGGAAAGCCGAAAAATCCAACGTCCCCAGAGGATATAAAAGAGTTATTCGAAGACGAAAATTTTTCCATGGAATTTGGAATGTCGAAACATATCGACAAGCCTTTTTATCGCGAAACCATTATAGAGGATGAATTCGCGTACACGTTTTTTTTGTCACCAACTATATTGAGTATTATAGAAAAGAAACCGAAAGGCCGTCGGTATCTAATAGACGGCACTTTTAAAACCGTACCATCTTGCGGCTATAAACAATTATTGATAATTCATTATCATTACATGGATCATGTAAGTATGGGTTGAAATTTTTGTATAGAGTTAAATTATAAAAAGTTTACTTTTCATTACAGACATATCCCTTCATTTATCTGCTAATGACTAAAAGAACAAAGGATATATATAAACATGTATTTCAGTTTATCAACAACAATATTTTCCAGTTCGAGGCTTCGAGTTTCCATACGGACTACGAGGTGGCTTTGAGAAAAGCTTTAGAAGAAGTTTTTCCTAGTGCTTCGTTAAAGGGGTGCTGGTTCCACTACAGCCAGGCTCTAGTACGTAAGGCGCAGAAAATTAAAGGGTTTGGAGCTGTCGTTAGAAATAACGAAGGTTGCCGTAAATGGTACCGCAAGTTCCTAAGCCTGCCATTGGTAATCTCTGCGCAAATTGAGGAGATGTTTTTAGCTTTAAAGTGTGAAACACTTGAATTTACCCAGAAAGAGAGGGAAGTTGTAAATATTTTCCTCCAATACTTCGAGAAACAGTGGATGATAAAGGTAAGATAAAAATCGGCCGCCGATTTTTTTGTTTCCTTTTTCGATGAAAAGCAAATATTTAGACAAAAAAATGTTTATTCAAATTATACTCGTTACAAGTGCTATTTTGAAACTTGTAAAGTTACAGTTGCATTAAAAAACAATGTTTGCGAACAGCTTAGTGTGGATACATACCACAATCATCCTCCTCCCGAAGATCTTATAAAAAAATTCAAACTTATGGCTAACGTAAAATCGCAGTGTGAAAACAATAACTCTTTAAAAAGAAAGGGAGTTCGCGAGATTTTCGATGAAGAATGTATGAAGGATAGAGAACTGGCATCAACGGTATCCTTTCCGAAAATAAAGAGGCAACTGCAGAGAATTAGAAATAAAGGAAAGCCGAAAAATCCAACGTCCCCAGAGGATATAAAAGAGTTATTCGAAGACGAAAATTTTTCCATGGAATTTGGAATGTCGAAACATATCGACAAGCCTTTTTATCGCGAAACCATTATAGAGGATGAATTCGCGTACACGTTTTTTTTGTCACCAACTATATTGAGTATTATAGAAAAGAAACCGAAAGGCCGTCGGTATCTAATAGACGGCACTTTTAAAACCGTACCATCTTGCGGCTATAAACAATTATTGATAATTCATTATCATTACATGGATCATGTAAGTATGGGTTGAAATTTTTTTATAGAGTTAAATTATAAAAAGTTTACTTTTCATTACAGACATATCCCTTCATTTATCTGCTAATGACTAAAAGAACAAAGGATATATATAAACATGTATTTCAGTTTATCAACAACAATATTTTCCAGTTCGAGGCTTCGAGTTTCCATACGGACTACGAGGTGGCTTTGAGAAAAGCTTTAGAAGAAGTTTTTCCTAGTGCTTCGTTAAAGGGGTGCTGGTTCCACTACAGCCAGGCTCTAGTACGTAAGGCGCAGAAAATTAAAGGGTTTGGAGCTGTCGTTAGAAATAACGAAGGTTGCCGTAAATGGTACCGCAAGTTCCTAAGCCTGCCATTGGTAAGCTCTGCGCAAATTGAGGAGATGTTTTTAGCTTTAAAGTGTGAAACACTTGAATTTACCCAGAAAGAGAGGGAAGTTGTAAATATTTTCCTCCAATACTTCGAGAAACAGTGGATGATAAAGGTAAGATAAAAATCGGCCGCCGATTTTTTTGTTTCCTTTTTCTTAACCTTTTTTCCCCGCCTCTCGTCCAGTATTTCCCAAACAATTTTTTAAATTAAGTTTGGACAAAAGTAAAGGTAACATATTTTTATAAATTTTTATCTTACCTTTATCATCCACTGTTTCTCGAAGTATTGGAGGAAAATATTTACAACTTCCCTCTCTTTCTGGGTAAATTCAAGTGTTTCACACTTTAAAGCTAAAAACATCTCCTCAATTTGCGCAGAGCTTACCAATGGCAGGCTTAGGAACTTGCGGTACCATTTACGGCAACCTTCGTTATTTCTAACGACAGCTCCAAACCCTTTAATTTTCTGCGCCTTACGTACTAGAGCCTGGCTGTAGTGGAACCAGCACCCCTTTAACGAAGCACTAGGAAAAACTTCTTCTAAAGCTTTTCTCAAAGCCACCTCGTAGTCCGTATGGAAACTCGAAGCCTCGAACTGGAAAATATTGTTGTTGATAAACTGAAATACATGTTTATATATATCCTTTGTTCTTTTAGTCATTAGCAGATAAATGAAGGGATATGTCTGTAATGAAAAGTAAACTTTTTATAATTTAACTCTATAAAAAAATTTCAACCCATACTTACATGATCCATGTAATGATAATGAATTATCAATAATTGTTTATAGCCGCAAGATGGTACGGTTTTAAAAGTGCCGTCTATTAGATACCGACGGCCTTTCGGTTTCTTTTCTATAATACTCAATATAGTTGGTGACAAAAAAAACGTGTACGCGAATTCATCCTCTATAATGGTTTCGCGATAAAAAGGCTTGTCGATATGTTTCGACATTCCAAATTCCATGGAAAAATTTTCGTCTTCGAATAACTCTTTTATATCCTCTGGGGACGTTGGATTTTTCGGCTTTCCTTTATTTCGAATTCTCTGCAGTTGCCTCTTCATTTTCGGAAAGGATACCGTTGATGCCAGTTCTCTATCCTTCATACATTCTTCATCGAAAATCTCGCGAACTCCCTTTCTTTTTAAAGAGTTATTGTTTTCACACTGGGATTTTACGTTAGCCATAAGTTTGAATTTTTTTATAAGATCTTCGGGAGGAGGATGATTGTGGTATGTATCCACACTAAGCTGTTCGCAAACATTGTTTTTTAATGCAACTGTAACTTTACAAGTTTCAAAATAGCACTTGTAACGAGTATAATTTGAATAAACATTTTTTTGTCTAAATATTTGCTTTTCATCGATCAACACTAATAATTTTGAGTTCTTACGAAAACCCGATATAATCTCCAAGTTAAGATTTAAATTTTCCACTTCCATTTTTAATAGTTTGTCAGGTGTCCAAACGATATCAATGAAGATCAGTTATCAACTGAATGCCGAATTTGATGTTGCATTAATAGCAAACTACAATTTTGGTCGCAGTTATTAAAATAACGGTTCTTAATATCAGATTTGTAACTAACAACATTGTGGACATTATGACACTTTAAAAAGTGACATAATGTCCATGGACGCAATTTCATCGTTTTTTTGGACATTGTGTCACTTTTAAAAGTGACATAATGTCCATGGTCATTATGTCACTTTTTGGGGTGTCATAATGTCCATGGACGTTATGACGCTGGACGTTATGACATGCCACCCCCGATGGTCCCAGGAACCCGATCCGAAATTTTATCCAAATCATGAAAATGGGTGCATATTCGGATTCGTGAGAAAATTTCGTTGCATTTCGATACCCATATGTCCATGTTTGTCAGGGGCCACAGGTGACCCGATGGTCCCAGGAACCCGATCCGAAATTTTATCCAAATCATGAAAATGGGTGCATATTCGGATTGGTGAGAAAATTTCATTGCATTTCGATACCCATATATCCATGTTTGTCAGGGGCCGGTTTTTGGGCACCTCGTGACACGATAGTCCCAGGAACCCGATCACAAATTTTATCCAAATCAGGAAAATAAATGCATATTTGGGTTCGCGAGAAAATTTCGTTGCATTCCGATACCCATATGTCCATGTTTGTCAGCGGCCGGTTTTTGGGCACCTCGTGACACGATAGTCCCAGGAACCCGATCACAAATTTTATCCAAATCAGGAAAATAAATGCATATTTGGGTTCGCGAGAAAATTTCGTTGCATTCCGATACCCATATGCGCATGTTTATCATGGGCCTTTTTTTGGGCCCCAAGGGTCCACGGAACCCATGAGCACGCCCATTTTTGGGATTTTTTTCCCCATCTATAAATTATATAAACTTAGAACTTAGATGTAGTGAAAAAAAATATTTGAAAAATTTGATTATGGCCGAGATATATTTAGTCCCGTAAAGGGGAACTTTGGTCCGATATGGCCCATTCTCGAACTTAACCTGCTTATGGGCAAAAAACATTTTCCTACAAAATTTCAGCTCCTTAGCGTTGGTCGTTCGCACTCCATCGTGATTTCAACAGACGGACGGACAGACGGACAGCGCTAGAATGTCTTAGAATGTTACACTGACCAATAATGTATATACTTTATAGGGTCGCAGATCACTCTTTCGAGGTGTTGCAAACGGAATGACAAACTTAGTATATACTCCATCCTATGATGGAGTGTATAAAAATGTATAGTTTGCTTACAAAGGAAATTGGAGAGGGCGCTGTTGCCAGCCTTTCGACCCAGGTAATGCGTCAAAGAGAGGATCAGAGTTTTGCATTGGCTCTAAATCGAATGGCTTCAGGTGAAATGACGGTAGAAGACATTAATCTTATAACTTCCAGAATTGTGACTTCTGCTATAGACGTACCAACTGAAGCAATACATTTATTTTGGTCGAACGATGAAGCTAACCAATATAATGCTCTTCGACTGAATCAAATTACCACCGAAGAATTTACATCAAAAGCATTTGATGTTATTAAATCGGATTCGTTACCACCAGCTCAAAGAATTCGAATTTTAAATTCAATTTCCAACTTGAAAACTTCTGAAACTCAAGGCCTATGCAGTGAACTAAAATTGAAGACGTCAGCGAAATACATGATGACGATAAATATAAACACTGCTGACGGTCTAGTAAATGGAGCTGCTGGTATTTTGATGTGGATCGACATAGAAAGGGATTCGTCGAATCCAAAAACACTTTGGATGCATTTCTCGGATGAGAACGTGGGGATAGAAGCACGGCGACAAAAACCACATGCAACGGAGCCTTTATGGACACCAGTAGAAAAGTGTCAGCGATTGTTCCAGTATAAACGGAATGATCAAATTTGTATCGAAAGGCGTCAGTTCCCATTGGTTGTTGCGGAAGGCATTACAATTCATAAGAGCCAAGGAGCCACCTATGACAAAGTGGCTGTTCACACTCGAAACAGAATGAGCAGAGCATCTTTGTACGTCGCCTGCAGTAGAGCCATAAATGCATCCGGATTATTTGTCATTGGATTATTCAATCCTCCAAAACCTTTTGAAGTTACCGACCCCGTTAAAATCGAGCTTCAGAAGTTGGAATCCCAAAAGTCTTTAGAGCTGCAATACAGTTTCATGTTGAGCGATCAGTTCAACATTAAGTTATTTTACCAAAATATACAGAGCTTAAGGGCACACCATGCTGATATTCTGACTGATAGTACTGTTATGAATTCGGATTTTATTTGTTTGGTCGAAACATGGACCTTTCCAGAAGAAAACCTAGATTTTTCAGCATTCTCCATCCTCAGTCGTATAGATTCTTTCAACATAGAGCAGGACGAGGTAAGATTTCGCAATAAAAGAGGAATACTCATTTACATACTGAACAGTAAACGTCATGATGCCAAAATCCTTTTTAAAAGAGACCACAGTATTGGAAGCCACACATTTCAATACATTTCCATATGCTACAAGAACATCTATTTCATTGTGTTGTATAGAAACTCTTCATTTCCTGAAGGTCTTTTCAGGTCGTTTTTATCACAGGCTGTAGACGAAACAAAGGAATATTGCAAAAACTCTGAAAAAATATTCATCATTGGTGATTTCAACATTTGTCGCCGAACCATGGCTAACTTAACAGAAACAATTCTGAACCGAAAAGGATTTTCATCGCTTCTGCCAAGAACATCCCTTACAACTGAGCACGGGACGCACATTGATTGGGCTTTCGCTAATTTTCATCGAGATGCAGTTAAATGTAAAACGTATACAAAATCGCACAGCCACCACGACGCTATTGTTATAGGTATTTAATTGTAACTCACATATTAATGCAACTTTTTTTAAAATAAATAAATGTATAAACTGTTTTTAATAAATAAATGTAAAAACTGTAAATGTATAAACAATTTAAAATTATGTTAAATTTAAATAAATGTTAACACTTTCAAAGCACTCACTTTCTTCATAGTTTTCTTATTTATTGACTTTTTAAGGATCCATGATGGAGGGTATATTAGATTCGGCCCGGCCGAACTTACTATTTGTCCACTTGTTTTATTGTCAGATCGCCGTTAAGGTACTCTCGAGTTGAGTTGTTACGGCAATAATGAGACTTCACTCGTGGAAATCTACCAATATGGCTTTCCACTTGAAGAGTTATAAGTCGATCTCTTTCGATGTAATTTTGACGACGACCTCCTCGTTTATCTTTGTCTACAACTCCTGTTGAGGTAATTTTAGACATCGCTGTCCTGACTACTTGTTCGGAAACTGTAGTAGAATACTGTTGTTTTGCATGCATTTTGTTGGCATATTAAATAATATCTTGCAATAATATTGGAAAATTTCTTTATAAAGTATAGCAGTAGGTATTAAATTGCAGTTACGTTAGTTAGTGAAAAATTTTTTTGGTTCATCTGCAGATACGTTGAAAATGTTATGGCGTTTTCTGAGATAACGGTACTATATACAATCACATAATTTACACACAAGATGCGACATGCCTAAAGAAGTCCCATAGTGGTCCTAACTCAATTTCGGAAAAAATTTCAGTTCCGTTAGTTGGTCATGCGAGCGACGATATGTACCACCCCGCCCCTTATAAACCGTGTAATATTATCAATATGACCAACGCGATCTTACCAAAATTCTGTACTTAGTAATGCTATAGCTATACAAAGTTTTGGACTAAAACATGAAAGTCTTGCAACTTCCCTTCTGGTACCACCCATACAAATTTACCATCCCTCACCCTTATAAACCGTGTAATATTATCAATATGACAAAACGCGATCTTGCCCAAATTCTGTATTTAGTAAAGCTATGGCTGGAAAAAGTTGCGGACAAAAACTTGGAAGTCTGGCAACTCCCCTTCTGGTACCTCTCATACAAATGTACCATCCCTCACCCTTATAAACCGTGTAATATTATCAATATGACAAAACGCGATCTTGCCCAAATTCTGTATTTAGTAAAGCTATGGCTGGAAAAAGTTGCGGACAAAAACTTGGAAGTCTGGCAACTCCCCTTCTGGTACCTCTCATACAAATGTACCATCCCGCACCCTTATAAACCGTGTAATATTATCAATATGACAAAACGCGATCTTGCCCAAATTCTGTATTTAGTAAAGCTATGGCTGGAAAAAGTTTCGGACAAAAACTTGGATGTCTGGCAATTTCCCTTATGGTACCTCTCATACAAATGTACCATCCCGCCTCTTAAAAACCGTGTAATAATTTCAATATGACCAACGCGATCTTACCAAAATTCTGTACTTAGTAATGCTATAGCTATACAAAGTTTTGGACTAAAACATGAAAGTCTTGCAACTTCCCTTCTGGTACCACCCATACAAATTTACCATCCCTCACCCTTATAAACCGTGTAATATTATCAATATGACAAAACGCGATCTTGCCCAAATTCTGTATTTAGTAAAGCTATGGCTGGAAAAAGTTGCGGACAAAAACTTGGAAGTCTGGCAACTTCCCTTCTGGTACCACCCATACAAATTTACCATCCCTCACCCTTATAAACCGTGTAATATTATCAATATGACAAAACGCGATCTTGCCCAAATTCTGTATTTAGTAAAGCTATGGCTGGAAAAAGTTGCGGACAAAAACTTGGAAGTCTGGCAACTCCCCCTCTGGTACCTCTCATACAAATGTACCATCCCGCACCCTTATAAACCGTGTAATATTATCAATATGACAAAACGCGATCTTGCCCAAATTCTGTATTTAGTAAAGCTATGGCTGGAAAAAGTTTCGGACAAAAACTTGGATGTCTGGCAATTTCCCTTATGGTACCTCTCATACAAATGTACCATCCCGCCTCTTAAAAACCGTGTAATAATTTCAATATGACCAACAAGATCTTGCCCAAATTCTGTATGTAGTAAATCTATAGCTAGTCAAAGTTTCGTACAAAAACTTGGAAGTCTGGCAACTTGCCTTCTGATACCTCCCATACAAATGTACAATCCCGCACCCTCATAAACCGTGTAATATTATAAATATGACAAAACGCGATCTTGCCAAAATTCTGTATTTAGTAAAGCTATAGCTGGAAAAGTTTCGGACAAAAACATGGAAGTCTGGCAATTCCCCTTCTGGTACCTCTCATACAAATATACCATCTCGCACCCTTATAAACCGTGTAACATTATCAATATGACAAAACGCGATCTTGCCCAAATTCTGTATTTAGTAAAGCTATGGCTGGAAAAAGTTTCGGACAAAAACTTGGATGTCTGGCAATTTCCCTTATGGTACCTCTCATACAAATGTACCATCCCGCCTCTTAAAAACCGTGTAATAATTTCAATATGACCAACAAGATCTTGCCCAAATTCTGTATGTAGTAAATCTATAGCTAGTCAAAGTTTCGTACAAAAACTTGGAAGTCTGGCAACTTGCCTTCTGATACCTCCCATACAAATGTACCATCCCGCACCCTTATAAAACGTGTAATACTATCAATATGACCAACGCGATCTTACCCAAATTCTGTATTTAGTAATGCTACAGCTAGACCAAGTTTTGGACCAAAACATGAAAGTCTGTCAACTTTCCTTCTGGTACCATCCCGCACCCTTATAAACCGTGTAATATTATCAATATGACAAAACGCGATCTTGCCCAAATTCTGAATTTAGTAAAGCTATGGCTGGAAAAAGTTGCGGACAAAAACTTGGAAGTCTGGCAACTTTCCTTCTGGTACCATCCCGCACCCTTATAAACCGTCTAATATTATCAATATGACAAAACGCGAGCTTGGCCAAATTCTGTATTTAGTAAAGCTATGGCTGGAAAAAGTTTCGGGCGAAAACTGGGAAGTCTGGCAACTCCCCTACTGGTACCTCCCATATAAATGTATCATCCCGCCCCTTAGAAATCGTGTAATATTATCAATATGACCAACAAGATCTTGGCCAAATTCTGTATTTAGTAAATCTATAGCTAGTCAAAGTTTCGGACAAAAACTTGGAAATCTGGCAATTCCCCTTCTGGTACCTCCCATACAAATGTATCATACCGTCCCTTAGAAGTCGAGTAATATTATCAATATGACAAAACGCGATTTTGCACAAATTCTGTATTTAGTAAAGCTATGGCTGGAAAAAGTTTCGGACAAAAACTTGGAAGTCTGGCAACTCCCCTTCTGGTACCTCCCATATAAATGTATCATCCCGCCCCTTAGAAATCGTTAATATTATCAATATGACAAAACGCGATCTTGCCCAAATTCTGTATATAGTAAAGCTATGGCTGGAAAAAGTTTCGGACAAAAACTAGGAAGTCTGGCAACTCACCTTCTGGTACCCATACATATGTCACACCCCGCCCCTTATAAACCATGTAATATTATCAATATGACCAACGCGATCTTACCCAAATTCTGTATTTAGTAACGCTACAGCTAGACCAAGTTTTGGACCAAAACATGAAAGTCTGTCAACTTTCCTTCTGGTACCATCCCGCACCCTTATAAACCGTGTAATATTATCAATATGACAAAACGCGATCTTGCCCAAATTCTGTATTTAGTAAAGCTATGGTTGGAAAAAGTTTCGGACAAAACCTTGGAAGTCTGGAAACTCCCCATCTGGTACCTCCCGTACAAATGTACTATCCCGCCCCTTATAAACCGTGTAATATTATCAATATGACCGACGCGATCTTGCCCAAATTCTGTATTTAGTAAAGCTATGGCTGAAAAAAGTTTCGGACAAAAACTTGGAAGTCTGGCAACTCCCCTTCTGGTACCTCCCGTACAAATGTACTATCCCGCCCCTTATAAACCGTGTAATATTATCAATATGACCGACGCGATCTTGCCCAAATTCTGTATTTAGTAAAGCTATGGCTGAAAAAAGTTTCGGACAAAAACTTGGAAGTCTGGCAATTCCCCTTCTGGTACCTCCCATACAAATGTATCATACCGCCCCTTAGAAGTCGAGTAATATTATCAATATGACAAAACGCGATTTTGCACAAATTCTGTATTTAGTAAAGCTATGGCTGGAAAAAGTTTCGGGCGAAAACTGGGAAGTCTGGCAACTCCCCTACTGGTACCTCCCATATAAATGTATCATCCCGCCCCTTAGAAATCGTGTAATATTATCAATATGACCAACAAGATCTTGGCCAAATTCTGTATTTAGTAAATCTATAGCTAGTCAAAGTTTCGGACAAAACCTTGGAAGTCTGGAAACTCCCCATCTGGTACCTCCCGTACAAATGTACCATCCCGCACACTTAGAAACCGTGTAAAATTATCAATATGACCAACAAGACCTTGGCCAAATTCTGTATTTAGTAAATCTATAGCTAGTCAAAGTTTCGGACAAAAACATGAAAGTCTGGCAACTTCCCTTCTGGTACCTCCCATACAAATGTACCATACCGCACCCTTATAAACCGTGTAATATTATCAATATGACAAAACGCGATCTTGCCCAAATTCTGTATTTAGTAAAGCTATGGTTGGAAAAAGTTTCGGACAAAACCTTGGAAGTCTGGAAACTCCCCATCTGGTACCTCCCGTACAAATGTACTATCCCGCCCCTTATAAACCGTGTAATATTATCAATATGACCGACGCGATCTTGCCCAAATTCTGTATTTAGTAAAGCTATGGCTGAAAAAAGTTTCGGACAAAAACTTGGAAGTCTGGCAACTCCCCTTCTGGTACCTCCCATATAAATGTACCATCCCGCACACTTAGAAACCGTGTAAAATTATCAATATGACCAACAAGACCTTGGCCAAATTCTGTATTTAGTAAATCTATAGCTAGTCAAAGTTTCGTACAAAAACTTGGAAGTCTGGCAACTTCCCTTCTGGTACCTCCCATACAAATGTACCATCCCGCACACTTAGAAACCGTGTAAAATTATCAATATGACCAACAAGACCTTGGCCAAATTCTGTATTTAGTAAATCTATAGCTAGTCAAAGTTTCGTACAAAAACTTGGAAGTCTGGCAACTTCCCTTCTGGTACCTCCCATACAAATGTACCATCCCGCACACTTAGAAACCGTGTAAAATTATCAATATGACCAACAAGACCTTGGCCAAATTCTGTATTTAGTAAATCTATAGCTAGTCAAAGTTTCGGACAAAAACATGAAAGTCTGGCAACTTCCCTTCTGGTACCTCCCATACAAATGTACCATACCGCACCCTTATAAACCGTGTAATATTATCAATATGACAAAACGCGATCTTGCCCAAATTCTGTATTTAGTAAAGCTATGGTTGGAAAAAGTTTCGGACAAAACCTTGGAAGTCTGGAAACTCCCCATCTGGTACCTCCCGTACAAATGTACTATCCCGCCCCTTATAAACCGTGTAATATTATCAATATGACCAACGCGATCTTGCCCAAATTCTGTATTTAGTAAAGCTATGGCTGAAAAAAGTTTCGGACAAAAACTTGGAAGTCTGGCAACTCCCCTTCTGATACCTCCCATATAAATGTACAATTCCGCTCACTTAGAAATCTTGTAATAATATCACTAGGTCTAACGCGATCTTCGCAAATTCTGTATTTAATAAAGCTATGGCTGGAAAAAGTTTCGGACAAAGACTTGGCAGTCTGGCAATTCCTCCTATGGTAACTCACATACAAATGTACCATTCCTCCTCTTAGACATCGTGTAATATTATCAATATGACCAACGCGATCTTACCCAAATTCTGTATTTAGTAATGCTATAGCTATACAAAGTTTTGGACGAAAACATGAAAGTCTGGCAACTTCCCTTCTGGTACCTCCCATACAAATGTACCACCCCACCATTATAAACCGTGTAATATTATCAATATGACCAACTCGATCTTGCCCAAATTCTGTATCTTGTAAAGCTATGGTTGGAAAAAGTTTCGGACAAAATCTTGGAAGTCTGGAAACTCCCCATCTGGTACCTCCCATACAAATGTACCATCCCGCACCCTTATAAACCGTGTAATATTATCAATACGACCAACGCGATCTTGCTCAAATTATGTATTTAGTAAAGGTATGGCTGGAAAAAGTTTCGGACAAAAACTTGGAAGTCTGGGAACTCCCCTTCTTGTACCTTTCATATAAATGTACCATCCCGCTCACTTAGGAATCTTGTAATAATATCACTATGTCTAACGCGATCTTGCCCAAATTCTGTATTTAGTAAAGCTATAACTGTACGGATTTGAATATATTGCAGTTAACGGACATAAGCTTTTAAGTCAGGTACCAGTGAAAAAATTGCAGTCGGGTAAACCGACTTATATATATCCTCACCCTCAGTAAAAACATACAAGTCTCTTATTCCAAAGTATCGGAAAGTCAAAAGGTAGAGGCCTGGATGTAATATGTGATGAAATGTCATAATGGGAACCTCAAAATACCGAATTTATAGACAAATATTGTATTACATGTTTTACAAAGTGGGCGAAATATGGAGGCGGGATGGTACACTTATATGAGCGGTACAAGAAGGAGAGCGACCAGACGTCAACGCGATTTTGCCAAAATTTTGTACATTGTAAAATTATAGCTAGGAAAAAAAATGTGGATGTCTGGCAACTTCCCTTCTGGTACCTCCCATATTCTGTTTTGCCCAAATTCTGTTTTTAGTAAAGCTATAACTGTAGAAAGTTTCGTATAAAAACTTGAATGTCCGCTCTCTTGCGAGTACCTCCCATACAAATGTACCATCCCGCACCCTTATAAAACGTGTAATATTATCAATATGACCAACGCGATCTTACCCAAATTCTGTATTTAGTAATGCTATAGCTAGACAAAGTTTTGGACTAAAACATGAAAGTCTTGCAAGTTCCCTTCTGGTACCACCCATACAAATTTACCGTCCCGTGCCCTTAAAAATCTTGTAATAATTTCAATATGACCAACAAGATCTTGCCCAAATTATGTATTTAGTAAATCTATAGCTAGTCAAAGTTTCGTACAAAAACTTGGAAGTCTGGCAACTTCCCTTCTGGTACCTCCCATACAAATGTACTATCCCGCACACTTAGAAACCGTGTAAAATTATAAATATGGCCAACAAGACCTTGGCCAAATTCTGTATTTAGTAAATCTATAGCTAGTCAAAGTTTCGGACAAAAACTTGGAAGTCTGGCAACTCCCCTTCTGATACCTCCCATACAAATGTATCATCCCGCCCCTTAGAAATCGTGTAATATTATCAATATGACAAAACGCGATCTTGCCCAAATTCTGTATTTAGTAAAGCTATGGTTGGAAAAAGTTTCGGACAAAAACATGAAAGTCTGGCAACTTCCCTTCTGGTACCTCCCATACAAATGTACCATACCGCACCCTTATAAACCGTGTAATATTATCAATATGACAAAACGCGATCTTGCCCAAATTCTGTATTTAGTAAAGCTATGGTTGGAAAAAGTTTCGGACAAAACCTTGGAAGTCTGGAAACTCCCCATCTGGTACCTCCCGTACAAATGTACCATCCCGCACACTTAGAAACCGTGTAAAATTATCAATATGACCAACAAGACCTTGGCCAAATTCTGTATTTAGTAAATCTATAGCTAGTCAAAGTTTCGGACAAAAACATGAAAGTCTGGCAACTTCCCTTCTGGTACCTCCCATACAAATGTACCATACCGCACCCTTATAAACCGTGTAATATTATCAATATGACAAAACGCGATCTTGCCCAAATTCTGTATTTAGTAAAGCTATGGTTGGAAAAAGTTTCGGACAAAACCTTGGAAGTCTGGAAACTCCCCATCTGGTACCTCCCGTACAAATGTACTATTCCGCCCCTTATAAACCGTGTAATATTATCAATATGACCGACGCGATCTTGCCCAAATTCTGTATTTAGTAAAGCTATGGCTGAAAAAAGTTTCGGACAAAAACTTGGAAGTCTGGCAACTCCCCTTCTGGTACCTCCCATATAAATGTACCATCCCGCACACTTAGAAACCGTGTAAAATTATCAATATGACCAACAAGACCTTGGCCAAATTCTGTATTTAGTAAATCTATAGCTAGTCAAAGTTTCGTACAAAAACTTGGAAGTCTGGCAACTTCCCTTCTGGTACCTCCCATACAAATGTACCATCCCGCACACTTAGAAACCGTGTAAAATTATCAATATGACCAACAAGACCTTGGCCAAATTCTGTATTTAGTAAATCTATAGCTAGTCAAAGTTTCGTACAAAAACTTGGAAGTCTGGCAACTTCCCTTCTGGTACCTCCCATACAAATGTACCATCCCGCACACTTAGAAACCGTGTAAAATTGTCAATATGACCAACAAGACCTTGGCCAAATTCTGTATTTAGTAAATCTATAGCTAGTCAAAGTTTCGGACAAAAACATGAAAGTCTGGCAACTTCCCTTCTGGTACCTCCCATACAAATGTACCATACCGCACCCTTATAAACCGTGTAATATTATCAATATGACAAAACGCGATCTTGCCCAAATTCTGTATTTAGTAAAGCTATGGTTGGAAAAAGTTTCGGACAAAACCTTGGAAGTCTGGAAACTCCCCATCTGGTACCTCCCGTACAAATGTACTATCCCGCCCATTATAAACCGTGTAATATTATCAATATGACCAACGCGATCTTGCCCAAATTCTGTATTTAGTAAAGCTATGGCTGAAAAAAGTTTCGGACAAAAACTTGGAAGTCTGGCAACTCCCCTTCTGGTACCTCCCATATAAATGTACCATTCCGCTCACTTAGAAATCTTGTAATAATATCACAAGGTCTAACGCGATCTTCGCAAATTCTGTATTTAATAAAGCTATGGCTGGAAAAAGTTTCGGACAAAGACTTGGCAGTCTGGCAATTCCCCCTATGGTAACTCACATACAAATGTACCATCCCGCCTCTTCGAAATCGTGTAATATTATCAATATGACCAACGCGATCTTACCCAAATTCTGTATTTAGTAATGCTATAGCTATACAAAGTTTTGGACGAAAACATGAAAGTCTGGCAACTTCCCTTCTGGTACCTCCCATACAAATGTACCACCCCACCATTATAAACCGTGTAATATTATCAATATGACCAACTCGATCTTGCCCAAATTCTGTATCTTGTAAAGCTATGATTGGAAAAAGGTTCGGACAAAACCTTGGAAGTCTGGAAACTCCCCATCTGGTACCTCCCATACAAATGTACCATCCCGCACCCTTATAAACCGTGTAATATTATCAATACGACCAACGCGATCTTGCTCAAATTATGTATTCAGTAAAGGTATGGCTGGCAAAAGTTTCGGACAAAAACTTGGAAGTCTGGGAACTCCCCTTCTTGTACCTTTCATATAAATGTACCATCCCGCTCACTTAGGAATCTTGTAATAATATCACTATGTCTAACGCGATCTTGCCCAAATTCTGTATTTAGTAAAGCTATAACTGTACGGATTTGAATATATTGCAGTTAACGGACATAAGCTTTTAAGTCAGGTACCAGTGAAAAAATTGCAGTCGGGTAAACCGACTATATATACCCTCACCCTCAGTAAAAACATACAAGTCTCTTATTCCAAAGTATCGGAAAGTCAAAAGGTAGAGGCCTGGATGTAATATGTTATGAAATGTCATAATGGGAACCTCAAAATACCGAATTTATAGACAAATATTGTATTACATGTTTTACAAAGTGGGCGAAATATGGAGGCGGGATGGTACACTTGTATGAGCGGTACAAGAAGGAGAGCGACCAGACGTCAACGCGATTTTGCCAAAATTTTGTACATTGTAAAATTATAGCTAGGAAAAAAAAATGTGGATGTCTGGCAACTTCCCTTCTGGTACCTCCCATATTCTGTTTTGCCCAAATTCTGTTTTTAGTAAAGCTATAACTGTAGAAAGTTTCGTATAAAAACTTGAATGTCCGCTCTCTTGCGAGTACCTCCCATACAAATGTACCATCCCGCACCCTTATAAAACGTGTAATATTATCAATATGACCAACGCGATCTTACCCAAATTCTGTATTTAGTAATGCTATAGCTAGAC
The DNA here is from genome assembly GCA_958296145.1 of Hydrotaea cyrtoneurina. Taxonomy (NCBI): domain Eukaryota; kingdom Metazoa; phylum Arthropoda; class Insecta; order Diptera; family Muscidae; genus Hydrotaea; species Hydrotaea cyrtoneurina. The sequence continues at coordinate 51,794,164 of OY282517.1, forward strand.
AAAGTTTTGGACTAAAACATGAAAGTCTTGCAACTTCCCTTCTGGTACAACCCATACAAATTTACCGTACCGTGCCCTTAAAAATCTTGTAATAATTTCAATATGACCAACAAGATCTGTCCCAAATTATGTATTTAGTAAATCTATAGTTAGTCAAAGTTTCGTACAAAAACTTGGAAGTCTGGCAACTTCCCTTCTGGTGCCTCCCATACAAATGTACCATCCCGCCCCTTATAAACCCTGTAATATTATCAATATGACCAACACGATCTTGCCCAAGTTCTGTATTTAGTAAAGCTATGGCTGGAAAAAGTTTCGGACAAAACCTTGGAAGTCTGGCAACTCCCCATCTGGTACATCCTATATAAATGTACCATCCCGTTCACTTAGATGTCTTGTAATAATATCAATATGTAAAGCTAGAAAGAGACAAACTTTCGGACAAAAACTTGGAAGTCTGCTACCTCCCCATCTAGTAACTCCATACAAATGTACCATCCCGTGCCCTTAAAAATCGTGTAATAATTTCAATACGCCCAACGCGATCTTGCCCAAATTCTGTTTTTAGTAAAGCTATAACTGTACGGATTTGAATATATTGCAGTTAACGGACATAAGCTTTTAATTGCAGTCGGGTAAACCGACTTATATATACCCTCACCCTCAGTAAAAACATACAAGTCTCTTATTCCAAAGTATCGGAAAGTCAAAAGGTAGAGGCCTGGATGTAATATGTGATGAAATGTCATAATGGGAACCTCAAAATACTGAATTTATAGACAAATATTGTATTACATGTTTTACAAAGTGGGCGAAATATGGAGGCGGGATGGTACAAGAAGGAGAGCGGCCAGACGTCACTGCGTTCTTGCTTAAAGTACATAGTAAAATTATAGCTTGAAATAGTTTCGGACAAACCCTTGGATGTCTGGAAACTCCCCTTCTGGTACCTCCAGTACAAATGTACCATCCCGCACCCTTATAAACCGTGTAATATTATCAATATGACCAACGCGATCTTGCCCAAATTCTGTATTTAGTAAAGCTATGGCTGGACAAAATTTTGGACAAAAACTTGGAAGTCTGGCAACTCCCCTTCTGGTACCTCCCATACAAATGTACCATCCTGCACCCTTATAAAACGTGTAATATTATCAATATGACAAAACGTGAATTTGCCCAAATTCTGTATTCAGTAAAGCTATGGCTGGAAAAAGTTTCGGACAAAACCATGGAAGTCTGGCAACTCCCCATGTGGTACATCCTATATAAATGTACCATCCCGTTCACTTAGAAGTCTTGTAATAATATCAATATGTAAAGCTAGAAAGAGACAAACTTTCGGACAAATACTTGGAAGTCTGCTAACTCCCCATCTAGTAACTCCATACAAATGTACCATCCCGTGCCCTTAAAAATCGTGTAATAATTTCAATACGCCCAACGCGATCTTGCCCAAATTCTGTTTTTAGTAAAGCTATAACTGTACGGATTTGAATATATTGCAGTTAACGGACATAAGCTTTTAAGTCAGGTACCAGTGAAAAAATTACAGTCGGGTAAACCGACTTATATATACCCTTACCCTCAGTAAAAACATACAAGTCTCTTATTCCAAAGTATCGGAAAGTCAAAAGGTAGAGGCCTGGATGTAATATGTGATGAAATGTCATAATGGGAACCTCAAAATACTGAATTTATAGACAAATATTGTATTACATGTTTTACAAAGTGGGCGAAATATGGAGGCGGGATGGTACAAGAAGGAGAGCGGCCAGACGTCATTTCGTTCTTGCTTAAATTTTGTACATAGTAAAATTATAGCTAGAAATAGTTTCGAAAAAAATGTGGAAGTCTGGCAACTTCCCTTCTGGTATCTCCCATACAAATGAACCATCCCGCAAACTTAGAAACCGTGTAAAATTATCAATATGACCAACAAAATCTTGGCCAAATTCTGTATTTAGTAAATCTGTAGCTAGTCAAAGTTTCGGACAAAAACTTGGAAATCTGGCAATTCCCCATCTGGTACCTCCCATACAAATGTATCATACCGCCCCTTAGAAATCGAGTAATATTATCAATATGACAAAACGCGATTTTGCCCAAATTCTGTATTTAGTAAAGCTATGGCTGGAAAAAGTTTCGGACAAAAACTTGGAAATCTGGCAATTCCCCATCTGGTACCTCCCATACAAATGTATCATACCGCCCCTTAGAAATCGAGTAATATTATCAATATGACAAAACGCGACCTTGCCCAAATTCTGTATATAGTAAAGCTATGGCTGGAAAAAGTTTCGGACAAAAACTAGGAAGTCTGGCAACTCCAGTTCTGGTACCTCCCATACAAATGTACCATCCCGCACCCTTTTAAAACGTGTAATATTATCAATATGACAAAACGTGATCTTGCCCAAATTCTGTACTTAGTAATGCTATAGCTAGACAAAGTTTTGGACCAAAACATGAAAGTCTGGCAACTTCCCTTCTGGTACCTCCCATATTCTGTTTTGCCCAAATTCTGTTTTTAGTAAAGCTATATCTGTAGAAAGTTTCGTATAAAAACTTGAATGTCTGGCCGCTCTCCTGCGAGTACCTCGCATACAAATGTACCATCACGTCCCTTTGAAATCGTGTAATATTATCAATATGACCATCGCGATCTTGCCAAAATTCTGTATTTAATCAATCTATAGCTAGACAAAGTTTTGGACCAAAACATGAAAGAGTGGCAACTCCCCATCTGGTGCCTCCCATACAAATGTACCATCCCGCCCCTTATAAACCCTGTAATATTATCAATATGACCAACACGATCTTGCCCAAGTTCTGTATTTAGTAAAGCAATGGCTGTAAAAAGTTTCGGACAAAAACTTGGAAGTCTACTAACTCCCCATCTAGTAACTCCATACAAATGTACCATCCCGTGCCCTTAAAAATCGTGTAATAATTTCAATACGCCCAACGCGATCTTGCCCAAATTCTGTTTTTAGTAAAGCTATAACTGTACGGATTTGAATATATTGCAGTTAACGGACATAAGCTTTTAAGTCAGGTACCAGTGAAAAAATTGCAGTCAGGTATACCGACTTATATATACCCTCACCCTCAGTAAAACATACAAGTCTCTTATTCCAAAGTATCGGAAAGTCAAAAGGTAGAGGCCTGGATGTAATATGTGATGAAATGTCATAATGGGAACCTCAAAATACTGAATTTATAGACAAATATCGTATTACATGTTTTACAAAGTGGGCGAAATATGGAGGCGGGATGGTACAAGAAGTAGGGCGGCCACACGTCACTGCGTTCTTGCTTAAATTTTGTACATAGTAAAATTATAGCTTGAAATAGTTTCGGAAAAAAAATTTGGAAGTCTGTGATCTTGCCCAAATTCTGTACTTAGTAATGCTATAGCTAGATAAAGTTTTGGACCAAAACATGAAAGTCTGGCAACTTCCCTTCTGGTACCTCCCATATTCTTTTTTTTTTTGCTGGCCAACACTCAGGGGATGCCCCCTATAAATGCAATGCATTGTGTTAGCGGAAGGAAATTAGGGTATCGGAAGGAGGAAAGAGGGAGTAGTGTTTGTTGACATTTGTTTTGAATTTCTGAATGTCACAACTGGCAGGAAACACATTTGCTGGAAGATTATTCCACATACGAACGGTTCGGCTAAAGAACGAATTTTCTCTATAGTGCGTCGTCCGGTCAACCGGCCATTTCACAATGAACGGATGAGATACCCTGGATATCCGTGTATTCCGACTAAATGTTCTAACGTCAGGGACCAGACGACGGATATCTTCTGAACAGATACCATTAAAATATCTATAGAATAGCGATACACAACCCACATTACGGCGATGCTGTAGGGAGACAATAGAGCTGGATACCCTACCATCCCCTATCATCACCACCGCTCTCCTCTGTACACGGTCCAGAAGCTTCAAAGATGTTAATGGAGCCCCTGCCCATATATGCGAGTTGTATTCCATTTTAATATGGAGGCGGGATGGTACAAGAAGGAGGGCGGCCACACGTCACTGCGTTCTTGCTTAAATTTTGTACATAGTAAAATTATAGCTAGAAATAGTTTCGGAAAACAATTTGGAAGTCTGGCAACTTCCCTTCTGGTATCTCCCATACAAATGAACCATCCCGCACACTTAGAAACCGTGTAAAATTATCAATATGACCAACACGATCTTGCGTAAATTCTGTATTTACTAAAGCTATGGCTGGAAAAAGTTTCGGACAAAACCTTGGAAGTCTGGCAACTCCCCATCTGGTACATCCTATATAAATGTACCATCCCGTTCACTTAGAAGTCTTGTAATAATATCAATATGTAAAGCTAGAAAGAGACAAACTTTCGGACAAAAACTTGGAAGTCTGCTAAGGCCCCATCTAGTAACTCCATACAAATGTACCATCCCGTGCCCTTAAAAATCGTGTAATAAATTCAATACGCCCAACGCCATCTTGCCCAAATTCTGTTTTTAGTAAAGCTATAACTGTACGGATTTGAATATATTGCAGTTAACGGACATAAGCTTTTAAGTCAGGTACCAGTGAAAAAATTGCAGTCGGGTAAACCGACTTATATATACCCTCACCCTCAGTAAAAACATACAAGTCTCTTATTCCAAAGTATCGGAAAGTCATAAGGTAGAGGCCTGGATGTAATATGTGATGAAATGTCATAATGGGAACCTCAAAATACTGAATTTATAGACAAATATTGTATTACATGTTTTACAAAGTGGGCGAAATATGGAGGCAGGATGGTACAAAAAGGAGAGCGGCCAGACGTCATTGCGTTCTTGCTTAAATTTTTTACATAGTAAAATTATAGCTAGAAATAGTTTCGAAAATAATTTGGAAGTCTAGCAACTTCCCATCTGGTATCTCCCATACAAATGAACCATCCCGCACACTTAGAAACCGTGTAAAATTATCAATATGACCAACAAGATCTTGGCCAAATTCTGTATTTAGTAAATCTATAGCTAGTCAAAGTTTCGGACAAAAACTTGGAAATCTGGCAATTACCCTTCTGGTACCTCCCATACAAATGTATCATTCCGCCCCTTAGAAATCGTGTAATATTATCAATATGACAAAACGCGATCTAGCCCAAATTCTGTATTTAGTAAAGCTATGGCTGGAAAAAGTTTCGTACAATAACTTGGAAGTCTGGCAACTCCCCTTCTGGTACCTCCCATATAAATGTACCATCCCGCACCCTTATAAAACGTGTAATATTATCAATATGACAAAACGTGATCTTGGCTAAATTCTGTACTTAGTAATGCTAGAGCTAGACAAAGTTTTGGACTAAAACATGAAAGTCTCGCAACTTCCCTTCTGGTACCTCCCATATTCTGTTTTGCCCAAATTCTGTTTTTAGTAAAGCTATAACTGTAGAAAGTTTCGTATAAAAACTTGAATGTCTGGCCGCTCTCCTGCGAGTACCTCGCATACAAATGTACCATCACGTCCCTTTGAAATCGTGTAATATTATCAATATGACCATCGCGATCTTGCCAAAATTCTGTATTTAATCAATCTATAGCTAGACAAAGTTTTGGACCAAAACATGAAAGAGTGGCAACTCCCCATCTGGTACCTCCCATACAAATGTACCATTCCGCCCCTTATAAACTCTGTAATATTTTCAATATGACCAACACGATCTTGCCCAAATTCTGTATTTAGTAAAGCTATGGCTGGAAAAACTTTCGGACAAAACCTTGGAAGTCTGGCAACTCCCCATCTGGTACATCCTATATAAATGTACAATCTCGTTCACTTACAAGTCTTGTAATAATATCAATATGTAAAGCTAGAAAGAGACAAAGTTTCGGATAAAAACTTGGAAATCTGGCAATTCCCCTTCTGGTACCTCCCATACAAATGTACCATCCCGCCCCTTATAAACCGTGTAATATTATCAATATGACCAACGCGATCTTGCCCAAATTCTGTATTTAGTAAAGCTATGGCTGGAAAATGTTTCGGACAAAAACATGGAAGTCTGGCAACTCCCCTTCTGGTACCTCCCATATAAATGTATCATCCCGCCCGTTAGAAATCGTGTAATATTATCAATATGACAAAACGCGATCTAGCCCAAATTCTATATTTAGTAAAGCTATGGCTGGAAAAAGTTTCGTACAAAAACTAGGAAGTCTGGCAACTCCCCTTCTGGTACCTCCCATACAAATGTACGATTTCCCACCCTTATAAAACGTGTAATTTTATCAATATGACAAAACGTGATCTTGCCCAAATTCTGTATTTAGTAAAGCTATGGCTGGAAAAAGTTTCGGACAAAAACTCGGAAGTCTGGCAACTCCCCTTCTGGTACCTCTCATACAAATGTACCATCCTGCCCCTTAGAAATCGTGTAATATTATCAATATGACCAACGCGATCTTACCCAAATTCTGTATTTAGTATTGCTATAACTAGACAAAGTTTTGGACCAAAACATGAAAGTCTGGCAACTTCCCTTCTGGTACCTCCCATACAAATGTACCATCCCACACCCTTATAAACCGTGTAATATTATCAATATGACAAAACGCGATCTTGCCCAAATTCTGTATTTAGTAAAGCTATGGCTGGAAAAAGTTTCGGACAAAAACTTGGAAGTCTGGCAATTCCCTTCTGGTACCTCCCATACAAACGTACCATCCCGCACCCTTATAAAACGTGTAATATTATCAATATGACAAAACGCGATCTTGCCCAAATTCTGTATTTAGTAAAGCTATGGCAGGAAAAGGTTTCGGACAAAAACTTGGAAGTCTGGCAACTCCCTTCTGGTACCTCCCATACAAACGTACCATCCCGCACCCTTATAAAACGTGTAATATTATCAATATGACAAAACGCGTTCTTGCCCAAATTCTGTATTTAGTAAAGCTTTGGCTGGAAAAAGTTTCGGTTAAAAACTTGGAAGTCTGGCAATTTCCCTTATGGTACCTCTCATACAAATGTACCATCCCGCCCCTTAGAAATCGTGTAATATTATCAATATGACCAACGCGATCTTACCCAAATTCTGTATTTAGTAATGCTATAGCTATACAAAGTTTTGGACCAAAACATGAAAGTCTGGCAACGTCCCTTCTGGTACCTCCCATACAAATGAACCATCCCGCACACTTAGAAACCGTGTAAAATTATCAATATGACCAACAAGATCTTGGCCAAATTCTGTATTTTGTAAATCTATAGCTAGTCAAAGTTTCGGACAAAAACTTGGAAATCTGGCAATTACCCTTCTGGTACCTCCCATACAAATGTATCTTTCCGCCCCTTAGAAATCGTGTAATATTATCAATATGACAAAACGCGATCTAGCCCAAATTCTGTATTTAGTAAAGCTATGACTGGAAAAAGTTTCGTACAATAACTTGGAAATCTGGCAACTCCCCTTCTGGTACCTCCCATATAAATGTATCATCCCGCCCGTTAGAAATCGTGTAATATTATCAATATGACAAAACGCGATCTAGCCCAAATTCTGTATTTAGTAAAGCTATGGCTGGAAAAAGTTTCGTACAAAAACTAGGAAGTCTGGCAACTCCCCTTCTGGTACCTCCCATACAAATGTACCATCTCGCACCCTTATAAAACGTGTAATATTATCAATATGACAAAACGTGATCTTGCCCAAATTCTGTATTTAGTAAAGCTATGGCTGGAAAAAGTTTCGGACAAGAACTCGGAAGTCTGGCAACTCCCCTTCTGGTACCTCTCATACAAATGTACCATCCTGCCCCTTAGAAATCGTGTAATATTATCAATATGACCAACGCGATCTTACCCAAATTCTGTATTTAGTATTGCTATAACTAGACAAAGTTTTGGACCAAAACATGAAAGTCTGGCAACTTCCCTTCTGGTACCTCCCATACAAATGTACCATCCCACACCCTTATAAACCGTGTAATATTATCAATATGACAAAACGCGATCTTGCCCAAATTCTGTATTTTGTAAAGCTATGGCTGGAAAAAGTTTCGGACAAAAACTTGGAAGTCTGGCAATTCCCTTCTGGTACCTCCCATACAAATGTACCATCCCACACCCTTATAAACCGTGTAATATTATCAATATGACAAAACGCGATCTTGCCCAAATTCTGTATTTTGTAAAGCTATGGCTGGAAAAAGTTTCGGACAAAAACTTGGAAGTCTGGCAACTCCCTTCTGGTACCTCCCATACAAACGTACCATCCCGAACCCTTATAAAACGTGTAATATTATCAATATGACAAAACGCGTTCTTGCCCAAATTCTGTATTTAGTAAAGCTATGGCTGGAAAATGTTTCGGATAAAAACTTGGAAGTCTGGCAACTCCCCTTCTGGTACCTCCCATACAAATGTACCATCTCGCACCCTTATAAAACGTGTAATATTATCAATACGACAAAACGTGATCTTGCCCAAATTCTGTATTTAGTAAAGCTATGGCTGGAAAAAGTTTCGTACAAAAACTAGGAAGTCTGGCAACTCCCCATCTGGTACATCCTATATAAATGTACCATCTCGTTCACTTACAAGTCTTGTAATAATATCAATATGTAAAGCTAGAAAGAGACAAAGTTTCGGACAAAAACTTGGAAATCTGGCAATTCCCCTTCTGGTACCTCCCATACAAATGTACCATTCCGGCCCTTATAAACTCTGTAATATTTTCAATATGACCAACACGATCTTGCCCAAATTCTGTATTTAGTAAAGCTATGGCTGGAAAATGTTTCGGACAAAAACTTGGAAGTCTGGCAACTCCCCTTCTGGTACCTCCCATATAAATGTATCATCTCGCACCCTTATAAAACGTGTAATATTATCAATATGACAAAACGTGATCTTGCCCAAATTCTGTATTTAGTAAAGCTATGGCTGGAAAAAGTTTCGGACAAGAACTTGGAAATCTGGCAATTCCCCTTCTGGTACCTCCCATACAAATGTACCAACCCGCCCCTTATAAACCGTGTAATATTATCAATATGACCAACGCGATCTTGCCCAAATTCTGTATTTAGTAAAGCTATGGCTGGAAAATGTTTCGGACAAAAACTTGGAAGTCTGGCAACTTCCCTTCTGGTACCTCCCATACAAATGTACCATCCCACACCCTTATAAACCGTGTAATATTATCAATATGACAAAACGCGATCTTGCCCAAATTCTGTATTTTGTAAAGCTATGGCTGGAAAAAGTTTCGGACAAAAACTTGGAAGTCTGGCAACTCCCTTCTGGTACCTCCCATACAAACGTACCATCCCGAACCCTTATAAAACGTGTAATATTATCAATATGACAAAACGCGTTCTTGCCCAAATTCTGTATTTAGTAAAGCTATGGCTGGAAAATGTTTCGGATAAAAACTTGGAAGTCTGGCAATTCCCCTTATGGTACCTCTCATACAAACGTATATCCCGCCCCTTAGAAATCGTGTAATATTATCAATATGACCAACGCGATCTTACCCAAACTCTGTATTTAGTAAAGCTATGGCTGGAAAATGTTTCGGACAAAAACATGGAAGTCTGGCAACTCCCCTTCTGGTACCTCCCATATAAATGTATCATCCCGCCCGTTAGAAATCGTGTAATATTATCAATATGACAAAACGCGATCTAGCCCAAATTCTATATTTAGTAAAGCTATGGCTGGAAAATGTTTCGGACAAAAACATGGAAGTCTGGCAACTCCCCTTCTGGTACCTCCCATATAAATGTACCATCCCGCACCCTTATAAACAGTGTAATATTATAAATATGACAAAACGCGATCTCGCCCAAATTCTGTATTTAGTAAAGCTATGGCTGGAAAAAGTTTCGTACAAAAACTAGGAAGTCTGGCAACTCCCCTTCTGGTACCTCCCATATAAATGTACCATCCCGCACCCTTATAAACAGTGTAATATTATAAATATGACAAAACGCGATCTCGCCCAAATTCTGTATTTAGTAAAGCTATGGCTGGAAAAAGTTTCGTACAAAAACTAGGAAGTCTGGCAACTCCCCTTCTGGTACCTCCCATATAAATGTACCATCCCGCCCCTTATAAACCGTGTAATATTATCAATATGACCAACGCGATCTTGCCCAAATTCTGTATTTAGTAAAGCTATGGCTGGAAAATGTTTCGGACAAAAACATGGAAGTCTGGCAACTCCCCTTCTGGTACCTCCCATATAAATGTATCATCCCGCCCGTTAGAAATCGTGTAATATTATCAATATGACAAAACGCGATCAAGCCCAAATTCTATATTTAGTAAAGCTATGGCTGGAAAAAGTTTCGCACAAAAACTAGGAAGTCTGGCAACTCCCCTTCTGGTACCTCCCATATAAATGTATCATCCCGCCCGTTAGAAATCGTGTAATATTATCAATATGACAAAACGCGATCTAGCCCAAATTCTATATTTAGTAAAGCTATGGCTGGAAAATGTTTCGGACAAAAACATGGAAGTCTGGCAACTCCCCTTCTGGTACCTCCCATACAAATGTACCATCCCGCCCCTTATAAACCGTGTAATATTATCAATATGACCAACGCGATCTTGCCCAAATTCTGTATTTAGTAAAGCTATGGCTGGAAAATGTTTCGGACAAAAACATGGAAGTCTGGCAACTCCCCTTCTGGTACCTCCCATATAAATGTATCATCCCGCCCGTTAGAAATCGTGTAATATTATCAATATGACAAAACGCGATCTAGCCCAAATTCTATATTTAGTAAAGCTATGGCTGGAAAAAGTTTCGTACAAAAAGTAGGAAGTCTGGCAACTCCCCTTCTGGTACCTCCCATACAAATGTACGATTTCCCACCCTTATAAAACGTGTAATATTATCAATATGACAAAACGTGATCTTGCCCAAATTCTGTATTTAGTAAAGCTATGGCTGGAAAAAGTTTCGGACAAAAACTCGGAAGTCTGTCAACTCCCCTTCTGGTACCTCTCATACAAATGTACCATCCTGCCCCTTAGAAATCGTGTAATATTATCAATATGACCAACGCGATCTTACCCAAATTCTGTATTTAGTATTGCTATAACTAGACAAAGTTTTGGACCAAAACATGAAAGTCTGGCAATTTCCCTTCTGGTACCTCCCATACAAATGTACCATCCCACACCCTTATAAACCGTGTAATATTATCAATATGACAAAACGCGATCTTGCCCAAATTCTGTATTTAGTAAAGCTATGGCTGGAAAAAGTTTCGGACAAAAACTTGGAAGTCTGGCAATTCCCTTCTGGTACCTCCCATACAAACGTACCATCCCGCACCCTTATAAAACGTGTAATATTATCAATATGACAAAACGCGATCTTGCCCAAATTCTGTATTTAGTAAAGCTATGGCAGGAAAAGGTTTCGGACAAAAACTTGGAAGTCTGGCAACTCCCTTCTGGTACCTCCCATACAAACGTACCATCCCGCACCCTTATAAAACGTGTAATATTATCAATATGACAAAACGCGTTCTTGCCCAAATTCTGTATTTAGTAAAGCTTTGGCTGGAAAAAGTTTCGGTTAAAAACTTGGAAGTCTGGCAATTTCCCTTATGGTACCTCTCATACAAATGTACCATCCCGCCCCTTAGAAATCGTGTAATATTATCAATATGACCAACGCGATCTTACCCAAATTCTGTATTTAGTAATGCTATAGCTATACAAAGTTTTGGACCAAAACATGAAAGTCTGGCAACGTCCCTTCTGGTACCTCCCATACAAATGAACCATCCCGCACACTTAGAAACCGTGTAAAATCAATATGACCAACAAGATCTTGGCCAAATTCTGTATTTTGTAAATCTATAGCTAGTCAAAGTTTCGGACAAAAACTTGGAAATCTGGCAATTACCCTTCTGGTACCTCCCATACAAATGTATCTTTCCGCCCCTTAGAAATCGTGTAATATTATCAATATGACAAAACGCGATCTAGCCCAAATTCCGTATTTAGTAAAGCTATGGCTGGAAAAAGTTTCGTACAATAACTTGGAAGTCTGGCAACTCCCCTTCTGGTACCTCCCATATAAATGTATCATCCCGCCCCTTAGAAATCGTTAATATTATCAATATGACAAAACGCGATCTTGCCCAAATTCTGTATATAGTAAAGCTATGGCTGGAAAAAGTTTCGGACAAAAACTAGGAAGTCTGGCAACGCCCCTTCTGGTACCTCCCATACAAATGTACCATACCGCACCCTTATAAAACGTGTAATATTATCAATATGACAAAACGTGATCTTGCCCAAATTCTGTACCTAGTAATGCTATAGCTAGACAAAGTTTTGGACTAAAACATGAAAGTCGGGCAACTTCCCTTCTGGTACCTCCCATATTCTGTTTTGCCCAAATTCTGTTTTTAGTAAAGCTATAACTGTAGAAAGTTTCGTATAAAAACTTGAATGTCTGGCCGCTCTCCTGCGAGTACCTCCCATACAAATGTACCATCACGTCCCTTTGAAATCGTGTAATATTATCATTATGATTATCGCGATCTTGCCAAAATTCTGTATTTAATCCATCTATAGCTAGACAAAGTTTTGGACCAAAACATGAAAGAGTGGCAACTCCCCATCTGGTACCTCCCATACAAATGTACCATTTCGCCCCTTATAAACTCTGTAATATTTTCAATATGACCAACACGATCTTGCCCAAATTCTGTATTTAGTAAAGCTATGGCTGGAAAAACTTTCGGACAAAACCTTGGAAGTCTGGCAACTCCCCATCTGGTACATCCTATATAAATGTACCATCTCGTTCACTTACAAGTCTTGTAATAATATCAATATGTAAAGCTAGAAAGAGACAAAGTTTCGGACAAAAACTTGGAAATCTGGCAATTCCCCTTCTGGTACCTCCCATACAAATGTACCAACCCGCCCCTTATAAACCGTGTAATATTATCAATATGACCAACGCGATCTTGCCCAAATTCTGTATTTAGTAAAGCTATGGCTGGAAAATGTTTCGGACAAAAACTTGGAAGTCTGGCAACTCCCCTTCTGGTACCTCCCATATAAATGTATCATCCCGCCCGTTAGAAATCGTGTAATATTATCAATATGACAAAACGCGATCTAGCCCACATTCTGTATTTAGTAAAGCTATGGCTGGAAAAAGTTTCGTACAAAAACTAGGAAGTCTGGCAACTCCCCTTCTGGTACCTCCCATACAAATGTACCATCTCGCACCCTTATAAAACGTGTAATATTATCAATATGACAAAACGTGATCTTGCCCAAATTCTGTATTTAGTAAAGCTATGGCTGGAAAAAGTTTCGGACAAGAACTCGGAAGTCTGGCAACTCCCCTTCTGGTACCTCTCATACAAATGTACCATCCTGCCCCTTAGAAATCGTGTAATATTATCAATATGACCAACGCGATCTTACCCAAATTCTGTATTTAGTATTGCTATAACTAGACAAAGTTTTGGACCAAAACATGAAAGTCTGGCAACTTCCCTTCTGGTACCTCCCATACAAATGTACCATCCCACACCCTTATAAACCGTGTAATATTATCAATATGACAAAACGCGATCTTGCCCAAATTCTGTATTTTGTAAAGCTATGGCTGGAAAAAGTTTCGGACAAAAACTTGGAAGTCTGGCAACTCCCTTCTGGTACCTCCCATACAAACGTACCATCCCGAACCCTTATAAAACGTGTAATATTATCAATATGACAAAACGCGTTCTTGCCCAAATTCTGTATTTAGTAAAGCTATGGCTGGAAAATGTTTCGGATAAAAACTTGGAAGTCTGGCAATTCCCCTTATGGTACCTCTCATACAAACGTATATCCCGCCCCTTAGAAATCGTGTAATATTATCAATATGACCAACGCGATCTTACCCAAACTCTGTATTTAGTAATGCTATAGCTATACAAAGTTTTGGACCAAAACATGAAAGTCTGGCAACTTCCCTTCTGGTACCTCCCATACAAATGTACCATCCCGCACCCTTATAAACAGTGTAATATTATAAATATGACAAAACGCGATCTCGCCCAAATTCTGTATTTAGTAAAGCTATGGCTGGAAAAAGTTTCGGACAAAAACTTGGAAGTCTGGCAACTCGCCTTCTGGTACCTCCCATACAAATGTACCATCCCGCCCCTTAGAAATCGTGTAATATTATCAATATGACCAACGCGATCTTACCCAAATTCTGTATTTAGTAATGCTATAGGTAGACAAAGTTTTGGACAAAACATGAAAGTGGGGCAACTTCCCTTCTGGTATCTCCCATATATATGTACCACCCTGCCCCTTATAAACCGTGTAATATTATCAATATGACCAACACGATCTAGCCCAAATTCTGTATTTAGTAAAGCTATGGCTGGAAACAGTTTCGGACAAAACCTTGGAAGTCTGGAAACACCTCATCTGGTACCTATCATACAAATGTACCATCCCGCCCCTTAGAAATCGTGTAATATTGTCAATATGACCAACGCGATCTTACCCAAATTCTGTATTTAGTAATGCTATAGCTAGACAAAGTTTTGGACCAAAACATGAAAGTCTGGCAACTTCCCTTCTGGTACCTCCCATACAAATGTACCATCCCGCACCCTTACAAACCGTGTAATATTATCAATATGACAAAACGCGATCTTGCCCAAATTCTGTATTTAGTAAAGCTATGGCTGTAGAAACTTTCGGACAAAAACTTGGAAGTCTGGCAACTCCCCTTCTGGTACCTCCCATACAAATGTACCATCCCGCCCCTTAGAAATCGTGTAATATTATCAATATGACCAACGCGATCTTGCCCAAATTCTGTATTTAGTAAAGCTATGGCTGGACAATTTTCGGACAAAAACATGAAAGTCTGGCAATTCCCCTTATGGTACCTCTCATACAAATGTACCATCCCACCCCTTAGAAATCGTGTAATATTATCAATATGACCAACGCGATCTTACCCAAATTCTGTATTTAGTAATGCTATAACTAGACAAAGTTTTACACCAAAACATGAAAGTATGGCAACTTCCCTTCTGGTACCTCCCATACAAATGTACCATCCCGCACCCTTATAAACCGTGTAATATTATCAATATGACAAAACGCGATCTTGCCCAAATTCTGTATTTAGTAAAGCTATGGCTGGAAAAAGTTTCGGACAAAAACTTGGAGGTCCGGCAACTCCCCTTCTGGTACCTCCCATACAAATGTACAATCCCCCCCTTATAAACCGTGTAATATTATCAATATGACCAACGGGATCTTGCCCAAATTCTGTATTTAGTAATGATATACCTAGACAAAGTTTCGGACAAAAACTTGGAAGTCTGGCAACTCCCCTTCTGGTACCTCCCATATAAATGTACCATCCCGTCCCTTAGAAATCGTGTAATATTATCAATATGACCAACGCGATCTTACCCAAATTCTGTATTTAGTAATGCTATGGCTGTAGAAAGTTTCGGACAAAAACTTGGAAGTCTGGCAACTCCCCTTCTGGTACCTCCCATACAAATGTACCATCCCGCCCCTTAGAAATCGTGTAATATTATCAATATGACCAACGCGATCTTGCCCAAATTCTGTATTTAGTAAAGCTATGGCTGGAAAATTTTCGGACAAAAACATGAAAGTCTGGCAATTCCCCTTATGGTACCTCTCATACAAATGTACCATCCCGCCCCTTAGAAACCGTGTAATATTATCAATATGACCAATGGGATCTCGCCCAAATTCTGTATTTAGTAATGCTATAACTAGACAAAGTTTTACACCAAAACATGAAAGTCTGGCAACTTCCCTTCTGGTACCTCCCATACAAATGTACCATCCCGCACCCTTACAAACCGTGTAATATTATCAATATGACAAAACGCGATCTTGCCCAAATTCTGTATTTAGTAAAGCTATGGCTGTAGAAAGTTTCGGACAAAAACTTGGAAGTCTGGCAACTCCCCTTCTGGTACCTCCCATACAAATGTACAATCCCCCCCTTATAAACCGTGTAATAATTTCAAAATGACCAACGCGATCTTAACCAAATTCTGTATTTAGTAATGCTATACCTATACAAAGTTTTGGACACAACATGAAAGGCTCGCAACTCCCCCTTTGGTAAACCGTGTAATATTAGCAATATGACCAACGCGATCTTGCCCAAGTTCTGTATATAGTAAAGCTAGTGAGAGACAAACTTTCGGACAACAATTTTTAAGTCTGCCAACTGCCCATCTGATACCTCCCATACAAATGTACCATCCCGCACCCTTATAAACCGTGTAATATTATGAATATGACCAACACGATCTTGCCCAAATTCTGTATTTAGTAAAGCTATGGCTGGAAAAAGTTTCGGACAAAAACTTGGAAGTCTGGCAACTCAACTTCTGGTACCTCTCATACAAATGTACCATCCCGCCCCTTAGAAATCGTGTAATATTAGCAATACGACCGACGCAATCTTAGCCAAATTCTGTATTTGGTAATGCTATAGCTAGACAAAGTTTTGGATTATAACTTGGAAGTCTGGCAACTCCCCATCTGGTACTTCTTATACAAATATACCATTCCGCCCCTTAGAAATCGTGTAATATTATCAATATGACCAACGCGATCTTACCCAAATTCTGTATTTAGTAATGCTATGGCTGTAGAAAGTTTCGGACAAAAACTTGGAAGTCTGGCAACTCCCTTCTGGTACCTCCCATACAAACGTACCATCCCGAACCCTTATAAAACGTGTAATATTATCAATATGACAAAACGCGATCTTGCCCAAATTCTGTATTTAGTAAAGCTATGGCTGTAGAAAGTTTCGGACAAAAACTTGGAAGTCTGGCAACTCCCCTTCTGGTACCTCCCATACAAATGTACCATCCCGCCCCTTAGAAATCGTGTAATATTATCAATATGACCAACGCGATCTTACCCAAATTCTGTATTTAGTAATGCTATAACTAGACAAAGTTTTACACCAAAACATGAAAGTCTGGCAACTTCCCTTCTGGTACCTCCCATACAAATGTACCATCCCGCACCCTTATAAACCGTGTAATATTATCAATATGACAAAACGCGATCTTGCCCAAATTCTGTATTTAGTAAAGCTATGGCTGGAAAAAGTTTCGGACAAAAACTTGGAAGTCTGGCAACTCCCCTTCTGGTACCTCCCATACAAATGTACCATCCCGCCCCTTAGAAATCGTGTAATATTATCAATATGACCAACGCGATCTTGCCCAAATTCTGTATTTAGTAAAGCTATGGCTGGAAAATTTTCGGACAAAAACATGAAAGTCTGGCAATTCCCCTTATGGTACCTCTCATACAAATGTACCATCCCGCCCCTTAGAAATCGTGTAATATTATCAATATGACCAACGCGATCTTACCCAAATTCTGTATTTAGTAATGCTATAACTAGACAAAGTTTTACACCAAAACATGAAAGTCTGGCAACTTCCCTTCTGGTACCTCCCATACAAATGTACCATCCCGCACCCTTATAAACCGTGTAATATTATCAATATGACAAAACGCGATCTTGCCCAAATTCTGTATTTAGTAAAGCTATGGCTGGAAAAAGTTTCGGACAAAAACTTGGAGGTCCGGCAACTCCCCTTCTGGTACCTCCCATACAAATGTACAATCCCCCCCTTAGAAATCATGTAATATTGTCAATATGACCAACGCGATCTTACCCAAATTCTGTATTTAGTAATGCTATAGCTAGACAAAGTTTTGGACCAAAACATAAAAGTCTGGCAACTTCCCTTCTGGTACCTCCCATACAAATGTACCATCCCGCACCCTTACAAACCGTGTAATATTATTAATATGACAAAACGCGATCTTGCCCAAATTCTGTATTTAGTAAAGCTATGGCTGTAGAAAGTTTCGGAACCAAATTCTGTATTTAGTAATGCTATACCTATACAAAGTTTTGGACACAACATGAAAGGCTCGCAACTCCCCCTTTGGTAAACCGTGTAATATTAGCAATATGACCAACGCGATCTGGCCCAAGTTCTGTATATAGTAAAGCTAGTGAGAGACAAACTTTCGGACAACAATTTTTAAGTCTGCCAACTGCCCATCTGATACCTCCCATACAAATGTACCATCCCGCACCCTTATAAACCGTGTAATATTATGAATATGACCAACACGATCTTGCCCAAATTCTGTATTTAGTAAAGCTATGGCTGGAAAAAGTTTCGGACAAAAACTTGGAAGTCTGGCAACTCAACTTCTGGTACCTCTCATACAAATGTACCATCCCGCCCCTTAGAAATCGTGTAATATTAGCAATACGACCGACGCGATCTTAGCCAAATTCTGTATTTGGTAATGCTATAGCTAGACAAAGTTTTGGATTATAACATGAAAGTCTGGCAACTCCCCATCTGTTACTTCTTATACAAATATACCATTCCGCACCCTTATAAACCGTGTAATATTATCAATATGACAAAACGCGATCTTGCCCAAATTCTGTATTTTGTAAAGCTATGGCTGGAAAAAGTTTCGGACAAAAACTTGGAAGTCTGGCAACTCCCTTCTGGTACCTCCCATACAAACGTACCATCCCGAACCCTTATAAAACGTGTAATATTATCAATATGACAAAACGCGTTCTTGCCCAAATTCTGTATTTAGTAAAGCTATGGCTGGAAAATGTTTCGGATAAAAACTTGGAAGTCTGGCAATTCCCCTTATGGTACCTCTCATACAAACGTATATCCCGCCCCTTAGAAATCGTGTAATATTATCAATATGACCAACGCGATCTTACCCAAACTCTGTATTTAGTAATGTTATAGCTATACAAAGTTTTGGACCAAAACATGAAAGTCTGGCAACTTCCCTTCTGGTACCTCCCATACAAATGTACCATCCCGCACCCTTATAAACAGTGTAATATTATAAATATGACAAAACGCGATCTCGCCCAAATTCTGTATTTAGTAAAGCTATGGCTGGAAAAAGTTTCGGACAAAAACTTGGAAGTCTGGCAACTCGCCTTCTGGTACCTCCCATACAAATGTACCATCCCGCCCCTTAGAAATCGTGTAATATTATCAATATGACCAACGCGATCTTACCCAAATTCTGTATTTAGTAATGCTATAGGTAGACAAAGTTTTGGACAAAACATGAAAGTGGGGCAACTTCCCTTCTGGTATCTCCCATATATATGTACCACCCTGCCCCTTATAAACCGTGTAATATTATCAATATGACCAACACGATCTAGCCCAAATTCTGTATTTAGTAAAGCTATGGCTGGAAACAGTTTCGGACAAAACCTTGGAAGTCTGGAAACACCTCATCTGGTACCTATCATACAAATGTACCATCCCGCCCCTTAGAAATCGTGTAATATTGTCAATATGACCAACGCGATCTTACCCAAATTCTGTATTTAGTAATGCTATAGCTAGACAAAGTTTTGGACCAAAACATGAAAGTCTGGCAACTTCCCTTCTGGTACCTCCCATACAAATGTACCATCCCGCACCCTTACAAACCGTGTAATATTATCAATATGACAAAACGCGATCTTGCCCAAATTCTGTATTTAGTAAAGCTATGGCTGTAGAAAGTTTCGGACAAAAACTTGGAAGTCTGCCAACTCCCCTTCTGGTACCTCCCATACAAATGTACCATCCCGCCCCTTAGAAATCGTGTAATATTATCAATATGACCAACGCGATCTTGCCCAAATTCTGTATTTAGTAAAGCTATGGCTGGAAAATTTTCGGACAAAAACATGAAAGTCTGGCAATTCCCCTTATGGTACCTCTCATACAAATGTACCATCCCGCCCCTTAGAAATCGTGTAATATTATCAATATGACCAACGCGATCTTACCCAAATTCTGTATTTAGTAATGCTATAACTAGACAAAGTTTTACACCAAAACATGAAAGTCTGGCAACTTCCCTTCTGGTACCTCCCATACAAATGTACCATCCCGCACCCTTATAAACCGTGTAATATTATCAATATGACAAAACTCGATCTTGCCCAAATTCTGTATTTAGTAAAGCTATGGCTGGAAAAAGTTTCGGACAAAAACTTGGAGGTCCGGCAACTCCCCTTCTGGTACCTCCCATACAAATGTACAATCCCCCCCTTATAAACCGTGTAATATTATCAATATGACCAACGGGATCTTGCCCAAATTCTGTATTTAGTAATGATATACCTAGACAAAGTTTCGGACAAAAACTTGGAAGTCTGGCAACTCCCCTTCTGGTACCTCCCATATAAATGTACCATCCCGCCCCTTAGAAATCGTGTAATATTATCAATATGACCAACGCGATCTTACCCAAATTCTGTATTTAGTAATGCTATGGCTGTAGAAAGTTTCGGACAAAAACTTGGAAGTCTGGCAACTCCCCTTCTGGTACCTCCCATACAAATGTACCATCCCGCCCCTTAGAAATCGTGTAATATTATCAATATGACCAACGCGATCTTGCCCAAATTCTGTATTTAGTAAAGCTATGGCTGGAAAATTTTCGGACAAAAACATGAAAGTCTGGCAATTCCCCTTATGGTACCTCTCATACAAATGTACCATCCCGCCCCTTAGAAACCGTGTAATATTATCAATATGACCAACGGGATCTTGCCCAAATTCTGTATTTAGTAATGCTATAACTAGACAAAGTTTTACACCAAAACATGAAAGTCTGGCAACTTCCCTTCTGGTACCTCCCATACAAATGTACCATCCCGCACCCTTACAAACCGTGTAATATTATCAATATGACAAAACGCGATCTTGCCCAAATTCTGTATTTAGTAAAGCTATGGCTGTAGAAAGTTTCGGACAAAAACTTGGAAGTCTGGCAACTCCCCTTCTGGTACCTCCCATACAAATGTACCATCCCGCCCCTTAGAAATCGTGTAATATTATCAATATGACCAACGCGATCTTGCCCAAATTCTGTATTTAGTAAAGCTATGGCTGGAAAATTTTCGGACAAAAACATGAAAGTCTGGCAATTCCCTTATGGTACCTCTCATACAAATGTACCATCCCGCCCCTTAGAAATCGTGTAATATTATCAATATGACCAACGCGATCTTACCCAAATTCTGTATTTAGTAATGCTATAACTAGACAAAGTTTTACACCAAAACATGAAAGTCTGGCAACTTCCCTTCTGGTACGTCCCATACAAATGTACCATCCCGCACCCTTATAAACCGTGTAATATTATCAATATGACAAACGCGATCTTGCCCAAATTCTGTATTTAGTAAAGCTATCGCTGGAAAAAGTTTCGGACAAAAACTTGGAGGTCCGGCAACTCCCCTTCTGGTACCTCCCATACAAATGTACAATCCCCCCCTTAGAAATCGTGTAATATTGTCAATATGACCAACGCGATCTTACCCAAATTCTGTATTTAGTAATGCTATAGCTAGACAAAGTTTTGGACCAAAACATGAAAGTCTGGCAACTTCCCTTCTGGTACCTCCCATACAAATGTACCATCCCGCACCCTTACAAACCGTGTAATATTATCAATATGACAAAACGCGATCTTGCCCAAATTCTGTATTTAGTAAAGCTATGGCTGTAGAAAGTTTCGGACAAAAACTTGGAAGTCTGGCAACTCCCCTTCTGGTACCTCCCATACAAATGTACAATCCCCCCCTTATAAACCGTGTAATAATTTCAAAATGACCAACGCGATCTTAACCAAATTCTGTATTTAGTAATGCTATACCTATACAAAGTTTTGGACACAACATGAAAGGCTCGCAACTCCCCCTTTGGTAAACCGTGTAATATTAGCAATATGACCAACGCGATCTTGCCCAAGTTCTGTATATAGTAAAGCTAGTGAGAGACAAACTTTCGGACAACAATTTTTAAGTCTGCCAACTGCCCATCTGATACCTCCCATACAAATGTACCATCCCGCACCCTTATAAACCGTGTAATATTATGAATATGACCAACACGATCTTGCCCAAATTCTGTATTTAGTAAAGCTATGGCTGGAAAAAGTTTCGGACAAAAACTTGGAAGTCTGGCAACTCAACTTCTGGTACCTCTCATACAAATGTACCATCCCGCCCCTTAGAAATCGTGTAATATTAGCAATACGACCGACGCGATCTTAGCCAAATTCTGTATTTGGTAATGCTATAGCTAGACAAAGATTTGGATTATAACTTGGAAGTCTGGCAACTCCCCATCTGGTACTTCTTATACAAATATACCATTCCGCCCCTTAGAAATCGTGTAATATTATCAATATGACCAACGCGATCTTACCCAAATTCTGTATTTAGTAATGCTATGGCTGTAGAAAGTTTCGGACAAAAACTTGGAAGTCTGGCAACTCCCCTTCTGGTACCTCCCATACAAATGTACCATCCCGCCCCTTAGAAATCGTGTAATATTATCAATATGACCAACGGGATCTTGCCCAAATTCTGTATTTAGTAATGCTATAACTAGACAAAGTTTTACACCAAAACATGAAAGTCTGGCAACTTCCCTTCTGGTACCTCCCATACAAATGTACCATCCCGCACCCTTACAAACCGTGTAATATTATCAATATGACAAAACGCGATCTTGCCCAAATTCTGTATTTAGTAAAGCTATGGCTGTAGAAAGTTTCGGACAAAAACTTGGAAGTCTGGCAACTCCCCTTCTGGTACCTCCCATACAAATGTACCATCCCGCCCCTTAGAAATCGTGTAATATTATCAATATGACCAACGCGATCTTGCCCAAATTCTGTATTTAGTAAAGCTATGGCTGGAAAATTTTCGGACAAAAACATGAAAGTCTGACAATTCCCCTTATGGTACCTCTCATACAAATGTACCATCCCGCCCCTTAGAAATCGTGTAATATTATCAATATGACCAACGCGATCTTACCCAAATTCTGTATTTAGTAATGCTATAACTAGACAAAGTTTTACACCAAAACATGAAAGTCTGGCAACTTCCCTTCTGGTACCTCCCATACAAATGAACCATCCCGCACCCTTATAAACCGTGTAATATTATCAATATGACAAAACGCGATCTTGCCCAAATTCTGTATTTAGTAAAGCTATGGCTGGAAAAAGTTTCGGACAAAAACTTGGAGGTCCGGCAACTCCCCTTCTGGTACCTCCCATACAAATGTACAATGCCCCCCTTAGAAATCATGTAATATTGTCAATATGACCAACGCGATCTTACCCAAATTCTGTATTTAGTAATGCTATAGCTAGACAAAGTTTTGGACCAAAACATGAAAGTCTGGCAACTTCCCTTCTGGTACCTCCCATACAAATGTACCATCCCGCACCCTTACAAACCGTGTAATATTATTAATATGACAAAACGCGAACTTGCCCAAATTCTGTATTTAGTAAAGCTATGGCTGTAGAAAGTTTCGGAACCAAATTCTGTATTTATTAATGCTATACCTATACAAAGTTTTGGACACAACATGAAAGGCTCGCAACTCCCCCTTTGGTAAACCGTGTAATATTAGCAATATGACCAACGCGATCTGGCCCAAGTTCTGTATATAGTAAAGCTAGTGAGAGACAAACTTTCGGACAACAATTTTTAAGTCTGCCAACTGCCCATCTGATACCTCCCATACAAATGTACCATCCCGCACCCTTATAAACCGTGTAATATTATGAATATGACCAACACGATCTTGCCCAAATTC
Source organism: Hydrotaea cyrtoneurina (assembly GCA_958296145.1). Classification (NCBI taxonomy): domain Eukaryota; kingdom Metazoa; phylum Arthropoda; class Insecta; order Diptera; family Muscidae; genus Hydrotaea; species Hydrotaea cyrtoneurina. The sequence continues at coordinate 51,817,918 of OY282517.1, forward strand.
TGTATTTAGTAAAGCTATGGCTGGAAAAAGTTTCGGACAAAAACTTGGAAGTCTGGCAACTCAACTTCTGGTACCTCTCATACAAATGTACCATCCCGCCCCTTAGAAATCGTGTAATATTAGCAATACGACCGACGCGATCTTAGCCAAATTCTGTATTTGGTAATGCTATAGCTAGACAAAGTTTTGGATTATAACATGAAAGTCTGGCAACTCCCCATCTGTTACTTCTTATACAAATATACCATTCCGCACCCTTATAAACCGTGTAATATTATCAATATGACCAACACGATCTTGCCCAAATCCTGTATTTAGTAAAGCTATGGCTGGAAAAAGTTTCGGACAAAAACTTGGAAGTCTGGCAACTCCCCTTCTGGTACCTCCCATATAAATGTATCATCCCGCCCCTTAGAAATCGTTAATATTATCAATATGACAAAACGCGATCTTGCCAAAATTCTGTATATAGTAAAGCTATGGCTGGAAAAAGTTTCGGACAAAAACTAGGAAGTCTGGCAACTCCCCTTCTGGTACCTCCCATACAAATGTACCATCCCGCACCCTTATAAACCGTGTAATATTATGAATATGACCAACACGATCTTGCCCAAATTCTGTATTTAGTAAAGCTATGGCTGGAAAAAGTTTCGGACAAAAACTTGGAAGTCTGGCAACTCAACTTCTGGTACCTCTCATACAAATGTACCATCCCGCCCCTTAGAAATCGTGTAATATTAGCAATACGACCGACGCGATCTTAGCCAAATTCTGTATTTGGTAATGCTATAGCTAGACAAAGTTTTGGATTATAACATGAAAGTCTGGCAACTCCCCATCTGTTACTTCTTATACAAATATACCATTCCGCACCCTTATAAACCGTGTAATATTATCAATATGACCAACACGATCTTGCCCAAATCCTGTATTTAGTAAAGCTATGGCTGGAAAAACTTTCGGACAAAACCTTGGAAGTCTGGCAACTCCCCATCTGGTACATCCTATATAAATGTACCATCTCGTTCACTTACAAGTCTTGTAATAATATCAATATGTAAAGCTAGAAAGAGACAAAGTTTCGGACAAAAACTTGGAAATCTGGCAATTCCCCTTCTGGTACCTCCCATACAAATGTACCAACCCGCCCCTTATAAACCGTGTAATATTATCAATATGACCAACGCGATCTTGCCCAAATTCTGTATTTAGTAAAGCTATGGCTGGAAAATGTTTCGTACAAAAACTAGGAAGTCTGGCAACTCCCCTTCTGGTACCTCCCATACAAATGTACCATCTCGCACCCTTATAAAACGTGTAATATTATCAATATGACAAAACGTGATCTTGCCCAAATTCTGTATTTAGTAAAGCTATGGCTGGAAAAAGTTTCGGACAAGAACTCGGAAGTCTGGCAACTCCCCTTCTGGTACCTCTCATACAAATGTACCATCCTGCCCCTTAGAAATCGTGTAATATTATCAATATGACCAACGCGATCTTACCCAAATTCTGTATTTAGTATTGCTATAACTAGACAAAGTTTTGGACCAAAACATGAAAGTCTGGCAACTTCCCTTCTGGTACCTCCCATACAAATGTACCATCCCACACCCTTATAAACCGTGTAATATTATCAATATGACAAAACGCGTTCTTGCCCAAATTCTGTATTTAGTAAAGCTATGGCTGGAAAATGTTTCGGATAAAAACTTGGAAGTCTGGCAATTCCCCTTATGGTACCTCTCATACAAACGTATATCCCGCCCCTTAGAAATCGTGTAATATTATCAATATGACCAACGCGATCTTACCCAAATTCTGTATTTAGTAATGCTATACCTATACAAAGTTTTGGACACAACATGAAAGGCTCGCAACTGCCCCTATGGTAAACCGTGTAATATTAGCAATATGACCAACGCGATCTTGCCCAAGTTCTGTATATAGTAAAGCTAGTGAGAGACAAACTTTCGGACAACAATTTTTAAGTCTGCCAACTGCCCATCTGATACCTCCCATACAAATGTACCATCCCGCACCCTTATAAACCGTGTAATATTATGAATATGACCAACACGATCTTGCCCAAATTCTGTATTTAGTAAAGCTATGGCTGGAAAAAGTTTCGGACAAAAACTTGGAAGTCTGGCAACTCAACTTCTGGTACCTCTCATTCAAATGTACCATCCCGCCCCTTAGAAATCGTGTAATATTATCAATATGACCGACGCGATCTTACCCAAATTCTGTATTTAGTAATGCTATAGCTATACAAAGTTTTGGACCAAAACATGAAAGTCTCGCAACTCCACCTCTGGTAAACCGTGTAATATTAGCAATATGACCAACGCGATCTTGCCCAAGTTCTGTATATAGTAAAGCTAGTGAGAGGCAAACTTTCGGACAAAAACTTGGAAGTCTGGCAATTCCCCTTATGGTACCTCCCATACACATGATCTTGCCTAAATTCTGTATTTAGTAAAGCTATGGCTGGAAAAATTTTCGGACAAAACCTTGGAAGTCTGGAAACTTCCCATCTGGTACCTCCAATACAAATGTACCATCCCGCACCTTTATAAACCGTGTAATATTATCAATATGACCAACAATATCTTGCCCAAATTCTGTATTTAGTAAATCTATAGCTGGAAAAAGTTTTGGACCAAAACATGAACGTCTCGCAACTCCCCTTCTGGCACCTCCCATACAAATGTACCATCACGCCCCTTATAAACCGTGTAATATTAGCAATATGACCAATGCGATCTTGCCCAAATTCTGTATTTAGTAAAGCTATGGCTGGAAAAAGTTTCGGACAAAACCTTGGAAGTCTGGAAACTTCCCATCTGGTACCTCCAATACAAATGTACCATCCCGCACCCTTATAAACCGTGTAATATTATCAATATGACCAACGCGATCTTCCCCAAATTCTGTATTTAGTAAATCTATAGCTGGAAAAAGTTTCGGACAAAACCTTGGAAGTCTGGAAACTTCCCATCTGGTACCTCCAATACAAATGTACCATCCCGCACCCTTATAAACGTTTAATATTATCAATATGACCAACAATATCTTGCCCAAATTCTGTATTTAGTAAATCTATAGCTGGAAAAAGTTTTGGACCAAAACATGAAAGTCTCGCAACTCCCCTTCTGGCACCTCACATACAAATGTACCATCCCGCCCCTTATAAACCGTGTAATATTAGCAATATGACCAATGCGATCTTGCCCAAATTCTGTATTTAGTAAAGCTATGGCTGGAAAAAGTTTCGGACAAAACCTTGGAAGTCTGGAAACTTCCCATCTGGTACCTCCAATACAAATGTACCATCCCGCACCCTTATAAACCGTGTAATATTAGCAATATGACCAACACGATCTTGCCCAAATTCTGTAGTTAGTAAAGCTATGGCTGGAAAAAGTTTCGGACAAAACCTTGGAAGTCTGGAAACTTCCCATCTGGTACCTCCAATACAAATGTACCATCCCGCACCCATATAAACCGTGTAATATTATGAATATGACCAACACGATCTTGCCCAAATTCTGTATTTAGTAAAGCTATGGCTGGAAAAAGTTTCGGACAAAAACTTGGAAGTCTGGCAATTCCCTTATGGTACCTCTCATTCAAATGTACCATCCCGCCCCTTAGAAATCGTGTAATATTATCAATATGACCGACGCGATCTTACCCAAATTCTGTATTTAGTAATGCTATAGCTATACAAAGTTTTGGACCAAAACATGAAAGTCTCACAACTCCCCCTCTGGTAAACCGTGTAATATTAGCAATATGACCAACGCGATCTTGCCCAAGTTCTGTATATAGTAAAGCTAGTGAGAGACAAACTTTCGGACAACAATTTTTAAGTCTGCCAACTGCCCATCTGATACCCCCCATACAAATGTACCATCCCGCACCCTTATAAACCGTGTAATATTATGAATATGACCAACACGATCTTGCCCAAATTCTGTAGTTAGTAAAGCTATGGCTGGAAAAAGTTTCGGACAAAAACTTGGAAGTCTGGCAACTCCCCTTCTGGTACCTCTCATACAAATGCACCATCCCGCCAATTAGAAATCGTGTAATATTAGCAATACGACCGACGCGATCTTAGCCAAATTCTGTATTTGGTAATGCTATAGCTAGACAAAGTTTTGGATTATAACATGAAAGTCTGGCAACTCCCCATCTGGTACCTCCCATACAAATATACCATTCCGCACCCTTATAAACCGTGTAATATTATCAATATGACCAACACGATCTTGCCCAAATCATGTATGTAGTAAAGCTATGGCTGGAAAAAGTTTCGGACAAAAACTTGGAAGTCTGGCAATTCCCTTATGGTACCTCTCATTCAAATGTACCATCCCGCCCCTTAGAAATCGTGTAATATTATCAATATGACCGACGCGATCTTGCCCAAATTCTGTAGTTAGTAAAGCTATGGCTGGAAAAAGTTTCGGACAAAAACTTGGAAGTCTCGCAACTCCCCCTCTGGTAAACCGTGTAATATTAGCAATATGACCAACGCGATCTTGCCCAAGTTCTGTATATAGTAAAGCTAGTGAGAGACAAACTTTCGGACAAAAACTTGGAAGTCTGGCAATTCCCGTTATTGAACCTCCCATACAAATGTACCATCCCGCCCCCTTATAAACAGTGTAATATTAGCAATATGACCAATGCGATCTTGCCCAAATTCTGTATTTAGTAAAGCTATGGCTGGAAAAAGTTTCGGACAAAACCTTGGAAGTCTGGAAACTTCCCATCTGGTACCTCCAATACAAATGTACCATCCCGCACTCTTATAAACCGTGTAATATTATCAATATGACCAACAATATCTTGCCCAAATTCTGTATTTAGTAAATCTATAGCTGGAAAAAGTTTTGGACCAAAACATGAAAGTCTCGCAACTCCCCTTCTGGTACCTCCCATACAAATGTACCATCCCGCCCCCTTATAAACCGTGTAATACTAGCAATATGACCAATGCGATCCTGCCCAAATTCTGTATTTAGTAAAGCTATGGCTGGAAAAAGTTTCGGACAAAACCTTGGAAGTCTGGAAACTTCCCATCTGGTACCTCCAATACAAAAGTACCATCCCGCACCCTTATAAACCGTGTAATATTATCAATATGACCAACAATATCTTGCCCAAATTCTGTATTTAGTAAATCTATAGCTGGAAAATGTTTCGGACAAAAACTTGGAAGTCTGGCAACTCCCCTTCTGGTACCTCCCATATAAATGTACCATCCCGTTCACTAAGAAATCTTGTAATAATATCACTATGTCTAACGCGATCTTCCCAAGTTCTGTATATAGTAAAGCTAGTGAGAGACAAACTTTCCGACAAAACTCACCCTTATAAACCGTGTAATATTATCAATACACAGAAAAAATTCAGAATCGATTTCAATCACGATATTCGTATATTTGATTACTTTCTTCTTTAGTTTTCCTGCTATGAAGAAATTCGTAGTATCAATCACGAAAATTGTAGTTTGAATGATTGAAAAAAATCCAATGAAAAAAATTTTATATTTGATCACAAATATGATTGATTTTTTTTTTAAAAAATTCAAAAAAAGTCTGGCAATTCCCCTTATGGTACCTCTCATTCAAATGTACCATCCCGCCCCTTAGAAATCGTGTAATATTATCAATATGACCGACGCGATCTTACCCAAATTCTGTATTTGGTAATGCTATAGCTAGACAAAGTTTTGGATTATAACATGATCTGGCAACTCCCCATCTGGTACCTCCCATACAAATGTACCATTCCGCACCCTTATAAACCGTGTAATATTATCAATATGACCAACACGATTCTGTATTTAGTAAAGCTATGGCTGAAAAAACTTTCGGACAAAACCTTGGAAGTCTAGAAACTCCTCATCTGGTACCTCCCATACAAATGTACCATTCCGCACCCTTATAAACCGTGTAATATTATCAATATGACAAAACGCGATCTTGCCCAAATTCTGTATTTAGTAAAGCTATGGCTGGACAAAGTTTCGGACAAAAACTTGGAAATCTGGCAATTCCCCTTATTGGACCTCTCATTCAAATGTACCATCCCGCCCCTTAGAAATCGTGTAATATTATCAATATGACCGACGCGATCTTACCCAAATTCTGTATTTGGTAATGCTATAGCTAGACAAAGTTTTGGACCATAACATGGAAGTCTGGCAACTCCCCATCTGGTACCTCCCATACAAATGTACCATTCCGCACCCTTATAAACCGTGTAATATTATCAATATGACCAACACGATTTTGCCCAAATTCTGTATTTAGTAAAGCTATGCCTGGAAAAAGTTTCGGACAAATCCTTGGAAGTCTAGGAACTCCCCATCTGGTACCTCCCATACAAATGTACCATCCCGCACCCTTATAAACCGTGTAATATTATCAATATGACAAAACGCGATCTTGCCCAAATTCTGTATTTAGTAAAGCTATGGCTGGACAAAGTTTCGGACAAAAACTTGGAAATCTGGCAATTCCCCTTCTGGTACCTCTCATACAAATGTACCATCCCGCCCCTTAGAAATCGTGTAATATTATCAATATGACCGACGCGATCTTACCCAAATTCTGTATTTGGTAATGCTATAGCTAGACAAAGTTTTGGACCATAACATGGAAGTCTGGCAACTCCCCATCTGGTACCTCCCATACAAATGTACCATTCCGCACCCTTATAAACCGTGTAATATTATCAATATGACCAACACGATCTTGCCCAAATTCTGTATTTAGTAAAGCTATGCCTGGAAAAAGTTTCGGACAAAACCTTGGAAGTCTAGGAACTCCCCATCTGGTACCTCCCATACAAATGTACCATCCCGCACCCTTATAAACCGTGTAATATTATGAATATGACCAACACGATCTTGCCCAAATTCTGTATTTAGTGAAGCTATGGCTGGGAAAAGTTTCGGACAAAAACTTGGAAGTCTGGCAACTCCCCTTCTGGTACCTCTCATACAAATGTACCATCCCACCCCTTAGAAATCGTGTAATATTAGCAATAAGACCGACGCGATCTTACCCAAATTCTGTATTTGGTAATGCTATAGCTAGACAAAGTTTTGGATTATAACATGAAAGTCTGGCAACTCCCCATCTGGTACCTCCCATACAAATGTACTATTCCGCACCCTTATAAACCGTGTAATATTATGAATATGACCAACACGATCTTGCCCAAATTCTGTATTTAGTGAAGCTATGGCTGGGAAAAGTTTCGGACAAAAACTTGGAAGTCTGGCAACTCCCCTTCTGGTACCTCTCATACAAATGTACCATCCCGCCCCTTAGAAATCGTGTAATATTAGCAATAAGACCGACGCGATCTTACCCAAATTCTGTATTTGGTAATGCTATAGCTAGACAAAGTTTTGGATTATAACTTGGAAGTCGGGAAACTCCCCGTCTGGTACCTCCAATACAAATGTACCATCCCGCACCCTTATAAACCGTGTAATATTATCAATATGACAAACAATATCTTGCCCAAATTCTGTATTTAGTAAATCTATAGCTGGAAAAAGTTTCGGACAAAAACTTGGAAGTCTGGCAACTCCCCTTCTGGTACCTCCCATATAAATGTAGCATCCCGTTCACTTAGAAATCTTGTAGTAATATCGCTACGTCTAACGCGATCTTCCCAAGTTCTGTATATAGTAAAGCTAGTGAGAGACAAACTTTCGGACACAACTCACCCTTATAAACCGTGTAATATTATCAATATGACAAAACGCGATCTTGCCAAAATTCTGTATTTAGTAAAGCTATGGCTGGAAAAAGTTTCGTCAAAAAGCTATGTCGAAATCGTGTAATATTATCACTATGACCAACGCGATCTTACCCAAATTCTGTATTTAGTAATGCTATAGCTATACAAAGTTTTGGACCAAAACATGAAAGTATCGCAACTCCCCATCTGGTCCCTCCCATACAAATGTACCATCCCGCACTCTTATAAACCGTGTAATATTATGAATATGACAAACGCGATCTTGCCCAAATTCTGTATTTAGTAAAGCTATGCCTGGAAAAAGTTTCGGACAAAACCTTGGAAGTCTAGGAACTCCCCATCTGGTACCTCCCATACAAATGTACCATCCCGCACCCTTATAAACCGTGTAATATTATGAATATGACCAACACGATCTTGCCCAAATTCTGTATTTAGTGAAGCTATGGCTGGGAAAAGTTTCGGACAAAAACTTGGAAGTCTGGCAACTCCCCTTCTGGTAACTCTCATACAAATGTACCATCCCGCCCCTTAGAAATCGTGTAATATTAGCAATAAGACCGACGCGATCTTACCCAAATTCTGTATTTGGTAATGCTATAGCTAGACAAAGTTTTGGATTATAACATGAAAGTCTGGCAACTCCCCATCTGGTACCTCCCATACAAATGTTCCATTCCGCACCCTTATAAACCGTGTAATATTATGAATATGACCAACACGATCTTGCCCAAATTCTGTATTTAGTGAAGCTATGGCTGGGAAAAGTTTCGGACAAAAACTTGGAAGTCTGGCAACTCCCCTTCTGGTACCTCTCATACAAATGTACCATCCCGCCCCTTAGAAATCGTGTAATATTATCAATATGACCGACGCGATCTTACCCAAATTCTGTATTTGGTAATGCTATAGCTAGACAAAGTTTTGGACCATAACATGGAAGTCTGGCAACTCCCCATCTGGTACCTCCCATACAAATGTACCATTCCGCACCCTTATAAACCGTGTAATATTATCAATATGACCAACACGATCTTGCCCAAATTCTGTATTTAGTAAAGCTATGCCTGGAAAAAGTTTCGGACAAAACCTTGGAAGTCTAGGAACTCCCCATCTGGTACCTCCCATACAAATGTACCATCCCGCACCCTTATAAACCGTGTAATATTATGAATATGACCAACACGATCTTGCCCAAATTCTGTATTTAGTGAAGCTATGGCTGGGAAAAGTTTCGGACAAAAACTTGGAAGTCTGGCAACTCCCCTTCTGGTACCTCTCATACAAATGTACCATCCCGCCCCTTAGAAATCGTGTAATATTAGCAATAAGACCGACGCGATCTTACCCAAATTCTGTATTTGGTAATGCTATAGCTAGACAAAGTTTTGGATTATAACATGAAAGTCTGGCAACTCCCCATCTGGTACCTCCCACACAAATGTACCATTCCGCACCCTTATAAACCGTGTAATATTATGAATATGACCAACACGATCTTGCCCAAATTCTGTATTTAGTGAAGCTATGGCTGGGAAAAGTTTCGGACAAAAACTTGGAAGTCTGGCAACTCCCCTTCTGGTACCTCTCATACAAATGTACCATCCCGCCCCTTAGAAATCGTGTAATATTAGCAATAAGACCGACGCGATCTTACCCAAATTCTGTATTTGGTAATGCTATAGCTAGACAAAGTTTTGGATTATAACTTGGAAGTCTGGAAACTCCCCATCTGGTACCTCCAATACAAATGTACCATCCCGCACCCTTATAAACCGTGTAATATTATCAATATGACAAACAATATCTTGCCCAAATTCTGTATTTAGTAAATCTATAGCTGGAAAAAGTTTCGGACAAAAACTTGGAAGTCTGGCAACTCCCCTTCTGGTACCTCCCATATAAATGTAGCATCCCGTTCACTTAGAAATCTTGTAGTAATATCGCTATGTCTAACGCGATCTTCCCAAGTTCTGTATATAGTAAAGCTAGTGAGAGACAAACTTTCGGACAAAACTCACCCTTATAAACCGTGTAATATTATCAATATGACAAAACGCGATCTTGCCAAAATTCTGTATTTAGTAAAGCTATGGCTGGAAAAAGTTTCGTCAAAAAGCTATGTCGAAATCGTGTAATATTATCACTATGACCAACGCGATCTTACCCAAATTCTGTATTTAGTAATGCTATAGCTATACAAAGTTTTGGACCAAAACATGAAAGTATCGCAACTCCCCATCTGGTACCTCCCATACAAATGTACCATCCCGCACTCTTATAAACCGTGTAATATTATGAATATGACAAACGCGATCTTGCCCAAATTCTGTATTGAGTAAAGCTATGTCTGGACAAAGTTTCGGACAAAAACTTGGAAGTCTGGCAACTCCCCTTCTTGCACCTCTCATATAAATGTACCATCCCGTTCACTTAGAAATCTTGTAATAATATCACTATGTCTATCGCGATCTTCCCAAGTTCTGTATATAGTAAAGCTAGTGAGATAGAAACTTTCGGACAAAAACTTGGAAGTCTGCCAACTGACCATCTGGTAACTGTCATACAAATGTACCATCCCGTGCCCTTAAAATGCCCAACGCGATCTTGCCCAAATTCTGTTTTTAGTAAAGCTATAACTGTACAAAGTTTCGAATAAAAACTTGAATGTATGGCCGCTCTCCTGCGAGTACCTCCCATACAAATGTTCCATCACGTTCCTTTGAAATCGTGTAATATTATCAATATGACATTGCGATCTTACCCAAATTCTGTATTTAGTAATGCTATAGCTCTACAAAATTTTGGACCAAAACATGAAAGTCTGGCAACTTCCCTTCTGGTACCTCCCATACAAATGTAACATCCCGCACGCTTATCAACCGTGTAATATTATCAATATGACAAAACGCGATCTTGCCCAAATTCTGTATTTAGTAAAGCTATGGCTGGAAAAATTTCGGACAAAAACTTGGAAGTGTGCCAACTCCCCTTCTGGTACCTCCCATATAAATGTACCATCCTGTTCACTTAGAAATCTTGTAATAATATCACTATGTCTAACGCGATCTTCCCAAGTTCTGTATATAGTAAAGCTAGTGAGAGACAAACTTTCGGACAAAAACTTGGAAATCTGCCAACTCCCCATCTGGCACCTTCATACAAATGTACCATCCCGCACCCTTATAAACCGTGTAATATTATGAATGTGACCAACAAGATCTTGCCCAAATTTTGTGTTTAGTAAAGCAATGGCTGGAAAAAGTTTCGGACAAAACCTTGGAAGTCTAGAAACTCCCCATCTGGGACCTCCCATATAAATGTACCATCCCGCACCCTTATAAACCGTGTAATATTATGAATATGACAAACGCGATCTTGTCCAAATTCTGTATTTAGTAAAGCTATGGCTGGAAAAAGTTTCGACAAAAAGCTATGTCGAAATCGTGTAATATTATCAATATGACCATCGCGATTTAACCCAAATTCTGTATTTAGTAAATCTATAGCTGGAAAAAGTTTTGGACCAAAACATGAAAGTCTCGCAACTCCCCTTCTGGTACCTCCCATACAAATGTACCATCCCGCCCCCTTATAAACCGTGTAATATTAGCAGTATGACCAATGCGATCTTGCCCAAATTCTGTATTTAGTAAAGCTATGGCTGGAAAAACTTTCGGACAAAACCTTGGAAGTCTAGAAACTAGAAACATCTGGTACCTTCCATACAAATGTACCATCCCGCACACTTATAAACCGTGTAATATTATGAATATGACAAACGCGATCATGCCCAAATTCTGTATTTAGTAATGCTTTGGCTGGAAAAATTTTCGGCCAAAAACTTGGAAGTCTGGCAACTCCGCTTATGGTACCTCTCATATAAATGTACCATCCCGCTCACTTAGAAATCTTGTAATAATATCACTATGACTAACGCGATCTTCCCAAGTTCTGTATATAGTAAAGCTAGTGAGATAGAAACTTTCGGACAAAAACTTTGAAATCTGCCAACTGCCCATCTGGTAACTCCCATAGAAATGTACCATCCCGTGCCCTTTAAAATGCCCAACGCGATCTTGCCCATATTTTGTTTTTAGTAAAGCTATAACTGTACAAAGTTTCGAATAAAAACTTGAATGTCTGGCCGCTCTCCTGCGAGTACCTCTCATACAAATGTTCCATCACGTCCCTTTGAAATCGTGTAATATTATCAATATGACATTGCGATCTTACACAAATTCATATTTAGTAATGCTATAGCTATACAAAATTTTGGACCAAAACATGAAAGTCTGGCAACTTCCCTTCTGGTACCTCCCATACAAATGTAACATCCCGCACCCTTATCAACCGTGTAATATTATCAATATGACAAAACGCGATCTTGCCTAAATTCTGTACTTAGTAAAGCTATGGCTGGACAAAGTTTCGGACAAAAACTTGGAAGTCTGGCAATACCCCTTATGGTACCTCTCATTCAAATGTACCATCCCGCCCCTTAGAAATCGTGTAATATTATCAATATGACCGACGCGATCTTACCCAAATTCTGTATTTGGTAATGCTATAGCTAGACAAAGTTTTGGATCATAACATGGAAGTCTGGCAACTCCCCATCTGGTACCTCCCATACAAATGTACCAGTCCGCACCCTTATAAACCGTGTAATATTATCAATATGACAAAACGCGATCTTGCCCAAATTCTGTATTTAGTAAAGCTATGGCTGGGAAAAGTTTCGGACAAAAACTTGGAAGTCTGACAACTCCCCTTCTGGTACCTCTCATACAAATGTACCATCCCGCCCCTTAGAAATCGTGTAATATTAGCAATACGACCGACACGATCTTACCCAAATTCTGTATTTGGTAATGCTATAGCTAGACAAAGTTTTGGATTATAACATGAAAGTCTGGCAACTCCCCATCTGGTACCTCCCATACAAATGTACCATTCCGCACCCTTATAAACCGTGTAATATTATCAATATGACCAACACGATCTTGCCCTTCTTCTGTATTTAGTAAAGCTATGACTGGAAAAAGTTTCGGACAAAACCTTGGAAGTCTCGCAATTCCCCATCTGGTACCTTCCATACAAATGTACCATCCCGCACACTTATAAACCGTGTAATATTATGAATGTGACAACTCCCCTTCTGGTACCTCCCATACAAATGTACCATCCCGCCCCCTTATAAACCGTGTAATATTAGCAGTATGACCAATGCGATCTTGCCCAAATTCTGTATTTAGTAAAGCTATGGCTGGAAAAACTTTCGGACAAAACCTTGGAAGTCTAGAAACTAGAAACATCTGGTACCTTCCATACAAATGTACCATCCCGCACACTTATAAACCGTGTAATATTATGAATATGACAAACGCGATCATGCCCAAATTCTGTATTTAGTAATGCTTTGGCTGGAAAAATTTTCGGCCAAAAACTTGGAAGTCTGGCAACTCCGCTTATGGTACCTCTCATATAAATGTACCATCCCGCTCACTTAGAAATCTTGTAATAATATCACTATGACTAACGCGATCTTCCCAAGTTCTGTATATAGTAAAGCTAGTGAGATAGAAACTTTCGGACAAAAACTTTGAAATCTGCCAACTGCCCATCTGGTAACTCCCATAGAAATGTACCATCCCGTGCCCTTTAAAATGCCCAACGCGATCTTGCCCATATTTTGTTTTTAGTAAAGCTATAACTGTACAAAGTTTCGAATAAAAACTTGAATGTCTGGCCGCTCTCCTGCGAGTACCTCTCATACAAATGTTCCATCACGTCCCTTTGAAATCGTGTAATATTATCAATATGACATTGCGATCTTACACAAATTCATATTTAGTAATGCTATAGCTATACAAAATTTTGGACCAAAACATGAAAGTCTGGCAACTTCCCTTCTGGTACCTCCCATACAAATGTAACATCCCGCACCCTTATCAACCGTGTAATATTATCAATATGACAAAACGCGATCTTGCCTAAATTCTGTACTTAGTAAAGCTATGGCTGGACAAAGTTTCGGACAAAAACTTGGAAGTCTGGCAATACCCCTTATGGTACCTCTCATTCAAATGTACCATCCCGCCCCTTAGAAATCGTGTAATATTATCAATATGACCGACGCGATCTTACCCAAATTCTGTATTTGGTAATGCTATAGCTAGACAAAGTTTTGGATCATAACATGGAAGTCTGGCAACTCCCCATCTGGTACCTCCCATACAAATGTACCAGTCCGCACCCTTATAAACCGTGTAATATTATCAATATGACAAAACGCGATCTTGCCCAAATTCTGTATTTAGTAAAGCTATGGCTGGGAAAAGTTTCGGACAAAAACTTGGAAGTCTGACAACTCCCCTTCTGGTACCTCTCATACAAATGTACCATCCCGCCCCTTAGAAATCGTGTAATATTAGCAATACGACCGACACGATCTTACCCAAATTCTGTATTTGGTAATGCTATAGCTAGACAAAGTTTTGGATTATAACATGAAAGTCTGGCAACTCCCCATCTGGTACCTCCCATACAAATGTACCATTCCGCACCCTTATAAACCGTGTAATATTATCAATATGACCAACACGATCTTGCCCTTCTTCTGTATTTAGTAAAGCTATGACTGGAAAAAGTTTCGGACAAAACCTTGGAAGTCTCGCAATTCCCCATCTGGTACCTTCCATACAAATGTACCATCCCGCACACTTATAAACCGTGTAATATTATGAATATGACAAACGCGATCATGCCCAAATTCTGTATTTAGTAATGCTTTGGCTGGAAAAATTTTCGGCCAAAAACTTGGAAGTCTGGCAACTCCGCTTATGGTACCTCTCATATAAATGTACCATCCCGCTCACTTAGAAATCTTGTAATAATATCACTATGACTAACGCGATCTTCCCATGTTCTGTATATAGTAAAGCTAGTGAGATAGAAACTTTCGGACAAAAACTTGGAAATCTGCCAACTGCCCATCTGGTAACTCCCATAGAAATGTACCATCCCGTGCCCTTTAAAATGCCCAACGCGATCTTGCCCATATTTTGTTTTTAGTAAAGCTATAACTGTACAAAGTTTCGAATAAAAACTTGAATGTCTGGCCGCTCTCCTGCGAGTACCTCTCATACAAATGTTCCATCACGTCCCTTTGAAATCGTGTAATATTATCAATATGACATTGCGATCTTACACAAATTCATATTTAGTAATGCTATAGCTATACAAAATGTTGGACCAAAACATGAAAGTCTGGCAACTTCCCTTCTGGTACCTCCCATACAAATGTAACATCCCGCACCCTTATCAACCGTGTAATATTATCAATATGACAAAACGCGATCTTGCCTAAATTCTGTACTTAGTAAAGCTATGGCTGGACAAAGTTTCGGACAAAAACTTGGAAGTCTGGCAATACCCCTTATGGTACCTCTCATTCAAATGTACCATCCCGCCCCTTAGAAATCGTGTAATATTATCAATATGACCGACGCGATCTTACCCAAATTCTGTATTTGGTAATGCTATAGCTAGACAAAGTTTTGGATCATAACATGGAAGTCTGGCAACTCCCCATCTGGTACCTCCCATACAAATGTACCAGTCCGCACCCTTATAAACCGTGTAATATTATCAATATGACCAACACGATCTTGCCCAAATTGTGTATTTAGTAAAGCTATGGCTGGAAAAAGTTTCGGACAAAACCTTGGAAGTCTAGAAACTCCCCAACCGGTACCTCTCATACAAATGTACCATCCCGCCCCTTAGAAATCGTTTAATATTAGCAATACGACCGACACGATCTTACCCAAATTCTGTATTTGGTAATGCTATAGCTAGACAAAGTTTTGCATTATAACATGAAAGTCTGGCAACTCCCCATCTGGTACCTCCCATACAAATGTACCATTCCGCACCCTTATAAACCGTGTAATATTATCAATATGACCAACACGATCTTGCCCTTCTTCTGTATTTAGTAAAGCTATGACTGGAAAAAGTTTCGGACAAAACCTTGGAAGTCTGGCAATTCCCCATCTGGTACCTTCCATACAAATGTACCATCCCGCACACTTATAAACCGTGTAATATTATGAATATGACAAACGCGATCATGCCCAAATTCTGTATTTAGTAATGCTTTGGCTGGAAAAATTTTCGGCCAAAAACTTGGAAGTCTGGCAACTCCGCTTATGGTACCTCTCATATAAATGTACCATCCCGCTCACTTAGAAATCTTGTAATAATATCACTATGACTAACGCGATCTTCCCATGTTCTGTATATAGTAAAGCTAGTGAGATAGAAACTTTCGGACAAAAACTTGGAAATCTGCCAACTGCCCATCTGGTAACTCCCATAGAAATGTACCATCCCGTGCCCTTTAAAATGCCCAACGCGATCTTGCCCATATTTTGTTTTTAGTAAAGCTATAACTGTACAAAGTTTCGAATAAAAACTTGAATGTCTGGCCGCTCTCCTGCGAGTACCTCTCATACAAATGTTCCATCACGTCCCTTTGAAATCGTGTAATATTATCAATATGACATTGCGATCTTACACAAATTCATATTTAGTAATGCTATAGCTATACAAAATGTTGGACCAAAACATGAAAGTCTGGCAACTTCCCTTCTGGTACCTCCCATACAAATGTAACATCCCGCACCCTTATCAACCGTGTAATATTATCAATATGACAAAACGCGATCTTGCCTAAATTCTGTACTTAGTAAAGCTATGGCTGGACAAAGTTTCGGACAAAAACTTGGAAGTCTGGCAATACCCCTTATGGTACCTCTCATTCAAATGTACCATCCCGCCCCTTAGAAATCGTGTAATATTATCAATATGACCGACGCGATCTTACCCAAATTCTGTATTTGGTAATGCTATAGCTAGACAAAGTTTTGGATCATAACATGGAAGTCTGGCAACTCCCCATCTGGTACCTCCCATACAAATGTACCAGTCCGCACCCTTATAAACCGTGTAATATTATCAATATGACCAACACGATCTTGCCCAAATTCTGTATTTAGTAAAGCTATGGCTGGAAAAAGTTTCGGACAAAACCTTGGAAGTCTAGAAACTCCCCAACCGGTACCTCCCATACAAATGTACCATCCCGCACCCTTATAAACCGTGTAATATTATGAATATGACCAACACGATCTTGCCCAAATTCTGTATTTAGTAAAGCTATGGCTGGGAAAAGTTTCGGACAAAAACTTGGAAGTCTGACAACTCCCCTTCTGGTACCTCTCATACAAATGTACCATCCCGCCCCTTAGAAATCGTGTAATATTAGCAATACGACCGACACGATCTTACCCAAATTCTGTATTTGGTAATGCTATAGCTAGACAAAGTTTTGGATTATAACATGAAAGTCTGGCAACTCCCCATCTGGTACCTCCCATACAAATGTACCATTCCGCACCCTTATAAACCGTGTAATATTATCAATATGACGAACACGATCTTGCCCTTCTTCTGTATTTAGTAAAGCTATGACTGGAAAAAGTTTCGGACAAAACCTTGGAAGTCTGGCAATTCCCCCTATGGTACCTCTCATTCAAATGCACCATCCCGCCCCTTAGAAATCGTGTAATATTATCAATATGACCGACGCGATCTTACCCAAATTCTGTATTTGGTAATGCTATAGCTAGACAAAGTTTTGGATTATAACATGATCTGGCAACTCCCCATCTGGTACCTCCCATACAAATGTACCATTCCGCACATTTATAAACCGTGTAATATTATCAATATGACCAACACGATATTGCCCAAATTCTGTATTTAGTAAATCTATGGCTGGAAAAAGTTTCGGACAAAACCCTGGAAGTCTAGAAAATCCCCATCTGGTACCTCCCATACAAATGTACCATCCCGCACCCTTATAAACCGTGTAATATTATGAATATGACAAACGCGATCTTGCCCAAATTCTGTATTTAGTAAAGCTATGGCTGGAAAAAGTTTCGGACAAAAACTTGGAAGTCTGGCAATTCCCCTTATGGTACCTCTCATTCAAATGTACCATCCCGCCCCTTAGAAATCGTGTAATATTATCAATATGACCGACGCGATCTTATCCAAATTCTGTATTTGGTAATGCTATAGCTAGACAAAGTTTTGGATTATAACATGATCTGGCAACTCCCCATCTGGTACCTCCCATACAAATGTACCATTCCGCACCCTTATAAACCGTGTAATATTATCAATATGACCAACACGATTCTGTATTTAGTAAAGCTATGGCTGGAAAAACTTTCGGACAAAACCTTGGAAGTCTAGAAACTCCTCATCTGGTACCTCCCATACAAATGTACCATTCCGCACCCTTATAAACCGTGTAATATTATCAATATAACCAACACGATTCTGTATTTAGTAAAGCTATGGCTGGAAAAATTTTCGGCCAAAAACTTGAAAGTCTGGCAACTCCGCTTATAGTACCTCTCATATAAATGTACCATCCCGCTCACTTAGAAATCTTGTAATAATATCCCTATGTCTAACGCGATCTTCCCAAGTTCTGTATATAGTAAAGCTAGTGAGATAGAAACTTTCGGACAAAAACTTGGAAGTCTACCAACTGCCCATCTGGTAACTCCCATAGAAATGTACTATCCCGTGCCCTTAAAATGCCCAACGCGATCTTGCCCAAATTTTGTTTTTAGTAAAGCTATAACTGTACAAAGTTTCGAATAAAAACTTGAATGTCTGGCCGCTCTCCTGCGAGTACCTCTCATACAAATGTTCCATCACGTCCCTTTGAAATCGTGTAATATTATCAATATGACAAACGCGATCTTGTCCAAATTCTGTATTTAGTAAAGCTATGGATAATATTATCAATATGACCAACGCGATTTAACCCAAATTCTGTATTTAGTAAATCTATAGCTGGAAAAAGTTTTGGACCAAAACATGAAAGTCTCGCAACTCCCCTTCTGGTACCTCCCATACAAATGTACCATCCCGCCCCCTTATAAACCGTGTAATATTAGCAATATGACCAATGCGATCTTGCCCAAATTCTGTATTTAGTAAAGCTATAGCTGGAAAAATTTTCGGCCAAAAACTTGGAAGTCTGGCAACTCCGCTTATGGTACCTCTCATATAAATGTACCATCCCGCTCACTTAGAAATCTTGTAATAATATCACTATGTCTAACGCGATCTTCCCAAGTTCTGTATATAGTAAAGCTAGTGAGATAGAAACTTTCGGACAAAAACTTGGAAATCTGCCAACTGCCCATCTGGTAACTCCCATAGAAATGTACCATCCCGTGCCCTTAAAATGCCCAACGCGATCTTGCCCATATTTTGTTTTTAGTAAAGCTATAACTGTACAAAGTTTCGAATAAAAACTTGAATGTCTGGCCGCTCTCCTGCGAGTACCTCTCATACAAATGTTCCATCACGTCCCTTTGAAATCGTGTAATATTATCAATATGACATTGCGATCTTACACAAATTCATATTTAGTAATGCTATAGCTATACAAAATTTTGGACCAAAACATGAAAGTCTGGCAACTTCCCTTCTGGTACCTTTCATACAAATGTAACATCCCGCACCCTTATCAACCGTGTAATATTATCAATATGACAAAACGCGATCTTGCCTAAATTCTGTACTTAGTAAAGCTATGGCTGGACAAAGTTTCGGACAAAAACTTGGAAGTCTGGCAATACCCCTTATGGTACCTCTCATTCAAATGTACCATCCCGCCCCTTAGAAATCGTGTAATATTATCAATATGACCGACGCGATCTTACCCAAATTCTGTATTTGGTAATGCTATAGCTAGACAAAGTTTTGGATCATAACATGGAAGTCTGGCAACTCCCCATCTGGTACCTCCCATACAAATGTACCAGTCCGCATCCTTATAAACCGTGTAATATTATCAATATGACCAACACGATCTTGCCCAAATTCTGTATTTAGTAAAGCTATGGCTGGAAAAAGTTTCGGACAAAACCTTGGAAGTCTAGAAACTCCCCAACTGGTACCTCCCATACAAATGTACCATCCCGCACCCTTATAAACCGTGTAATATTATGAATATGACCAACACGATCTTGCCCAAATTCTGTATTTAGTAAAGCTATGGCTGGGAAAAGTTTCGGACAAAAACTTGGAAGTCTGACAACTCCCCTTCTGGTACCTCTCATACAAATGTACCATCCCGCCCCTTAGAAATCGTGTAATATTAGCAATACGACCGACGCGATCTTACCCAAATTCTGTATTTGGTAATGCTATAGCTAGACAAAGTTTTGGATTATAACATGAAAGTCTGGCAACTCCCCATCTGGTACCTCCCACACAAATGTACCATTCCGCACCCTTATAAACCGTGTAATATTATCAATATGACCAACACGATTCTGTATTTAGTAAAGCTATGGCTGGAAAAACTTTCGGACAAAACCTTGGATGTCTAGAAACTCCTCATCTGGTACCTCCCATACAAATGTACCATTCCGCACCCTTATAAACCGTGTAATATTATCAATATAACCAACACGATTCTGTATTTAGTAAAGCTATGGCTGGAAAAATTTTCGGCCAAAAACTTGAAAGTCTGGCAACTCCGCTTATGGTACCTCTCATATAAATGTACCATCCCGCTCACTAAGAAATCTTGTAATAATATCCCTATGTCTAACGCGATCTTCCCAAGTTCTGTATATAGTAAAGCTAGTGAGATAGAAACTTTCGGACAAAAACTTGGAAGTCTGCCAACTGCCCATCTGGTAACTCCCATAGAAATGTACTATCCCGTGCCCTTAAAATGCCCAACACGATCTTGCCCAAATTTTGTTTTTAGTAAAGCTATAACTGTTCAAAGTTTCGAATAAAAACTTGAATGTCTGGCCGCTCTCCTGCGAGTACCTCTCATACAAATGTTCCATCACGTCCCTTTGAAATCGTGTAATATTATCAATATGACATTGCGATCTTACCCAAATTCATATTTAGTAATGCTATAGCTATACAAAATTTTGGACCAAAACATGAAAGTCTGACAACTTCCCTTCTGGTACCTCCCATACAAATGTAACATCCCGCACCCTTATCAACCGTGTAATATTATCAATATGACAAAACGCGATCTTGCCCAAATTCTGTATTTAGTAAAGCTATGGCTGGAAAAAGTTTCGGACAAAAACTTGGAAGTGTGCCAACTCCCCTTCTGGTACCTCCCATATAAATGTACCATCCTGTTCACTTAGAAATCTTGTAATAATATCACTATGTCTAACGCGATCTTCCCAAGTTCTGAATATAGTAAAGCTAGTGAGAGACAAACTTTCGGACAAAAACTTGGAAGTCTGCCAACTCCCCATCTGGCACCTTCATACAAATGTACCATCCCGCACCCTTATAAACCGTGTAATATTATGAATGTGACCAACAAGATCTTGCCCAAATTCTGTATTTAGTAAAGCAATGGCTGGAAAAAGTTTCGGACAAAACCTTGGAAGTCTAGAAACTCCCCATCTGGGACCTCCCATACAAATGTACCATCCCGCACCCTTATAAACCGTGTAATATTACGAATATGACAAACGCGATCTTGTCCAAATTCTGTATTTAGTAAAGCTATGGCTGGAAAAAGTTTCGACAAAAAGCTATGTCGAAATCGTGTAATATTATCAATATGACCAACGCGATTTAACCCAAATTCTGTATTTAGTAAATCTATAGCTGGAAAAAGTTTTGGACCAAAACATGAAAGTCTCTCAACTCCCCTTCTGGTACCTCCCATACAAATGTACCATCCCGCCCCCTTATATACCGTGTAATATTAGCAATATGACCAATGCGATCTTGCCCAAATTCTGTATTTAGTAAAGCTATGGCTGGAAAAATTTTCGGCCAAAAACTTGGAAGTCTGGCAACTCCGCTTATGGTACCTCTCATATAAATGTACCATCCCGCTCACTTAGAAATCTTGTAATAATATCACTATGTCTAACGCGATCTTCCCAAGTTCTGTATATAGTAAAGCTAGTGAGATAGAAACTTTCTGACAAAAACTTGGAAATCTGCCAACTGCCCATCTGGTAACTCCCATAGAAATGTACCATCCCGTGCCCTTAAAATGCCCAACGCGATCTTGCCCATATTTTGTTTTTAGTAAAGCTATAACTGTACAAAGTTTCGAATAAAAACTTGAATGTCTGGCCGCTCTCCTGCGAGTACCTCTCATACAAATGTTCCATCACGTCCCTTTGAAATCGTGTAATATTATCAATATGACATTGCGATCTTACACAAATTCATATTTAGTAATGCTATAGCTATACAAAATTTTGGACCAAAACATGAAAGTCTGGCAACTTCCCTTCTGGTACCTCCCATACAAATGTAACATCCCGCACCCTTATCAACCGTGTAATATTATCAATATGACAAAACGCGATCTTGCCTAAATTCTGTACTTAGTAAAGCTATGGCTGGACAAAGTTTCGGACAAAAACTTGGAAGTCTGGCAATACCCCTTATGGTACCTCTCATTCAAATGTACCATCCCGCCCCTTAGAAATCGTGTAATATTATCAATATGACCGACGCGATCTTACCCAAATTCTGTATTTGGTAATGCTATAGCTAGACAAAGTTTTGGATCACAACATGGAAGTCTGGCAACTCCCCAACTGGTACCTCCCATACAAATGTACCATCCCGCACCCTTATAAACCGTGTAATATTATGAATATGACCAACACGATCTTGCCCAAATTCTGTATTTAGTAAAGCTATGGCTGGGAAAAGTTTCGGACAAAAACTTGGAAGTCTGACAACTCCCCTTCTGGTACCTCTCATACAAATGTACCATCCCGCCCCTTAGAAATCGTGTAATATTAGCAATACGACCGACGCGATCTTACCCAAATTCTGTATTTGGTAATGCTATAGCTAGACAAAGTTTTGGATTATAACATGAAAGTCTGGCAACTCCCCATCTGGTACCTCCCATACAAATGTACCATTCCGCACCCTTATAAACCGTGTAATATTATCAATATGACCAACACGATCTTGCCCTTCTTCTGTATTTAGTAAAGCAATGACTGGAAAAAGTTTCGGACAAAACCTTGGAAGTCTGGCAATTCCCCTTATGGTACCTCTCATTCAAATGCACCATCCCGCCCCTTAGAAATCGTGTAATATTATCAATATGACCGACGCGATCTTACCCAAATTCTGTATTTGGTAATGCTATAGCTAGACAAAGTTTTGGATTATAACATGATCTGGCAACTCCCCATCTGGTACCTCCCATACAAATGTACCATTCCGCACCCTTATAAACCGTGTAATATTATCAATATGACCAACACGATATTGCCCAAATTCTGTATTTAGTAAATCTATGGCTGGAAAAAGTTTCGGACAAAACCCTGGAAGTCTAGAAATTCCCCATCTGGTACCTCCCATACAAATGTACCATCCCGCACACTTATATACCGTGTAATATTATGAATATGACAAACGCGATCTTGCCCAAATTCTGTATTTAGTAAAGCTATGGCTGGAAAAAGTTTCGGACAAAAACTTGGAAGTCTGGCAATTCCCCTTATGGTACCTCTCATTCAAATGTACCATCCCGCCCCTTAGAAATCGTGTAATATTATCAATATGACCGACGCGATCTTACCCAAATTCTGTATTTGGTAATGCTATAGCTAGACAAAGTTTTGGATTATAACATGATCTGGCAACTCCCCATCTGGTACCTCCCATACAAATGTACCATTCCGCACCCTTATAAACCGTGTAATATTATCAATATGACCAACACGATTCTGTATTTAGTAAAGCTATGGCTGGAAAAACTTTCGGACAAAACCTTGGAAGTCTAGAAACTCCTCATCTGGTACCTCCCATACAAATGTACCATTCCGCACCCTTAAACCGTGTAATATTATCAATATAACCAATGCGATTCTGTATTTAGTAAAGCTATGGCTGGAAAAATTTTCGGCCAAAAACTTGAAAGTCTGGCAACTCCGCTTATGGTACCTCTCATACAAATTTACCATCCCGCCCCTTAGAAATCGTGTAATATTAGCAATACGACCGACGCGATCTTACCCAAATTCTGTATTTGGTAATGCTATAGCTAGACAAAGTTTTGGATTATAACATGATCTGGCAACTCCCCATCTGGTACCTCCCATACAAATGTACCATTCCGCACCCTTATAAACCGTGTAATATTATCAATATGACCAACACGATTCTGTATTTAGTAAAGCTATGGCTGGAAAAACTTTCGGACAAAACCTTGGAAGTCTAGAAACTCCTCATCTGGTACCTCCCATACAAATGTACCATTCCGCACCCTTAAACCGTGTAATATTATCAATATAACCAATGCGATTCTGTATTTAGTAAAGCTATGGCTGGAAAAATTTTCGGCCAAAAACTTGGAAGTCTGGCAATTCCCCTTATGGTACCTCTCATTCAAATGTACCATCCCGCCCCTTAGAAATCGTGTAATATTATCAATATGACCGACGCGATCTTACCCAAATTCTGTATTTGGTAATGCTATAGCTAGACAAAGTTTTGGATTATAACATGATCTGGCAACTCCCCATCTGGTACCTCCCATACAAATGTACCATTCCGCACCCTTATAAACCGTGTAATATTATCAATATGACCAACACGATTCTGTATTTAGTAAAGCTATGGCTGGAAAAACTTTCGGACAAAACCTTGGAAGTCTAGAAACTCCTCATCTGGTACCTCCCATACAAATGTATCATTCCGCACCCTTAAACCGTGTAATATTATCAATATAACCAATGCGATTCTGTATTTAGTAAAGCTATGGCTGGAAAAATTTTCGGCCAAAAACTTGAAAGTCTGGCAACTCCGCTTATGGTACCTCTCATATAAATGTACCATCCCGCTCACTTAGAAATCTTGTAATAATATCCCTATGTCTAACGCGATCTTCCCAAGTTCTGTATATAGTAAAGCTAGTGAGATAGAAACTTTCGGACAAAAACTTGGAAGTCTGCCAACTGCCCATCTGGTAACTCCCATAGAAATGTACTATCCCGTGCCCTTAAAATGCCCAACGCGATCTTGCCCAAATTTTGTTTTTAGTAAAGCTATAACTGTACAAAGTTTCGAATAAAAACTTGAATGTCTGGCCGCTCTCCTGCGAGTACCTCTCATACAAATGTTCCATCACGTCCCTTTGAAATCGTGTAATATTATCAATATGACATTGCGATCTTACCCAAATTCATATTTAGTAATGCTATAGTTATACAAAATTTTGGACCAAAACATGAAAGTCTGACAACTTCCCTTCTGGTACCTCCCATACAAATGTAACATCCCGCACCCTTATCAACCGTGTAATATTATCAATATGACAAAACGCGATCTTGCCCAAATTCTGTATTTAGTAAAGCTATGGCTGGACAAAGTTTCGGACAAAAACTTGGAAATCTGGCAATTCCCCTTATGGTACCTCTCATTCAAATGTACCATCCCGCCCCTTAGAAATCGTGTAATATTATCAATATGACCGACGCGATCTTACCCAAATTCTGTATTTGGTAATGCTATAGCTAGACAAAGTTTTGGACCATAACATGGAAGTCTGGCAACTCCCCATCTGGTACTCCCCATACAAATGTACCATTCCGCACCCTTATAAACCGTGTAATATTATCAATATGACCAACGCGATCTTGCCCAAATTCTGTATTTAGTAAAGCTATGCCTGGAAAAAGTTTCGGACAAAACCTTGGAAGTCTAGGAACTCCCCATCTGGTACCTCCCATACAAATGTACCATCCCGCACCCTTATAAACCGTGTAATATTATGAATATGACCAACACGATCTTGCCCAAATTCTAAATTTAGTAAAGCTATGGCTGGGAAAAGTTTCGGACAAAAACTTGGAAGTCTGGCAACTCCCCTTCTGGTACCTCTCATACAAATTTACCATCCCGCCCCTTAGAAATCGTGTAATATTAGCAATACGACCGACGCGATCTTACCCAAATTCTGTATTTGGTAATGCTATAGCTAGACAAAGTTTTGGATTATAACATGAAAGTCTGGCAACTCCCCATCTGGTACCTCCCATACAAATGTACCATTCCGCACCCTTATAAACCGTGTAATATTATCAATATGACCAACACGATATTGCCCAAATTCTGTATTTAGTAAATCTATGGCTGGAAAAAGTTTCGGACAAAAACTTGGAAGTCTGGAAACTCCCCATCTGGTACCTCCAATACAAATGTACCATCCCGCACCCTTATAAACCGTGTAATATTATCAATATGACAAACAATATCTTGCCCAAATTCTGTATTTGGTAAATCTATAGCTGGAAAAAGTTTCGGACAAAACCCTGGAAGTCTAGAAAATCCCCATCTGGTACCTCCCATACAAATGTACCATCCCGCACCCTTATAAACCGTGTAATATTATGAATATGACAAACGCGATCTTGCCCAAATTCTGTATTTAGTAAAGCTATGGCTGGAAAAAGTTTCGGACAAAAACTTGGAAGTCTGGAAACTCCCCATCTGGTACCTCCAATACAAATGTACCATCCCGCACCCTTATAAATTATTAATATTATCAATATGACAAACAATATCTTGCCCAAATTCTGTATTTGGTAAATCTATAACTGGAAAAAGTTTCGGACAAAAACTTGGAAGTCTGGCAACTCCCCTTCTGGTACCTCCCATATAAATGTAGCATCCCGTTCACTTAGAAATCTTGTAGTAATATCGCTATGTCTAACACGATCTTCCCAAATTCTGTATATAGTAAAGCTAGTGAGAGACAAACTTTCGGACAAAACTCACCCTTATAAACCGTGTAATATTATCAATATGACAAAACGCGATCTTGCCAAAATTCTGTATTTAGTAAAGCTATGGCTGGAAAAAGTTTCGTCAAAAAGCTATGTCGAAATCGTGTAATATTATCAATATGACCAACGCGATCTTACCCAAATTCTGTATTTAGTAATGCTATAGCTATACAAAGTTTTGGACCAAAACATGAAAGTATCGCAACTCCCCATCTGGTACCTCCCATACAAATGTACCATCCCGCACTCTTATAAACCGTGTAATATTATGAATATGACAAACGCGATCTTGCCCAAATTCTGTATTGAGTAAAGCTATGTCTGGACAAAGTTTCGGACAAAAACTTGGAAGTCTGGCAACTCCCCTTCTTGTACCTCTCATATAAATGTACCATCCCGTTCACTTAGAAATCTTGTAATAATTACACTATGTCTATCGCGATCTTCCCAAGTTCTGTATATAGTAAAGCTAGTGAGATAGAAACTTTCGGACAAAAACTTGGAAGTCTGCCAACTGACCATCTGGTAACTGTCATACAAATGTACCATCCCGTGCCCTTAAAATGCCCAACGCGATCTTGCCCAAATTCTGTTTTTAGTAAAGCTATAACTGTACAAAGTTTCGAATAAAAACTTGAATGTATGGCCGCTCTCCTGCGAGTACCTCCCATACAAATGTTCCATCACGTCCCTTTGAAATCGTGTAATATTATCAATATGACATTGCGATCTTACCCAAATTCTGTATTTAGTAATGCTATAGCTCTACAAAATTTTGGACCAAAACATGAAAGTCTGGCAACTTCCCTTCTGGTACCTCCCATACAAATGTCAAATCCCGCACCATTATAAACCGTGTAATATTATCAATATGACAAAACGCGATCTTGCCCAAATTCTTTACTATGGCTTTACTATGGCTGGAAAAAGTTTCGGACAAAAACTTGGAAGTCTGCCAACTCCTCATCTGGCACCTTCATACAAATGTACCATCCCGCACCCTTATAAACCGTGTAATATTATGAATGTGACCAACACGATCTTGCCCAAATTCTGTATTTAGTAAAGCAATGGCTGGAAAAAGTTTCGGACAAAATCTTGGAAGTCTAGATTTTGGACCAAAACATGAAAGTCTGGCAACTTCCCCTCTGGTACCTCCCATACAAATGTCACATCCCGCACCATTATAAACCGTGTAATATTATCAATATGACAAAACGCGATCTTGCCCAAATTCTGTATTTAGTAAAGCTATGGCTGGAAAAAGTTTCGGACAAAAACTTGGAAGTGTGCCAACTCCCCTTCTGGTACCTCCCATATAAATGTACCATCCTGTTCACTTAGAAATCTTGTAATAATATCACTATGTCTAACGCGATCTTCCCAAGTTCTGTATATAGTAAAGCTAGTGAGAGACAAACTTTCGGACAAAAACTTGGAAGTCTGCCAACTCCCCATCTGGCACCTTCATACAAATGTACCATCCCGCACCCTTATAAACCGTGTAATATTATGAATGTGACCAACAAGATCTTGCCCAAATTCTGTATTTAGTAAAGCAATGGCTGGAAAAAGTTTCGGACAAAACCTTGGAAGTCTAGAAACTCCCCATCTGGGACCTCCCATACAAATGTACCATCCCGCACCCTTATAAACCGTGTAATATTATGAATATGACAAACGCGATCTTGTCCAAATTCTGTATTTAGTAAAGCTATGGCTGGAAAAAGTTTCGACAAAAAGCTATGTCGAAATCGTGTAATATTATCAATATGACCAACGCGATTTAACCCAAATTCTGTATTTAGTAAATCTATAGCTGGAAAAAGTTTTGGACCAAAACATGAAAGTCTCGCAACTCCCCTTCTGGTACCTCCTATACAAATGTACCATCCCGCCCCTTATAAACCGTGTAATATTAGCAATATGACCAATGCGATCTTGCCCAAATTCTGTATTTGGTAAATCTATAACTGGAAAAAGTTTCGGACAAAAACTTGGAAGTCTGGCAACTCCCCTTCTGGTACCTCCCATATAAATGTAGCATCCCGTTCACTTAGAAATCTTGTAGTAATATCGCTATGTCTAACACGATCTTCCCAAATTCTGTATATAGTAAAGCTAGTGAGAGACAAACTTTCGGACAAAACTCACCCTTATAAACCGTGTAATATTATCAATATGACAAAACGCGATCTTGCCAAAATTCTGTATTTAGTAAAGCTATGGCTGGAAAAAGTTTCGTCAAAAAGCTATGTCGAAATCGTGTAATATTATCAATATGACCAACGCGATCTTACCCAAATTCTGTATTTAGTAATGCTATAGCTATACAAAGTTTTGGACCAAAACATGAAAGTATCGCAACTCCCCATCTGGTACCTCCCATACAAATGTACCATCCCGCACTCTTATAAACCGTGTAATATTATGAATATGACAAACGCGATCTTGCCCAAATTCTGTATTGAGTAAAGCTATGTCTGGACAAAGTTTCGGACAAAAACTTGGAAGTCTGGCAACTCCCCTTCTTGTACCTCTCATATAAATGTACCATCCCGTTCACTTAGAAATCTTGTAATAATTACACTATGTCTATCGCGATCTTCCCAAGTTCTGTATATAGTAAAGCTAGTGAGATAGAAACTTTCGGACAAAAACTTGGAAGTCTGCCAACTGACCATCTGGTAACTGTCATACAAATGTACCATCCCGTGCCCTTAAAATGCCCAACGCGATCTTGCCCAAATTCTGTTTTTAGTAAAGCTATAACTGTACAAAGTTTCGAATAAAAACTTGAATGTATGGCCGCTCTCCTGCGAGTACCTCCCATACAAATGTTCCATCACGTCCCTTTGAAATCGTGTAATATTATCAATATGACATTGCGATCTTACCCAAATTCTGTATTTAGTAATGCTATAGCTCTACAAAATTTTGGACCAAAACATGAAAGTCTGGCAACTTCCCTTCTGGTACCTCCCATACAAATGTCAAATCCCGCACCATTATAAACCGTGTAATATTATCAATATGACAAAACGCGATCTTGCCCAAATTCTTTACTATGGCTTTACTATGGCTGGAAAAAGTTTCGGACAAAAACTTGGAAGTCTGCCAACTCCTCATCTGGCACCTTCATACAAATGTACCATCCCGCACCCTTATAAACCGTGTAATATTATGAATGTGACCAACACGATCTTGCCCAAATTCTGTATTTAGTAAAGCAATGGCTGGAAAAAGTTTCGGACAAAATCTTGGAAGTCTAGATTTTGGACCAAAACATGAAAGTCTGGCAACTTCCCCTCTGGTACCTCCCATACAAATGTCACATCCCGCACCATTATAAACCGTGTAATATTATCAATATGACAAAACGCGATCTTGCCCAAATTCTGTATTTAGTAAAGCTATGGCTGGAAAAAGTTTCGGACAAAAACTTGGAAGTGTGCCAACTCCCCTTCTGGTACCTCCCATATAAATGTACCATCCTGTTCACTTAGAAATCTTGTAATAATATCACTATGTCTAACGCGATCTTCCCAAGTTCTGTATATAGTAAAGCTAGTGAGAGACAAACTTTCGGACAAAAACTTGGAAGTCTGCCAACTCCCCATCTGGCACCTTCATACAAATGTACCATCCCGCACCCTTATAAACCGTGTAATATTATGAATGTGACCAACAAGATCTTGCCCAAATTCTGTATTTAGTAAAGCAATGGCTGGAAAAAGTTTCGGACAAAACCTTGGAAGTCTAGAAACTCCCCATCTGGGACCTCCCATACAAATGTACCATCCCGCACCCTTATAAACCGTGTAATATTATGAATATGACAAACGCGATCTTGTCCAAATTCTGTATTTAGTAAAGCTATGGCTGGAAAAAGTTTCGACAAAAAGCTATGTCGAAATCGTGTAATATTATCAATATGACCAACGCGATTTAACCCAAATTCTGTATTTAGTAAATCTATAGCTGGAAAAAGTTTTGGACCAAAACATGAAAGTCTCGCAACTCCCCTTCTGGTACCTCCTATACAAATGTACCATCCCGCCCCTTATAAACCGTGTAATATTAGCAATATGACCAATGCGATCTTGCCCAAATTCTGTATTTAGTAAAGCTATGGCTGGAAAAACTTTCGGACAAAACCTTGGAAGTCTGGCAACTCCGCTTATGGTACCTCTCATATAAATGTACCATCCCGCTCACTTAGAAATCTTGTAATAATATCACTATGTCTAACGCGATCTTCCCAAGTTCTGTATATAGTAAAGCTAGTGAGATAGAAACTTTCGGACAAAAACTTGGAAATCTGCCAACTGCCCATCTGGTAACTCCCATAGAAATGTACCATCCCGTGCCCTTAAAATGCCCAAAGCGATCTTGCCCATATTTTGTTTTTAGTAAAGCTATAACTGTACAAAGTTTCGAATAAAAACTTGAATGTCTGGCCGCTCTCCTGCGAGTACCTCTCATAAAAATGTTCCATCACGTCCCTTTGAAATCGTGTAATATTATCAATATGACATTGCGATCTTACACAAATTCATATTTAGTAATGCTATAGCTATACAAAATTTTGGACCAAAACATGAAAGTCTGGCAACTTCCCTTCTGGTACCTCCCATACAAATGTAACATCCCGCACCCTTATCAACCGTGTAATATTATCAATATGACAAAACGCGATCTTGCCCAAATTCTGTACTTAGTAAAGCTATGGCTGGACAAAGTTTCGGACAAAAACTTGGAAGTCTGGCAATACCCCTTATGGTACCTCTCATTCAAATGTACCATCCCGCCCCTTAGAAATCGTGTAATATTATCAATATGACCGACGCGATCTTACCCAAATTCTGTATTTGGTAATGCTATAGCTAGACAAAGTTTTGGATCATAACATGGAAGTCTGGCAACTCCCCATCTGGTACCTCCCATACAAATGTACCATTCCGCACCCTTATAAACCGTGTAATATTATCAATATGACAAAACGCGATCTTGCCCAAATTCTGTACTTAGTAAAGCTATGGCTGGACAAAGTTTCGGACAAAAACTTGGAAGTCTGGCAATACCCCTTATGGTACCTCTCATTAAAATGTACCATCCCGCCCCTTAGAAATCGTGTAATATTATCAATATGACCGACGCGATCTTACCCAAATTCTGTATTTGGTAATGCTATAGCTAGACAAAGTTTTGGATCATAACATGGAAGTCTGGCAACTCCCCATCTGGTACCTTCCATACAAATGTACCATCCCGCACCCTTATAAACCGTGTAATATTATGAATATGACAAACGCGATCATGCCCAAATTCTGTATTTAGTAAAGCTATGGCTGGAAAAACTTTCGGACAAAACCTTGGAAGTCTAGAAACTCCCCATCTGGTACCTTCCATACAAATGTACCATCCCGCACCCTTATAAACCGTGTAATATTATGAATATGACAAACGCGATCATGCCCAAATTCTGTATTTAGTAAAGCTATGGCTGGAAAAACTTTCGGACAAAACCTTGGAAGTCTAGAAACTCCCCATCTGGTACCTTCCATACAAATGTACCATCCCGCACCCTTATAAACCGTGTAATATTATCAATATGACAAAACGCGATCTTGCCCAAATTCTGTATTTAGTAAAGCTATGGCTGGAAAAAGTTTCGGACAAAACCTTGGAAGTCTGGCAACTCCGCTTATGGTACCTCTCATATAAATGTACCATCCCGCTCACTTAGAAATCTTGTAATAATATCACTATGTCTAACGCGATCTTCCCAAGTTCTGTATATAGTAAAGCTAGTGATATAGAAACTTTCGGACAAAAACTTGGAAGTCTGCCAACTGACCATCTGGTAACTGTCATACAAATGTACCATCCCGTGCCCTTAAAATGCCCAACGCGATCTTGCCCAAATTCTGTTTTTAGTAAAGCTATAACTGTACAAAGTTTCGAATAAAAACTTGAATGTATGGCCGCTCTCCTGCGAGTACCTCCCATACAAATGTTCCATCACGTCCCTTTGAAATCGTGTAATATTATCAATATGACATTGCGATCTTACCCAAATTCTGTATTTAGTAATGCTATAGCTCTACAAAATTTTGGACCAAAACATGAAAGTCTGGCAACTTCCCTTCTGGTACCTCCCATACAAATGTCAAATCCCGCACCATTATAAACCGTGTAATATTATCAATATGACAAAACGCGATCTTGCCCAAATTCTTTACTATGGCTTTACTATGGCTGGAAAAAGTTTCGGACAAAAACTTGGAAGTCTGCCAACTCCTCATCTGGCACCTTCATACAAATGTACCAACCCGCACCCTTATAAACCGTGTAATATTATGAATGTGACCAACACGATCTTGCCCAAATTCTGTATTTAGTAAAGCAATGGCTGGAAAAAGGTTCGGACAAAATCTTGGAAGTCTAGATTTTGGACCAAAACACTAAAGTCTGGCAACTTCCCTTCTGGTACCTCCCATACAAATGTCACATCCCGCACCATTATAAACCGTGTAATATTATCAATATGACAAAACGCGATCTTGCCCAAATTCTGTATTTAGTAAAGCTATGGCTGGAAAAAGTTTCGGACAAAAACTTGGAAGTGTGCCAACTCCCCTTCTGGTACCTCCCATATAAATGTACCATCCTGTTCACTTATAAATCTTGTAATAATATCACTATGTCTAACGCGATCTTCCCAAGTTCTGTATATAGTAAAGCTAGTGAGAGACAAACTTTCGGACAAAAACTTGGAAGTCTGCCAACTCCCCATCTGGCACCTTCATACAAATGTACCATCCCGCACCCTTATAAACCGTGTAATATTATGAATGTGACCAACAAGATCTTGCCCAAATTCTGTATTTAGTAAAGCAATGGCTGGAAAAAGTTTCGGACAAAACCTTGGAAGTCTAGAAACTCCCCATCTGGGACCTCCCATACAAATGTACCATCCCGCACCCTTATAAACCGTGTAATATTATGAATATGACAAACGCGATCTTGTCCAAATTCTGTATTTAGTAAATATATCAATATGACCAACGCGATTTAACCCAAATTCTGTATTTAGTAAATCTATAGCTGGAAAAAGTTTTGGACCAAAACATGAAAGTCTCGCAACTCCCCTTCTGGTACCTCCCATACAAATGTACCATCCCGCCCCCTTATAAACCGTGTAATATTAGCAATATGACCAATGCGATCTTGCCCAAATTCTGTATTTAGTAAAGCTATGGCTGGAAAAACTTTCGGACAAAACCTTGGAAGTCTAGAAATTCCCCATCTGGTACCTTCCATACAAATGTACCATCCCGCACCCTTATAAACCATGTAATATTATGAATATGACAAACGCGATCATGCCCAAATTCTGTATTTAGTAAAGCTTTGGCTGGAAAAATTTTCGGCCAAAAACTTGGAAGTCTGGCAACTCCGCTTATGGTACCTCTCATAAATCTTGTAATAATATCACTATGTCTAACGCGATCTTCCCAAGTTCTGTATATAGTAAAGCTAGTGAGATAGAAACTTTCGGACAAAACTCACCCTTATAAACCGTGTAATATTATCAATATGACAAAACGCGATCTTGCCAAAATTCTGTATTTAGTAAAGCTATGGCTGGAAAAAGTTTCGTCAAAAAGCTATGTCGAAATCGTGTAATATTATCAATATGACCAACGCGATCTTACCCAAATTCTGTATTTAGTAATGCTATAGCTATACAAAGTTTTGGACCAAACATGAAAGTATCGCAACTCCCCATCTGGTACCTCCCATACAAATGTACCATCCCGCACTCTTATAAACCGTGTAATATTATGAATATGACAAACGCGATCTTGCCCAAATTCTGTATTGAGTAAAGCTATGTCTGGACAAAGTTTCGGACAAAAACTTGGAAGTCTGGCAACTCCCCTTCTTGTACCTCTCATATAAATGTACCATCCCGTTCACTTAGAAATCTTGTAATAATATCACTATGTCTATCGCGATCTTCCCAAGTTCTGTATATAGTAAAGCTAGTGAGATAGAAACTTTCGGACAAAAACTTGGAAGTCTGCCAACTGACCATCTGGTAACTGTCATACAAATGTACCATCCCGTGCCCTTAAAATGCCCAACGCGATCTTGCCCAAATTCTGTTTTTAGTAAAGCTATAACTGTACAAAGTTTCGAATAAAAACTTGAATGTATGGCCGCTCTCCTGCGAGTACCTCCCATACAAATGTTCCATCACGTCCCTTTGAAATCGTGTAATATTATCAATATGACATTGCGATCTTACCCAAATTCTGTATTTAGTAATGCTATAGCTCTACAAAATTTTGGACCAAAACATGAAAGCCTGGCAACTTCCCTTCTGGTACCTCCCATACAAATGTCAAATCCCGCACCATTATAAACCGTGTAATATTATCAATATGACAAAACGCGATCTTGCCCAAATTCTGTATTTAGTAAAGCTATGGCTGGAAAAAGTTTCGGACAAAAACTTGGAAGTG
This sequence comes from Hydrotaea cyrtoneurina, assembly GCA_958296145.1. Classification (NCBI taxonomy): domain Eukaryota; kingdom Metazoa; phylum Arthropoda; class Insecta; order Diptera; family Muscidae; genus Hydrotaea; species Hydrotaea cyrtoneurina. The sequence continues at coordinate 51,853,175 of OY282517.1, forward strand.
TGCCAACTCCCCTTCTGGTACCTCCCATATAAATGTACCATCCTGTTCACTTAGAAGTCTTGTAATAATATCACTATGTCTAACGCGATCTTCCCAAGTTCTGTATATAGTAAAGCTAGTGAGAGACAAACTTTCGGACAAAAACTTGGAAGTCTGCCAACTCCCCATCTGGCACCTTCATACAAATGTACCATCCCGCACCCTTATAAACCGTGTAATATTATGAATGTGACCAACACGATCTTGCCCAAATTCTGTATTTAGTAAAGCAATGGCTGGAAAAAGATTCGGACAAAATCTTGGAAGTCTAGATTTTGGACCAAAACATGAAAGTCTGGCAACTTCCCTTCTGGTACCTCCCATACAAATGTCACATCCCGCACCATTATAAACCGTGTAATATTATCAATATGACAAAACGCGATCTTGCCCAAATTCTGTATTTAGTAAAGCTATGGCTGGAAAAAGTTTCGGACAAAAACTTGGAAGTGTGCCAACTCCCCTTCTGGTACCTCCCATATAAATGTACCATCCTGTTCACTTAGAAATCTTGTAATAATATCACTATGTCTAACGCGATCTTCCCAAGTTCTGTATATAGTTAAGCTAGTGAGAGACAAACTTTCGGACAAAAACTTGGAAGTCTGCCAACTCCCCATCTGGCACCTTCATACAAATGTACCATCCCGCACCCTTATAAACCGTGTAATATTATGAATGTGACCAACAAGATCTTGCCCAAATTCTGTATTTAGTAAAGCAATGGCTGGAAAAAGTTTCGGACAAAACCTTGGAAGTCTAGAAACTCCCCATCTGGGACCTCCCATACAAATGTACCATCCCGCACCCTTATAAACCGTGTAATATTATGAATATGACAAACGCGATCTTGTCCAAATTCTGTATTTAGTAAAGCTATGGCTGGAAAAAGTTTCGACAAAAAGCTATGTCGAAATCGTGTAATATTATCAATATGACCAACGCGATTTAACCCAAATTCTGTATTTAGTAAATCTATAGCTGGAAAAAGTTTTGGACCAAAACATGAAAGTCTCGCAACTCCCCTTCTGGTACCTCCCATACAAATGTACCATCCCGCCCCTTATAAACCGTGTAATATTAGCAATATGACCAATGCGATCTTGCCCAAATTCTGTATTTAGTAAAGCTATGGCTGGAAAAACTTTCGGACAAAACCTTGGAAGTCTGGCAACTCCGCTTATGGTACCTCTCATATAAATGTACCATCCCGCTCACTTAGAAATCTTGTAATAATATCACTATGTCTAACGCGATCTTCCCAAGTTCTGTATATAGTAAAGCTAGTGAGATAGAAACTTTCGGACAAAAACTTGGAAATCTGCCAACTGCCCATCTGGTAACTCCCATAGAAATGTACCATCCCGTGCCCTTAAAATGCCCAAAGCGATCTTGCCCATATTTTGTTTTTAGTAAAGCTATAACTGTACAAAGTTTCGAATAAAAACTTGAATGTCTGGCCGCTCTCCTGCGAGTACCTCTCATAAATATGTTCCATCACGTCCCTTTGAAATCGTGTAATATTATCAATATGACATTGCGATCTTACACAAATTCATATTTAGTAATGCTATAGCTATACAAAATTTTGGACCAAAACATGAAAGTCTGGCAACTTCCCTTCTGGTACCTCCCATACAAATGTAACATCCCGCACCCTTATCAACCGTGTAATATTATCAATATGACAAAACGCGATCTTGCCCAAATTCTGTACTTAGTAAAGCTATGGCTGGACAAAGTTTCGGACAAAAACTTGGAAGTCTGGCAATACCCCTTATGGTACCTCTCATTCAAATGTACCATCCCGCCCCTTAGAAATCGTGTAATATTATCAATATGACCGACGCGATCTTACCCAATTTCTGTATTTGGTAATGCTATAGCTAGACAAAGTTTTGGATCATAACATGGAAGTCTGGCAACTCCCCATCTGGTACCTCCCATACAAATGTACCATTCCGCACCCTTATAAACCGTGTAATATTATCAATATGACAAAACGCGATATTGCCCAAATTCTGTACTTAGTAAAGCTATGGCTGGACAAAGTTTCGGACAAAAACTTGGAAGTCTGGCAATACCCCTTATGGTACCTCTCATTAAAATGTACCATCCCGCCCCTTAGAAATCGTGTAATATTATCAATATGACCGACGCGATCTTACCCAAATTCTGTATTTGGTAATGCTATAGCTAGACAAAGTTTTGGATCATAACATGGAAGTCTGGCAACTCCCCATCTGGTACCTTCCATACAAATGTACCATCCCGCACCCTTATAAACCGTGTAATATTATGAATATGACAAAAGCGATCATGCCCAAATTCTGTATTTAGTAAAGCTATGGCTGGAAAAACTTTCGGACAAAACCTTGGAAGTCTAGAAACTCCCCATCTGGTACCTTCCATACAAATGTACCATCCCGCACCCTTATAAACCGTGTAATATTATGAATATGACAAACGCGATCATGCCCAAATTCTGTATTTAGTAAAGCTATGGCTGGAAAAACTTTCGGACAAAACCTTGGAAGTCTAGAAACTCCCCATCTGGTACCTTCCATACAAATGTACCATCCCGCACCCTTATAAACCGTGTAATATTATGAATATGACAAACGCGATCATGCCCAAATTCTGTATTTAGTAAAGCTATGGCTGGAAAAAGTTTCGGACAAAAACTTGGAAGTGTGCCAACTCCCCTTCTGGTACCTCCCATATAAATGTACCATCCTGTTCACTTAGAAATCTTGTAATAATATCACTATGTCTAACGCGATCTTCCCAAGTTCTGTATATAGTAAAGCTAGTGAGAGACAAACTTTCGGACAAAAACTTGGAAGTCTGCCAACTCCCCATCTGGCACCTTCATACAAATGTACCATCCCGCACCCTTATAAACCGTGTAATATTATGAATGTGACCAACAAGATCTTGCCCAAATTCTGTATTTAGTAAAGCAATGGCTGGAAAAAGTTTCGGACAAAATCTTGGAAGTCTAGAAACTCCCCATCTGGTACCTTCCATACAAATGTACCATCCCGCACCCTTATAAACCGTGTAATATTATGAATATGACAAACGCGATCATGCCCAAATTCTGTATTTAGTAAAGCTATGGCTGGAAAAAGTTTCGGACAAAAACTTGGAAGTGTGCCAACTCCCCTTCTGGTACCTCCCATATAAATGTACCATCCTGTTCACTTAGAAATCTTGTAATAATATCACTATGTCTAACGCGATCTTCCCAAGTTCTGTATATAGTAAAGCTAGTGAGAGACAAACTTTCGGACAAAAACTTGGAAGTCTGCCAACTCCCCATCTGGCACCTTCATACAAATGTACCATCCCGCACCCTTATAAACCGTGTAATATTATGAATGTGACCAACAAGATCTTGCCCAAATTCTGTATTTAGTAATGCTATAGCTCTACAAAATTTTGGACCAAAACATGAAAGTCTGGCAACTTCCCTTCTGGTACTTCCCATACAAATGTCAAATCCCGCACCATTATAAACCGTGTAATATTATCAATATGACAAAACGCGATCTTGCCCAAATTCTTTACTATGGCTTTACTATGGCTGGAAAAAGTTTCGGACAAAAACTTGGAAGTCTGCCAACTCCTCATCTGGCACCTTCATACAAATGTACCATCCCGCACCCTTATAAACCGTGTAATATTATGAATGTGACCAACACGATCTTGCCCAAATTCTGTATTTAGTAAAGCAATGGCTGGAAAAAGTTTCGGACAAAATCTTGGAAGTCTAGATTTTGGACCAAAACATGAAAGTCTGGCAACTTCCCTTCTGGTACCTCCCATACAAATGTCACATCCCGCACCATTATAAACCGTGTAATATTATCAATATGACAAAACGCGATCTTGCCCAAATTCTGTATTTAGTAAAGCTATGGCTGGAAAAAGTTTCGGACAAAAACTTGGAAGTGTGCCAACTCCCCTTCTGGTACCTCCCATATAAATGTACCATCCTGTTCACTTAGAAATCTTGTAATAATATCACTATGTCTAACGCGATCTTCCCAAGTTCTGTATATAGTAAAGCTAGTGAGAGACAAACTTTCGGACAAAAACTTGGAAGTCTGCCAACTCCCCATCTGGCACCTTCATACAAATGTACCATCCCGCACCCTTATAAACCGTGTAATATTATGAATGTGACCAACAAGATCTTGCCCAAATTCTGTATTTAGTAAAGCAATGGCTGGAAAAAGTTTCGGACAAAACCTTGGAAGTCTAGAAACTCCCCATCTGGGACCTCCCATACAAATGTACCATCCCGCACCCTTATAAACCGTGTAATATTATGAATATGACAAACGCGATCTTGTCCAAATTCTGTATTTAGTAAATATATCAATATGACCAACGCGATTTAACCCAAATTCTGTATTTAGTAAATCTATAGCTGGAAAAAGTTTTGGACCAAAACATGAAAGTCTCGCAACTCCCCTTCTGGTACCTCCCATACAAATGTACCATCCCGCCCCCTTATAAACCGTGTAATATTAGCAATATGACCAATGCGATCTTGCCCAAATTCTGTATTTAGTAAAGCTATGGCTGGAAAAACTTTCGGACAAAACCTTGGAAGTCTAGAAATTCCCCATCTGGTACCTTCCATACAAATGTACCATCCCGCACCCTTATAAACCATGTAATATTATGAATATGACAAACGCGATCATGCCCAAATTCTGTATTTAGTAAAGCTTTGGCTGGAAAAATTGTCGGCCAAAAACTTGGAAGTCTGGCAACTCCGCTTATGGTACCTCTCATAAATCTTGTAATAATATCACTATTTCTAACGCGATCTTCCCAAGTTCTGTATATAGTAAAGCTAGTGAGATAGAAACTTTCGGACAAAACTCACCCTTATAAACCGTGTAATATTATCAATATGACAAAACGCGATCTTGCCAAAATTCTGTATTTAGTAAAGCTATGGCTGGAAAAAGTTTCGTCAAAAAGCTATGTCGAAATCGTGTAATATTATCAATATGACCAAAGCGATCTTACCCAAATTCTGTATTTAGTAATGCTATAGCTATACAAAGTTTTGGACCAAACATGAAAGTATCGCAACTCCCCATCTGGTACCTCCCATACAAATGTACCATCCCGCACTCTTATAAACCGTGTAATATTATGAATATGACAAACGCGATCATGCCCAAATTCTGTATTTAGTAAAGCTATGGCTGGAAAAACTTTCGGACAAAACCTTGGAAGTCTAGAAACTCCCCATCTGGTACCTTCCATACAAATGTACCATCCCGCACCCTTATAAACCGTGTAATATTATGAATATGACAAACGCGATCATGCCCAAATTCTGTATTTAGTAAAGCTATGGCTGGAAAAACTTTCGGACAAAACCTTGGAAGTCTAGAAACTCCCCATCTGGTACCTTCCATACAAATGTACCATCCCGCACCCTTATAAACCGTGTAATATTATCAATATGACAAAACGCGATCTTGCCCAAATTCTGTATTTAGTAAAGCTATGGCTGGAAAAAGTTTCGGACAAAACCTTGGAAGTCTGGCAACTCCGCTTATGGTACCTCTCATATAAATGTACCATCCCGCTCACTTAGAAATCTTGTAATAATATCACTATGTCTAACGCGATCTTCCCAAGTTCTGTATATAGTAAAGCTAGTGAGATAGAAACTTTCGGACAAAAACTTGGAAGTCTGCCAACTGACCATCTGGTAACTGTCATACAAATGTACCATCCCGTGCCCTTAAAATGCCCAACGCGATCTTGCCCAAATTCTGTTTTTAGTAAAGCTATAACTGTACAAAGTTTCGAATAAAAACTTGAATGTATGGCCGCTCTCCTGCGAGTACCTCCCATACAAATGTTCCATCACGTCCCTTTGAAATCGTGTAATATTATCAATATGACATTGCGATCTTACCCAAATTCTGTATTTAGTAATGCTATAGCTCTACAAAATTTTGGACCAAAACATGAAAGTCTGGCAACTTCCCTTCTGGTACCTCCCATACAAATGTCAAATCCCGCACCATTATAAACCGTGTAATATTATCAATATGACAAAACGCGATCTTGCTCAAATTCTTTACTATGGCTTTACTATGGCTGGAAAAAGTTTCGGACAAAAACTTGGAAGTCTGCCAACTCCTCATCTGGCACCTTCATACAAATGTACCATCCCGCACCCTTATAAACCGTGTAATATTATGAATGTGACCAACACGATCTTGCCCAAATTCTGTATTTAGTAAAGCAATGGCTGGAAAAAGTTTCGGACAAAATCTTGGAAGTCTAGATTTTGGACCAAAACATGAAAGTCTGGCAACTTCCCTTCTGGTACCTCCCATACAAATGTCACATCCCGCACCATTATAAACCGTGTAATATTATCAATATGACAAAACGCGATCTTGCCCAAATTCTGTATTTAGTAAAGCTATGGCTGGAAAAAGTTTCGGACAAAAACTTGGAAGTGTGCCAACTCCCCTTCTGGTACCTCCCATATAAATGTACCATCCTGTTCACTTAGAAATCTTGTAATAATATCACTATGTCTAACGCGATCTTCCCAAGTTCTGTATATAGTAAAGCTAGTGAGAGACAAACTTTCGGACAAAAACTTGGAAGTCTGCCAACTCCCCATCTGGCACCTTCATACAAATGTACCATCCCGCACCCTTATAAACCGTGTAATATTATGAATGTGACCAACAAGATCTTGCCCAAATTCTGTATTTAGTAAAGCAATGGCTGGAAAAAGTTTCGGACAAAACCTTGGAAGTCTAGAAACTCCCCATCTGGGACCTCCCATACAAATGTACCATCCCGCACCCTTATAAACCGTGTAATATTATGAATATGACAAACGCGATCTTGTCCAAATTCTGTATTTAGTAAATATATCAATATGACCAACGCGATTTAACCCAAATTCTGTATTTAGTAAATCTATAGCTGGAAAAAGTTTTGGACCAAAACATGAAAGTCTCGCAACTCCCCTTCTGGTACCTCCCATACAAATGTACCATCCCGCCCCCTTATAAACCGTGTAATATTAGCAATATGACCAATGCGATCTTGCCCAAATTCTGTATTTAGTAAAGCTATGGCTGGAAAAACTTTCGGACAAAACCTTGGAAGTCTAGAAATTCCCCATCTGGTACCTTCCATACAAATGTACCATCCCGCACCCTTATAAACCATGTAATATTATGAATATGACAAACGCGATCATGCCCAAATTCTGTATTTAGTAAAGCTTTGGCTGGAAAAATTTTCGACAAAAAGCTATGTCGAAATCGTGTAATATTATCAATATGACCAACGCGATCTTACCCAAATTCTGTATTTAGTAATGCTATAGCTATACAAAGTTTTGGACCAAACATGAAAGTATCGCAACTCCCCATCTGGTACCTCCCATACAAATGTACCATCCCGCACTCTTATAAACCGTGTAATATTATGAATATGACAAACGCGATCTTGCCCAAATTCTGTATTGAGTAAAGCTATGTCTGGACAAAGTTTCGGACAAAAACTTGGAAGTCTGGCAACTCCCCTTCTTGTACCTCTCATATAAATGTACCATCCCGTTCACTTAGAAATCTTGTAATAATATCACTATGTCTATCGCGATCTTCCCAAGTTCTGTATATAGTAAAGCTAGTGAGATAGAAACTTTCGGACAAAAACTTGGAAGTCTGCCAACTGACCATCTGGTAACTGTCATACAAATGTACCATCCCGTGCCCTTAAAATGCCCAACGCGATCTTGCCCAAATTCTGTTTTTAGTAAAGCTATAACTGTACAAAGTTTCGAATAAAAACTTGAATGTATGGCCGCTCTCCTGCGAGTACCTCCCATACAAATGTTCCATCACGTTCCTTTGAAATCGTGTAATATTATCAATATGACATTGCGATCTTACCCAAATTCTGTATTTAGTAATGCTATAGCTCTACAAAATTTTGGACCAAAACATGAAAGCCTGGCAACTTCCCTTCTGGTACCTCCCATACAAATGTCAAATCCCGCACCATTATAAACCGTGTAATATTATCAATATGACAAAACGCGATCTTGCCCAAATTCTGTATTTAGTAAAGCTATGGCTGGAAAAAGTTTCGGACAAAAACTTGGAAGTGTGCCAACTCCCCTTCTGGTACCTCCCATATAAATGTACCATCCTGTTCACTTAGAAGTCTTGTAATAATATCACTATGTCTAACGCGATCTTCCCAAGTTCTGTATATAGTAAAGCTAGTGAGAGACAAACTTTCGGACAAAAACTTGGAAGTCTGCCAACTCCCCATCTGGCACCTTCATACAAATGTACCATCCCGCACCCTTATAAACCGTGTAATATTATGAATGTGACCAACACGATCTTGCCCAAATTCTGTATTTAGTAAAGCAATGGCTGGAAAAAGATTCGGACAAAATCTTGGAAGTCTAGATTTTGGACCAAAACATGAAAGTCTGGCAACTTCCCTTCTGGTACCTCCCATACAAATGTCACATCCCGCACCATTATAAACCGTGTAATATTATCAATATGACAAAACGCGATCTTGCCCAAATTCTGTATTTAGTAAAGCTATGGCTGGAAAAAGTTTCGGACAAAAACTTGGAAGTGTGCCAACTCCCCTTCTGGTACCTCCCATATAAATGTACCATCCTGTTCACTTAGAAATCTTGTAATAATATCACTATGTCTAACGCGATCTTCCCAAGTTCTGTATATAGTAAAGCTAGTGAGAGACAAACTTTCGGACAAAAACTTGGAAGTCTGCCAACTCCCCATCTGGCACCTTCATACAAATGTACCATCCCGCACCCTTATAAACCGTGTAATATTATGAATATGACAAACGCGATCTTGTCCAAATTCTGTATTTAGTAAAGCTATGGCTGGAAAAAGTTTCGACAAAAAGCTATGTCGAAATCGTGTAATATTATCAATATGACCAACGCGATTTAACCCAAATTCTGTATTTAGTAAATCTATAGCTGGAAAAAGTTTTGGACCAAAACATGAAAGTCTCGCAACTCCCCTTCTGGTACCTCCCATACAAATGTACCATCCCGCCCCTTATAAACCGTGTAATATTAGCAATATGACCAATGCGATCTTGCCCAAATTCTGTATTTAGTAAAGCTATGGCTGGAAAAACTTTCGGACAAAACCTTGGAAGTCTGGCAACTCCGCTTATGGTACCTCTCATATAAATGTACCATCCCGCTCACTTAGAAATCTTGTAATAATATCACTATGTCTAACGCGATCTTCCCAAGTTCTGTATATAGTAAAGCTAGTGAGATAGAAACTTTCGGACAAAAACTCGGAAATCTGCCAACTGCCCATCTGGTAACTCCCATAGAAATGTACCATCCCGTGCCCTTAAAATGCCCAAAGCGATCTTGCCCATATTTTGTTTTTAGTAAAGCTATAACTGTACAAAGTTTCGAATAAAAACTTGAATGTCTGGCCGCTCTCCTGCGAGTACCTCTCATAAAAATGTTCCATCACGTCCCTTTGAAATCGTGTAATATTATCAATATGACATTGCGATCTTACACAAATTCATATTTAGTAATGCTATAGCTATACAAAATTTTGGACCAAAACATGAAAGTCTGGCAACTTCCCTTCTGCTACCTCCCATACAAATGTAACATCCCGCACCCTTATCAACCGTGTAATATTATCAATATGACAAAACGCGATCTTGCCCAAATTCTGTACTTAGTAAAGCTATGGCTGGACAAAGTTTCGGACAAAAACTTGGAAGTCTGGCAATACCCCTTATGGTACCTCTCATTCAAATGTACCATCCCGCCCCTTAGAAATCGTGTAATATTATCAATATGACCGACGCGATCTTACCCAAATTCTGTATTTGGTAATGCTATAGCTAGACAAAGTTTTGGATCATAACATGGAAGTCTGGCAACTCCCCATCTGGTACCTCCCATACAAATGTACCATTCCGCACCCTTATAAACCGTGTAATATTATCAATATGACAAAACGCGATCTTGCCCAAATTCTGTACTTAGTAAAGCTATGGCTGGACAAAGTTTCGGACAAAAACTTGGAAGTCTGGCAATACCCCTTATGGTACCTCTCATTAAAATGTACCATCCCGCCCCTTAGAAATCGTGTAATATTATCAATATGACCGACGCGATCTTACCCAAATTCTGTATTTGGTAATGCTATAGCTAGACAAAGTTTTGGATCATAACATGGAAGTCTGGCAACTCCCCATCTGGTACCTTCCATACAAATGTACCATCCCGCACCCTTATAAACCGTGTAATATTATGAATATGACAAACGCGATCATGCCCAAATTCTGTATTTAGTAAAGCTATGGCTGGAAAAACTTTCGGACAAAACCTTGGAAGTCTAGAAACTCCCCATCTGGTACCTTCCATACAAATGTACCATCCCGCACCCTTATAAACCGTGTAATATTATGAATATGACAAACGCGATCATGCCCAAATTCTGTATTTAGTAAAGCTATGGCTGGAAAAACTTTCGGACAAAACCTTGGAAGTCTAGAAACTCCCCATCTGGTACCTTCCATACAAATGTACCATCCCGCACCCTTATAAACCGTGTAATATTATCAATATGACAAAACGCGATCTTGCCCAAATTCTGTATTTAGTAAAGCTATGGCTGGAAAAAGTTTCGGACAAAACCTTGGAAGTCTGGCAACTCCGCTTATGGTACCTCTCATATAAATGTACCATCCCGCTCACTTAGAAATCTTGTAATAATATCACTATGTCTAACGCGATCTTCCCAAGTTCTGTATATAGTAAAGCTAGTGAGATAGAAACTTTCGGACAAAAACTTGGAAATCTGCCAACTGCCCATCTGGTAACTCCCATAGAAATGTACCATCCCGTGCCCTTAAAATGCCCAAAGCGATCTTGCCCATATTTTGTTTTTAGTAAAGTTATAACTGTACAAAGTTTCGAATAAAAACTTGAATGTCTGGCCGCTCTCCTGCGAGTACCTCTCATAAAAATGTTCCATCACGTCCCTTTGAAATCGTGTAATATTATCAATATGACATTGCGATCTTACACAAATTCATATTTAGTAATGCTATAGCTATACAAAATTTTGGACCAAAACATGAAAGTCTGGCAACTTCCCTTCTGGTACCTCCCATACAAATGTAACATCCCGCACCCTTATCAACCGTGTAATATTATCAATATGACCAACAGGATCTTGCCCAAATTCTGTATTTAGTAAAGCTATGGCTGGAAAAAGTTTCGGACAAAACCTTGGAAGTCTAGAAACTCCCCAACTGGTACCTCCCATACAAATGTAACATCCCGCACCCTTATAAACCGTGTAATATTATGAATATGACCAACACGATCTTGCCCAAATTCTGTATTTAGTAAAGCTATGGCTGGGAAAAGTTTCGGACAAAAACTTGGAAGTCTGGCAATTCCCCTTATGGTACCTCTCATTCAAATGCACCATCCCGCCCCTTAGAAATCGTGTAATATTATCAATATGACCGACGCGATCTTACCCAAATTCTGTATTTGGTAATGCTATAGCTAGACAAAGTTTTGGATTATAACATGAAAGTCTGGCAACTCCCCATCTGGTACCTCCCATACAAATGTACCATTCCGCACACTTATAAACCGTGTAATATTATCAATATGACCAACACGATTCTGTATTTAGTAAAGCTATGGCTGGAAAAACTTTCGGACAAAACCTTGGAAGTCTAGAAACTCCCCATCTGGTACCTCCAATACAAATGTACCATCCCGCACCCTTATAAACCGTGTAATATTATCAATATGACAAAACGCGATCTTGCCCAAATTCTGTATTTAGTAAAGCTATGGCTGGAAAAAGTTTCGGACAAAAACTTGGAAGTCTGGCAATTCCCCTTATGGTACCTTCCATACAAATGTATCATCCCGCACCCTTATAAACCGTGTAATATTATCAAATGACAAAACGCGATCTTGCCCAAATTCTGTATTTAGTAAAGCTATGGCTGGAAAAAGTTTCGGCCAAAAACTTGGAAGTCTAGAAACTCCCCATCTGGTACCTTCCATACAAATGTACCATCCCGCACCCTTATAAACCGTGTAATATTATCAATATGACAAAACGCGATCTTGGCCAAATTCTGTATTTAGTAAAGCTATGGCTGGAAAAACTTTCGGACAAAACCTTGGAAGTCTAGAAACTCCCCATCTGGTACCTTCCATACAAATGTACCATCCCGCACCCTTATAAACCGTGTAATATTATGAATATGACAAACGCGATCATGCCCAAATTCTGTATTTAGTAAAGCTATGGCTGGAAAAACTTTCGGACAAAACCTTGGAAGTCTAGAAACTCCCCATCTGGTACCTTCCATACAAATGTACCATCCCGCACCCTTATAAACCGTGTAATATTATCAATATGACAAAACGCGATCTTGCCCAAATTCTGTATTTAGTAAAGCTATGGCTGGAAAAAGTTTCGCACAAAAACTTGGAAGTCTGGCAATTCCCCTTATGGTACCTCTCATTCAAATGCACCATCCCGCCCCTTAGAAATCGTGTAATATTATCAATATGACCGACGCGATCTTACCCAAATTCTGTATTTGGTAATGCTATAGCTAGACAAAGTTTTGGATTATAACATGAAAGTCTGGCAACTCCCCATCTGGTACCTCCCATACAAATGTACCATTCCGCACACTTATAAACCGTGTAATATTATCAATATGACCAACACGACTCTGTATTTAGTAAAGCTATGGCTGGAAAAACTTTCGGACAAAAACTTGGAAGTCTAGAAACTCCCCATCTGGTACCTTCCATACAAATGTACCATCCCGCACCCTTATAAACCGTGTAATATTATGAATATGACAAACGCGATCATGCCCAAATTCTGTATTTAGTAAAGCTATGGCTGGAAAAACTTTCGGACAAAACCTTGGAAGTCTAGAAACTCCCCATCTGGTACCTTCCATACAAATGTACCATCCCGCACCCTTATAAACCGTGTAATATTATGAATATGACAAACGCGATCATGCCCAAATTCTGTATTTAGTAAAGCTATGGCTGGAAAAACTTTCGGACAAAACCTTGGAAGTCTAGAAACTCCCCATCTGGTACCTTCCATACAAATGTACCATCCCGCACCCTTATAAACCGTGTAATATTATCAATATGACAAAACGCGATCTTGCCCAAATTCTGCATTTAGTAAAGCTATGGCTGGAAAAAGTTTCGGACAAAACCTTGGAAGTCTGGCAACTCCGCTTATGGTACCTCTCATATAAATGTACCATCCCGCTCACTTAGAAATCTTGTAATAATATCACTATGTCTAACGCGATCTTCCCAAGTTCTGTATATAGTAAAGCTAGTGAGATAGAAACTTTCGGACAAAAACTTGGAAATCTGCCAACTGCCCATCTGGTAACTCCCATAGAAATGTACCATCCCGTGCCCTTAAAATGCCCAAAGCGATCTTGCCCATATTTTGTTTTTAGTAAAGCTATAACTGTACAAAGTTTCGAATAAAAACTTGAATGTCTGGCCGCTCTCCTGCGAGTACCTCTCATAAAAATGTTCCATCACGTCCCTTTGAAATCGTGTAATATTATCAATATGACATTGCGATCTTACACAAATTCATATTTAGTAATGCTATAGTAATTTAGTAATGTAGTAGTTTGTCTCTCGTCCGGTGCACACGCACTTTTTTGTCTGTCCGGTCGTTGTCGCGTTTGTTTATGTTCTGTCCGTTCAGTGTCATTAAAAACAACAACACAGAAAAATAAAAAAAATAAACATATTCACAAAACAGAAAAAAAAAAAAAAAAAAAAAAGGAAAAAACAAACATATTCACAAAACAGAAAAAAAAAAACAAACAAACATTCACAAAACAGAAAAACAATAATCCTAAAAACAATACATAAAGTGCACACCAACAATAACCAAGACCAACAATAAACAACAACAAAATCTACAGCAGTCACAGCAGCCACAGCCATCTCACACATCTCGCTGCTCATCAACGCCAACACGAAGGGCTTTTTTATGCTCCCCTTCTCCTGTGTTCCCCCCTTCCTCTCCGCATCCCTTTTCGCATAAAACAAACGACTGTGCTCTCTTCATGTCGCTGCCTGACTTGTGTTGAAGATCTAACACTGAACACTTGTTGGGTCTAGCAGCGGCAAGAGGGGTGCACAGTTATTTGTATTTATGCTTTGATATTGTTTTGTGTTTCTGTATGTTACAATGGTAGGTTCATTTAAAACACATTTTGCGAACATACGAGGGCTGAAGGCAAATTTCTTTGCGGTATACACTCACGTTCAGTTCCATAGGCCAGATGTACTCGCTCTATGTGAGACCCAGGTGTGTGAGGGTTCTAATCCACAGAATTTTCACATTCCTGGATATCACACTCTTTCCTCTTTCTCTTCCCACAGAGGCCTTGTGGTATACATACGTAATGGTGTGGTGTTCCAGAGCCAGCAACATTTGGACTCACAAGATCCAGAATTTAACTTTCTTTGGGTTAAGTTCAGGATTGGATCACACCCATTACACTTCGGGTTTCTTTACAGAAGCCCAAATTTGGAAAGGGAGGCTACCCTAAACGGCTTCGACGCCCTTTCCGATTCTATATCTAAAGTTTTAGAAGATTGTCCGGACAGTGAAATTGTAGTTGCTGGGGATTTCAATGTCCATAATCAATCTTGGCTTTCCCATTCGAGCCACACTTCTCCGGAGGGACAGTACGCTGAGCTTTTCGCCGCGCATAATAACTTGACGCAACTAGTGAATGAACCAACACACATTCCGCGTGTTGAAGGGCAATATCATAATATTCTTGACCTTTTCTTAACCTCACACCCTGAAAAGTACGAGGTTAATATTCTTGCACCTCTTGGTAACTCGGATCATTGCACCATTTCAGCATCCTTTTCGTTCTCCGATCTTCGATCCACTTCTAAACCAGTCACGAAGCGGACATTGTACATATACGAAAAGGCACGTTGGGCCGAGCTCAACAATTTCTATCAGCATTTTAATTGGAAATTATGTTTCCTAGACAATAATGTCGATGCTGCTGCTGAAATGGTCGAGAAAATAATTCTTCATGGAATAAACACGTTTATTCCATCGAAGACTACTTCGAATAAACCTTCAAAGAATTGTTGGTTTAATCAGACATGCAAAGAAGCTGTCAGATCCAAAGAGGAAGCGTTCAGAAATTGGCGTTTAAATAAAAACGTCACTACTGAGCTGCTACGTAAGCAGGCAAGATCCAATTGTGCCAGAGTGCTTAGGCGCGAAAAACTTCTCCACGAACAGCGCCTTCGTGCTAAAGTTCTTTCTTCTCCGAGGGGAAGTAAGAGCTTTTGGGCATTTGTTAAAAGAGTAAGGGACAATTCTTCATCTTCTATCCCAACTCTCGTTAACGGTGACCAGATATTCACTGACCCGGTTGACAAAGCTAACCTTCTGGCTGAAATATTTGCAAAGAATTCATCTTTGCCAGACAGCAGTCAACCACTCCCCGTAATCGAAAACGTATCTACTTCGATGCCTCAGATATTTTTTCGAACACGTGGCGTTAAAAGGGTTCTTGCAGATCTCAATGTAAACAAAACTCCGGGCCCGGATGGCATTTCAGCACTTGTCCTATGTAAGTGCTCTTCGACGCTAGCTCGTCCATTGCGCAATCTTTTCAACATGTCGTACCGTGCTGGTATTTACCCTTCACGTTGGAAAGTTGCCAATGTTCAGCCGATCCCCAAGAAAGGTGAGGCTACTAATCCTGCGAATTACCGTCCAATTGCAATATGTTCTGCGCTCTCGAAGGTTATGGAGAGCATGGTTAACCACCATCTTGTTAAGTATTTAGAGTCTAACGGCCTTCTAAATGATCGACAGTATGGCTTCCGTAGAAATCGATCTACTGGAGACCTAATGGCGTTCCTTTCGGAGCGATGGAGTCGATCTATTCACGCCCTTGGTGAAAGTAAGGTCGTGGCTCTGGATATTTCCAAGGCGTTCGATAGGGTCTGGCACGGAGCACTCATATCAAAACTTATTGCTTTTGGTGTCGGTAATATCTTCTCTCGATTCATATCGAGTTTCCTCAGGGATCGCTCTATACGAGTTGTTATAGATGGGGTCTCATCCAACGAGCATAGGTTGACCGCAGGAGTTCCACAAGGCTCTGTCCTCTCTCCCTCTCTATTTCTTATTTTCATTGACGACTTGTTGGGTCAGACTGTGAACCCGATCTACTCCTTTGCGGATGACAGCAATCTCTGTCATTCATACTCATTTGATCATCGGCCAGGTCCTCTGGAGGTCGAGGACAAAAGGCGAATGATGAATGACTCACTTAACCGCGATTTGGCGACGATCTGTGAGTGGGGCCAAATGAATAGAGTAGATTTTAATGCACAAAAGACCCAGTGCTGTTTGTTGTCACACAAACGTTCACCAGATCCAGCATCGTCGTCAATTTCTATGGGTGGTGTGGATATCGACGAATCAGACACTCTTGATGTTCTGGGCATGAAGATACAGGGTGATGCTCGCTGGGCTAGCCATATATTCGAAGTGTCGAAAGAAGCATTCAAGTGTTTAGGCTTTTTGAAGCGGTGCAAGAAATACTTCACTCCATCTGATCTCGTAAATATTTACACCACTTACATCCGGCCTAAAATGGAATACAACTCGCATATATGGGCAGGGGCTCCATTAACATCTTTGAAGCTTCTGGACCGTGTACAGAGGAGAGCGGTGGTGATGATAGGGGATGGTAGGGTATCCAGCTCTATTGTCTCCCTACAGCATCGCCGAAATGTGGGTTGTGTATCGCTATTCTATAGATATTTTAATGGTATCTGTTCAGAAGATATCCGTCGTCTGGTCCCTGACGTTAGAACATTTAGTCGGAATACACGGCTATCCAGGGTATCTCATCCGTTCATTGTGAAATGGCCGGTTGACCGGACGACGCACTATAGAGAAAATTCGTTCTTTAGCCGAACCGTTCGTATGTGGAATAATCTTCCAGCAAATGTGTTTCCTGCCAGTTGTGACATTCAGAAATTCAAAACAAATGTCAACAAACACTACTCCCTCTTTCCTCCTTCCGATACCCTAATTTCCTTCCGCTAACACAATGCATTGCATTTATAGGGGGCATCCCCTGAGTGTTGGCCTTAAAAAAAAAAAAAAAAAAAAAAAAAAAAAATATGACCGACGCGATCTTACCCAAATTCTGTATTTGGTAATGCTATAGCTAGACAAAGTTTTGGATCATAACATGGAAGTCTGGCAACTCCCCATCTGGTACCTCCCATACAAATGTACCAGTCCGCACCCTTATAAACCGTGTAATATTATCAATATGACCAACAGGATCTTGCCCAAATTCTGTATTTAGTAAAGCTATGGCTGGAAAAAGTTTCGGACAAAACCTTGGAAGTCTAGAAACTCCCCAACTGGTACCTCCCATACAAATGTAACATCCCGCACCCTTATAAACCGTGTAATATTATCAATATGACAAAACGCGATCTTGCCCAAATTCTGTACTTAGTAAAGCTATGGCTGGACAAAGTTTCGGACAAAAACTTGGAAGTCTGGCAATACCCCTTATGGTACCTCTCATTCAAATGTACCATCCCGCCCCTTAGAAATCGTGTAATATTAGCAATACGACCGACGCGATCTTACCCAAATTCTGTATTTGGTAATGCTATAGCTAGACAAAGTTTTGGATTATAACATGAAAGTCTGGCAACTCCCCATCTGGTACCTCCCATACAAATGTACCATTCCGCACCCTTATAAACCGTGTAATATTATCAATATGACCAACACGATCTTGCCGTTCTTCTGTATTTAGTAAAGCTATGACTGGAAAAAGTTTCGGACAAAACCTTGGAAGTCTGGCATTTCCCCTTATGGTACCTCTCATTCAAATGCACCATCCCGCCCCTTAGAAATCGTGTAATATTATCAATATGACCGACGCGATCTTACCCAAATTCTGTATTTGGTAATGCTATAGCTAGACAAAGTTTTGGATTATAACATGAAAGTCTGGCAACTCCCCATCTGGTACCTCCCATACAAATGTACCATTCCGCACACTTATAAACCGTGTAATATTATCAATATGACAAAACGCGATCTTGCCCAAATTCTGTATTTAGTAAAGCTATGGCTGGAAAAAGTTTCGGACAAAAACTTGGAAGTCTGGCAATTCCCCTTATGGTACCTTCCATACAAATGTACCATCCCGCACCCTTATAAACCGTGTAATATTATCAATATGACAAAACGCGATCTTGCCCAAATTCTGTATTTAGTAAAGCTATGGCTGGAAAAAGTTTCGGCCAAAAACTTGGAAGTCTAGAAACTCCCCATCTGGTACCTTCCATACAAATGTACCATCCCGCACCCTTATAAACCGTGTAATATTATCAATATGACAAAACGCGATCTTGGCCAAATTCTGTATTTAGTAAAGCTATGGCTGGAAAAACTTTCGGACAAAACCTTGGAAGTCTAGAAACTCCCCATCTGGTACCTTCCATACAAATGTACCATCCCGCACCCTTATAAACCGTGTAATATTATGAATATGACAAACGCGATCATGCCCAAATTCTGTATTTAGTAAAGCTATGGCTGGAAAAACTTTCGGACAAAACCTTGGAAGTCTAGAAACTCCCCATCTGGTACCTTC
The DNA here is from genome assembly GCA_958296145.1 of Hydrotaea cyrtoneurina. Lineage (NCBI taxonomy): Eukaryota > Metazoa > Arthropoda > Insecta > Diptera > Muscidae > Hydrotaea > Hydrotaea cyrtoneurina. Next base: position 51,872,054 of record OY282517.1, read on the forward strand.
CATACAAATGTACCATCCCGCACCCTTATAAACCGTGTAATATTATCAATATGACAAAACGCGATCTTGCCCAAATTCTGTATTTAGTAAAGCTATGGCTGGAAAAAGTTTCGGACAAAAACTTGGAAGTCTGGCAATTCCCCTTATGGTACCTCTCATTCAAATGCACCATCCCGCCCCTTAGAAATCGTGTAATATTATCAATATGACCGACGCGATCTTACCCAAATTCTGTATTTGGTAATGCTATAGCTAGACAAAGTTTTGGATTATAACATGAAAGTCTGGCAACTCCCCATCTGGTACCTCCCATACAAATGTACCATTCCGCACACTTATAAACCGTGTAATATTAGCAATATGACCAACACGATTCTGTATTTAGTAAAGCTATGGCTGGAAAAACTTTCGGACAAAAACTTGGAAGTCTGCCAACTGTCCATCTGGTAACTCCCATAGAAATGTACCATCCCGTGCCCTTAAAGTGCCCAACGCGATCTTGCCCAAATTTTGTTTTTAGTAAAGCTATAACTGTACAAAGTTTCGAATAAAAACTTGAATGTCTGGCCGCTCTCCTGCGAGTACCTCTCATACAAATGTTCCATCACGTCCCTTTGAAATCGTGTAATATTATCCATATGACATTGCGATCTTACACAAATTCATATTTAGTAATGCTATAGCTATACAAAATTTTGGACCAAAACATGAAAGTCTGGCAACTTCCCTTCTGGTACCTCCCATACAAATGTAACATCCCGCACCCTTATCAACCGTGTAATATTATCAATATGACAAAACGCGATCTTGCCCAAATTCTGTATTTAGTAAAGCTATGGCTGGAAAAAGTTTCGGACAAAACCTTGGAAGTCTAGAAACTCCCCAACTGGTACCTCCCATACAAATGTACCATCCCGCACCCTTATAAACCGTGTAATATTATGAATATGACCAACACGATCTTGCCCAAATTCTGTATTTAGTAAAGCTATGGCTGGGAAAAGTTTCGGACAAAAACTTGGAAGTCTGACAATATTATCAATATGACCAACGCGCGTGTAATATTATCAATATGACCAACGCGATCTTACCCAAATTCTGTATTTAGTAATGCTATAGCTATACAAAGTTTTGGAACAAAACATGAAAGTGTCGCAACTCCCCTTCTGGTACCTCCCATACAAATGTACTATTCCGCCCCATTATAAACCGTGTAATATTAGCAATATGACCAACGCGATCTTGCCCAAATTCTGTATTTAGTAAAGCCATGGCTGGAAAAAGTTTCGTACAAAAACTTGGAAGTCTGGCAACTCCGCTTCTGGTACCTCTCATATAAATGTACCATCCCGTTCACTTAGAAATCTTGTAATAATATCACTATGCCTAACGCGATCTTCCCAAGTTCTGTATATAGTAAAGCTAGTGAGATAGAAACTTTCGGACAAAAACTTGGAAGTCTGCCAACTGCCCATCTGATACCTCCCATACAAATGTACCATCCCGCACCCTTATAAACCGTGTAATATTATCAATATGACAAAACGCGATCTTGCCCAAATTCTGTATTTAGTAAAGCTATGGCTGGAAAAAGTTTCGGACAAAAATGTACCATCCCGCCCCTTAGAAATCGTGTAATATTATCAATATGACCGACGCGATCTTACCCAAATTCTGTATTAACTAGACAAAGTTTTGGACCATAACATGAAAGTCTGGCAACTCCCCATCTGGTACCTCCCATACAAATGTACCATTCCGCACCCTTATAAACCGTGTAATATTATCAATATGACCAACACGATCTTGCCCAAATTCTGTATTTAGTAAAGCTATGGCTGGAAAAAGTTTCGGACAAAACCTTGGAAGTCTAGAAACTCACCATCTGGTACCTCCCATACAAATGTACCATCCCCCACCCTTATAAACCGTGTAATATTATGATTATGACCAACACGATCTTGCCCAAATTCTGTATTTAGTAAAGCTATGGCTGGAAAAAGTTTCGGACAAAAACTTGGAAGTCTGGCAACTCCGCTTCTGGTACCTCTCATATAAGTGTACCATCCCGTTCACTTAGAAATCTTGTAATAATATCACTATGTTTAACGCGATCTTCCCAAGTTCTGTATATAGTAAAGCTAGTGAGATAGAAACTTTCGGACAAAAACTTGGAAGTCTGCCAACTGCCCATCTGATACCTCCCATACAAATGTACCATCCCGCACCCTTATAAACCGTGTAATATTATGAATATGACCAACACGATCTTGCCCAAATTCTGTATTTAGTAAAGCTATGGCTGGACAAAGTTTCGGACAAAAACTTGGAAGTCAGGCAACTTCCCTTCTGGTACCTCCCATATAAATGTACCATCCCGTTCACTTAGAAATCTTGTAATAATATCACTATGTTTAACGCGATCTTCCCAAGTTCTGTATATAGTAAAGCTAGTGAGAGACAAACTTGCGGACAAAACTCACCCTTATAAACCGTGTAATATTATCAATATGACCGACGCGATCTTACCCAAATTCTGTATTTGGTAATGCTATAGCTAGACAAAGTTTTGGATCATAACATGGAAGTCTGGCAACTCCCCATCTGGTACCTCCCATACAAATGTACCAGTCCGCACCCTTATAAACCGTGTAATATTATCAATATTACCAACACGATCTTGCCCAAATTCTGTATTTAGTAAAGCTATGGCTGGAAAAACTTTCGGACAAAACCTTGGAAGTCTAGAAACTCCCCAACTGGTACCTCCCATACAAATGTACCATCCCGCACCCTTATAAACCGTGTAATATTATGAATATGACCAACACGATCTTGCCCAAATTCTGTATTTAGTAAAGCTATGGCTGGGAAAAGTTTCGGACAAAAACTTGGAAGTCTGACAATATTATCAATATGACCAACGCGCGTGTTATATTATCAATATGACCAACGCGATCTTACCCAAATTCTGTATTTAGTAATGCTATAGCTATACAAAGTTTTGGACCAAAACATGAAAGTGTCGCAACTCCCCTTCTGGTACCTCCCATACAAATGTACCAGTCCGCACCCTTATAAACCGTGTAATATTATCAATATTACCAACACGATCTTGCCCAAATTCTGTATTTAGTAAAGCTATGGCTGGAAAAACTTTCGGACAAAACCTTGGAAGTCTAGAAACTCCCCAACTGGTACCTCCCATACAAATGTACCATCCCGCACCCTTATAAACCGTGTAATATTATGAATATGACCAACACGATCTTGCCCAAATTCTGTATTTAGTAAAGCTATGGCTGGGAAAAGTTTCGGACAAAAACTTGGAAGTCTGACAATATTATCAATATGACCAACGCGCGTGTAATATTATCAATATGACCAACGCGATCTTACCCAAATTCTGTATTTAGTAATGCTATAGCTATACAAAGTTTTGGACCAAAACATGAAAGTGTCGCAACTCCCCTTCTGGTAACTCCCATACAAATGTACCATTCCGCCCCATTATAAACCGTGTAATATTAGCAATATGACCAACGCGCTCTTGCCCAATTTCTGTATTTAGTAAAGCCATGGCTGGAAAAAGTTTCGTACAAAAACTTGGAAGTCTGGCAACTCCGCTTCTGGTACCTCTCATATAAATGTACCATCCCGCACCCTTATAAACCGTGTAATATTTTGAATATGACAAACGCGATCTTGCCCAAATTCTCTATTTAGTAAAGCTATGGCTGGAAAAAGTTTCGGACAAAAACTTGAAAGTCTGGCAACTCCGCTTCTGGTACCTCTCACATAAATGTACCATCCCGTTCACTTAGAAATCATGTAATAATATCACTGTGTCTAACGCGATCTTCCCAAGTTCTGTATATAGTAAAGCTAGAGAGAGACAAACTTTCGGATTATTATCAATATGACAAAACGCGATCTTGCCCAAATTTTGTATTTAGTAAAGCTATGGCTGGAAAAAGTTTCGACAAAAAGCTGTGTCGAAATCGTGTAATATTATCAATATGACCAACGCAATCTTACCCAAATTCTGTATTTAGTAATGCTATAGCTATACAAAGTTTTGGACCAAAACATGAAAGTGTCGCAACTCCCCTTCTGGTACTTCCCATACAAATGTACCATCCCGCACCCTTATAAACCGTGTAATATTATGAATATGACCAACACGATCTTGCCCAAATTCTGTATTTAGTAAAGCTATGGCTGGACAAAGTTTCGGACAAAAACTTGGATGTCTGGCAACTTCCCTTCCGGTACCTCCCATATAAATGTACCATCCCGTTCACTTAGAAATCTTGTAATAATATCACTATGCCTAACGCGATCTTCCCAAGTTCTGTATATAGTAAAGCTAGTGAGATAGAAACTTTCGGACAAAAACTTGGAAGTCTGCCAACTGCCCATCTGATACCTCCCATACAAATGTACCATCCCGCACCCTTATAAACCGTGTAATATTATGAATATGACCAACACGATCTTGCCCAAATTCTGTATTTAGTAAAGCTATGGCTGGACAAAGTTTCGGACAAAAACTTGGATGTCTGGCAACTTCCCTTCCGGTACCTCCCATATAAATGTACCATCCCGTTCACTTAGAAATCTTGTAATAATATCACTATGTTTAACGCGATCTTCCCAAGTTCTGTATATAGTAAAGCTAGTGAGAGACAAACTTTCGGACAAAACTCACCCTTATAAACCGTGTAATATTATCAATATGACAAAACGCGATCTTGCCCAAATTCTGTATTTAGTAAAGCTATGGCTGGAAAAAGTTTCGGACAAAAATGTACCATCCCGCCCCTTAGAAATCGTGTAATATTATCAATATGACCTACGCGATCTTACCCAAATTCTGTATTTAGTAATGCTATAGCTATACAAAGTTTTGGACCAAAACATGGAAGTCTGGCAACTCCCCATCTGGTACCTCCCATACAAATGTACCAGTCCGCACCCTTATAAACCGTGTAATATTATCAATATGACCAACACGATCTTGCCCAAATTCTGTATTTAGTAAAGCTATGGCTGGAAAAAGTTTCGGACAAAACCTTGGAAGTCTAGAAACTCCCCAACTGGTACCTCCCATACAAATGTAACATCCCGCACCCTTATAAACCGTGTAATATTATGAATATGACCAACACGATCTTGCCCAAATTCTGTATTTAGTAAAGCTATGGCTGGGAAAAGTTTCGGACAAAAACTTGGAAGTCTGACAACTCCCCTTCTGGTACCTCTCATACAAATGTACCATCCCGCTCCTTAGAAATCGTGTAATATTAGCAATACGACCGACGCGATCTTACCCAAATTCTGTATTTGGTAATGCTATAGCTAGACAAAGTTTTGGATTATAACATGAAAGTCTGGCAACTCCCCATCTGGTACCTCCCATACAAATGTACCATTCCGCACCCTTATAAACCGTGTAATATTATCAATATGACCAACACGATCTTGCCGTTCTTCTGTATTTAGTAAAGCTATGACTGGAAAAAGTTTCGGACAAAACCTTGGAAGTCTGGCAATTCCCCTTATGGTACCTCTCATTCAAATGTACCATCCCGCCCCTTAGAAATCGTGTAATATTATCAATATGACCGACGCGATCTTACCCAAATTCTGTATTTGGTAATGCTATAGCTAGACAAAGTTTTGGATCATAACATGGAAGTCTGGCAACTCCCCATCTGGTACCTCCCATACAAATGTACCAGTCCGCACCCTTATAAACCGTGTAATATTATCAATATGACCAACACGATCTTGCCCAAATTCTGTATTTAGTAAAGCTATGGCTGGAAAAAGTTTCGGACAAAACCTTGGAAGTCTAGAAACTCCCCAACTGGTACCTCCCATACAAATGTAACATCCCGCACCCTTATAAACCGTGTAATATTATGAATATGACCAACACGATCTTGCCCAAATTCTGTATTTAGTAAAGCTATGGCTGGGAAAAGTTTCGGACAAAAACTTGGAAGTCTGACAACTCCCCTTCTGGTACCTCTCATACAAATGTACCATCCCGCTCCTTAGAAATCGTGTAATATTAGCAATACGACCGACGCGATCTTACCCAAATTCTGTATTTGGTAATGCTATAGCTAGACAAAGTTTTGGATTATAACATGAAAGTCTGGCAACTCCCCATCTGGTACCTCCCATACAAATGTACCATTCCGCACCCTTATAAACCGTGTAATATTATCAATATGACCAACACGATCTTGCCGTTCTTCTGTATTTAGTAAAGCTATGACTGGAAAAAGTTTCGGACAAAACCTTGGAAGTCTGGCAATTCCCCTTATGGTACCTCTCATTCAAATGCACCATCCCGCCCCTTAGAAATCGTGTAATATTATCAATATGACAAAACGCGATCTTGCCCAAATTCTGTATTTAGTAAAGCTATGGCTGGAAAAAGTTTCGGCCAAAAACTTGGAAGTCTAGAAACTCCCCATCTGGTACCTTCCATACAAATGTACCATCCCGCACCCTTATAAACCGTGTAATATTATCAATATGAAAAAAAACGCGATCTTGCCCAAATTCTGTATTTAGTAAAGCTATGGCTGGAAAAACTTTCGGACAAAACCTTGGAAGTCTAGAAACTCCCCATCTGGTACCTTCCATACAAATGTACCATCCCGCACCCTTATAAACCGTGTAATATTATGAATATGACAAACGCGATCATGCCCAAATTCTGTATTTAGTAAAGCTATGGCTGGAAAAACTTTCGGACAAAACCTTGGAAGTCTAGAAACTCCCCATCTGGTACCTTCCATACAAATGTACCATCCCGCACCCTTATAAACCGTGTAATATTATCAATATGACAAAACGCGATCTTGCCCAAATTCTGTATTTAGTAAAGCTATGGCTGGAAAAAGTTTCGGACAAAAACTTGGAAGTCTGGCAATTCCCCTTATGGTACCTCTCATTCAAATGCACCATCCCGCCCCTTAGAAATCGTGTAATATTATCAATATGACCGACGCGATCTTACCCAAATTCTGTATTTGGTAATGCTATAGCTAGACAAAGTTTTGGATTATAACATGAAAGTCTGGCAACTCCCCATCTGGTACCTCCCATACAAATGTACCATTCCGCACACTTATAAACCGTGTAATATTATCAATATGACCAACACGATTCTGTATTTAGTAAAGCTATGGCTGGAAAAACTTTCGGACAAAAACTTGGAAGTCTGCCAACTGTTCCATCACGTCCCTTTGAAATCGTGTAATATTATCAATATGACATTGCGATCTTACACAAATTCATATTTAGTAATGCTATAGCTATACAAAATTTTGGACCAAAACATGAAAGTCTGGCAACTTCCCTTCTGGTACCTCCCATACAAATGTAACATCCCGCACCCTTATCAACCGTGTAATATTATCAATATGACAAAACGCGATCTTGCCCAAATTCTGTATTTAGTAAAGCTATGGCTGGAAAAAGTTTCGGACAAAACCTTGGAAGTCTAGAAACTCCCCAACTGGTACCTCCCATACAAATGTACCATCCCGCACCCTTATAAACCGTGTAATATTATGAATATGACCAACACGATCTTGCCCAAATTCTGTATTTAGTAAAGCTATGGCTGGGAAAAGTTTCGGACAAAAACTTGGAAGTCTGACAATATTATCAATATGACCAACGCGCGTGTAATATTATCAATATGACCAACGCGATCTTACCCAAATTCTGTATTTAGTAATGCTATAGCTATACAAAGTTTTGGAACAAAACATGAAAGTGTCGCAACTCCCCTTCTGGTACCTCCCATACAAATGTACTATTCCGCCCCATTATAAACCGTGTAATATTAGCAATATGACCAACGCGATCTTGCCCAAATTCTGTATTTAGTAAAGCCATGGCTGGAAAAAGTTTCGTACAAAAACTTGGAAGTCTGGCAACTCTGCTTCTGGTACCTCTCATATAAATGTACCATCCCGTTCACTTAGAAATCTTGTAATAATATCACTATGCCTAACGCGATCTTCCCAAGTTCTGTATATAGTAAAGCTAGTGAGATAGAAACTTTCGGACAAAAACTTGGAAGTCTGCCAACTGCCCATCTGATACCTCCCATACAAATGTACCATCCCGCACCCTTCTAAACCGTGTAATATTATCAATATGACAAAACGCGATCTTGCCCAAATTCTGTATTTAGTAAAGCTATGGCTGGAAAAAGTTTCGGACAAAAATGTACCATCCCGCCCCTTAGAAATCGTGTAATATTATCAATATGACCTACGCGATCTTACCCAAATTCTGTATTTAGTAATGCTATAGCTATACAAAGTTTTGGACCAAAACATGAAAGTCTGGCAACTCCTCCTCTGGTAAACCGTGTAATATTATCAATATGACAAAACGCGATCTTGCCCAAATTCTGTATTTAGTAAAGCTATGGCTGGACAAAGTTTCGGACAAAAACTTGGAAGTCTGGCAATACCCCTTATGGTACCTCTCATTCAAATGTACCATCCCGCCCCTTAGAAATCGTGTAATATTATCAATATGACCGACGCGATCTTACCCAAATTCTGTATTTGGTAATGCTATAGCTAGACAAAGTTTTGGATCATAACATGGAAGTCTGGCAACTCCCCATCTGGTACCTCCCATACAAATGTACCAGTCCGCACCCTTATAAACCGTGTAATATTATCAATATGACCAACACGATCTTGCCCAAATTCTGTATTTAGTAAAGCTATGGCTGGAAAAAGTTTCGGACAAAACCTTGGAAGTCTAGAAACTCCCCAACTGGTACCTCCCATACAAATGTAACATCCCGCACCCTTATAAACCGTGTAATATTATGAATATGACCAACACGATCTTGCCCAAATTCTGTATTTAGTAAAGCTATGGCTGGGAAAAGTTTCGGACAAAAACTTGGAAGTCTGACAACTCCCCTTCTGGTACCTCTCATACAAATGTACCATCCCGCTCCTTAGAAATCGTGTAATATTAGCAATACGACCGACGCGATCTTACCCAAATTCTGTATTTGGTAATGCTATAGCTAGACAAAGTTTTGGATTATAACATGAAAGTCTGGCAACTCCCCATCTGGTACCTCCCATACAAATGTACCATTCCGCACCCTTATAAACCGTGTAATATTATCAATATGACCAACACGATCTTGCCGTTCTTCTGTATTTAGTAAAGCTATGACTGGAAAAAGTTTCGGACAAAACCTTGGAAGTCTGGCAATTCCCCTTATGGTACCTCTCATTCAAATGCACCATCCCGCCCCTTAGAAATCGTGTAATATTATCAATATGACAAAACGCGATCTTGCCCAAATTCTGTATTTAGTAAAGCTATGGCTGGAAAAAGTTTCGGCCAAAAACTTGGAAGTCTAGAAACTCCCCATCTGGTACCTTCCATACAAATGTACCATCCCGCACCCTTATAAACCGTGTAATATTATCAATATGAAAAAAAACGCGATCTTGCCCAAATTCTGTATTTAGTAAAGCTATGGCTGGAAAAACTTTCGGACAAAACCTTGGAAGTCTAGAAACTCCCCATCTGGTACCTTCCATACAAATGTACCATCCCGCACCCTTATAAACCGTGTAATATTATGAATATGACAAACGCGATCATGCCCAAATTCTGTATTTAGTAAAGCTATGGCTGGAAAAACTTTCGGACAAAACCTTGGAAGTCTAGAAACTCCCCATCTGGTACCTTCCATACAAATGTACCATCCCGCACCCTTATAAACCGTGTAATATTATCAATATGACAAAACGCGATCTTGCCCAAATTCTGTATTTAGTAAAGCTATGGCTGGAAAAAGTTTCGGACAAAAACTTGGAAGTCTGGCAATTCCCCTTATGGTACCTCTCATTCAAATGCACCATCCCGCCCCTTAGAAATCGTGTAATATTATCAATATGACCGACGCGATCTTACCCAAATTCTGTATTTGGTAATGCTATAGCTAGACAAAGTTTTGGATTATAACATGAAAGTCTGGCAACTCCCCATCTGGTACCTCCCATACAAATGTACCATTCCGCACACTTATAAACCGTGTAATATTATCAATATGACCAACACGATTCTGTATTTAGTAAAGCTATGGCTGGAAAAACTTTCGGACAAAAACTTGGAAGTCTGCCAACTGTTCCATCACGTCCCTTTGAAATCGTGTAATATTATCAATATGACATTGCGATCTTACACAAATTCATATTTAGTAATGCTATAGCTATACAAAATTTTGGACCAAAACATGAAAGTCTGGCAACTTCCCTTCTGGTACCTCCCATACAAATGTAACATCCCGCACCCTTATCAACCGTGTAATATTATCAATATGACAAAACGCGATCTTGCCCAAATTCTGTATTTAGTAAAGCTATGGCTGGAAAAAGTTTCGGACAAAACCTTGGAAGTCTAGAAACTCCCCAACTGGTACCTCCCATACAAATGTACCATCCCGCACCCTTATAAACCGTGTAATATTATGAATATGACCAACACGATCTTGCCCAAATTCTGTATTTAGTAAAGCTATGGCTGGGAAAAGTTTCGGACAAAAACTTGGAAGTCTGACAATATTATCAATATGACCAACGCGCGTGTAATATTATCAATATGACCAACGCGATCTTACCCAAATTCTGTATTTAGTAATGCTATAGCTATACAAAGTTTTGGAACAAAACATGAAAGTGTCGCAACTCCCCTTCTGGTACCTCCCATACAAATGTACTATTCCGCCCCATTATAAACCGTGTAATATTAGCAATATGACCAACGCGATCTTGCCCAAATTCTGTATTTAGTAAAGCCATGGCTGGAAAAAGTTTCGTACAAAAACTTGGAAGTCTGGCAACTCTGCTTCTGGTACCTCTCATATAAATGTACCATCCCGTTCACTTAGAAATCTTGTAATAATATCACTATGCCTAACGCGATCTTCCCAAGTTCTGTATATAGTAAAGCTAGTGAGATAGAAACTTTCGGACAAAAACTTGGAAGTCTGCCAACTGCCCATCTGATACCTCCCATACAAATGTACCATCCCGCACCCTTCTAAACCGTGTAATATTATCAATATGACAAAACGCGATCTTGCCCAAATTCTGTATTTAGTAAAGCTATGGCTGGAAAAAGTTTCGGACAAAAATGTACCATCCCGCCCCTTAGAAATCGTGTAATATTATCAATATGACCGACGCGATCTTACCCAAATTCTGTATTAACTAGACAAAGTTTTGGACCATAACATGAAAGTCTGGGAACTCACCATCTGGTACCTCCCATACAAATGTACCATTCCGCACCCTTATAAACCGTGTAATATTATCAATATGACAAACACGATCTTGCCCAAATTCTGTATTTAGTAAAGCTATGGCTGGAAAAAGTTTCGGACAAAACCTTGGAAGTCTAGAAACTCCCCATCTGGTACCTCCCATACAAATGTACCATCCCCCACCCTTATAAACCGTGTAATATTATGAATATGACCAACACGATCTTGCCCAAATTCTGTATTTAGTAAAGCTATGGCTGGAACAAGTTTCGGACAAAAACTTGGAAGTCTGGCAACTCCGCTTCTGGTACCTCTCATATAAGTGTACCATCCCGTTCACTTAGAAATCTTGTAATAATATCACTATGTTTAACGCGATCTTCCCAAGTTCTGTATATAGTAAAGCTAGTGAGATAGAAACTTTCGGACAAAAACTTGGAAGTCTAGAAACTCCCCAACTGGTACCTCCCATACAAATGTACCATCCCGCACCCTTATAAACCGTGTAATATTATGAATATGACCAACACGATCTTGCCCAAATTCTGTATTTAGTAAAGCTATGGCTGGGAAAAGTTTCGGACAAAAACTTTGAAGTCTGACAATATTATCAATATGACCAACGAGCGTGTAATATTATCAATATGACCAACGCGATCTTACCCAAATTCTGTATTTAGTAATGCTATAGCTATACAAAGTTTTGGACCAAAACATGAAAGTGTCGCAACTCCCCTTCTGGTACCTCCCATACAAATGTACCATTCCGCCCCATTATAAACCGTGTAATATTAGCAATATGACCAACGCGCTCTTGCCCAATTTCTGTATTTAGTAAAGCCATGGCTGGAAAAAGTTTCGTACAAAAACTTGGAAGTCTGGCAACTCCGCTTCTGGTACCTCTCATATAAATGTACCATCCCGTTCACTTAGAAATCATGTAATAATATCACTGTGTCTAACGCGATCTTCCCAAGTTCTGTATATAGTAAAGCTAGTGAGAGACAAACTTTCGGACAAAATTCACCCTTATAAACCGTGTAATATTATCAATATGACAAAACGCGATCTTGCCCAAATTCTGTATTTAGTAAAGCTATGGCTGGAAAAAGTTTCGACAAAAAGCTGTGTCGAAATCGTGTAATATTATCAATATGACCAACGCGATCTTACCCAAATTCTGTATTTAGTAATGCTATAGCTATACAAAGTTTTGGACCAAAACATGAAAGTGTCGCAACTCCCCTTCTGGTACCTCCCATACAAATGTACCATCCCGCACCCTTATAAACCGTGTAATTTTATGAATATGACAAACGCGATCTTGCCCAAATTCTGTATTTAGTAAAGCTATGGCTGGAAAAAGTTTCGGACAAAAACTTGGAAGTCTGGCAACTCCGCTTCTGGTACCTCTCATATAAATGTACCATCCCGTTCACTTAGAAATCTTGTAATAATATCACTATGCCTAACGCGATATTCCCAAGTTCTGTATATAGTAAAGCTAGTGAGATAGAAACTTTCGGACAAAAACTTGGAAGTCTGCCAACTGCCCATCTGATACCTCCCATACAAATGTACCATCCCGCACCCTTATAAACCGTGTAATATTATGAATATGACCAACACGATCTTGCCCAAAGTCTGTATTTAGTAAAGCTATGGCTGGAAAAAGTTTCGGACAAAAACTTGGATGTCTGGCAACTTCCCTTCCGGTACCTCCCATATAAATGTACCATCCCGTTCACTTAGAAATCTTGTAATAATATCACTATGTTTAACGCGATCTTCCCAAGTTCTGTATATAGTAAAGCTAGTGAGAGACAAACTTTCGGACAAAACTCACCCTTATAAACCGTGTAATATTATCAATATGACAAAACGCGATCTTGCCCAAATTCTGTATTTAGTAAAGATATGGCTGGAAAAAGTTTCGGACAAAAATGTACCATCCCGCCATTTAGAAATCGTGTAATATTATCAATATGACCTACGCGATCTTACCCAAATTCTGTATTTAGTAATGCTATAGCTATACAAAGTTTTGGACCAAAACATGAAAGTCTGGCAACTCCTCCTCTGGTAAACCGTGTAATATTATCAATATGACAAATCGCGATCTTGCCCAAATTCTGTATTTAGTAAAGCTATGGCTGGAAAAAGTTTCGGACAAAAACTTGGAAGTCTGGCAATTCCCCTTCTTGTACCTCTCATTCAAATGTACCATCCCGCCCCTTAGAAATCGTGTAATATTATCAATATGACCGACGTGATCTTACCCAAATTCTGTATTAACTAAACAAAGTTTTGGACCATAACATGAAAGTCTGGCAACTCCCCATCTGGTACCTCCCATACAAATGTACCATCCCGCACAATTATAAACCATGTAATATTATGAATATGACCAACACGATGTTGCCCAAATTGTGTATTTAGTAAAGCTATGGCTGGAAAAAGTTTCGGACTAAACCTTGGAAGTCTAGAAACTCCCCTTCTAGTACCTCCCATACAAATGTACCATCCCGCACCCTTATAAACCGTGTAATATTATGAATATGACAAACGCGATCTTACCCAAATTCTGTATTTAGTAAAGCTATGGCTGGAAAAAGTTTCGGACTAAACCTTGGAAGTCTAGAAACTCCCCTTCTAGTACCTCCCATACAAATGTACCATCCCGCACCCTTATAAACCGTGTAATATTATGAATATGACAAACGCGATCTTGCCCAAATTCTGTATTTAGTAAAGCTATGGCTGGAAAAAGTTTCGGACTAAACCTTGGAAGTCTAGAAACTCCCCATCTGGTACCTCCCATACAAATGAACCATCCCGCACCCTTATAAACCGTGTAATATTATGAATATGACAAACGCGATCTTGCCCAAATTCTGTATTTAGTAAAGCTATGGCTGGAAAAAGTTTCGGACTAAACCTTGGAAGTCTAGAAACTCCCCATCTGGTACCTCCCATACAAATGTACCATCCCGCACCCTTATAAACCGTGTAATATTATGAATATGACAATCGCGTTCTTGCCCAAATTCTGTATTTAGTAAAGCTATGGCTGGAAAAAGTTTCGGACTAAACCTTGGAAGTCTAGAAACTCCCCTTCTAGTACCTCCCATACAAATGTACCATCCCGCACCCTTATAAACCGTGTAATATTATGAATATGACAAACACGATGTTGCCCAAATTGTGTATTTAGTAAAGCTATGGCTGGAAAAAGTTTCGGACTAAACCTTGGAAGTCTAGAAACTCCCCATCTGGTACCTCCCATACAAATGTACCATCCCGCACCCTTATAAACCGTGTAATATTATGAATATGACAATCGCGTTCTTGCCCAAATTCTGTATTTAGTAAAGCTATGGCTGGAAAAAGTTTCGGACTAAACCTTGGAAGTCTAGAAACTCCCCTTCTAGTACCTCCCATACAAATGTACCATCCGGCACCCTTATAAACCGTGTAATATTATGAATATGACAAACGCGATCTTGCCCAAATTCTGTATTTAGTAAAGCTATGGCTGGAAAAAGTTTCGGACTAAACCTTGGAAGTCTAGAAACTCCCCATCTGGTACCTCCCATACAAATGTACCATCCCGCACCCTTATAAACCGTGTAATATTATGAATATGACAAACGCGATGTTGCCCAAATTGTGTATTTAGTAAAGCTATGGCTGGAAAAAGTTTCGGACTAAACCTTGGAAGTCTAGAAACTCCCCTTCTAGTACCTCCCATACAAATGTACCATCCCGCACCCTTATAAACCGTGTAATATTATGAATATGACAAACGCGATCTTGCCCAAATTCTGTATTTAGTAAAGCTATGGCTGGAAAAAGTTCCGGACTAAACCTTGGAAGTCTAGAAACTCCCCTTCTTGTACCACACATACAAATGTACCATCCTGTTCACTTAGAAATCTTGTAATAATATCACTATGTCTAACGCGATCTTCCCAAGTTATGTATATAGTAAAGCTAGTGAGATAGAAACTTTCGGACAAAAACTTGGAGGTCTGCCAACTCCTCATCTGGAACCTTCATACAAATGTACCATCCCGCACCCTTATAAACCGTGTAATATTATGAATATGACAAACGCGATCTTGTCCAAATTCTGTATTTAGTAAAGCTATGGCTGGACAAAGTTTCGGACAAAAATTGGAAGTCTGGCAACTCCCCTTCTTGTACCATCCCGTTCACTTAGAAATCTTGTAATAATATCACTATGTCTATCGCGATCTTCCCAAGTTCTGTATATAGTAAAGCTAGTGAGATAGAAACTTTCGGACAAAAACTTGGAGGTCTGCCAACTGCCCATCTGGTAACTGCCATACAAATGTACCATCCCGTGCCATTAAAATGCCCAACGCGATCTTGCCCAAAATCTGTTTTTAGTAAAGCTATGGCTGGACAAAGTTTCGGACAAAAACTTGGAAGTCTGCCAACTCCCCTTCTGGTACCTCCCATATAAATGTACCATCCTGTTCACTTAGAAATCTTGTAATAATATCACTATGTCTAACGCGATCTTCCCAAGTTATGTATATAGTAAAGCTAGTGAGAGACAAACTTTCGGACATAAACTTGGAAGTCTGCCAACTGCCCATCTGATACCTCCCATACAAATGTACCATCCCGCACCTTTATAAACCGTGTAATATTATCAATATGACAAACGCGATCTTGTCCAAATTCTGTATTTAGTAAAGCTATGGCTGGAAAAAGTTTCGACAAAAAGCTATGTCGAAATCGTGTAATATTATCAATATGACCAACGCGATCTTACCCAAATTCTGTATTTAGTATTGCTATAGCTATACAAAGTTTTGGACCAAAACATGAAAGTGTCGCAACTCCCCTTCTGGTACCTCCCATACAAATGTACCATTCCGCACCCTTATAAACCGTGTAATATTATGAATATGACAAACGCGATCTTGCCGAAATTCCGTATTTAGTAAAGCTATGGCTGGACAAAGTTTCGGACAAAAACTTGGAAGTCTGGCAACTCCCCTTCTGGTACCTCCCATATAAATGTACCATCCCGTTCACTTAGAAATCTTGTAATAATATCACTATGTCTAACGCGATCTTCCCAAGTTCTGTATATAGTAAAGCTAGTGAGAGACAAACTTTCGGACAAAACTCACCCTTATAAACCGTGTAATATTATCAATATGACAAAACGCGATCTTGCCCAAATTCTGTATTTAGTAAAGCTATGGCTGGAAAAAGTTTCGGACAAAACCTTGGAAGTCTGGCAACTCCCCTTCTGGTACCTCCCATATAAATGTACCATCCCGTTCACTTAGAAATCTTGTAATAATATCACTATGTCTAACGCGATCTTCCCAAGTTCTGTATATAGTAAAGCTAGTGAGATAGAAACTTTCGGACAAAAACTTGGAAGTCTGCCAACTGCCCATCTGATACCTCCCATACAAATGTACCATCCCGCACCCTTATAAACCGTGTAATATTATGAATATGACCAACACGATCTTGCCCAAATTCTGTATTTAGTAAAGCTATGGCTGGACAAAGTTTCGGACAAAAACTTGGAAGTCTGGCAACTCCCCTTCTGGTACCTCCCATATAAATGTACCATCCCGTTCACTTAGAAATCTTGTAATAATATCACTATGTCTAACGCGATCTTCCCAAGTTCTGTATATAGTAAAGCTAGTGAGAGACAAACTTTCGGACAAAACTCACCCTTATAAACCGTGTAATATTATCAATATGACAAAACGCGATCTTGCCCAAATTCTGTATTTAGTAAAGCTATGGCTGGAAAAAGTTTCGGACAAAACCTTGGAAGTCTGGAAACTCCCCATCTGGTACCTCCAATACAAATGAACCATCCCGCACCCTTATAAACCGTGTAATATTATCAGTATGACAAAACGCGATCTTGCCCAAATTCTGCATTTAGTAAAGCTATGGCTGGAAAAAGTTTCGGACAAAAACTTGGAAGTCTGGCAATTCCCCTTATGGTACCTCTCATACAAATGTACCATCTCGTTCACTTAGAAATCTTGTAATAATATCACTATGTCTAACGCGATCTTCCCAAGTTCTGTATATAGTAAAGCTAGTGAGATAGAAACTTTCGGACAAAAACTTGGAAGTCTGCCAACTGCCCATCTGATACCTCCCATACAAATGTACCATCCCGCACCCTTATAAACCGTGTAATATTATGAATATGACCAACACGATCTTGCCCATATTCTGTATTTAGTAAAGCTATGGCTGGACAAAGTTTCGGACAAAAACTTGGAAGTCTGGCAACTCCCCTTTTGGTACCTCCCATATAAATGTACCATCCCGTTCACTTAGAAATCTTGTAATAATATCACTATGTCTAACGCGATCTTCCCAAGTTCTGTATATAGTAAAGCTAGTGAGAGACAAAGTTTCGGACAAAACTCACCCTTATAAACCGTGTAATATTATCAATATGACAAAACGCGATCTTGCCCAAATTCTGTATTTAGTAAAGCTATGGCTGGAAAAAGTTTCGGACAAAACCTTGGAAGTCTGGAAACTCCCCATCTGGTACCTCCAATACAAATGTACCATCCCGCACCCTTATAAACCGTGTAATATTATCAGTATGACAAAACGCGATCTTGCCCAAATTCTGCATTTAGTAAAGCTATGGCTGGAAAAAGTTTCGGACAAAAACTTGGAAGTCTGGCAATTCCCCTTATGGTACCTCTCATTCAAATGTACCATCCCGCCCCTTAGAAATCGTGTAATATTATCAATATGACCGACGCGATCTTACCCAAATTCTGTATTTAGTAAAGCTATGGCTGGACAAAGTTTCGGAGAAAAACTTGGAAGTCTGACAACTCCCCTTCTGATACCTCCCATATAAATGTACCATCCCGTTCACTTAGAAATCTTGTAATAATATCACTATGTCTAACGCGATCTTCCCAAGTTCTGTATATAGTAAAGCTAGTGAGAGACAAACTTTCGGACAAAACTCACCCTTATAAACCGTGTAATATTATCAATATTACAAAACGCGATCTTGCCCAAATTCTGTATTTAGTAAAGCTATGGCTGGAAAAAGTTTCGGACAAAAACTTGGAAGTCTGGCAATTCCCCTTATGGTACCTCTCATTCAAATGTACCATCCCGCACCCTTATAAACCGTGTAATATTATGAATATGACAAACGCGATCTTGCCCAAATTCTGTATTTAGTAAAGCTATGGCTGGAAAAAGTTTCGGACTAAACCTTGGAAGTCTAGAAACTCCCCATCTGGTACCTCCCATACAAATGTACCATCCCGCACCCTTATAAACCGTGTAATATTATGAATATGACAAACGCGATCTTGCCCAAATTCTGTATTTAGTAAAGCTATGGCTGGAAAAAGTTTCGGACAAAAATTCGGAAGTCTGGCAATTCCCCTTATGGTACCTCTCATTCAAATGTACCATCCCGCCCCTTAGAAATCGTGTAATATTATCAATATGACCGACGCGATCTTACCCAAATTCTGTATTTAGTAATGCTATAGCTATACAAAGTTTTGTTTTTGTTGAAAAAAAAATTTTGTTGAAAAAAAAAATTTTTGTTGAAAAAAAAAATTTTGTTGAAAAAAAAAAATTTGGAAAAAAAAAATTGTAAGAAAAAAAAATTTTGGAAAAAAAAAAATTTTGGTAAAAAAAAATTTGGGGAAAACACAATTTCTGTACAAAAAAAATATTATTTTTTTTATTATTATTATTTATAGAATTATTATAGAATGCCTATTTAAATTCCTACGTACTGCGTGACAGAGTCAGTGAATCAGTGAATCAGGGAATCAGGGAATCAGGGAATCAGGGAATCAGTGTATCAGTGTATCAGTGTATCAGTGTATCAGTGTATCAGTGTATCAGTGTATCAGTGAATCAGTGGCGAGGGTAAATATATATTAAGATATGACATTGCGATCATACCCAAATTCTGTATTTATTAATGCTTTAGCTCATACCTAAATTCTGTATTTATTAATGCTATAGCTCTACAAAATTTTGGACCAAAACATGAAAGTCTGGCAACTTCCCTTCTGGTACCTCCCATACAAATGTAACATCCCGCACCATTATAAACCGTGTAATATTATCAATATGACAAAACGCGATCTTGCCCAAATTCTGTATTTAGTAAAGCTATGGCTGGAAAAAGTTTCGGACAAAAACTTGGAAGCCTGGCAATTCCCCTTATGGTACCTCTCATTCAAATGTACCATCCCGCCCCTTAGAAATCGTGTAATATTATCAATATGACCGACGCGATCTTACCCAAATTCTGTATTTAGTAATGCTATAGCTATACAAAGTTTTGGACCAAAACATGAAAGTCTGGCAACTCCCGCTCAGGTAAACCGTGTATTATTAGCAATATGACCAACGCGATCTTGCCCAAATTCTGTATTTAGTAAAGCTATGGGTGGAAAAAGTTTCGGACAAAACCTTGGAAGTCTGGAAACTCCCCATCTGGTACCTCCAATACAAATGTACCATCCTGCACCCTTATAAACCGTGTAATATTATCAATATGACAAAACGCGATCTTGCCCAAATTCTGTATTTAGTAAAGCTATGGCTGGAAAAAGTTTCGGACAAAAAGTTGGAAGTCTGGCAACTCCGCTTCTGGCACCTCTCATATAAATGTACCATCCCGCTCACTTAGAAATCTTGTAATAATATCACTATGTCTAACGCAATCTTCCCAAGTTCTGTATATAGTAAAGCTAGTGAGATAGAAACTTTCGGACAAAAACTTGGAAGTCTGCCAACTGCCCATCTGATAGCTCCCATACAAATGTAACATCCCGCACCATTATAAACCGTGTAATATTATCAATATGACAAAACGCGATCTTGCCCAAATTCTGTATTTAGTAAAGCTATGGCTGGAAAAAGTTTCGGACAAAAACTTGGAAGCCTGGCAATTCCCCTTATGGTACCTCTCATTCAAATGTACCATCCCGCCCCTTAGAAATCGTGTAATATTATCAATATGACCGACGCGATCTTACCCAAATTCTGTATTTAGTAATGCTATAGCTATACAAAGTTTTGGACCAAAACATGAAAGTCTGGCAACTCCCGCTCAGGTAAACCGTGTATTATTAGCAATATGACCAACGCGATCTTGCCCAAATTCTGTATTTAGTAAAGCTATGGCTGGAAAAAGTTTCGGACAAAACCTTGGAAGTCTGGAAACTCCCCATCTGGTACCTCCACTACAAATGTACCATCCCGCACCCTTATAAACCGTGTAATATTATCAATATGACAAAACGCGATCTTGCCCAAATTCTGTATTTAGTAAAGCTATGGCTGGAAAAAGTTTCGGACAAAAACTTGGAAGTCTGGCAATTCCCCTTATGGTACCTCTCATTCAAATGTACCATCCCGCCCCTTAGAAATCGTGTAATATTATCAATATGACCGACGCGATCTTACCCAAATTCTGTATTTAGTAATGCTATAGCTATACAAAGTTTTGGACCAAAACATCAAAGTCTGGCAACTCCCCCTCTGGTAAACCGTGTAATATTAGCAATATGACCAACGCGATCTTGCCCAAATTCTGTATTTAGTAAAGCTATGGCTGGAAAAAGTTTCGGACAAAACCTTGGAAGTCTGGCAACTCCCCTTCTGGTACCTCCCATATAAATGTACCATCCCGTTCACTTAGAAATCTTGTAATAATATCACTATGTCTAACGCGATCTTCCCAAGTTCTGTATATAGTAAAGCTAGTGAGAGACAAACTTTCGGACAAAACTCACCCTTATTAACCGTGTAATATTATCAATATGACAAAACGCGATCTTGCCCAAATTCTGCATTTAGTAAAGCTATGGCTGGAAAAAGTTTCGGACAAAAACTTGGAAGTCTGGCAACTCCGCTTCTGGTACCTCTCATATAAATGTACCATCCCGCTCACTTAGAAATCTTGTAATAATATCACTATGTCTAACGCGATCTTCCCAAGTTCTGTATATAGTAAAGCTAGTGAGAGACAAACTTTCGGACAAAACTCACCCTTATTAACCGTGTAATATTATCAATATGACAAAACGCGATCTTGCCCAAATTCTGCATTTAGTAAAGCTATGGCTGGAAAAAGTTTCGGACAAAAACTTGGAAGTCTGGCAATTCCCCTTATGGTACCTCTCATTCAAATGTACCATCCCGCCCCTTAGAAATCGTGTAATATTATCAATATGACCGACGCGATCTTACCCAAATTCTGTATTTAGTAATGCTATAGCTATACAAAGTTTTGGACCAAAACATGAAAGTCTGGCAACTCCCCCTCTGGTAAACCGTGTAATATTATCAATATGACAAAACGCGATCTTGCCCAAATTCTGTATTTAGTAAAGCTATGGCTGGAAAAAGTTTCGGACAAAAGCTTGGAAGTCTGGAAACTCCCCATCTGGTACCTCCAATACAAATGTACCATCCCGCACCCTTATAAACCGTGTAATATTATCAATATGACCAACACGATCTTGCCCAAATTCTGTATTTAGTAAAGCTATGGCTGGAAAAAGTTTCGGACAAAAACTTGGAAGTCTGGCAACTCCGCTTCTGGTACCTCTCATATAAATGTACCATCCCGCTCACTTAGAAATCTTGTAATAATATCACTATGTCTAACGCAATCTTTCCACGTTCTGTATATAGTAAAGCTAGTGAGATAGAAACTTTCGGACAAAAACTTGGAAGTCTGCCAACTGCCCATCTGATACCTCCCATACAAATGTACCATCCCGCACCCTTATAAACCGTGTAATATTATGAATATGACAAACGCGATCTTGCCCAAATTCTGTATTTAGTAAAGCTATGGCTGGACAAACTTTCGGACAAAAACTTGGAAGTCTGCCAACTCCCCATCTGGCACCTTCCATACAAATGTACCATCCCGCACCCTTATAAACCGTGTAATATTATGAATATGACAAACGTGATCTTGCCCAAATTCTGTATTTAGTAAAGCTATGGCTGGAAAAAGTTTCGGACAAAAACTTGGAAGTCTGGCAACTCCCCTTCTGGTACCTCTCATACAAATGTACCATCCCGCCCCTAAAAAATCGTGTAATATTACCAATACGACCGACGCGATCTTACCCAAATTCTGTATTTGGTAATGCTATAGCTAGACAAAGTTTTGGATTATAACATGAAAGTCTGGCAACTCCCCATCTGGTACATCCCATACAAATGTACGATTCCGCACCCTTATAAACCGTGTAATATTATCAATATGACCAACACGATCTTGCCCAAATTCTGTATTTAGTAAAGCTATGGCTGGAAAAAGTTTCGGACTGAACCTTGGAAGTCTAGAAACTCCCCATCTGGTACCTCCCATACAAATGTACCATCCCGCACCCTTATAAACCGTGTAATATTATGAATATGACAAACGCGATCTTGCCCAAATTCTGTATTTAGTAAAGCTATGGCTGGACAAAGTTTCGGACAAAAACTTGGAAGTCTGGCAACTCCGCTTCTGGTACCTCTCATATAAATGTACCATCCCGCTCACTTAGAAATCTTGTAATAATATCACTATGTCTAACGCAATCTTCCCAAGTTCTGTATATAGTAAAGCTAGTGAGATAGAAACTTTCGGACAAAAACTTGGAAGTCTGCCAACTGCCCATCTGATAGCTCCCATACAAATGTACCATCCCGCACCCTTATAAACCGTGTAATATTATGAATATGACCAACACGATCTTACCCAAATTCTGTATTTAGTAATGCTATGGCTGGAAAAAGTTTCGGACAAAAACTTGGAAGTCTGGCAATTCCCCTTATGGTACCTCTCATTCAAATGTACCATCCCGCCCCTTAGAAATCGTGTACTATTATCAATATGACCGACGCGATCTTACCCAAATTCTGTATTTAGTAATGCTATAGCTATACAAAGTTTTGGACCAAAACATCAAAGTCTGGCAACTCCCCCTCTGGTAAACCGTGTAATTTTATCAATATGACAAAACGCGATCTTGCCCAAATTCTGCATTTAGTAAAGCTATGGCTGGAAAAAGTTTCGGACAAAAACTTGGAAGTCTGGCAATTCCCCTTATGGTACCTCTCATTCAAATGTACCATCCCGCCCCTTAGAAATCGTGTAATATTATCAATATGACCGACGCGATCTTACCCAAATTCTGTATTTAGTAATGCTATAGCTATACAAAGTTTTGGACCAAAACATCAAAGTCTGGCAACTCCCCCTCTGGTAAACCGTGTAATATTAGCAATATGACCAACGCGATCTTGCCCAAATTCTGTATTTAGTAAAGCTATGGCTGGAAAAAGTTTCGGACAAAACCTTGGAAGTCTGGAAACTCCCCATCTGGTACCTCCAATACAAATGTACCATCCCGCACCCTTATAAACCGTGTAATATTATCAATATGACAAAACGCGATCTTGCCCAAATTCTGTATTTAGTAAAGCTATGGCTGGACAAAGTTTCGGACAAAAACTTGGAAGTCTGGCAACTCCCCTTCTGTTACCTCCCATATAAATGTACCATCCCGTTCACTTAGAAATCTTGTAATAATATCACTATGTCTAACGCGATCTTCCCAAGTTCTGTATATAGTAAAGCTAGTGAGAGACAAACTTTCGGACAAAACTCACCCTTATTAACCGTGTAATATTATCAATATGACAAAACGCGATCTTGCCCAAATTCTGCATTTAGTAAAGCTATGGCTGGAAAAAGTTTCGGACAAAAACTTGGAAGTCTCGCAATTCCCCTTATGGTACCTCTCATTCAAATGTACCATCCCGCCCCTTAGAAATCGTGTAATATTATCAACATGACCGACGCGATCTTACCCAAATTCTGTATTTAGTAATGCTATAGCTATACAAAGTTTTGGACCAAAACATGAAAGTCTGGCAACTCCCCCTCTGGTAAACCGTGTAATATTATCAATATGACAAAACGCGATCTTGCCCAAATTCTGCATTTAGTAAAGCTATGGCTGGAAAAAGTTTCGGACAAAAACTTGGAAGTTTGGAAACTCCGCTTCTGGTACCTCCCATACAAATGTACCATCCCGCCCTTATAAAGCCACTAATACTATCAGTATGAACAACTCTATCTTGCCCAAATTTTGTATTTAGTAAAGCTATAGCTAGATAAAGTTTTGGACAAAAACTTCGAAGTCTGGCAACTCCGCTTCTGGTACCTCTCATATAAATGTACCATCCCGCTCACTTAGAAATCTTGTAATAATATCACTATGTCTAACGCAATCTTTCCACGTTATGTATATAGTAAAGCTAGTGAGATAGAAACTTTCGGACAAAAACTTGGAAGTCTGCCAACTGCCCATCTGATACCTCCCATACAAATGTACCATCCCGCACCCTTATAAACCGTGTAATATTATGAATATGACCAACACGATCTTGCCCAAATTCTGTATTTAGTAAAGCTATGGCTGGAAAAAGATTCGGACAAAAACTTGGAAGTCTGGCAACTCCGCTTCTGGTACCTCTCATATAAATGTACCATCCCGCTCACTTAGAAATCTTGTAATAATATCACTATGTCTAACGCAATCTTTCCACGTTCTGTATATAGTAAAGCTAGTGAGATAGAAACTTTCGGACAAAAACTTGGAAGTCTGCCAACTGCCCATCTGATACCTCCCATACAAATGTACCATCCCGCACCCTTATAAACCGTGTAATATTATGAATATGACCAACACGATCTTGCCCAAATTCTGTATTTAGTAAAGCTATGGCTGGAAAAAGTTTCGGACAAAAACTTGGAAGTCTGGCAACTCCCCTTCTGGTACCTCCCATACAAATGTACCATATCGCCTACATCAGAAATCGTGTATTAATATCAATATGCCAAACGCGATCCTGCCCAAATTTTGTACTTAGTAAATCAATAGCTAGACAAAGTTTTGGACAAAAAGTTGGAAGTCTGGCAACTCCGCTTCTGGTACCTCCCATACAAATGTACCATCCCGCCTTATAAAGCCACTAATACTATCAGTATGAACAACTCTCTCTTGCCCAAATTTTGTATTTAGTAAAGCTATAGCTAGATAAAGTTTTGGACAAAAACTTCGAAGTCTGGCAACTCCGCTTCTGGTACCTTCCATACAAATGTACGATTCCGCACCCTTATAAACCGTGTAATATTATCAATATGACCAACACGATCTTGCCCAAATTCTGTATTTAGTAAAGCTATGGCTGGAAAAAGTTTCGGACTGAACCTTGGAAGTCTAGAAACTCCCCATCTGGTACCTCCCATACAAATGTACCATCCCGCACCCTTATAAACCGTGTAATATTATGAATGTGACAAACGCGATCTTGCCCAAATTCTGTATTTAGTAAAGCTATGTCTGGACAAAGTTTCGGACAAAAACTTGAAAGTCTGGCAACTCCCCTTCTTGTACCTCTCATATAAATGTACCATCCCGTTCACTTAGAAATCTTGTAATAATATCACTATGTCTATCGCGATCTTCCCAAGTTCTGTATATAGTAAAGCTAGTGAGATAGAAACTTTCGGACAAAAACTTGGAAGTTTGCCAACTGCCCATCTGGTAACTCCCATACAAATGTACCATCCCGCACCCTTATAAACCGTGTAATATTATGAATATGACCAACACGATCTTGCCCAAATTCTGTATTTAGTAAAGCTATGGCTGGAAAAAGTTTCGGACAAAAACTTGGAAGTCTGGCAATTCCCCTTATGGTACCTCTCATTCAAATGTACCATCCCGCCCCTTAGAAATCGTGTACTATTATCAATATGACCGACGCGATCTTACCCAAATTCTGTATTTAGTAATGCTATAGCTATACAAAGTTTTGGACCAAAACATCAAAGTCTGGCAACTCCCCCTCTGGTAAACCGTGTAATATTAGCAATATGACCAACGCGATCTTGCCCAAATTCTGTATTTAGTAAAGCTATGTCTGGAAAAAGTTTCGGACAAAACCTTGGAAGTCTGGAAACTTCCCATAAGGTACCTCCAATACAAATGTACCATCCCGCACCCTTATAAACCGTGTAATATTATCAATATGACAAAACGCGATCTTGCCCAAATTCTGTATTTAGTAAAGCTATGGCTGGAAAAAGTTTCGGACAAAAACTTGGAAGTCTGGAAACTCCCCATCTGGTAGTAGTTTGTCTTTTGTCCAGTGCGCACGCACTTTTTGTCCGGTCGTTGTCGCGTTATTTTATGTTTTGTCGCGTTCCTTTATGTTTTGTCCGTTGTGTGCAAAATTAAATATATAACAAAAACAGAAAAAAAAAAAACCAATAAACCAAATACAGACTCCACAACAACAAAAATATAAGTGCAAAAAAAAAAAAAAAAAATAGTGTCTCACAAACCAAAAAGAGAATAAAAAAAAAATAAAAATCAACCACCATCTCCACAAACAAAAACAACACCAAACATACACAACATCAACAACAAACAACAACAATAACACCAGCAGTCACACACATCAACGCCAACACGAAGGGCTTTTTTATGCTCCCCTTCTCCTGTGTTCCCCCCTTCCTCTCCGTATCCCTTTTCGCATAATACAAACGACTGTGCTCTCTTCATGTCGCTGCCTGACTTGTGTTGAAGATCTAACACTGAACACTTGTTGGGTCTAGCAGCGGCAAGAGGGGTGCACAGTTATTTGTATTTATGCTTTGATATTGTTTTGTGTTTCTGTATGTTACAATGGTAGGTTCATTTAAAACACATTTTGCGAACATACGAGGGCTGAAGGCAAATTTCTTTGCGGTATACACTCACGTTCAGTTCCATAGGCCAGATGTACTCGCTCTATGTGAGACCCAGGTGTGTGAGGGTTCTAATCCACAGAATTTTCACATTCCTGGATATCACACTCTTTCCTCTTTCTCTTCCCACAGAGGCCTTGTGGTATACATACGTAATGGTGTGGTGTTCCCGAGCCAGCAACATTTGGACTCACAAGATCCAGAATTTAACTTTCTTTGGGTTAAGTTCAGGATTGGATCACACCCATTACACTTCGGGTTTCTTTACAGAAGCCCAAATTTGGAAAGGGAGGCTACCCTAAACGGCTTCGACGCCCTTTCCGATTCTATATCTAAAGTTTTAGAAGATTGTCCGGACAGTGAAATTGTAGTTGCTGGGGATTTCAATGTCCATAATCAATCTTGGCTTTCCCATTCGAGCCACACTTCTCCGGAGGGACAGTACGCTGAGCTTTTCGCCGCGCATAATAACTTGACGCAACTAGTGAATGAACCAACACACATTCCGCGTGTTGAAGGGCAATATCATAATATTCTTGACCTTTTCTTAACCTCACACCCTGAAAAGTACGAGGTTAATATTCTTGCACCTCTTGGTAACTCGGATCATTGCACCATTTCAGCATCCTTTTCGTTGTCCGATCTTCGATCCACTTCTAAACCAGTCACGAAGCGGACATTATACATATACGAAAAGGCACGTTGGGCCGAGCTCAACAATTTCTATCAGCATTTTAATTGGAAATTATGTTTCCTAGACAATAATGTCGATGCTGCTGCTGAAATGGTCGAGAAAATAATTCTTCATGGAATAAACACGTTTATTCCATCGAAGACTACTTCGAATAAACCTTCAAAGAATTGTTGGTTTAATCAGACATGCAAAGAAGCTGTCAGATCCAAAGAGGAAGCATTCAGAAATTGGCGTTTAAATAAAAACGCCACTACTGAGCTGCTACGTAAGCAGGCAAGATCCAATTGTGCCAGAGTGCTTAGGCGCGAAAAACTTCTCCACGAACAACGCCTTCGTGCTAAAGTTCTTTCTTCTCCCAGGGGTAGTAAGAGCTTTTGGGCATTTGTTAAAAGAGTAAGGGACAATTCTTCATCTTCTATCCCAACTCTCGTTAACGATGACCAGATATTCACTGACCCGGTTGACAAAGCTAACCTTCTGGCTGAAATATTTGCAAAGAATTCATCTTTGCCAGACAGCAGTCAACCACTCCCCGTAATCGAAAACGTATCTACTTCGATGCCCCAGATATTTTTTCGAACACGTGGCGTTAAAAGGGTTCTTGCAGATCTCAATGTAAACAAAACTCCGGGCCCGGATGGCATTTCAGCACTTGTCCTATGTAAGTGCTCTTCGACGCTAGCTCGTCCATTGCGCAATCTTTTCAACATGTCGTACCGTGCTGGTATTTACCCTTCACATTGGAAAGTTGCCAATGTTCAGCCGATCCCCAAGAAAGGTGAGGCTACTAATCCTGCGAATTACCGTCCAATTGCAATATGTTCTGCGCTCTCGAAGGTTATGGAGAGCATGGTTAACCACCATCTTGTTAAGTATTTAGAGTCTAACGGCCTTCTAAATGATCGACAGTATGGCTTCCGTAGAAATCGATCTACTGGAGACCTGATGGCGTTCCTTTCGGAGCGGTGGAGTCGATCTATTCACGCCCTTGGTGAAAGTAAGGTCGTGGCTCTGGATATTTCCAAGGCGTTCGATAGGGTCTGGCACGGAGCACTCATATCAAAACTTATTGCATTTGGTGTCGGTAATACCTTCTCTCGATTCATATCGAGTTTTCTCAGGGATCGCTCTATACGAGTTGTTATAGATGGGGTCTCATCCAACGAGCATAGGTTGACCGCAGGAGTTCCACAAGGCTCTGTCCTCTCTCCCTCTCTATTTCTTATTTTCATTGACGACTTGTTGGGTCAGACTGTGAACCCGATCTACTCCTTTGCGGATGACAGTAACCTATGTCATTCATACTCATTTGATCATCGGCCAGGTCCTCTGGAGGTCGAGGACAAAAGGCGAATGATGAATGACTCACTTAACCGCGATTTGGCGACGATTTGTGAGTGGGGCCAAATGAATAGAGTAGATTTTAATGCGCAAAAGACCCAGTGCTGTTTGTTGTCACACAAACGTTCACCAGATCCAGCATCGTCGTCAATTTCTATGGGTGGTGTGGATATCGACGAATCAGACACTCTTGATGTTCTGGGCATGAAGATACAGGGTGATGCTCGCTGGGCTAGCCATATATTCGAAGTGTCGAAAGAAGCATTCAAGTGTTTAGGCTTTTTGAAGCGGTGCAAGAAATACTTCACTCCATCTGATCTCGTAAATATTTACACCACTTACATCCGGCCTAAAATGGAATACAACTCGCATATATGGGCAGGGGCTCCATTAACATCTTTGAAGCTTCTGGACCGTGTACAGAGGAGAGCGGTGGTGATGATAGGGGATGGTAGGGTATCCAGCTCTATTGTCTCCCTACAGCACCGCCGAAATGTGGGTTGTGTATCGCTATTCTATAGATATTTTAATGGTATCTGTTCAGAAGATATCCGTCGTCTGGTCTCTGACGTTAGAACATTTAGTCGGAATACACGGCTATCCAGGGTATCTCATCCGTTCATTGTGAAATGGCCGGTTGACCGGACGACGCACTATAGAGAAAATTCGTTCTTTAGCCGAACCGTTCGTATGTGGAATAATCTTCCAGCAAATGTGTTTCCTGCCAGTTGTGACATTCAGAAATTCAAAACAAATGTCAACAAACACTACTCCCTCTTTCCTCCTTCCGATACCCTAATTTCCTTCCGCTAACACAATGCATTGCACTTATAGGGGGCATCCCCTGAGTGTTGGCCATCAAAAAAAAAAAAAAAAAAAAAAACTTAGTAAATCAATAGCTAGACAAAGTTTTGGACAAAAACTTGGAAGTCTGGCAACTCCGCTTCTGGTACCTCCCATACAAATGTACCATCCCGCCCTTATAAAGCCACTAATACTATCAGTATGAACAACTCTATCTTGCCCAAATTTTGTATTTAGTAAAGCTATAGCTAGATAAAGTTTTGGACAAAAACTTCGAAGTCTGGCAACTCCGCTTCTGGTACCTTCCATACAAATGTACGATTCCGCACCCTTATAAACCGTGTAATATTATCAATATGACCAACACGATCTTGCCCAAATTCTGTATTTAGTAAAGCTATGGCTGGAAAAAGTTTCGGACTGAACCTTGGAAGTCTAGAAACTCCCCATCTGGTACCTCCCATACAAATGTACCATCCCGCACCCTTATAAACCGTGTAATATTATGAATGTGACAAACGCGATCTTGCCCAAATTCTGTATTTAGTAAAGCTATGGCTGGACAAAGTTTCGGACAAAAACTTGAAAGTCTGGCAATTCCCCTTATGGTACCTCCGTGTAATATTATGAATATGACCAACACGATCTTGCCCAAATTCTGTATTTAGTAAAGCTATAGCTAGATAAAGTTTTGGACAAAAACTTCGAAGTCTGGCAACTCCGCTTCTGGTACCTTCCATACAAATGTACGATTCCGCACCCTTATAAACCGTGTAATATTATCAATATGACCAACACGATCTTGCCCAAATTCTGTATTTAGTAAAGCTATGGCTGGAAAAAGTTTCGGACTGAACCTTGGAAGTCTAGAAACTCCCCATCTGGTACCTCCCATACAAATGTACCATCCCGCACCCTTATAAACCGTGTAATATTATGAATGTGACAAACGCGATCTTGCCCAAATTCTGTATTTAGTAAAGCTATGTCTGGACAAAGTTTCGGACAAAAACTTGAAAGTCTGGCAACTCCCCTTCTTGTACCTCTCATATAAATGTACCATCCCGTTCACTTAGAAATCTTGTAATAATATCACTATGTCTATCGCGATCTTCCCAAGTTCTGTATATAGTAAAGCTAGTGAGATAGAAACTTTCGGACAAAAACTTGGAAGTTTGCCAACTGCCCATCTGGTAACTCCCATACAAATGTACCATCCCGCACCCTTATAAACCGTGTAATATTATGAATATGACCAACACGATCTTGCCCAAATTCTGTATTTAGTAAAGCTATGGCTGGAAAAAGTTTCGGACAAAAACTTGGAAGTCTGGCAATTCCCCTTATGGTACCTCTCATTCAAATGTACCATCCCGCCCCTTAGAAATCGTGTACTATTATCAATATGACCGACGCGATCTTACCCAAATTCTGTATTTAGTAATGCTATAGCTATACAAAGTTTTGGACCAAAACATCAAAGTCTGGCAACTCCCCCTCTGGTAAACCGTGTAATATTAGCAATATGACCAACGCGATCTTGCCCAAATTCTGTATTTAGTAAAGCTATGTCTGGAAAAAGTTTCGGACAAAACCTTGGAAGTCTGGAAACTTCCCATCTGGTACCTCCAATACAAATGTACCATCCCGCACCCTTATAAACCGTGTAATATTATCAATATGACAAAACGCGATCTTGCCCAAATTCTGTATTTAGTAAAGCTATGGCTGGAAAAAGTTTCGGACAAAAACTTGGAAGTCTGGAAACTCCCCATCTGGTAGTAGTTTGTCTTTTGTCCAGTGCGCACGCACTTTTTGTCCGGTCGCTGTCGCGTTATTTTATGTTTTGTCGCGTTCCTTTATGTTTTGTCCGTTGTGTGCAAAATTAAATATATAACAAAAACAGAAAAAAAAAAACCAATAAACCAAATACAGACTCCACAACAACAAAAATATAAGTGCAAAAAAAAAAAAAAAATAGTGTCTCACAAACCAAAAAGAGAATAAAAAAAAAATAAAAATCAACCATCATCTCCACAAACAAAAACAACACCAAACATACACAACATCAACAACAAACAACAACAATAACACCAGCAGTCACACACATCAACGCCAACACGAAGGGCTTTTTTATGCTCCCCTTCTCCTGTGTTCCCCCCTTCCTCTCCGTATCCCTTTTCGCATAATACAAACGACTGTGCTCTCTTCATGTCGCTGCCTGACTTGTGTTGAAGATCTAACACTGAACACTTGTTGGGTCTAGCAGCGGCAAGAGGGGTGCACAGTTATTTGTATTTATGCTTTGATATTGTTTTGTGTTTCTGTATGTTACAATGGTAGGTTCATTTAAAACACATTTTGCGAACATACGAGGGCTGAAGGCAAATTTCTTTGCGGTATACACTCACGTTCAGTTCCATAGGCCAGATGTACTCGCTCTATGTGAGACCCAGGTGTGTGAGGGTTCTAATCCACAGAATTTTCACATTCCTGGATATCACACTCTTTCCTCTTTCTCTTCCCACAGAGGCCTTGTGGTATACATACGTAATGGTGTGGTGTTCCAGAGCCAGCAACATTTGGACTCACAAGATCCAGAATTTAACTTTCTTTGGGTTAAGTTCAGGATTGGATCACACCCATTACACTTCGGGTTTCTTTACAGAAGCCCAAATTTGGAAAGGGAGGCTACCCTAAACGGCTTCGACGCCCTTTCCGATTCTATATCTAAAGTTTTAGAAGATTGTCCGGACAGTGAAATTGTAGTTGCTGGGGATTTCAATGTCCATAATCAATCTTGGCTTTCCCATTCGAGCCACACTTCTCCGGAGGGACAGTACGCTGAGCTTTTCGCCGCGCATAATAACTTGACGCAACTAGTGAATGAACCAACACACATTCCGCGTGTTGAAGGGCAATATCATAATATTCTTGACCTTTTCTTAACCTCACACCCTGAAAAGTACGAGGTTAATATTCTTGCACCTCTTGGTAACTCGGATCATTGCACCATTTCAGCATCCTTTTCGTTGTCCGATCTTCGATCCACTTCTAAACCAGTCACGAAGCGGACATTATACATATACGAAAAGGCACGTTGGGCCGAGCTCAACAATTTCTATCAGCATTTTAATTGGAAATTATGTTTCCTAGACAATAATGTCGATGCTGCTGCTGAAATGGTCGAGAAAATAATTCTTCATGGAATAAACACGTTTATTCCATCGAAGACTACTTCGAATAAACCTTCAAAGAATTGTTGGTTTAATCAGACATGCAAAGAAGCTGTCAGATCCAAAGAGGAAGCATTCAGAAATTGGCGTTTAAATAAAAACGCCACTACTGAGCTGCTACGTAAGCAGGCAAGATCCAATTGTGCCAGAGTGCTTAGGCGCGAAAAACTTCTCCACGAACAACGCCTTCGTGCTAAAGTTCTTTCTTCTCCCAGGGGTAGTAAGAGCTTTTGGGCATTTGTTAAAAGAGTAAGGGACAATTCTTCATCTTCTATCCCAACTCTCGTTAACGATGACCAGATATTCACTGACCCGGTTGACAAAGCTAACCTTCTGGCTGAAATATTTGCAAAGAATTCATCTTTGCCAGACAGCAGTCAACCACTCCCCGTAATCGAAAACGTATCTACTTCGATGCCCCAGATATTTTTTCGAACACGTGGCGTTAAAAGGGTTCTTGCAGATCTCAATGTAAACAAAACTCCGGGCCCGGATGGCATTTCAGCACTTGTCCTATGTAAGTGCTCTTCGACGCTAGCTCGTCCATTGCGCAATCTTTTCAACATGTCGTACCGTGCTGGTATTTACCCTTCACGTTGGAAAGTTGCCAATGTTCAGCCGATCCCCAAGAAAGGTGAGGCTACTAATCCTGCGAATTACCGTCCAATTGCAATATGTTCTGCGCTCTCGAAGGTTATGGAGAGCATGGTTAACCACCATCTTGTTAAGTATTTAGAGTCTAACGGCCTTCTAAATGATCGACAGTATGGCTTCCGTAGAAATCGATCTACTGGAGACCTGATGGCGTTCCTTTCGGAGCGGTGGAGTCGATCTATTCACGCCCTTGGTGAAAGTAAGGTCGTGGCTCTGGATATTTCCAAGGCGTTCGATAGGGTCTGGCACGGAGCACTCATATCAAAACTTATTGCATTTGGTGTCGGTAATACCTTCTCTCGATTCATATCGAGTTTTCTCAGGGATCGCTCTATACGAGTTGTTATAGATGGGGTCTCATCCAACGAGCATAGGTTGACCGCAGGAGTTCCACAAGGCTCTGTCCTCTCTCCCTCTCTATTTCTTATTTTCATTGACGACTTGTTGGGTCAGACTGTGAACCCGATCTACTCCTTTGCGGATGACAGTAACCTATGTCATTCATACTCATTTGATCATCGGCCAGGTCCTCTGGACGTCGAGGACAAAAGGCGAATGATGAATGACTCACTTAACCGCGATTTGGCGACGATTTGTGAGTGGGGCCAAATGAATAGAGTAGATTTTAATGCGCAAAAGACCCAGTGCTGTTTGTTGTCACACAAACGTTCACCAGATCCAGCATCGTCGTCAATTTCTATGGGTGGTGTGGATATCGACGAATCAGACACTCTTGATGTTCTGGGCATGAAGATACAGGGTGATGCTCGCTGGGCTAGCCATATATTCGAAGTGTCGAAAGAAGCATTCAAGTGTTTAGGCTTTTTGAAGCGGTGCAAGAAATACTTCACTCCATCTGATCTCGTAAATATTTACACCACTTACATCCGGCCTAAAATGGAATACAACTCGCATATATGGGCAGGGGCTCCATTAACATCTTTGAAGCTTCTGGACCGTGTACAGAGGAGAGCGGTGGTGATGATAGGGGATGGTAGGGTATCCAGCTCTATTGTCTCCCTACAGCACCGCCGAAATGTGGGTTGTGTATCGCTATTCTATAGATATTTTAATGGTATCTGTTCAGAAGATATCCGTCGTCTGGTCCCTGACGTTAGAACATTTAGTCGGAATACACGGCTATCCAGGGTATCTCATCCGTTCATTGTGAAATGGCCGGTTGACCGGACGACGCACTATAGAGAAAATTCGTTCTTTAGCCGAACCGTTCGTATGTGGAATAATCTTCCAGCAAATGTGTTTCCTGCCAGTTGTGACATTCAGAAATTCAAAACAAATGTCAACAAACACTACTCCCTCTTTCCTCCTTCCGATACCCTAATTTCCTTCCGCTAACACAATGCATTGCATTTATAGGGGGCATCCCCTGAGTGTTGGCCATCAAAAAAAAAAAAAAAAAAAAACTTAGTAAATCCATAGCTAGACAAAGTTTTGGACAAAAACTTGGAAGTCTGGCAACTCCGCTTCTGGTACCTCCCATACAAATGTACCATCCCGCCCTTATAAAGCCACTAATACTATCAGTATGAACAACTCTATCTTGCCCAAATTTTGTATTTAGTAAAGCTATAGCTAGATAAAGTTTTGGACAAAAACTTCGAAGTCTGGCAACTCCGCTTCTGGTACCTTCCATACAAATGTACGATTCCGCACCCTTATAAACCGTGTAATATTATCAATATGACCAACACGATCTTGCCCAAATTCTGTATTTAGTAAAGCTATGGCTGGAAAAAGTTTCGGACTGAACCTTGGAAGTCTAGAAACTCCCCATCTGGTACCTCCCATACAAATGTACCATCCCGCACCCTTATAAACCGTGTAATATTATGAATGTGACAAACGCGATCTTGCCCAAATTCTGTATTTAGTAAAGCTATGGCTGGACAAAGTTTCGGACAAAAACTTGAAAGTCTGGCAACTCCCCTTCTTGTACCTCTCATATAAATGTACCATCCCGTTCACTTAGAAATCTTGTAATAATATCACTATGTCTATCGCGATCTTCCCAAGTTCTGTATATAGTAAAGCTAGTGAGATAGAAACTTTCGGACAAAAACTTGGAAGTTTGCCAACTGCCCATCTGGTAACTCCCATACAAATGTACCATCCCGCACCCTTATAAACCGTGTAATATTATGAATATGACCAACACGATCTTGCCCAAATTCTGTATTTAGTAAAGCTATGGCTGGAAAAAGTTTCGGACAAAAACTTGGAAGTCTGGCAATTCCCCTTATGGTACCTCTCATTCAAATGTACCATCCCGCACCCTTATAAACCGTGTAATATTATCAATATGACAAAACGCGATCTTGCCCAAATTCTGTATTTAGTAAAGCTATGGCTGGACAAAGTTTCGGACAAAAACTTGGAAGTCTGGCAACTCCCCTTCTGGTACCTCCCATATAAATGTACCATCCCGTTCACTTAGAAATCTTGTAATAATATCACTATGTCTAACGCGATCTTCCCAAGTTCTGTATATAGTAAAGCTAGTGAGAGACAAACTTTCGGACAAAACTCACCCTTATTAACCGTGTAATATTATCAATATGACAAAACGCGATCTTGCCCAAATTCTGCATTTAGTAAAGCTATGGCTGGAAAAAGTTTCGGACAAAAACTTGGAAGTCTGGCAATTCCCCTTATGGTACCTCTCATTCAAATGTACCATCCCGCCCCTTAGAAATCGTGTAATATTATCAACATGACCGACGCGATCTTACCCAAATTCTGTATTTAGTAATGCTATAGCTATACAAAGTTTTGGACCAAAACATGAAAGTCTGGCAACTCCCCCTCTGGTAAACCGTGTAATATTATCAATATGACAAAACGCGATCTTGCCCAAATTCTGCATTTAGTAAAGCTATGGCTGGAAAAAGTTTCGGACAAAAACTTGGAAGTCTGGAAACTTCGCTTCTGGTACCTCCCATACAAATGTACCATCCCGCCCTTATAAAGCCACTAATACTATCAGTATGAACAACTCTATCTTGCCCAAATTTTGTATTTAGTAAAGCTATAGCTAGATAAAGTTTTGGACAAAAACTTCGAAGTCTGGCAACTCCGCTTCTGGTACCTCTTGTAATAATATCACTATGTCTAACGCAATCTTTCCACGTTCTGTATATAGTAAAGCTAGTGAGATAGAAACTTTCGGACAAAAACTTGGAAGTCTGCCAACTGCCCATCTGATACCTCCCATACAAATGTACCATCCCGCACCCTTATAAACCGTGTAATATTATGAATATGACCAACACGATCTTGCCCAAATTCTGTATTTAGTAAAGCTATGGCTGGAAAAAGATTCGGACAAAAACTTGGAAGTCTGGCAACTCCGCTGCTGGTACCTCTCATATAAATGTACCATCCCGCTCACTTAGAAATCTTGTAATAATATCACTATGTCTAACGCAATCTTTCCACGTTCTGTATATAGTAAAGCTAGTGAGATAGAAACTTTCGGACAAAAACTTGGAAGTCTGCCAACTGCCCATCTGATACCTCCCATACAAATGTACCATCCCGCACCCTTATAAACCGTGTAATATTATGAATATGACCAACACGATCTTGCCCAAATTCTGTATTTAGTAAAGCTATGGCTGGAAAAAGTTTCGGACAAAAACTTGGAAGTCTGGCAACTCCCCTTCTGGTACCTCCCATACAAATGTACCATATCGCCTACATCAGAAATCGTGTATTAATATCAATATGCCAAACGCGATCCTGCCCAAATTTTGTACTTAGTAAATCAATAGCTAGACAAAGTTTTGGACAAAAACTTGGAAGTCTGGCAACTCCGCTTCTGGTACCTCCCATACAAATGTACCATCCCGCCCTTATAAAGCCACTAATACTATCAGTATGAACAACTCTATCTTGCCCAAATTTTGTATTTAGTAAAGCTATAGCTAGATAAAGTTTTGGACAAAAACTTCGAAGTCTGGCAACTCCGCTTCTGGTACCTTCCATACAAATGTACGATTCCGCACCCTTATAAACCGTGTAATATTATCAATATGACCAACACGATCTTGCCCAAATTCTGTATTTAGTAAAGCTATGGCTGGAAAAAGTTTCGGACTGAACCTTGGAAGTCTAGAAACTCCCCATCTGGTACCTCCCATACAAATGTACCATCCCGCACCCTTATAAACCGTGTAATATTATGAATGTGACAAACGCGATCTTGCCCAAATTCTGTATTTAGTAAAGCTATGGCTGGACAAAGTTTCGGACAAAAACTTGAAAGTCTGGCAACTCCCCTTCTTGTACCTCTCATATAAATGTACCATCCCGTTCACTTAGAAATCTTGTAATAATATCACTATGTCTATCGCGATCTTCCCAAGTTCTGTATATAGTAAAGCTAGTGAGATAGAAACTTTCGGACAAAAACTTGGAAGTCTGCCAACTGCCCATCTGGTAACTGTCATACAAATGTACCATCCCGTGCCCTTAAAATGCCCAACGCGATCTGTTTTTAGTAAAGCTATAACTGTACAAAGTTTCGAATAAAAACTTAAATGTCTGGCCGCTCTCCTGCGAGTACCTCCCATACAAATATTCCATCACGTCCCATCACGTCCCTTTGAAATCGTGTAATATTATTGTTGAAGTCCCTTCAACAGCTGAATCGTCGGCATACTTCCCCTTCCAGATCTTTCCACTACAATACTAATGCTCACGAAGAGCTTATACGGACTCGCTCCATCTCTCACTAATTTGTTATATATTCTTTTTCATTTCTTTTGTTTTAATGCTCACGAAGAGCGACACACACATATAATCTTAGTTCCCCTTTTGTGCCTTATATCTTTACACACATCCCGTTTTTAGCGGATTTTTGGCAAAACCATGTTTCTTAGAAATTTAAGTAAGTTAAGTTTTTGAAGTCAAAGGAGTTGGTCACGAAGACACAACTTCAAATAAACCAATTGAAAAAAACCCAACCTTGCGGTATTTATTTTGAAATAGGCTAATTGGTAGCCTCAGCACTCCAGCTTTTGGCAACTGGAATCATCATATGGTCCTTCACGAGCCTCCTAATTGGTGTTAGGAGAAAGATTTCACCAGCGACAACAGTCGCAGACGACAACGGCAAATTCAAAAGCTAATTTCCTACACAAAAACCCCTCCATCTTTTGGTATTTGGAGATAGGAAAAACTCCATCTTTTGGTATTTGGAGTCTACATACGAAAACAGAAAAATTTCCGAGCAAATTTTCCTGCCTGTAAGACGCTCCATCTTTTGGTATTTGGAGCCAACAACACTCGAACAAAAGAAGAATTGTGTTTTCTACGTAGGAAAACAACCCCATCAATAACGACATCGGTGATTATCGCCACTAATCTCCCCGAGCGATTAGTTCAATAGCCCAAGAAGTGGCAAGAGGCCCACATCAAGCAAATCCACAACCCTCCTGCAACTGATACAAAAAGCTTATTTAAATAAAAAATAAAGAAAATAATGGGTATGTACAAATGCATTATTTGGTGTTATATTAGTTGTTCGCATAGGTAGAGGTAACAACGGCGTAAAACTTCAAAAAAAATTAAACAAACACAACAACAAAATTGTCGCGAATAATCTCCGCGAAACAGAAAATTTACAAAAAAAAAGTCTCTCTCAAGGTCAACGAACACATAAAACAAAGCAAATAACGAGAGAAAACATAATTTTCAATGTTCCCCGCGATTAAAACAACAACAAGTATTAATTTTCCACAAAACATACATAAACGCGAGCGCCCTTAGAATGTACTATTCGTATTAAAAAATCCCTCACAAACAAATCAACAAACAAAAAAGGCCCTAAAATCGTCGTAAAACGAAGACTTTCATAGTCAGCAGCTTCAGTATGCGTCGACGGACAGCCGCACGCCAATAAACGTCATGACGCACCCGCACCCTTATAAACCATGTAATATTATGAATATGACCAACACGATGTTGCCCAAATTCTGTATTTAGTAAAGCTATGGCTGGAAAAAGTTTCGGACTAAACCTTGGAAGTCTAGAAACTCCCCTTCTAGTACCTCCCATACAAATGTACCATCCCGCACCCTTATAAACAGTGTAATATTATGAATATGACAAACGCGATCTTGCCCAAATTCTGTATTTAGTAAAGCTATGTCTGGAAAAAGTTTCGGACTAAACCTTGGAAGTCTAGAAACTCCCCATCTGGTACCTCCCATACAAATGTACCATCCCGCACCCTTATAAACCGTGTAATATTATGAATATGACAAACGCGATCTTGCCCAAATTCTGTATTTAGTAAAGCTATGGCTGGAAAAAGTTTCGGACTAAACCTTGGAAGTCTAGAAACTCCCCATCTGGTACCTCCCATACAAATGTACCATCCCGCACCCTTATAAACCGTGTAATATTATGAATATGACAAACGCGATCTTGCCCAAATTCTGTATTTAGTAAAGCTATGGCTGGAAAAAGTTTCGGACTAAACCTTGGAAATCTAGAAACTCCCCATCTGGTACCTCCCATACAAATGTACCATCCCGCACCCTTATAAACCGTGTAATATTATGAATATGCCAAACGCGATCTTTCCCAAATTCTGTATTTAGTAAAGCTATGGCTGGACAAAGTTTCGGACAAAAACTTGGAAGTCTGGCAACTCCCCTTCTTGTACCATCCCGTTCACTTAGAAATCTTGTAATAATATCACTATGTCTATCGCGATCTTCCCAAGTTCTGTATATAGTAAAGCTAGTGAGATAGAAACTTTCGGACAAAAACTTGGAGGTCTGCCAACTGCCCATCTGGTAACTGCCATACAAATGTACCATCCCGTGCCATTAAAATGCCCAACGCGATCTTGCCCAAAATCTGTTTTTAGTAAAGCTATAACTGTACAAAGTTTCGAATAAAAACTTGAATGTCTGACCGCTCTCCTGCGAGTACCTCCCATACAAATGTTCCATCACGTCCCTTTGAAATCGTGTAATATTATCAATATGACATTGCGATCATACCCAAATTCTGTATTTATTAATGCTATAGCTCATACCCAAATTCTGTATTTATTAATGCTATAGCTCTACAAAATTTTGGACCAAAACATGAAAGTCTGGCAACTTCCCTTCTGGTACCTCCCATACAAATGTAACATCCCGCACCATTATAAACCGTGTAATATTATCAATATGACAAAACGCGATCTTGCCCAAATTCTGTATTTTGTAAAGCTATGGCTGGACAAAGTTTCGGACAAAAACTTGGAAGTCTGCCAACTCCCCTTCTGGTACCTCCCATATAAATGTACCATCGTGTTCACTTAGAAATATTGTAATAATATCACTATGTCTAACGCGATCTTCCCAAGTTGTGTATATAGTAAAGCTAGTGAGAGACAAACTTTCGGACAAAAACTTGGAAGTCTGCCAACTCCCCATCTGGCACCTTCCATACAAATGTACCATCCTGCACCCTTATAAACCGTGTAATATTATGAATATGACAAATGCGATCTTGTCCAAATTCTGTATTTAGTAAAGCTATGGCTTGAAAAAGTTTCAACAAAAAGCTATGTCGGAATCGTGTAATATTATCAATACGACCGACGCGATCTTCCCAAATTCTGTATTTGGTAATGCTATAGCTAGACAAAGTTTTGGATTATAACATGAAAGTCTGGCAACTCCCCATCTGGTACCTCCCATACAAATGTACCATTCCGCACCCTTATAAACCGTGTAATATTATCAATATGACCAACACGATCTTGCCCAAATTCTGTATTTAGTTAAGCTATGGCTGGAAAAAGTTTCGGACTAAACCTTGGAAGTCTAGAAACTCCCCATCTGGTACCACCCATACAAATGTACCATCCCGCAACCTTATAAACCGTGTAATATTATGAATATGACAAACGCGATCTTGCCCAAATTCTGTATTTAGTAAAGCTATGGCTGGACAAAGTTTCGTACAAAAACTTGGAAGTCTGGCAACTCCCCTTCTTGTACCTCTCATATAAATGTACCATCCCGTTCACTTAGATATCTTGTAGTAATATCGCTATGTCTAACGCGATCTTCCCAAGTTCTGTATATAGTAAAGCTAGTGAGAGACAAACTTTCGGACAAAACTCACCCTTATAAACCGAGTAATATTATCAATATGACAAAACGCGATCTTACCCAAATTCTGTATTTAGTAAAGCTATGGCTGGACAAACTTTCGGACAAAAACGTGGAAGTCTGCCAACTCCCCATCTGGCACCTTCCATACAAATGTACCATTCCGCACCCTTATAAACCGTGTAATATTATGAATATGACAAACGCGATCTTGCCCAAATTCTGTATTTAGTAAAGCTATGGCTGGACAAACTTTCGGACAAAAACTTGGAAGTCTGCCAACTCCCCATCTGGCACCTTCCATACAAATGTACCATCCCGCACCCTTATAAACCGTGTAATATTATGAATATGACAAACGCGATCTTGTCCAAATTCTGTATTTAGTAAAGCTATGGCTGGAAAAAGTTTCGACAAAAAGCTACGTCGAAATCGTGTAATATTATCAATATGACCAACGCGATCTTACCCAAATTCTGTATTTAGTAATGCTATAGCTATACAAAGTTTTGGACCAAAACATGAAAGTGTCGCAACTCCCCTTCTGGTACCTCCCATATAAATGTACCGTCCCGTTCACTTAGAAATCTTGTAATAATATCACTATGTCTAACGCGATCTTCAAAAGTTCTGTATATAGTAAAGCTAGTGAGAGACAAACTTTCGGACAAAACTCACCCTTATAAACCGTGTAATATTATCAATATGACAAAACGCAATCTTGCCAAATTCTGTATTTAGTAAAGCTATGGCTGGAAAAAGTTTCGGACTAAACCTTGGAAGTCTAGAAACTCCCCATCTGGTACCTCCCATACAAATGTACCATCCCGCACCCTTATAAACCGTGTAATATTATGAATATGACAAACGCGATCTTTCCCAAATTCTGTATTTCGTAAAGCTATGGCTGGACAAAGTTTCGGACAAAAACTTGGAAGTCTGGCAACTCCCCTTCTTGTACCATCCCGTTCACTTAGAAATCTTGTAATAATATCACTATGTCTATCGCGATCTTCCCAAGTTCTGTATATAGTAAAGCTAGTGAGATAGAAACTTTCGGACAAAAACTTGGAGGTCTGCCAACTGCCCATCTGGTAACTGCCATACAAATGTACCATCCCGTGCCATTAAAATGCCCAACGCGATCCTGCCCAAAATCAGTTTTTAGTAAAGCTATAACTGTACAAAGTTTCGAATAAAAACTTGAATGTCTGGCCGCTCTCCTGCGAGTACCTCCCATACAAATGTTCCATCACTTCCCTTTGAAATCGTGTAATATTATCAATATGACATTGCGATCATACCCAAATTCTGTATTTATTAATGCTATAGCTCATACCCAAATTCTGTATTTATTAATGCTATAGCTCTACAAAATTTTGGACCAAAACATGAAAGTCTGGCAACTTCCCTTCTGGTACCTCCCATACAAATGTAACATCCCGCACCATTATAAACCGTGTAATATTATCAATATGACAAAACGCGATCTTGCCCAAATTCTGTATTTAGTAAAGCTATGGCTGGACAAAGTTTCGGACAAAAACTTGGAAGTCTGCCAACTCCCCTTCTGGTACCTCCCATATAAATGTACCATCGTGTTCACTTAGAAATATTGTAATAATATCACTATGTCTAACGCGATCTTCCCAAGTTGTGTATATAGTAAAGCTAGTGAGAGACAAACTTTCGGACAAAAACTTGGAAGTCTGCCAACTCCCCATCTGGCACCTTCCATACAAATGTACCATCCTGCACCCTTATAAACCGTGTAATATTATG
The DNA here is from genome assembly GCA_958296145.1 of Hydrotaea cyrtoneurina. Taxonomy (NCBI): domain Eukaryota; kingdom Metazoa; phylum Arthropoda; class Insecta; order Diptera; family Muscidae; genus Hydrotaea; species Hydrotaea cyrtoneurina. Next base: position 51,915,909 of record OY282517.1, read on the forward strand.
AATATGACAAATGCGATCTTGTCCAAATTCTGTATTTAGTAAAGCTATGGCTTGAAAAACTTTCAACAAAAAGCTATGTCGGAATCGTGTAATATTATCAATACGACCGACGCGATCTTCCCAAATTCTGTATTTGGTAATGCTATAGCTAGACAAAGTTTTGGATTATAACATGAAAGTCTGGCAACTCCCCATCTGGTACCTCCCATACAAATGTACCATTCCGCACCCTTATAAACCGTGTAATATTATCAATATGACCAACACGATCTTGCCCAAATTCTGTATTTAGTTAAGCTATGGCTGGAAAAAGTTTCGGACTAAACCTTGGAAGTCTAGAAACTCCCCATCTGGTACCACCCATACAAATGTACCATCCCGCACCCTTATAAACCGTGTAATATTATCAATATGACAAAACGCGATCTTACCCAAATTCTGTATTTAGTAAAGCTATGGCTGGACAAACTTTCGGACAAAAACTTGGAAGTCTGCCAACTCCCCATCTGGCACCTTCCATACAAATGTACCATTCCGCACCCTTATAAACCGTGTAATATTATGAATATGACAAACGCGATCTTGCCCAAATTCTGTATTTAGTAAAGCTATGGCTGGACAAACTTTCGGACAAAAACTTGGAAGTCTGCCAACTCCCCATCTGGCACCTTCCATACAAATGTACCATTCCGCACCCTTATAAACCGTGTAATATTATCAATATGACAAAACGCGATCTTACCCAAATTCTGTATTTAGTAAAGCTATGGCTGGACAAACTTTCGGACAAAAACTTGGAAGTCTGCCAACTCCCCATCTGGCACCTTCCATACAAATGTACCATTCCGCACCCTTATAAACCGTGTAATATTATGAATATGACAAACGCGATCTTGCCCAAATTCTGTATTTAGTAAAGCTATGGCTGGACAAACTTTCGGACAAAAACTTGGAAGTCTGCCAACTCCCCATCTGGCACCTTCCATACAAATGTACCATCCCGCACCCTTATAAACCGTGTAATATTATGAATATGACAAACGCGATCTTGTCCAAATTCTGTATTTAGTAAAGCTATGGCTGGAAAAAGTTTCGACAAAAAGCTACGTCGAAATCGTGTAATATTATCAATATGACTAACGCGATCTTACCCAAATTCTGTATTTAGTAATGCTATAGCTATACAAAGTTTTGGACCAAAACATGAAAGTGTCGCAACTCCCCTTCTGGTACCTCCCATATAAATGTACCGTCCCGTTCACTTAGAAATCTTGTAATAATATCACTATGTCTAACGCGATCTTCCCAAGTTCTGTATATAGTAAAGCTAGTGAGAGACAAACTTTCGGACAAAACTCACCCTTATAAACCGTGTAATATTATCAATATGACAAAACGCAATCTTGCCCAAATTCTGTATTTAGTAAAGCTATGGCTGGAAAAAGTTTCGGACAAAAACTTGGAAGCCTGGCAATTCCCCTTATGGTACCTCTCATTCAAATGTACCATCCCGCCCCTTAGAAATCGTGTAATATTATCAATATGACCGACGCGATCTTACCCAAATTCTGTATTTAGTAATGCTATAGCTATACAAAGTTTTGGACCAAAACATGAAAGTCTGGCAACTCCCCCTCTGGTAAACCGTGTATTATTAGCAATATGGCCAACGCGATCTTGCCCAAATTCTGTATTTAGTAAAGCTATGGCTGGAAAAAGTTTCGGACAAAACCTTGGAAGTCTGGAAACTCCCCATCTGGTACCTCCAATACAAATGTACCATCCTGCACCCTTATAAACCGTGTAATATTATCAATATGACAAAACGCGATCTTGCCCAAATTCTGTATTTAGTAAAGCTATGGCTGGAAAAAGTTTCGGACAAAAACTTGGAAGTCTGGCAACTCCGCTTCTGGTACCTCTCATATAAATGTACCATCCCGCTCACTTAGAAATCTTGTAATAATATCACTATGTCTAACGCAATCTTCCCAAGTTCTGTATATAGTAAAGTAGTGAGATAGAAACTTTCGGACAAAAACTTGGAAGTCTGCCAACTGCCCATCTGATAGCTCCCATACAAATGTACCATCCCGCACCCTTATAAACCGTGTAATATTATGAATATGACCAACACGATCTTGCCCAAATTCTGTATTTAGTAAAGCTATGGCTGGAAAAAGTTTCGGACAAAAACTTGGAAGTCTGGCAATTCCCCTTATGGTACCTCTCATTCAAATTTACCATCCCGCCCCTTAGAAATCGTGTAATATTATCAATATGACCGACGCGATCTTACCCAAATTCTGGATTTAGTAATGCTATAGCTATACAAAGTTTGGGACCAAAACATGAAAGTCTGGCAACTCCCCCTCTGGTAAACGGTGTAATATTAGCAATATGACCAACGCGATCTTGCCCAAATTCTGTATTTAGTAAAGCTATGGCTGGAAAAAGTTTCGGACAAAACCTTGGAAGTCTGGAAACTCCCCATCTGGTACCTCCAATACAAATGTACCATCCCGCACCCTTATAAACCGTGTAATATTATCAATATGACAAAACGCGATCTTGCCCAAATTCTGTATTTAGTAAAGCTATGGCTGGAAAAAGTTTCGGACAAAAACTTGGAAGTCTGGCAATTCCCCTTATGGTACCTCTCATTCAAATGTACCATCCCGCCCCTTATAAATCGTGTAATATTATCAATATGACCGACGCGATCTTACCCAAATTCTGTATTTAGTAATGCTATAGCTATACAAAGTTTTGGACCAAAACATCAAAGTCTGGCAACTCCCCCTCTGGTAAACCGTGTAATATTAGCAATATGACCAACGCGATCTTGCCCAAATTCTGTATTTAGTAAAGCTATGGCTGGAAAAAGTATCGGACAAAACCTTGGAAGTCTGGAAACTCCCCATCTGGTACCTCCAATACAAATGTACCATCCCGCACCCTTATAAACCGTGTAATATTATCAATATGACAAAACGCGATCTTGCCCAAATTCTGTATTTAGTAAAGCTATGGCTGGAAAAAGTTTCGGACAAAAACTTGGAAGTCTGGAAACTCCCCATCTGGTACCTCCAATACAAATGTACCATCCCGCACCCTTATAAACCGTGTAATATTATCAATATGACAAAACGCGATCTTGCCCAAATTCTGTATTTAGTAAAGCTATGGCTGGACAAAGTTTCGGACAAAAACTTGGAAGTCTGGCAACTCCCCTTCTGGTACCTCCCATATAAATGTACCATCCCGTTCACTTAGAAATCTTGTAATAATATCACTATGTCTAACGCGATCTTCCCAAGTTCTGTATATAGTAAAGCTAGTGAGAGACAAACTTTCGGACAAAACTAACCCTTATTAACCGTGTAATATTATCAATATGACAAAACGCGATCTTGCCCAAATTCTGCATTTAGTAAAGCTATGGCTGGGAAAAGTTTCGGACAAAAACTTGGAAGTCTGGCAATTCCCCTAATGGTACCTCTCATTCAAATGTACCATCCCGCCCCTTAGAAATCGTGTAATATTATCAATATGACCGACGCGATCTTACCCAAATTCTGTATTTGGTAATGCTATAGCTAGACAAAGTTTTGGATTATAACATGAAAGTCTGGCAACTCCCCATCTGGTACATCCCATACAAATGTACGATTCCGCACCCTTATAAACCGTGTAATATTATCAATATGACCAACACGATCTTGCCCAAATTCTGTATTTAGTAAAGCTATGGCTGGAAAAAGTTTCGGACTGAACCTGGGAAGTCTAGAAACTCCCCATCTGGTACCTCCCATACAAATGTACCATCCCACACCCTTATAAACCGTGTAATATTATGAATATGACAAACGCGATCTTGCCCAAATTCTGTATTTAGTAAAGCTATGGCTGGACAAAGTTTCGGACAAAAACTTGAAAGTCTGGCAACTCCCCTTCTTGTACCTCTCATATAAATGTACCATCCCGTTCACTTAGAAATCTTGTAATAATATCACTATGTCTATCGCGATCTTCCCAAGTTCTGTATATAGTAAAGCTAGTGAGATAGAAACTTTCGGACAAAAACTTGGAAGTCTGCCAACTGCCCATCTGATAGCTCCCATACAAATGTACCATCCCGCACCCTTATAAACCGTGTAATATTATGAATATGACCAACACGATCTTGCCCAAATTCTGTATTTAGTAAAGCTATGGCTGGAAAAAGTTTCGGACAAAAACTTGGAAGTCTGGCAATTCCCCTTATGGTACCTCTCATTCAAATTTACCATCCCGCCCCTTAGAAATCGTGTAATATTATCAATATGACCGACGCGATCTTACCCAAATTCTGGATTTAGTAATGCTATAGCTATACAAAGTTTGGGACCAAAACATGAAAGTCTGGCAACTCCCCCTCTGGTAAACGGTGTAATATTAGCAATATGACCAACGCGATCTTGCCCAAATTCTGTATTTAGTAAAGCTATTGCTGGAAAAAGTTTCGGACAAAACCTTGGAAGTCTGGAAACTCCCCATCTGGTACCTCCAATACAAATGTACCATCCCGCACCCTTATAAACCGTGTAATATTATCAATATGACAAAACGCGATCTTGCCCAAATTCTGTATTTAGTAAAGCTATGGCTGGAAAAAGTTTCGGACAAAAACTTGGAAGTCTGGCAATTCCCCTTATGGTACCTCTCATTCAAATGTACCATCCCGCCCCTTAGAAATCGTGTAATATTATCAATATGACCGACGCGATCTTACCCAAATTCTGTATTTAGTAATGCTATAGCTATACAAAGTTTTGGACCAAAACATCAAAGTCTGGCAACTCCCCCTCTGGTAAACCGTGTAATATTAGCAATATGACCAACGCGATCTTGCCCAAATTCTGTATTTAGTAAAGCTATGGCTGGAAAAAGTATCGGACAAAACCTTGGAAGTCTGGAAACTCCCCATCTGGTACCTCCAATACAAATGTACCATCCCGCACCCTTATAAACCGTGTAATATTATCAATATGACAAAACGCGATCTTGCCCAAATTCTGTATTTAGTAAAGCTATGGCTGGAAAAAGTTTCGGACAAAAACTTGGAAGTCTGGAAACTCCCCATCTGGTACCTCCAATACAAATGTACCATCCCGCACCCTTATAAACCGTGTAATATTATCAATATGACAAAACGCGATCTTGCCCAAATTCTGTATTTAGTAAAGCTATGGCTGGACAAAGTTTCGGACAAAAACTTGGAAGTCTGGCAACTCCCCTTCTGGTACCTCCCATATAAATGTACCATCCCGTTCACTTAGAAATCTTGTAATAATATCACTATGTCTAACGCGATCTTCCCAAGTTCTGTATATAGTAAAGCTAGTGAGAGACAAACTTTCGGACAAAACTAACCCTTATTAACCGTGTAATATTATCAATATGACAAAACGCGATCTTGCCCAAATTCTGCATTTAGTAAAGCTATGGCTGGGAAAAGTTTCGGACAAAAACTTGGAAGTCTGGCAATTCCCCTAATGGTACCTCTCATTCAAATGTACCATCCCGCCCCTTAGAAATCGTGTAATATTATCAATATGACCGACGCGATCTTACCCAAATTCTGTATTTGGTAATGCTATAGCTAGACAAAGTTTTGGATTATAACATGAAAGTCTGGCAACTCCCCATCTGGTACATCCCATACAAATGTACGATTCCGCACCCTTATAAACCGTGTAATATTATCAATATGACCAACACGATCTTGCCCAAATTCTGTATTTAGTAAAGCTATGGCTGGAAAAAGTTTCGGACTGAACCTGGGAAGTCTAGAAACTCCCCATCTGGTACCTCCCATACAAATGTACCATCCCACACCCTTATAAACCGTGTAATATTATGAATATGACAAACGCGATCTTGCCCAAATTCTGTATTTAGTAAAGCTATGGCTGGACAAAGTTTCGGACAAAAACTTGAAAGTCTGGCAACTCCCCTTCTTGTACCTCTCATATAAATGTACCATCCCGTTCACTTAGAAATCTTGTAATAATATCACTATGTCTATCGCGATCTTCCCAAGTTCTGTATATAGTAAAGCTAGTGAGATAGAAACTTTCGGACAAAAACTTGGAAGTCTGCCAACTGCCCATCTGGTAACTGCCATACAAATGTACCATCCCGTGCCCTTAAAATGCCCAACGCGATCTGTTTTTAGTAAAGCTATAACTGTACAAAGTTTCGAATAAAAACTTAAATGTCTGGCCGCTCTCCTGCGAGTACCTCCCATACAAATGTTCCATCACGTCCCTTTGAAATCGTGTAATATTATTGTTGAAGTCCCTTCAACAGCTGAATCGTCGGCATACTTCCCCTTCCAGATCTTTCCACTACAATACTAATGCTCACGAAGAGCTTATACGGACTCGCTCCATCTCTCACTAATTTGTTATATATTCTTTTTCATTTCTTTTGTTTTAATGCTCACGAAGAGCGACACACACATATAATCTTAGTTCCCCTTTTGTGCCTTATATCTTTACATACATCCCGTTTTTAGCGGATTTTTAGCAAAACCATGTTTCTTAGAAATTTAAGTAAGTTAAGTTTTTGAAGTCAAAGGAGTTGGTCACGAAGACAGAACTTCAAATAAACCAGTTGAAAAAAAACCCAACCTTGCGGTATTTATTTTGAAATAGGCTAATTGGTAGCCTCAGCACTCCAGCTTTTGGCAACTGGAATCATCATATGGTCCTTCATGAGCCTCCTAATTGGTGTTAGGAGAAAGGTTTCACCAGCGACAACAGTCGCAGACGACAATGGCAAATTCAAAAGGTAATTTCCTACACATAAACCCCTCCATCTTTTGGTATTTGGAGATAGGAAAAACTCCATCTTTTGGTATTTGGAGTCTACATACGAAAACAGAAAAATTTCCGAGCAAATTTTCCTGCCTGTAAGACGCTCCATCTTTTGGTATTTGGAGCCAACAACACTCGAACAAAAGAAGAATTGTGTTTTCTACGTAGGAAAACAACCCCATCAATAACGACATCGGTGATTATCGCCACTAATCTCCCCGAGCGATTAGTTCAATAGCCCAAGAAGTGGCAAGAGGCCCACATCAAGCAAATCCACAACCCTCCTGCAACTGATACAAAAAGCTTATTTAAATAAAAAATAAAGAAAATAATGGGTATGTACAAATGCATTATTTGGTGTTATATTAAGTGTTCGCATAGATAGAGGTAACAACGGCGTAAAACTTCAAAAAAAATTAAACAAACACAACAACAAAATTGTCGCGAATAATCTCCGCGAAACAGAAAATTTACAAAAAAAAGTCTCTCTCAAGGTCAACGAACACATAAAACAAAGCAAATAACGAGAGAAAACATAATTTTCAATGTTCCCCGCGTTTAAAACAACAACAAGTATTAATTTTCCACAAAACATACATAAACGCGAGCGCCCTTAGAATGTACTATTCGTATTAAAAAATCCCTCATAAACAAATCAACAAACAAAAAAGGCCCTAAAATCGTCCTAAAACGAAGACTTTCATAGTCAGCAGCTTCAGTATGCGTCGACGGACAGCCGCACGCCAATAAACGTCATGACGAACGAAAATACAACATTACAGATAATAAGTAATAGTGGTCAGACGGACAAAAAAAATTAAAAACGAAAATAAGAGCGGTCAAACGGAAAAAAAACAAGTGGACAAATAGTAAGTTCGGCCGGGCCGAATCTTATATACCCTCCATCATGGATCCTTAAAAAGTCAATAAATAAGAAAACTAACTGAGTTTTTGGGCCGCTCGTGACCCGATAGTCCCAAGAACCCGATCACAAATTTTATCCAAATCATGAAAATAAATGCATATTTGGGTTCGCGAGAAAATTTCGTTGCATTTCGATACCCATATGTCCATGTTTGTCAAGAGACGGTTTTTGGGCCGCTGGTGACCCGATAGTCCCAGAAACCGGATCAAAAAATTTAGGCAAATCATGAAAATAAAGGCATATTTGGGTTCGTGAGTAAATTTCGTTGCACTTCGATACCCATATGCGCATGTTTATCATGGGCCCTTTTTGGGCCCCAAGGGTCCACGGAACCCATGAGCACGCCCATTTTTGGGATTTTTTTTCCCATCTATAAATTATATAAACTTAGAACAATTTTACCAAAAAAAATATTTGAAAAATTTGATTATGGCGGGGATGTATTTAGTCCCGTAAAGGGGAACTTTTTCCCGATATTGCCCATTCTCGAACTTAACCTGCTTATGGGCAAAAAACATATTCCTACAAAATTTCAGCTTCTTAGCGTTGGTCGTTCGCACTCTATCGTGATTTCAATAGACAACAGACGGACATCGCTAGAATGTCATACAATGTTACACTGACCGATAATATATATACTTTATAGGGTCGCAGATCACTCTTTCGAGGTGTTGCAAACGGAATGACAAACTTAGTATATACTCCATCCTATGATGGAGTGTATAAAAATAATTGAACAAAAAGTGCAGTTGTCAGACGGACAAAAAGAATCGAAGCACAAAAAGTAATAGTGGTCGGACGGACAAAATTTTAAAACCGAAGTGCGTGTTAAGTTAAATAAGAAGAGCTCTGAAAAATTTAAAAAGACAGACAAAATCATCTCGAATTTTCGCCTTCAATAACAACAACAACTGGAATCCCGCTATTCGTAAGAAATTCCAGCCGAAGATTTCAAGGCCAACATCCCTCGCGGAAAAATTACAAAATCAACAAACAAAAAGCAGATTGGTGAGTGACATACATTGTTGTTTTTTTTTTGTGTGTGGAATCGTTTATTTTATGAGAGACAATACACAGCAATTGCAGAAAGAATTCCATTTCTTTTTTGTGTAATTCCTCAACTTGGTTTTAACAGTCAACGAAATAGAAGAAAACCAAAGAAACGAAAATAAACAGTAACCAGTGGTCAGCAACAACAACAACAAATTCACATATGTACATCGATCGCTAATAGTGTTGCCACTAATCAACAATAACTTTACCCGCGCGGGGAAGAAAGTAAACGGCCAAAATATACAAAATAATTTGTAATTAACAAATCGCACAAATTTTCTAACTTTTTGTTATACATGGAAACAAATTACACTCAAAAAAAATAAATAAATAATTAAATAAAAACAACAAAAATTTTCTTCGTCACAATAAAAATACACAAAATAAATTTTAATCAGCAATTTTAGAAAATTTTCACCATAAAGCACACTGCAACAAATTCCACTCAAAAAAATTAAATAAAACCAAACAAATTTTTCTTCGTCGAAATAAAAATATCAAAATAAATTTTAATTAACAATTTTCGATTCGAATTTTAGAAACTTTTCACATAAAAAAAAAAAAATACACGGAAACAAATTACACTCAAAAAAATAATAATTGAATAACAACAAACTAGATAAATTTTCCATTTGAGAAAAACGAATTTTACAATTTTGCGAATATTCGAATCGCTCTACTGAAACTCCATCTTTTGGTATTTGGAGTCAACATATCTTACCTAAACTAATTCAACAAAAAAAAAATATATAATGAACTCCATATTCGGTATTTGGAGTACAAAATAAATTAAAATCGAAAACTAATCGTGGAAAATAAACAGCGATATATTGGGTAACACATCCTCGCGACTACCCATCAACAAAATTAAAATGGAAAATACGTAAAGACAAGATTTCAGAAAGTAAATTATTGAACTTTTGTAGAAATTATAGCCCACGATGGCCACGCGGAGAAAATTTCTATTTGATTATCATCAGGTAGTCTACTTTTGCGAACAACTTCAATCTCTCGAGGCAGACGAGTTGACAACGCAATTGTTAGAAGTAAAGGATCTCGAATTAGAAAGAAGATGGCCACCGTTGGTTTCAAGTTACGAGGCGTTAGTTTTGGCAGACGAGAAAGAGGAGTATGATTTCAACGACGAAAATGCCAGAAAATTCGAAAAGGCAAGTGCGTTATATCAGGGTTGTAAGGAGAAAATAATGATGTTTATTTGCGCTCGTAACCAACAGGAAACAAGCATAGAAAATTCACAAGCCCGTCAATACGTACCATCCCTTAAACTACCACCTTGCGATATCCCACCATTCGAGGGGGGATACTCTAAATGGCCACCATTCAGAGATATTTTTTCGGCAGTTTTCGGAAAGCATCCGAATTTGTCACCCGCCCAAAAGCTTTATCACCTCCGCGGTAAGACGAGGGGAGAAGCGTACGACATCGTTAAGAAATTTGAATTAGTGGACGCAAATTTCAAATTAGCTTGGGACGCATTGAAAAATCGGTTCGAAAACCGACGAATATTAGTGAACCAACAACTAAAGAAACTTTTTGGAATCCAATCGGTCCAAAGCGAATCCCCCAAGTCAATACGACAAATCCAAAGCGGTATAAGCGACAGCTTAGAAATTTTCAAATCCTACGATATTGAAGTGAGACATTGGGATCCTATACTTATCCATTTAGTATCGTCCAAAATTCCCGATGATACCCTTCGTGCCTGGGAAGATTCCTTAAGCAACCACAAGGACCTGCCCACATGGCAACAAATGGATGCGTTTCTATCCAATAGGATCGAGAAATTGGAAACAATAAGCGATTTTCGAAGAACCAATACCAGGGATAACCACGGTGCAAAATCCCATTCATTTCACGTCTCCGAGACTGAAAACCATAAACCCTTTTGCAAGAAATGTAAACAAAATCATTCATTGATGTTTTGCAGCCATTTTAAGGCATTATCGCCAAAGAATAGGATACAATATGTTATGGCAAATACATTTTGTCTGAATTGTCTTTCGGCAAATCACTTCAAGCCAAAATGCACCAGTTCGAAACTATGTGTGAAATGCAATCAAAAACACCACACCTTGCTTCACCTTGAGTCAAATAGTGACAATTCACAAGCAGCCGCTTAGCAAATAGGAACTTCTACAGATCCTCACGAAAGAGAAACCCCAACTACATCGAAAGCACCAAATAGAAATACATTTTTGAATATGTCCGAAACTGTTGAAGAAACCAAACACTTTTCTCGCAAAATTAAGAAACGGTAATCCTTCCAACAGCTCGAGTTCATTTAGAACATTGCGGCGAATTGTTTGCCGTTCGGGCACTTTTGGACGCAGGGTCAGAGAAAAGCTTCATCTCGAAACGTATTCAACAGAAACTTGCCATCCCTGTCGAATTTCATAACTCCCAAATTACTGGACTCGGCGGTACAGTTGTCAGAAACTCCAAGGGCAGATGTTGCCTCACTTTGCGGTCTCAATACTCCAATTTCCATATTCAAGTCAAAGCCCTTGTAGTGTCAAGTCTGGCTCATTTCTTGCCCTCAAGGCCAATCAAAACAAAACTTCTCGAGGAAGTACGACAGTTGGACCTGGCGGATCCTTTCTTTTACAAGCCAGCACCCGTGGACATGATCATTGGTAGCGATTACCTACCATTTATTAACCAGACTGGTGTAGTACTATATATTGGAAATGGGATAGAGGCCCGATAGTCTCAGTTCGGGTGGTATTTGTCCGGACCTGCGGAGTCTGAGCAGATAAATACCTTTTCAACATTAGTGTCATCCTCCGACGATATTACTCTCCGGGAGCAGTTAAAAAGGTTTTGGGAACTGGAGGAGATCGAAAAACCTCAGTCCAAATCAGAAACTGATCTTTGGTGTGAGGATTTTTATCAGAGCACGACCTACCGACAGCCAGATGGACGGTATGTAGTACGGTTACCCTTTAAACAGGAATATTCTAAAGCTATATTCCTGGGATCCTCGAGACACATAGCCTTTGCCCAATACTGCCGAATGGAGAAGAACTTGAAGAGTAAACCCGATCTTAAAGTTGAATACGATAAGGTTCTCCATGAATACATTGACCTAGGGCATATGGCCCCGACACCTTTTGATGAAGACGACTCTCGGAACAAAATGAAGTATTTTCTCCCACACCACGCGGTCATCCGACCAGAAAGCAAAACAACCAAGGTCAGGGTGGTCTTTAATGCTTCGAAAAAGACGGCGAGCGTGGTTTCCTTGAATGACGTGCTACAGTCGGGACCGATTCTCCAGCAGGATCTTACGAAAGTCTTGTTAAATTGGCGGTACTATCGTTTTGTGTTTAATGGAGATATCCAAAAGATGTACCGCCAGATATGGATTCACGAGGACGACCAACCATATCAACAAATTTTATTTCGTACTTCCTCCGACAGCCAAATCGAATCTTATCGACTAAAGTCAGTCACATTCGGCGTCAACGCCGCTCCTTTCCTCGCGATCCGCACACTTCTCGAACTCGGCAAAGATTGCACTAAATTGTATCCAAAAGCATCAAATATTTTACTGGATGAAGTCTACGTGGACGATATCTTGCCAGGCGGCCATACCCTCGAAGACACTACAACCAAACAAATGCAACTTTTGAAGGCCCTACAATCCGCAGGATTCCCTCTTAAAAAGCTTACCGCGAATCATCAAAGCCTTCTCGAAAATTGGCCCCGGGAAGATCTTCTGAACGAAGGATTACTAAAGATTGAAGATCACAGTTCAACGAAAACACTAGGTATTCGCTGGAATGCCATGACCGATATATTTTATTACACTGTCCAACATATTGAAACTTTTGCACATACTACGAAAAGAAAAATATTATCGTCAATAGCAAAGTTGTTCGACCCACTAGGCTGGCTAGGACCAACAATCATCATTGCCAAAATTGCTACTTACGCAGCAAACACAGGCTTGCTTAGAGTTGGTGGCCGATTAGACAATTCCGGCCTACGATACGAAGAAAGACATCCGTTAATCCTACCCGAGAATTCGAAGTTCGCTCTTGCATTCGGAACACCACGTTATGCTCCGCGCGATCCGACAAGGTTTTTATATTCCTCGAGTTAAGAACTTAGTACGAAAATGCATCCGTAATTGTAAACCATGCACCATCTTCAAGCACCGATTCCAGAATCAATTAATGGCCTCATTACCAGCAGAACGAGTCCAATTTTCTTTGCCATTTACGTTCACTGGGGTAGATTTCGCTGGACCGTTCAACATACGAGCGTCAACACTTCGGAACGCAAAAATTGTGAAAGGTTATGCAGCAGTTTTCGTATGCTTCTCCACAAAAGCAGTACATTTGGAAACTTGCTCCGAATTATCAGCAAATGCGTTCATCGCAACTTTCAGTCGATTTACCGGCAGACGCGGACTTCCCAAAACGATTTTTTCCGACAATGGACGAAATTTCGTCGGTGCCAGCTACAAGCTTTTGAAAGAGCATCACGAATTCCTCAAGATAGCAGAAAAATCAGTCTCTGAGAAATATGCCACGCATGGATTCAACTGGTCTTTTATTCCACCATATGCACCCCACATGGGTGGACTGTGGGAGGCGGCAGTTAAGAGCATGAAAACTCACCTTAAAAAAGTATCTACCAATCACAATTACACATTCGAGGAGTTCACCACTCTACTGGTCAAAATAGAAGCCATATTAAATTCCCGTCCCTTGTCCGCAACGTCCGAAAATCCCCAGGAATTAAATCCCCTTACTCCAGGTCATTTCCTTCGAGGAGCGCCAATAATCGCCATGCCAGAAACCTCATCAATCATACTCGAAAAGAATCTGTCCTTATTAAATCGCTGGGAGCGGCTCAAGGCTCTTTAACAAATCTTCGAGCAGCGATGGAAAACTGAATACATCACCGAACTACAACGACGTACCAAGTGGAAAACGGCAAAAAATAACCTCAAGATAAACGACTTAGTAGTAGCAGAGATCATCAACATATCTTACCTAAACTAATTCAACAAAAAAAAATATATATAATAAACTCCATTTTCGGTATTTGGAGTACAAAATAAATTAAAATCGAAAACTAATCGTGGAAAATAAACAGCGATATATTGGGTAACACATCTTCGCGACTACCCATCAACAAAATTAAAACGGAAAATACGTAAAGACAAGATTTCAGAAAGTAAATTATTGAACTTTTGTAGAAATTATAGCCCACGATGGCCACGCGGAGAAAATTTCTATTTGATTATCATCAGGTAGTCTACTTTTGCGAACAACTTCAATCTCTCGAGGCAGACGAGTTGACAACGCAATTGTTAGAAGTAAAGGATCTCGAATTAGAAAGAAGATGGCCACCGTTGGTTTCAAGTTACGAGGCGTTAGTTTTGGCAGACGAGAAAGAGGAGTATGATTTCAACGACGAAAATGCCAGAAAATTCGAAAAGGCAAGTGCGTTATATCAGGGTTGTAAGGAGAAAATAATGATGTTTATTTGCGCTCGTAACCAACAGGAAACAAGCATAGAAAATTCACAAGCCCGTCAATACGTACCATCCCTTAAACTACCACCTTGCGATATCCCACCATTCGAGGGGGGATACTCTAAATGGCCACCATTCAGAGATATTTTTTCGGCAGTTTTCGGAAAGCATCCGAATTTGTCACCCGCCCAAAAGCTTTATCACCTCCGCGGTAAGACGAGGGGAGAAGCGTACGACATCGTTAAGAAATTTGAATTAGTGGACGCAAATTTCAAATTAGCTTGGGACGCATTGAAAAATCGGTTCGAAAACCGACGAATATTAGTGAACCAACAACTAAAGAAACTTTTTGGAATCCAATCGATCCAAAGCGAATCCCCCAAGTCAATACGACAAATCCAAAGCGGTATAAGCGACAGCTTAGAAATTTTCAAATCCTACGATATTGAAGTGAGACATTGGGATCCTATACTTATCCATTTAGTATCGTCCAAAAATCCCGATGATACCCTTCGTGCCTGGGAAGATTCCTTAACAACCACAAGGACCTGCCCACATGGCAACAAATGGATGCGTTTCTATCCAATAGGATCGAGAAATTGGAAACAATAAGCGATTTTCGAAGAACCAATACCAGGGATAACCACGGTGCAAAATCCCATTCATTTCACGTCTCCGAGACTGAAAACCATAAACCCTTTTGCAAGAAATGTAAACAAAATCATTCATTGATGTTTTGCAGCCATTTTAAGGCATTATCGCCAAAGAATAGGATACAATATGTTATGGCAAATACATTTTGTCTGAATTGTCTTTCGGCAAATCACTTCAAGCCAAAATGCACCAGTTCGAAACTATGTGTGAAATGCAATCAAAAACACCACCCCTTCTTCACCTTGAGTCAAATAGTGACAATTCACAAGCAGCCGCTTAGCAAATAGGAACTTCTACAGATCCTCACGAAAGAGAAACCCCAACTACATCGAAAGCACCAAATAGAAATACATTTTTGAATATGTCCGAAACTGTTGAAGAAACCAAACACTTTTCTCGCAAAATTAAGAAACGGTAATCCTTCCAACAGCTCGAGTTCATTTAGAACATTGCGGCGAATTGTTTGCCGTTCGGGCACTTTTGGACGCAGGGTCAGAGAAAAGCTTCATCTCGAAACGTATTCAACAGAAACTCGCCATCCCTGTCGAATTTCATAACTCCCAAATTACTGGACTCGGCGGTACAGTTGTCAGAAACTCCAAGGGCAGATGTTGCCTCACTTTGCGGTCTCAATACTCCAATTTCCATATTCAAGTCAAAGCCCTTGTAGTGTCAAGTCTGGCTCATTTCTTGCCCTCAAGGCCAATCAAAACAAAACTTCTCGAGGAAGTACGACAGTTGGACCTGGCGGATCCTTTCTTTTACAAGCCAGCACCCGTGGACATGATCATTGGTAGCGATTACCTACCATTTATTAACCAGACTGGTGTAGTACTATATATTGGAAATGGGATAGAGGCCCGATAGTCTCAGTTCGGGTGGTATTTGTCCGGACCTGCGGAGTCTGAGCAGATAAATACCTTTTCAACATTAGTGTCATCCTCCGACGATATTACTCTCCGGGAGCAGTTAAAAAGGTTTTGGGAACTGGAGGAGATCGAAAAACCTCAGTCCAAATTAGAAACTGATCTTTGGTGTGAGGATTTTTATCAGAGCACGACCTACCGACAGCCAGATGGACGGTATGTAGTACGGTTACCCTTTAAACAGGAATATTCTAAAGCTATATTCCTGGGATCCACGAGACACATAGCCTTTGCCCAATACTGCCGAATGGAGAAGAACTTGAAGAGTAAACCCGATCTTAAAGTTGAATACGATAAGGTTCTCCATGAATACATTGACCTAGGGCATATGGCCCCGACACCTTTTGATGAAGACGACTCTCGGAACAAAATGAAGTATTTTCTCCCACACCACGCGGTCATCCGACCAGAAAGCAAAACAACCAAGGTCAGGGTGGTCTTTAATGCTTCGAAAAAGACGGCGAGCGTGGTTTCCTTGAATGACGTGCTACATTCGGGACCGATTCTCCAGCAGGATCTTACGAAAGTCTTGTTAAATTGGCGGTACTATCGTTTTGTGTTTAATGGAGATATCCAAAAGATGTACCGCCAGATATGGATTCACGAGGACGACCAACCATATCAACAAATTTTATTTCGTACTTCCTCCGACAGCCAAATCGAATCTTATCGACTAAAGACAGTCACATTCGGCGTCAACGCCGCTCCTTTCCTCGCGATCCGCACACTTCTCGAACTCGGCAAAGATTGCACTAAATTGTATCCAAAAGCATCAAATATTTTACTGGATGAAGTCTACGTGGACGATATCTTGCCAGGCGGCCATACCCTCGAAGACACTACAACCAAACAAATGCAA
This sequence comes from Hydrotaea cyrtoneurina, assembly GCA_958296145.1. Lineage (NCBI taxonomy): Eukaryota > Metazoa > Arthropoda > Insecta > Diptera > Muscidae > Hydrotaea > Hydrotaea cyrtoneurina. The sequence continues at coordinate 51,932,698 of OY282517.1, forward strand.
CTTTTGAAGGCCCTACAATCCGCAGGATTCCCTCTTAAAAAGCTTACCGCGAATCATCAAAGCCTTCTCGAAAATTGGCCCCGGGAAGATCTTCTGAACGAAGGATTACTAAAGATTGAAGATCACAGTTCAACGAAAACACTAGGTATTCGCTGGAATGCCATGACCGATATGTTTTATTACACTGTCCAACATATTGAAACTTTTGCACATACTACGAAAAGAAAAATATTATCGTCAATAGCAAAGTTGTTCGACCCACTAGGCTGGCTAGGACCAACAATCATCATTGCCAAAATTGCTACTTACGCAGCAAACCGCGTTTTTCAGAGAAGTCGAGAATCTCCAGGCATATAGGCCCATTAGCAGAAAGAGCAGAATCCTCTCGGTCACCCCGTTCTTAGATGACACAGGCTTGCTTAGAGTTGGTGGCCGATTAGACAATTCCGGCCTACGATACGAAGAAAGACATCCGTTAATCCTACCCGAGAATTCGAAATTCGCTCTTGCATTCGGAACACCACGTTATGCTCCGCGCGATCCGACAAGGTTTTTATATTCCTCGAGTTAAGAACTTAGTACGAAAATGCATCCGTAATTGTAAACCATGCACCATCTTCAAGCACCGATTCCAGAATCAATTAATGGCCTCATTACCAGCAGAACGAGTCCAATTTTCTTTGCCATTTACGTTCACTGGGGTAGATTTCGCTGGACCGTTCAACATACGAGCGTCAACACTTCGGAACGCAAAAATTGTGAAAGGTTATGCAGCAGTTTTCGTATGCTTCTCCACAAAAGCAGTACATTTGGAAACTTGCTCCGAATTATCAGCAAATGCGTTCATCGCAACTTTCAGTCGATTTACCGGCAGACGCGGACTTCCCAAAACGATTTTTTCCGACAATGGACGAAATTTCGTCGGTGCCAGCTACAAGCTTTTGAAAGAGCATCACGAATTCCTCAAGATAGCAGAAAAATCAGTCTCTGAGAAATATGCCACACATGGATTCAACTGGTCTTTTATTCCACCATATGCACCCCACATGGGTGGACTGTGGGAGGAGGCAGTTAAGAGCATGAAAACTCACCTTAAAAAAGTATCTACCAATCACAATTACACATTCGAGGAGTTCACCACTCTACTGGTCAAAATAGAAGCCATATTAAATTCCCGTCCCTTGTCCGCAACGTCCGAAAATCCCCAGGAATTAAATCCCCTTACTCCAGGTCATTTCCTTCGAGGAGCGCCAATAATCGCCATGCCAGAAACCTCATCAATCATACTCGAAAAGAATCTGTCCTTATTAAATCGCTGGGAGCGGCTCAAGGCTCTTCAACAAATCTTCGAGCAGCGATGGAAAACTGAATACATCACCGAACTACAACGACGTACCAAGTGGAAAACGACAAAAAATAACCTCAAGATAAACGACTTAGTAGTAGCAGAGATCCTGACTCAAAACGGAACGATAACCCGACCAGTAGTCAAATTATGCATTTTACCCAGCGAAAATACAGCCCAAACCGCCAGTCAATAACGATTCCACAACAACCTCTCCACCAGATCACTCAACAGACACCATTTAATCATTTGTATGCATTTCTTTCTATCTTTATTTTCAGATCAATATGCCTCGATGCCATCTCTGCCATCAGTCTCACCAACTTAAATACTGCCAACTTTTCACCAGTATTTGCCCAACGCTACGACAAAGGACAGTGTTAAAGCATAACATGTGCGTAAACTGCCTCGCGCCCACCCACACCTTGGAAGACTGCCATAGTCCAGGGCGATGTCGCTACTGCGGGTCACGACACCACTCCATGCTGCATATCCATCCAGAAAATTATAAAGAGGACCAAGTAGCGCCGGTAGTGCCCCAAACCCCAGTAGACATAAAACCAAAGATACGTGCGACCGTAGTCCACGATGGTCACGAGGAAGCTCTAACCCTCTTGGTGCGTCCCGAGTCCCGACACTCTTGGATTCTGGCAGAAGCAGCGGCAAAATTTCCAAAATTCCAAGCTAAACTTAATCCAGCTGGGGACGCCTATGGCCAGTTTTTGGTGCGTAGTTTCGGCCCAACATACCGGTTCACTTTCGGCTTATCCCCCAACTTCAATTTCGCATCAGTAAAGGCAACTGGCGATACAAAGCTCCGCGCTCATTTCAACCATATGTTGCCCCTTGCACACAACGAATTTCACAACGAAAGCCACATCGACATAATCATCAGCGGAAGAGCCTGGGAGGTCATCAAAAAGTCTGCAACCATCGTCCAGCGGAAGAACCTACCAACAGCTCAGGCAACTACTTTTGGATGGGTGATCCAAGGGAAATGGGAAGGCTGTTCATGCGCTCATCACGACACCCGACCGCCCATTCGCATCCCTGAGTGAGGCGGGAGTATGTTGAAGTCCCTTCAACAGCTGAATCGTCGGCATACTTCCCCTTCCAGATCTTTCCACTACAATACTAATGCTCACGAAGAGCTTATACAGACTCGCTCCATCTCTCACTAATTTGTTATATATTCTTTTTCATTTCTTTTGTTTTAATTCTCACGAAGAGCGACACACACATATAATCTTAGTTCCCCTTTTGTGCCTTATGTCTTTACATACATCCCGTTTTTAGCGGATTTTTGGCAAAACCATGTATCTTAGAAATTTAAGTAAGTTAAGTTTTTGAAGTCAAAGGAGTTGGTCACGAAGACACAACTTCAAATGAACCAATTGAAAAAAAAACCAACCTTGCGGTTTTTATTTTAAAATAGGCTAATTGGTAGCCTCAGCACTCCAGCTTTTGGCAACTGGAATAATCAATTATCAATATGACATTGCGATCTTACCCAAATTCTGTATTTAGTAATGCTATAGCTCTACAAAATTTTGGACCAAAACATGAAAGTCTGGCAACTTCCCTTCTGGTACCTCCCATACAAATGTAACATCCCGCACCATTATAAACCGTGTAATATTATCAATATGACAAAACGCGATCTTGCCCAAATTCTGTATTTAGTACAGCTATGGCTGGACAAAGTTTCGGACAAAAACTTGGAAGTATGCCAACTCCCCTTCTGGTACCTCCCATATAAATGTACCATCCTGTTCACTTAGAAATCTTGTAATAATATTACTATGTCTAACGCGATCTTCCCAAGTTCTGTATATAGTAAAGCTAGTGAGAGACAAACTTTCGGACAAAAACTTGGAAGTCTGCCAACTCCCCATCTGGCACCTTCCATACAAATGTACCATCCCGCACCCTTATAAACCGTGTAATATTATGAATGTGACCAACACGATCTTGCCCAAATTCTGTATTTAGTAAAGCAATGGCTGGAAAAAGTTTCGGACAAAACCTTGGAAGTCTAGAAACTCCCCATCTGGTACCCACCATACAAATGTACCATCCCGCACCCTTATAAACCGTGTAATATTATGAATATGACAAACGCGATCTTGCCCAAATTCTGTATTTAGTAAAGCTATGGTTGGAAAAAGTTTCGGACAAAAACTTGGAAGTCTGGAAACTCCCCATCTGGTACCTCCAATACAAATGTACCATCCCGCACCCTTAGAAACCGTGTAATATTATCAAGAAAGAAGCATTCAAGTGTTTAGGCTTTTTAAAGCGGTGCAAGAAATACTTTACCCCATCTGATCTCGTAAATATTTACACCACTTACATCCGGCCTAAAATGGAATACAACTCGCATATATGGGCAGGGGCTCCATTAACATCTTTGAAGCTTCTGGACCGTGTACAGAGGAGAGCGGTGGTGATGATAGGGGATGGTAGGGTATCCAGCTCTATTGTCTCCCTACAGCATCGCCGAAATGTGGGTTGTGTATCGCTATTCTATAGATATTTTAATGGTATCTGTTCAGAAGATATCCGTCGTCTGGTCCCTGACGTTAGAACATTTAGCCGGAATACTCGGCTATCCAGGGTCTCTCATCCGTCCATTGTCAAATGGCCGGTTGACCGGACGACGCACTAGAAAATTCGTTCTTTAGCCGGACTGTTCGTTTGTGGAATAATCTTCCTGAAAGTGTTTTTCCTGCCTGCTATGACATTACCAAATTCAAGGCCAACGTCAACAAACACTACTCCCTCTTTCCTCCCTCCAATACCCTTATTTCCCATCGCTAACACAGTGCATTGCATTTATAGGGGGCATCCCCTGAGTGTTAGTCAAAAAAAAAAAAAAAAAAAAAAAAAAAAAAAAATATATGACCAACAATATCTTGCCCAAATTCTGTATTTAGTAAATCTATAGCTGGAAAAAGTTTCGGACAAAAACTTGGAAGTCTGGCAACTCCCCTTCTGGTACCTCCCATATAAATGTACCATCCCGTTCACTTAGATATCTTGTAGTAATATCGCTATGTCTAACGCGATCTTCCCAAGTTCTGTATATAGTAAAGCTAGTGAGGGACAAACTTTCGGACAAAACTCACCCTTATAAACCGTGTAATATTATCAATATGACAAGACGCGATCTTGCCCAAATTCTGTATTTAGTAAAGCTATGGCTGGAAAAAGTTTCGACAAAAAGCTATGTCGAAATCGTGTAATATTATCAATATGACCAACGCGATCTTACCCAAATTCTGTATTTAGTAATGCTACAGCTATACAAAGTTTTGGACCAAAACATGAAAGTCTCGCAACTCTTCTTCTGGTACCTCCCATGCAAATGTACCATTCCGCCCCATTACAAACCGTGTAATATTAGCAATATGACCAACGCAATCTAGCCCAAATTCTGTATTTAGTAATGCTATGGCTAGAAAAAGTTTCGGACAAAACCTTGGAAGTCTGGAAACTCCCCACCTGGTACCTCCAATACAAATGTACCATCCCGCACCCTTATAAACCGTGTAATATTATCAATATGACCAACGCGATCTTGCTCAAGTTCTGTATTTAGTAAAGCTATGGCTGGAAAAAGTTTCGGACAAAAAGTTGGAAGTCTGGCAACTCCCCTTCTTGTACCTTTCATATAAATGTACCATCCCGCTCACTTAGAAATCTTGTAATAATATCACTATGTCTAACGCGATCTTCCCAAGTTCTGTATATAGTAAAGCTGGTGAAAGCCAAACTTTCGGACAAAAACTCACCCTTATTAACCGTGTAATATTATCAATATGACCAACGCGATCTTGCTCAAGTTCTGTATTTAGTAAAGCTATGGCTGGAAAAAGTTTCGGACAAAAACTTGGAAGTCTGGCAACTCCCCTTCTTGTACCTTTCATATAAATGTACCATCCCGCTCACTTAGAAATCTTGTAATAATATCACTATGTCTAACGCGATCTTCCCAAGTTCTGTATATAGTAAAGCTAGTGAGAGACAAACTTTCGGACAAAAACTTGGAAGTCTGGCAACTTCCCTTCTTGTACCTCTCATATAAATGTACCTTCCCGTTCACTTAGAAATCTTGTAATAATATCACTATGTCTAACGCGATCTTCCCAAGTTCTGTATATAGTAAAGCTAGTGAGATAGAAACTTTCGGACAAAAACTTGGAAGTCTGCCAACTGCCCATCTGGTAACTCCCATACAAATGTACTATCACGTGCCCTTAAAAATCGTGTAATAATTTCAAAATGGCCAACGCGATCTTACCAAAATTCTGTATTTAGTAATGCTATAGCTAGACAAAGGTTTGGACCAAAACATGACAGTGTGGCAACTTCCCTTCTGGTACCTCCCATACATATGTACCACTCCGCCCCTTATAAACCGTGTAATATTAGCAATATGACCAACGCGATCTTGCCCAAATTCTGTATTTAGTAAAGCTATGGCTGGAAAAAGTTTCGGGCAAAACCTTGGAAGTCTGGAAACTCCCCATCTTGTACCTCCAATACAAATGTACCATCCCGCACCCTTATAAACCGTGTAATATTATCAATATGACCAACACGATCTTGCCCAAATTCTGTATTTAGTAAAGCTATGGCTGGAAAAAGTTTAGGACAAAACCTTGGAAGTCTAGAAACTCCCCATCTGGTACCTCCGATAAAAATGTACCATCCCGCACCCTTATAAAACGTGTAATATTATGAATATGACAAACGCGATCTTGCCCAAATTCTGTATTTAGTAAAGCTATGGCTGGACAAAGTTTCGGACAACAACTTGGAAGTCTGGCAACTCCCCTTCTTGTACCTCTCATATAAATGTACCATCCCGCCCCTTAGAAATCGTGTAATATTATCAATATGACCGACGCGATCTTACCCAAATTCTGTTTTTGGTAATGCTATGGCTGGAAAAAGTTTAGGACAAAACCTTGGAAGTCTAGAAACTCCCCATCTGGTACCTCCGATACAAATGTACCATCCCGCACTCATATAAAACGTGTAATATTATGAATATGACAAACGCGATCTTGCCCAAATTCTGTATTTAGTAAAGCTATGGCTGGACAAAGTTTCGGACAACAACTGGGAAGTCTGGCAACTCCCCTTCTTGTACCTCTCATATAAATGTACCATCCCGTGCCCATACAAATGTACCATCCCGTGCCCTTAAAGTGCCCAACGCGATCTTGCCCAAATTTTGTTTTTAGTAAAGCTATAACTGTACAAAGTTTCGAATAAAAACTTGAATGTCTGGCCGCTCTCCTGCGAGTACCTCCCATACAAATGTTCCATCACGTCCCTTTGAAATCGTGTAATATTATCAATATGACATTGCGATCTTACCCAAATTCTGTATTTAGTAATGCTATAGCTCTACAAAATTTTGGACCAAAACATGAAAGTCTGGCAACTTCCCTTCTGGTACCTCCCATACAAATGTAACATCCCGCTCCCTTATAAAACGTGTAATATTATCAATATGACAAAACGCGATCTTGCCCAAATTCTGTATTTAGTAAAGCTATGGCTGGACAAAGTTTCGGACAAAAACTTGGAAGTCTGCCAACTCCCCTTCTGGTACCTCCCATATAAATGTACCATCCCGTTCACTTAGAAATCGTGTAATAATATCACTATGTCTAACGCGATCTTCCCAAGTTCTGTATATAGTAAAGCTAGTGAGAGACAAACTTTCGGACAAAAACTTGGAAGTCTGTCAACTCCCCATCTGGCACCTTCCATAGAAATGTACCATCCCGCACCCTTATAAACCGTGTAATATTATGAATATGACCAACACGATCTTGCCCAAATTCTGTATTTAGTAAAGCAATGGCTGGAAAAAGTTTCGGACAAAACCTTGAAAGTCTAGAAACTCTCCATCTGGTACCTTCAATACAAATGTACCATCCCGCACCCTTAGAAACCGTGTAATATTATCAATATGACCAACAATATCTTGCCCAAATTCTGTATTTAGTAAATCTATAGCTGGAAAAAGTTTCGGACAAAAACTTGGAAGTCTGGGAACTCCCCTTCTGGTACCTCCCATATAAATGTACCATCCCGTTCACTAAGATATCTTGTAGTAATATCGCTATGTCTAACGCGATCTTCCCAAGGTCTGTATATAGTAAAGCTGGTGAGAGACAAACTGGGAAAAACTTGGAAGTCTGCCAACTCCCCATCTGGTACCTCCCATACAAATGTACCATTCCGCCCCATTATAAACCGTGTAATATTATCAATATGACCAACGCGATCTTGCTCAAATTCTGTATTTAGTAATGCTATATATATAGTTTTGGACCAAATCATGAAAGTCTCGCAACTCTCCTTCTGGTACCTCCCATACAAATGTACCATTCCGTTCACTTAGATATCTTGTAGTAATATCGCTATGTCTAACGCGATCTTCCCAAGTTCTGTATATAGTAAAGCTAGTGTGAGACAAACTTTCGGACAAAACTCACCCTTATAAACCGTGTAATATTATCAATATGACCAACGCGATCTTACCCAAATTCTGTATTTAGTAATGCTATAGCTATACAAAGTTTTGGACCAAATCATGAAAGTCTCGCAACTCTCCTTCTGGTACCTCCCATACAAATGTACCATCCCGCACCCTTATAAACCGTGTAATATTATGAATATGACCAACACGATCTTGCCCAAATTCTGTATTTAGTAAAGCAATGGCTGGAAAAAGTTTCGGACAAAACCTTGAAAGTCTAGAAACTCTCCATCTGGTACCTCCAATACAAATGTACCATCCCGCACCCTTAGAAACCGTGTAATATTATCAATATGACCAACAATATCTTGCCCAAATTCTGTATTTAGTAAATCTATAGCTGGAAAAAGTTTCGGACAAAAACTTGGAAGTCTGGGAACTCCCCTTCTGGTACCTCCCATATAAATGTACCATCCCGTTCACTAAGATATCTTGTAGTAATATCGCTATGTCTAACGCGATCTTCCCAAGGTCTGTATATAGTAAAGCTGGTGAGAGACAAACTGGGAAAAACTTGGAAGTCTGCCAACTGCCCATCTGGTAACTCCCATACAAATGTACTATCACGTGCCCTTAAAAATCGTGTAATAATTTCAAAATGGCCAACGCGATCTTACCAAAATTCTGTATTTAGTAATGCTATAGCTAGACAAAGGTTTGGAACAAAACATGAAAGTGTGGCAAGTTCCAAAGTTCTGTATATAGTAAAGCTAGTGAGATAGAAACTTTCGGACAAAAAATTGGAAGTCTGCCAACTGTCCATCTGGTAACTCCCATACAAATGTTCCATCCCGTGCCCTTAAAATGCCCCAAGCGATCTTGCCCAAATTCTGTTTTTAGTAAAGCTATAACTGTACAAAGTTGCGTATAAAAACTTGAATGTCTGGCCGCTCTCCTGCGAGTACCTCCCATACACATGTTCCATCACGTCCCTTTGAAATCGTGTAATATTATCAACTAGTAAGTTGTAATGCGCCTATGGCGCCCGTTAATTTGCTTGAGAAAGTATTTGTTACTTAATTTTAAAAATTTTGTAAAAAATATTTTGAGAAAACTATTTTGTAAAAAAAAATTTCGAAAAAAAATAAAATTTTTGGAAAAAAAATTTTTGCTGAAAAAAAAAATTTTTGTTGAAAAAAAAAAATTTTGTTGAAAAAAAAAAAAATTTGTTGAAAAAAAATTTTTGTTGAAAAAAAAAATTTTGTTGAAAAAAAAAAATTTTGTGGAAAAAAAAAATTTGGAAAACAAAAATTTCTTGAAAAAAAAAAATTTGGAAAAAAAAAATTTTTGTAAGAAAAAAAAATTTTGGAAAAAAAAAATTTTTGGTAAAAAAAAATTTGGGGAAAACACAATTTCTGTACAAAAAAAATATTATTTTTTTTATTATTATTATTTATAGAATTATTATAGAATGCCTATTTAAATTCCTACGTACTGCGTGACAGAGTCAGTGAATCAGGGAATCAGGGAATCAGTGTATCAGTGAATCAGTGTCGAGGGTAAATATATATTAGATATGACATTGCGATCATACCCAAATTCTGTATTTATTAATGCTACAGCTCATACCCAAATTCTGTATTTATTAATGCTATAGCTATACAAAGTTTTGGACCAAAACATGAAAGTCTGGCAACTCCCCCTCTGGTAAACCGTGTATTATTAGCAATATGACCAACGCGATCTTGCCCAAATTCTGTATTTAGTAAATCTATAGCTAGTCAAAGTTTCGCACAAAAACTTGGAAGTCTGGCTATAGATTTACTAAATACAGAATTTGGCCAAGATCTTGTTGGTCATATTGATAATTTTACATGGTTTATAAGGGGCGGGGTGTTACATATGTATGGGTACCAGAAGGTGAGTTGCCAGACTTCCTAGTTTTTGTCCGAAACTTTTTCCAGCCATAGCTTTACTATATACAGAATTTGGGCAAGATCGCGTTTTGTCATATTGATAATATTAACGATTTCTAAGGGGCGGGATGATACATTTATATGGGAGGTACCAGAAGGGGAGTTGCCAGACTTCCAAGTTTTTGTCCGAAACTTTTTCCAGCCATAGCTTTACTAAATACAGAATTTGTGCAAAATCGCGTTTTGTCATATTGATAATATTACTCGACTTCTAAGGGGCGGTATGATGCATTTGTATGGGAGGTACCAGAAGGGGAATTGCCAGATTTCCAAGTTTTTGTCCGAAACTTTGACTAGCTATAGATTTACTAAATACAGAATTTGGCCAAGATCTTGTTGGTCATATTTGTGGGATCGGATATTTCCGAAGATATAGCAACCCACGTCAACATCAATTGAGCTTCTCCTGTTGCATTCGGGAGCGAGCAGTTTAGTTCTATTCGCGACGTGAACAATTAAAGACGAAAGAAGCAAAGACGAGCAGACGGCCTACGACGATCAACGCATACGATTACATACTTTCATTCTATTTAAACTCATCAATCATCATACCAAACTATTTTTCTTTAATTACTTTGTAAAATTAAATCACCAAATAAGCCTTTATTTTATTCAATAAAAACTTAAGAAACAAAAACCCCATAACTTGGAGGCTCAACCGGGATCCTAGACAAATTTGAGTTGTGTGAAAAAAAAAAAAAAAAAAAAAAAAACAGTACCATAAAGGAAAAAAAAATAGTGCCGTTGGTTATACGTTGATTTTTTTTTTGTGTGTTGCATAAAGATCATAATTAAGTTGTGCGCGTACATACGTGACCAAATAACTGGTGCGACACTAATACACAGAAGCAACGAAGATGATGAGTTTGGGTATGTTTGACAGAGTCCGTGAGAACCTTCGTAGAAGCAGAAGGGAGAGTGTAACGGCCCTTTTCAAATATGTGTTTGAGTGCGAAGGGGATCGATCAAACAGACAACGTTTAAGAGAGTTTGAAGGCTTCGTTCAGCATGAACAGAAGGCGACGTATGTTGATGCAAATTTGACGCCGGCAGATTTAATTTCCATTTGCCACTTGCTGGACATCAGTTACAACGCGAAAGATTTGAAGTTGCATATTTTCAAGAACTTAAAGAAGGGTTGCTTATTTACTTCGAACCTTAATGACGATGAGGAGAGAGGTAAAGACGACGGCGCAGACAGCGATGAATATGGCAACAACGACGATGAACAGAGAGGACATGAGAATATGAAAATTCAAATCGAACAACGACGACTGCAGAGAGCAACTTTGGATGAAAGACGTCATCTCAATGACAGCTTTTTTTCAGCTGATGATGATGGAAGCAGAAGAGTGAATAATACACATACAAATCCGTTAAGTATGACACAACATCGATTTACATTGAATTTTCGTGATATTGAGGACTCTATACGACACTTTGATGGAAACAGTGGTTTGCCTGTAGAAGTATGGATTTCTGATTTAGAAGAGACAGCGAATATAATGCAGTGGGATGAGTTTCAGACTTTCGTATTTGCAAAAAAGTCGTTACAAGGTTTGGCAAAATTGTTCATCCAGAGTGAAAGAGTGGCAAAAATTAGGATCAGCGAATTTTCTGAAACAACAAACAGTGCGCAAATACACAAACAATTATCCGAAAGAAAAATGAAAAAGAATGAGAGTGTATTTGAATATTTTTTCAGTATTAAAGAAATCGCATCTCGAGGATCTGTGGACGAAAGTTCGGTTATACAATACGTCATTGATGGTATTGACGACTTGAACATAAATAAATCACTATTGTACGGTGCAAAAGATATTCTTGAATTTAAACAAAAATTGTCGTGCGACATTGAGACATTCCGTGAAAAACTTAAGAATGACAATTCCTCGAAAGTAGTTGTACAGAAAGCCGTTAAGAAAAAAACGGACTATAATCGGGTTGGTGGAATAGACGTAATTTGCTATAATTGTGGCAAGAAGGGCCACAAATCGGTCGATTGTAGAGACAAAAACAAAGGCGTAAAGTGTTTTCAGTGCAATCAATTCGGTCATATAGCAAAAAATTGTACCACGTCGGATGAGAATCGAGCAAATATGAGATATTTAGAGCAGAAGAATGATCTAATGAATAAAACTGTGAAAATTGACGATCGTGAATTTTTGGCTCTGATTGATACGGGTAGTAAATTTAACATAATGACGGAAAATGCGTATAAACATTTCTGTGACGAGACTCTTCGTAAGAGTAATTTTTATTTAATCGGGTTCGGTCGAACAAAAATTAAACCAATTGGACAATTTGAGAAAACCATAATTATTGACGGCGAATCGTATAATGCTAACTTCGTAGTCGTGCAAACGGATACAATTAACGTCGATTTAATTATTGGTGAAGACTTCTTCTCCCAAGCTGAAATATTAATCCGTCCAACAGGTGTGGTTATCAAGAAGATTCGACCAGATGACGAATTCCCAATGATGAGGATTGGTATTGTTGAGGCGGAACCAACATTAGATATAGACGAGTCGGCAAGTACAGATGCGAAGACCAAAGTTACGGAAATTATTGGAAACTATAAACCCGAAATGCGAAAGACTGTCAATGTCGAGATGAACATCATTTTAGAGGACGAGACTCCGATATCGACGCGTCCGCGCAGGCTGCCTTTTGCTGAGAGATGTTTGGTGGATGATCAGGTGGATCAATGGCTGAAAAATGACATCATAGAGGAATCCGAGTCCGAATACAGCAGCGCAGTCGTTCTTGTAAAGAAACGTGACGGAACTTCGAGATTGTGCGTCGACTATCGCCGAATAAATAAAGTAATAATTAAAGATCGTTTCCCGTTGCCGCTGATTGAAGATCAGTTAGATCGTCTTCAGAATGCTAAAATCTTCAATTGATGTTGACGTGGGTTGCTATATCTTCGGAAATATCCGATCCCACAAATATGACCAACAAGATCTTGGCCAAATTCTGTATTTAGTAAATCTATAGCTAGTCAAAGTTTCGGACAAAAACTTGGAAATCTGGCAATTCCCCTTCTGGTACCTCCCATACAAATGTATCATACCGCCCTTAGAAGTCGAGTAATATTATCAATATGACAAAACGCGATTTTGCACAAATTCTGTATTTAGTAAAGCTATGGCTGGAAAAAGTTTCGGACAAAAACTTGGAAGTCTGGCAACTCCCCTTCTGGTACCTCCCATATAAATGTATCATCCCGCCCCTTAGAAATCGTTAATATTATCAATATGACAAAACGCGATCTTGCCCAAATTCTGTATATAGTAAAACTATGGCTGGAAAAAGTTTCGGACAAAAACTAGGAAGTCTGGCAACTCACCTTCTGGTACCCATACATATGTAACACCCCGCCCCTTATAAACCATGTAAAATTATCAATATGACCAACAAGATCTTGGCCAAATTCTGTATTTAGTAAATCTATAGCTAGTCAAAGTTTCGCACAAAAACTTGGAAGTCTGGCAACTCCCCTTCTGGTACCTCCCATACAAATGTACCACCCCACCATTATAAACCGTGTAATATTATCAATATAAGCGCCCCGGTAGGCGAGTTGGTAGCGTGCTTGCCTATCAGCGTGGGGGTTGTGGGTTCAATTCCCACCAGAGGCTTTGGTCTGTCGCTGCAAAAATCAAGCCAAATGGTCTTTGTCACCCGGTTTACCCTTGGACCCAAAATTATAATATAAATTTACTTTGTATTGTAATTAATAAAAATAAATATATAAATATTATCAATATGACCAACTCGATCTTGCCCAAATTCTGTATCTAGTAAAGCTATGGTTGGAAAAAGTTTCGGACAAAACCTTGGAAGTCTGGAAACTCCCCATCTGGTACCTCCCGTACAAATGTACTATCCCGCCCCTCAGAAATCGGGTAATATTATCAATATGAAAACCGCGATCTTACCCAAATTCTGTATTTAGTAATGCTATAGCTAGACAAAGTTTTGGACTAAAACATGAAAGTCTTGCAACTTCCCTTCTGGTACCACCCATACAAATTTACCGTCCCGTGCCCTTAAAAATCTTGTAATAATTTCAATATGACCAACAAGACCTTGGCCAAATTCTGTATTTAGTAAATCTATAGCTAGTCAAAGTTTCGGACAAAAACTTGGAAGTCTGGCAACTCCCCTTCTGATACCTCCCATACAAATGTATCATCCCGCCCCTTAGAAATCGTGTAATATTATCAATATGACAAAACGCGATCTTGCCCAAATTCTGTATTTAGTAAAGCTATGGTTGGAAAAAGTTTCGGACAAAACCTTGGAAGTCTGGAAACTCCCCATCTGGTACCTCCCGTACAAATGTACCATCCCGCACACTTAGAAACCGTGTAAAATTATCAATATGACCAACAAGACCTTGGCCAAATTCTGTATTTAGTAAATCTATAGCTAGTCAAAGTTTCGGACAAAAACATGAAAGTCTGGCAACTTCCCTTCTGGTACCTCCCATACAAATGTACCATACCGCACCCTTATAAACCGTGTAATATTATCAATATGACAAAACGCGATCTTGCCTAAATTCTGTATTTAGTAAAGCTATGGTTGGAAAAAGTTTCGGACAAAACCTTGGAAGTCTGGAAACTCCCCATCTGGTACCTCCCGTACAAATGTACTATCCCACCCCTTATAAACCGTGTAATATTATCAATATGACCGACGCGATCTTGCCCAAATTCTGTATTTAGTAAAGCTATGGCTGAAAAAAGTTTCGGACAAAAACTTGGAAGTCTGGCAACTCCCCTTCTGGTACCTCCCATATAAATGTACCATCCCGCACACTTAGAAACCGTGTAAAATTATCAATATGACCAACAAGACCTTGGCCAAATTCTGTATTTAGTAAATCTATAGCTAGTCAAAGTTTCGTACAAAAACTTGGAAGTCTGGCAACTTCCCTTCTGGTACCTCCCATACAAATGTACCATCCCGCACACTTAGAAATCGTGTAAAATTATCAATATGACCAACAAGACCTTGGCCAAATTCTGTATTTAGTAAATCTATAGCTAGTCAAAGTTTCGTACAAAAACTTGGAAGTCTGGCAACTTCCCTTCTGGTACCTCCCATACAAATGTACCATCCCGCACACTTAGAAACCGTGTAAAATTATCAATATGACCAACAAGACCTTGGCCAAATTCTGTATTTAGTAAATCTATAGCTAGTCAAAGTTTCGGACAAAAACATGAAAGTCTGGCAACTTCCCTTCTGGTACCTCCCATACAAATGTACCATACCGCACCCTTATAAACCGTGTAATATTATCAATATGACAAAACGCGATCTTGCCCAAATTCTGTATTTAGTAAAGCTATGGTTGGAAAAAGTTTCGGACAAAACCTTGGATGTCTGGAAACTCCCCATCTGGTACCTCCCGTACAAATGTACTATCCCGCCCCTTATAAACCGTGTAATATTATCAATATGACCAACGCGATCTTGCCCAAATTCTGTATTTAGTAAAGCTATGGCTGAAAAAAGTTTCGGACAAAAACTTGGAAGTCTGGCAACTCCCCTTCTGGTACCTCCCATATAAATGTACCATTCCGCTCACTTAGAAATCTTGTAATAATATCACTAGGTCTAACGCGATCTTCGCAAATTCTGTATTTAATAAAGCTATGGCTGGAAAAAGTTTCGGACAAAGACTTGGCAGTCTGGCAATTCCCCCTATGGTAACTCACATACAAATGTACCATCCCGCCTCTTAGAAATCGTGTAATATTATCAATATGACCAACGCGATCTTACCCAAATTCTGTATTTGGTAATGCTATAGCTATACAAAGTTTTGGACGAAAACATGAAAGTCTGGCAACTTCCCTTCTGGTACCTCCCATACAAATGTACCACCCCACCATTATAAACCGTGTAATATTATCAATATGACCAACTCGATCTTGCCCAAATTCTGTATCTTGTAAAGCTATGGTTGGAAAAAGTTTCGGACAAAACCTTGGAAGTCTGGAAACTCCCCATCTGGTACCTCCCATACAAATGTACCATCCCGCACCCTTATAAACCGTGTAATATTATCAATACGACCAACGCGATCTTGCTCAAATTATGTATTTAGTAAAGGTATGGCTGGAAAAAGTTTCGGACAAAAACTTGGAAGTCTGGGAACTCCCCTTCTGGTACCTTTCATATAAATGTACCATCCCGCACACTTAGAAACCGTGTAAAATTATCAATATGACCAACAAGACCTTGGCCAAATTCTGTATTTAGTAAATCTATAGCTAGTCAAAGTTTCGGACAAAAACTTGGAAGTCTGGCAACTCCCCTTCTGATACCTCCCATACAAATGTATCATCCCGCCCCTTAGAAATCGTGTAATATTATCAATATGACAAAACGCGATCTTGCCCAAATTCTGTATTTAGTAAAGCTATGGTTGGAAAAAGTTTCGGACAAAAACATGAAAGTCTGGCAACTTCCCTTCTGGTACCTCCCATACAAATGTACCATACCGCACCCTTATAAACCGTGTAATATTATCAATATGACAAAACGCGATCTTGCCCAAATTCTGTATTTAGTAAAGCTATGGTTGGAAAAAGTTTCGGACAAAACCTTGGAAGTCTGGAAACTCCCCTTCTGGTACCTCCCATATAAATGTACCATCCCGCACACTTAGAAACCGTGTAAAATTATCAATATGACCAACAAGACCTTGGCCAAATTCTGTATTTAGTAAATCTATAGCTAGTCAAAGTTTCGTACAAAAACTTGGAAGTCTGGCAACTTCCCTTCTGGTACCTCCCATACAAATGTACCATCCCGCACACTTAGAAACCGTGTAAAATTATCAATATGACCAACAAGACCTTGGCCAAATTCTGTATTTAGTAAATCTATAGCTAGTCAAAGTTTCGGACAAAAACATGAAAGTCTGGCAACTTCCCTTCTGGTACCTCCCATACAAATGTACTATCCCGCCCCTTATAAACCGTGTAATATTATCAATATGACCGACGCGATCTTGCCCAAATTCTGTATTTAGTAAAGCTATGGCTGAAAAAAGTTTCGGACAAAAACTTGGAAGTCTGGCAACTCCCCTTCTGGTACCTCCCATATAAATGTACCATCCCGCACACTTAGAAACCGTGTAAAATTATCAATATGACCAACAAGACCTTGGCCAAATTCTGTATTTAGTAAATCTATAGCTAGTCAAAGTTTCGTACAAAAACTTGGAAGTCTGGCAACTTCCCTTCTGGTACCTCCCATACAAATGTACCATCCCGCACACTTAGAAACCGTGTAAAATTATCAATATGACCAACAAGACCTTGGCCAAATTCTGTATTTAGTAAATCTATAGCTAGTCAAAGTTTCGGACAAAAACATGAAAGTCTGGCAACTTCCCTTCTGGTACCTCCCATACAAATGTACCATACCGCACCCTTATAAACCGTGTAATATTATCAATATGACAAAACACGATCTTGCCCAAATTCTGTATTTAGTAAAGCTATGGTTGGAAAAAGTTTCGGACAAAACCTTGGAAGTCTGGAAACTCCCCATCTGGTACCTCCCGTACAAATGTACTATCCCGCCCCTTATAAACCGTGTAATATTATCAATATGACCAACGCGATCTTGCCCAAATTCTGTATTTAGTAAAGCTATGGCTGAAAAAAGTTTCGGACAAAAACTTGGAAGTCTGGCAACTCCCCTTCTGGTACCTCCCATATAAATGTACCATTCCGCTCACTTAGAAATCTTGTAATAATATCACTAGGTCTAACGCGATCTTCGCAAATTCTGTATTTAATAAAGCTATGGCTGGAAAAAGTTTCGGACAAAGACTTGGCAGTCTGGCAATTCCCCCTATGGTAACTCACATACAAATGTACCATCCCGCCTCTTAGAAATCGTGTAATATTATCAATACGACCAACGCGATCTTGCTCAAATTATGTATTCAGTAAAGGTATGGCTGGAAAAAGTTTCGGACAAAAACTTGGAAGTCTGGTAACTCCCCTTCTTGTACCTTTCATATAAATGTACCATCCCGCACCCTTATAAACCGTGTAATATTATCAATACGACCAACGCGATCTTGCTCAAATTATGTATTCAGTAAAGGTATGGCTGGAAAAAGTTTCGGACAAAAACTTGGAAGTCTGGTAACTCCCCTTCTTGTACCTTTCATATAAATGTACCATCCCGCTCACTTAGGAATCTTGTAATAATATCACTATGTCTAACGCGATCTTGCCCAAATTCTGTATTTAGTAAAGCTATAACTGTACGGATTTGAATATATTGCAGTTAACGGACATAAGCTTTTAAGTCAGGTACCAGTGAAAAAATTGCAGTCGGGTAAACCGACTTATATATACCCTCACCCTCAGTAAAAACATACAAGTCTCTTATTCCAAAGTATCGGAAAGTCAAAAGGTAGAGGCCTGGATGTAATATGTGATGAAATGTCATAATGGGTACCTCAAAATACCGAATTTATAGACAAATATTGTATTACATGTTTTACAAAGTGGGCGAAATATGGAGGCGGGATGGTACACTTGTATGAGCGGTACAAGAAGGAGAGCGACCAGACGTCAACGCGATTTTGCCAAAATTTTGTACATTGTAAAATTATAGCTAGGAAAAAAAAATGTGGATGTCTGGCAACTTCCCTTCTGGTACCTCCCATATTCTGTTTTGCCCAAATTCTGTTTTTAGTAAAGCTATAACTGTAGAAAGTTTCCTATAACAACTTGAATGTCCGCTCTCTTGCGAGTACCTCCCATACAAATGTACCATCCCACACCCTTATAAAACGTGTAATATTATCAATATGACCAACGCGATCTTACCCAAATTCTGTATTTAGTAATGCTATAGCTAGACAAAGTTGTGGACTAAAACATGAAAGTCTTGCAACTTCCCTTCTGGTACAACCCATACAAATTTACCGTACCGTGCCCTTAAAAATCTTGTAATAATTTCAATATGACCAACAAGGTCTTTCCCAAATTATGTATTTAGTAAATCTATAGTTAGTCAAAGTTTCGTACAAAAACTTGGAAGTCTGGCAACTTCCCTTCTGGTGCCTCCCATACAAATGAACCATCCCGCACACTTAGAAACCGTGTAAAATTATCAATATGACGAACAAGATCTTGGCCAAATTTTGTGTTTAGTAAAGCTATGGCTGGAAAAAGTTTCGGACAAAACCTTGGATGTCTGGAAACTCCCCTTCTGGTACCTCCAATACAAATGTACCATCCCGCACCCTTATAAACCGTGTAATATTATCAATATGTCCAACGCGATCTTGCCCAAATTCTGTATTTAGTAAAGCTATGGCTGGACAAAATTTTGGACAAAAACTTGGAAGTCTGGCAACTCCCCTTCTGGTACCTCCCATACAAATGTACCATCCCGCACCCTTATAAAACGTGTAATATTATCAATATGACAAAACGTGATCTTGCCCAAATTCTGTATTCAGTAAAGCTATGGCTGGAAAAAGTTTCGGACAAAAACTTGGAAGTCTGGCAACCCCCTTCAGGTACCTCCCATACAAATGTACCATCCCGCCCCTTATAAACCCTATAATATTATCAATATGACCAACACGATCTTGCCCAAATTCTGTATTTAGTAAAGCTATGGCTGGAAAAAGTTTCGGACAAAACCATGGAAGTCTGGCAACTCCCCATCTGGTACATCCTATATAAATGTACCATCCCGTTCACTTAGAAGTCTTGTAATAATATCAATATGTAAAGCTAGAAAGAGACAAACTTTCGGACAAATACTTGGAAGTCTGCTAACTCCCCATCTAGTAACTCCATACAAATGTACCATCCCGTGCCCTTAAAAATCGTGTAATAATTTCAATACGCCCAACGCGATCTTGCCCAAATTCTGTTTTTAGTAAAGCTATAACTGTACGGATTTGAATATATTGCAGTTAACGGACATAAGCTTTTAATTGCAGTCGGGTAAACCGACTTATATATACCCTCACCCTCAGTAAAAACATACAAGTCTCTTATTCCAAAGTATCGGAAAGTCAAAAGGTAGAGGCCTGGATGTAATATGTGATGAAATGTCATAATGGGAACCTCAAAATACTGAATTTATAGACAAATATTGTATTACATGTTTTACAAAGTGGGCGAAATATGGAGGCGGGATGGTACAAGAAGGAGAGCGGCCAGACGTCACTGCGTTCTTGCTTAAAGTACATAGTAAAATTATAGCTTGAAATAGTTTCGGAAAAAAAATTTGGAAGTCTGGCAACTTCCTTTCTGGAATCTCCCATACAAATGAACCAACCCGCACACTTAGAAACCGTGTAAAATTATCAATATGACGAACAAGATCTTGGCCAAATTTTGTGTTTAGTAAAGCTATGGCTGGACAAAATTTTGGACAAAAACTTGGAAGTCTGGCAACTCCCCTTCTGGTACCTCCCATACAAATGTACCATCCCGCACCCTTATAAAACGTGTAATATTATCAATATGACAAAACGTGATCTTGCCCAAATTCTGTATTCAGTAAAGCTATGGCTGGAAAAAGTTTCGGACAAAAACTTGGAAGTCTGGCAACCCCCTTCAGGTACCTCCCATACAAATGTACCATCCCGCCCCTTATAAACCCTATAATATTATCAATATGACCAACACGATCTTGCCCAAATTCTGTATTTAGTAAAGCTATGGCTGGAAAAAGTTTCGGACAAAACCATGGAAGTCTGGCAACTCCCCATCTGGTACATCCTATATAAATGTACCATCCCGTTCACTTAGAAGTCTTGTAATAATATCAATATGTAAAGCTAGAAAGAGACAAACTTTCGGACAAATACTTGGAAGTCTGCTAACTCCCCATCTAGTAACTCCATACAAATGTACCATCCCGTGCCCTTAAAAATCGTGTAATAATTTCAATACGCCCAACGCGATCTTGCCCAAATTCTGTTTTTAGTAAAGCTATAACTGTACGGATTTGAATATATTGCAGTTAACGGACATAAGCTTTTAAGTCAGGTACCAGTGAAAAAATTACAGTCGGGTAAACCGACTTATATATACCCTTACCCTCAGTAAAAACATACAAGTCTCTTATTCCAAAGTATCGGAAAGTCAAAAGGTAGAGGCCTGGATGTAATATGTGATGAAATGTCATAATGGGAACCTCAAAATACTGAATTTATAGACAAATATTGTATTACATGTTTTACAAAGTGGGCGAAATATGGAGGCGGGATGGTACAAGAAGGAGAGCGGCCAGACGTCATTTCGTTCTTGCTTAAATTTTGTACATAGTAAAATTATAGCTAGAAATAGTTTCGAAAAAAATGTGGAAGTCTGGCAACTTCCCTTCTGGTATCTCCCATACAAATGAACCATCCCGCAAACTTAGAAACCGTGTAAAATTATCAATATGACCAACAAAATCTTGGCCAAATTCTGTATTTAGTAAATCTGTAGCTAGTCAAAGTTTCGGACAAAAACTTGGAAATCTGGCAATTCCCCATCTGGTACCTCCCATACAAATGTATCATACCGCCCCTTAGAAATCGAGTAATATTATCAATATGACAAAACACGATTTTGCCCAAATTCTGTATTTAGTAAAGCTATGGCTGGAAAAAGTTTCGGACAAAAACTTGGAAGTCTGGCAACTCCCCTTCTGGTACCTCCCATATAAATGTATCATCCCGCCCCTTAGAAATCGTTAATATTATCAATATGACAAAACGCGACCTTGCCCAAATTCTGTATATAGTAAAGCTATGGCTGGAAAAAGTTTCGGACAAAAACTAGGAAGTCTGGCAACTCCACTTCTGGTACCTCCCATACAAATGTACCATCCCGCACCCTTTTAAAACGTGTAATATTATCAATATGACAAAACACGATTTTGCCCAAATTCTGTATTTAGTAAAGCTATGGCTAGACAAAGTTTTGGACCAAAACATGAAAGTCTGGCAACTTCCCTTCTGGTACCTCCCATATTCTGTTTTGCCCAAATTCTGTTTTTAGTAAAGCTATAACTGTAGAAAGTTTCGTATAAAAACTTGAATGTCTGGCCGCTCTCTTGCGAGTACCTCCCATACAAATGTACCATCACGCCCCTTTAAAATCGTGTAATATTATCAATATGACCATCGCGATCTTGCCAAAATTCTGTACTTAATAAATCTATAGCTAGACAACGTTTTGGACCAAAACATGAAAGTGTGGCAACTCCCCATCTGGTGCCTCCCATACAAATGTACCATCCCGCCCCTTATAAACCCTGTAATATTATCAATATGACCAACACGATCTTGCCCAAGTTCTGTATTTAGTAAAGCAATGGCTGTAAAAAGTTTCGGACAAAAACTTGGAAGTCTACTAACTCCCCATCTAGTAACTCCATACAAATGTACCATCCCGTGCCCTTACAAATCGTGTAATAATTTCAATACGCCCAACGCGATCTTGCCCAAATTCTGTTTTTAGTAAAGCTATAACTGTACGGATTTGAATATATTGCAGTTAACGGACATAAGCTTTTAAGTCAGGTACCAGTGAAAAAATTGCAGTCAGGTATACCGACTTATATATACCATCACCCTCAGTAAAACATACAAGTCTCTTATTCCAAAGTATCGGAAAGTCAAAAGGTAGAGGCCTGGATGTAATATGTGATGAAATGTCATAATGGGAACCTCAAAATACTGAATTTATAGACAAATATCGTATTACATGTTTTACAAAGTGGGCGAAATATGGAGGCGGGATGGTACAAGAAGTAGGGCGGCCACACGTCACTGCGTTCTTGCTTAAATTTTGTACATAGTAAAATTATAGCTTGAAATAGTTTCGGAAAAAAAATTTGGAAGTCTGGCAACTTCCCTTCTGGTATCTCCATAACAAATGAACCATCCCGCACACTTATAAAACGTGTAATATATCAATATGACAAAACGTGATCTTGCCAAATTCTGTACTTAGTAATGCTATAGCTAGACAAAGTTTTGGACCAAAACATGAAAGTCTGGCAACTTCCCTTCTGGTACCTCCCATATTCTGTTTTGCCCAATGCTGTTTTTAGTAAAGATATAACTGTAGAAAGTTTCGTATAAAAACGTGAATGTCTGGCCGCTCTCTTGCGAGTACCTCCATACAAATTAACCATCACGTCCCTTTGAAATCGTGTAATATTATCAATATGACCATCGCGATCTTGCCAAAATTCTGTATTTAATAAATCTATAGCTAGACAAAGTTTTGGACCAAAACATGAAAGTGTGGCAACTCCCCATCTGGTACATCCTATATAAATGTACCATCCCGTTCACTTAGAAGTCTTGTAATAATATCAATATGTAAACTTGGAAGTCTACTAACTCCCCATCTAGTAACTCCATACAAATGTACCATCCCGTGCCCTTAAAAATCGTGTAATAATTTCAATACGCCCAACGCGATCTTGCCCAAATTCTGTTTTTAGTAAAGCTATAACTGTACGGATTTGAATATATTGCAGTTAACGGACATAAGCTTTTAAGTCAGGTACCAGTGAAAAAAATTGCAGTCGGGTATACCGACTTATATATACCATCACCTCTCAGTAAAAACATACAAGTCTCTTATTCCAAAGTATCGGAAAGTCAAAAGGTAGAGGCCTGGATGTAATATGTGATGAATGTCATAATGGGAACCTCAAAATACTGAATTTATAGACAAATATCGTATTACATGTTTTACAAAGTGGGCGAAATATGGAGGCGGGATGGTACAAGAAGGAGGGCGGCCACACGTCACTGCGTTCTTGCTTAAATTTTGTACATAGTAAAATTATAGCTAGAAATAGTTTCGGAAAACAATTTGGAAGTCTGGCAACTTCCCTTCTGGTATCTCCCATACAAATGAACCATCCCGCACACTTAGAAACCGTGTAAAATTATCAATATGACCAACAAGATCTTGGCCAAATTCTGTATTTAGTAAATCTATAGCTAGTCAAAGTTTCGGACAAAAACTTGGAAATCTGGCAATTACCCTTCTGGTACCTCCCATACAAATGTATCATTCCGCCCCTTAGAAATCGTGTAATATTATCAATATGACAAAACGCGATCTAGCCCAAATTCTGTATTTAGTAAAGCTATGGCTGGAAAAAGTTTCGTACAATAACTTGGAAGTCTGGCAACTCCCCTTCTGGTACCTCCCATATAAATGTATCATCCCGCCCCTTAGAAATCGTTAATATTATCAATATGACAAAACGCGATCTTGCCCAAATTCTGTATATAGTAAAGCTATGGCTGGAAAAAGTTTCGGACAAAAACTAGGAAGTCTGGCAACTCCCCTTCTGGTACCTCCCATACAAATGTACCATCCCGCACCCTTATAAAACGTGTAATATTATCAATATGACAAAACGTGATCTTGGCTAAATTCTGTACTTAGTAATGCTATAGCTAGACAAAATTTTGGACTAAAACATGAAAGTCTCGCAACTTCCCTTCTGGTACCTCCCATATTCTGTTTTGCCCAAATTCTGTTTTTAGTAAAGCTATAACTGTAGAAAGTTTCGTATAAAAACTTGAATGTCTGCCGCTCTCCTGCGAGTACCTCGCATACAAATGTACCATCACGTCCCTTTGAAATCGTGTAATATTATCAATATGACCATCGTGATCTTGCCAAAATTCTGTATTTAATCAATCTATAGCTAGACAAAGTTTTGGACCAAAACATGAAAGAGTGGCAACTCCCCATCTGGTACCTCCCATACAAATGTACCATTCCGCCCCTTATAAACTCTGTAATATTTTCAATATGACCAACGCGATCTTGCCCAAATTCTGTATTTAGTAAAGCTATGGCTGGAAAAACTTTCGGACAAAACCTTGGAAGTCTGGCAACTCCCCATCTGGTACATCCTATATAAATGTACCATCTCGTTCACTTACAAGTCTTGTAATAATATCAATATGTAAAGCTAGAAAGAGACAACGTTTCGGACAAAAACTTGGAAATCTGGCAATTCCCCTTCTTGTACCTCCCATACAAATGTACCATCCCGCCCCTTATAAACCGTGTAATATTATCAATATGACCAACGCGATCTTGCCCAAATTCTGTATTTAGTAAAGCTATGGCTGGAAAATGTTTCGGACAAAAACTTGGAAGTCTGGCAACTCCCCTTCTGGTACCTCCCATATAAATGTATCATCCCGCCCGTTAGAAATCGTGTAATATTATCAATATGACAAAACGCGATCTAGCCCAAATTCTATATTTAGTAAAGCTATGGCTGGGAAAAGTTTCGTACAAAAACTAGGAAGTCTGGCAACTCCCCTTCTGGTACCTCCCATACAAATGTACGATCTCCCACCCTTATAAAACGTGTAATATTATCAATATGACAAAACGTGATCTTGCCCAAATTCTGTATTTAGTAAAGCTATGGCTGGAAAAAGTTTCGGACAAAAACTCGGAAGTCTGGCAACTCCCCTTCTGGTACCTCTCATACAAATGTACCATCCTGCCCCTTAGAAATCGTGTAATATTATCAATATGACCAACGCGATCTTACCCAAATTCTGTATTTAGTATTGCTATAACTAGACAAAGTTTTGGACCAAAACATGAAAGTCTGGCAACTTCCCTTCTGGTACCTCCCATACAAATGTACCATCCCACACCCTTATAAACCGTGTAATATTATCAATATGACAAAACGCGATCTTGCCCAAATTCTGTATTTAGTAAAGCTATGGCTGGAAAAAGTTTCGGACAAAAACTTGGAAGTCTGGCAATTCCCCTTATGGTACCTCTCATACAAATGTACCATCCCGCCCCTTAGAAATCGTGTATTATTATCAATATGACCAACGCGATCTTACCCAAATTCTGTATTTAGTAATGCTATAGCTATACAAAGTTTTGGACCAAAACATGAAAGTCTGGCAACGTCCCTTCTGGTACCTCCCATACAAATGAACCATCCCGCACACTTAGAAACCGTGTAAAATTATCAATATGACCAACAAGATCTTGGCCAAATTCTGTATTTAGTAAATCTATAGCTAGTCAAAGTTTCGGACAAAAACTTGGAAATCTGGCAATTACCCTTCTGGTACCTCCCATACAAATGTATCTTTCCGCCCCTTAGAAATCGTGTAATATTATCAATATGACAAAACGCGATCTAGCCCAAATTCTGTATTTAGTAAAGCTATGGCTGGAAAAAGTTTCGTACAATAACTTGGAAGTCTGGCAACTCCCCTTCTGGTACCTCCCATATAAATGTATCATCCCGCCCCTTAGAAATCGTTAATATTATCAATATGACAAAACGCGATCTTGCCCAAATTCTGTATATAGTAAAGCTATGGCTGGAAAAAGTTTCGGACAAAAACTAGGAAGTCTGGCAACTCCCCTTCTGGTACCTCCCATACAAATGTACCATCCCGCACCCTTATAAATCGTGTAATATTATCAATATGACAAAACGTGATCTTGCCCAAATTCTGTACTTAGTAATGCTATAGCTAGACAAAGTTTTGGACTAAAACATGAAAGTCGGGCAACTTCCCTTCTGGTACCTCCCATATTCTGTTTTGCCCAAATTCTGTTTTTAGTAAAGCTATAACTGTAGAAAGTTTCGTATAAAAACTTGAATGTCTGGCCGCTCTCCTGCGAGTACCTCGCATACAAATGTACCATCACGTCCCTTTGAAATCGTGTAATATTATCATTATGACCATCGCGATCTTGCCAAAATTCTGTATTTAATCCATCTATAGCTAGACAAAGTTTTGGACCAAAACATGAAAGATTGGCTACTCCCCATCTGGTACCTCCCATACAAATGTACCATTCCGCCCCTTATAAACTCTGTAATATTTTCAATATGACCAACACGATCTTGCCCAAATTCTGTATTTAGTAAAGCTATGGCTGGAAAAACTTTCGGACAAAACCTTGGAAGTCTGGCAACTCCCCATCTGGTACATCCTATATAAATGTACCATCTCGTTCACTTACAAGTCTTGTAATAATATCAATATGTAAAGCTAGAAAGAGACAAAGTTTCGGACAAAAACTTGGAAATCTGGCAATTCCCCTTCTGGTACCTCCCATACAAATGTACCAAACCGCCCCTTATAAACCGTGTAATATTATCAATATGACCAACGCGATCTTGCCCAAATTCTGTATTTAGTAAAGCTATGGCTGGAAAATGTTTCGGACAAAAACTTGGAAGTCTGGCAACTCCCCTTCTGGTACCTCCCATATAAATGTATCATCCCGCCCGTTAGAAATCGTGTAGTATTATCAATATGACAAAACGCGATGTAGCCCAAATTCTGTATTTAGTAAAGCTATGGCTGGAAAAAGTTTCGTACAAAAACTAGGAAGTCTGGCAACTCCCCTTCTGGTACCTCCCATACAAATGTACCATCTCGCACCCTTATAAAACGTGTAATATTATCAATATGACAAAACGTGATCTTGCCCAAATTCTGTATTTAGTAAAGCTATGGCTGGAAAAAGTTTCGGACAAGAACTCGGAAGTCTGGCAACTCCCCTTCTGGTACCTCTCATACAAATGTACCATCCTGCCCCTTAGAAATCGTGTAATATTATCAATATGACCAACGCGATCTTACCCAAATTCTGTATTTAGTATTGCTATAACTAGACAAAGTTTTGGACCAAAACATGAAAGTCTGGCAACTTCCCTTCTGGTACCTCCCATACAAATGTACCATCCCACACCCTTATAAACCGTGTAATATTATCAATATGACAAAACGCGATCTTGCCCAAATTCTGTATTTAGTAAAGCTATGGCTGGAAAAAGTTTCGGACAAAAACTTGGAAGTCTGGCAACTCCCTTCTGGTACCTCCCATACAAACGTACCATCCCGAACCCTTATAAAACGTGTAATATTATCAATATGACAAAACGCGTTCTTGCCCAAATTCTGTATTTAGAAAAGCTATGGCTGGAAAATATTTCGGATAAAAACTTGGAAGTCTGGCAATTCCCCTTATGGTACCTCTCATACAAACGTATATCCCGCCCCTTAGAAGTCGTGTAATATTATAAATATGACCAACGCGATCTTACCCAAACTCTGTATTTAGTAATGCTATAGCTATACAAAGTTTTGGACCAAAACATGAAAGTCTGGCAACTTCCCTTCTGGTACCTCCCATACAAATGTACCATCCCGCACCCTTATAAACAGTGTAATATTATAAATATGACAAAACGCGATCTCGCCCAAATTCTGTATTTAGTAAAGCTATGGCTGGAAAAAGTTTCGGACAAAAACTTGGAAGTCTGGCAATTCCCCTTATGGTACCTCTCATACAAACGTATATCCCGCCCCTTAGAAGTCGTGTAATATTATAAATATGACCAACGCGATCTTACCCAAACTCTGTATTTAGTAATGCTATAGCTATACAAAGTTTCGGACAAAAACTTGGAAGTCTGGCAACTCGCCTTCTGGTACCTCCCATACAAATGTACCATCCTGCCCCCTTATAAACCGTGTAATATTATCAATATGACCAACGCGATATTGCCCAAATTCTGTATTTAGTAATGCTATAGATATACAATGTTTTGGACCAAAACATGAAAGTCTGGCAACTTCCCTTCTGGTACCTCCCATACAAATGTACCATCCCGCACCCTTATAAACCGTGTAATATTATCAATATGACAAAACGCGATCTTGCCCAAATTCTGTATTTAGTAAAGCTATGGCAGGAAAAGGTTTCGGACAAAAACTTGGAAGTCTGGCAACTCCCTTCTGGTACCTCCCATACAAACGTACCATCCCGCACCCTTATAAAACGTGTAATATTATCAATATGACAAAACGCGTTCTTGCCCAAATTCTGTATTTAGTAAAGCTTTGGCTGGAAAAAGATTCGGTTAAAAACTTGGAAGTCTGGCAATTTCCCTTATGGTACCTCTCATACAAATGTACCATCCCGCCCCTTAGAAATCGTGTAATATTATCAATATGACCAACGCGATCTTACCCAAATTCTGTATTTAGTAATGCTATAGCTATACAAAGTTTTGGACCAAAACATGAAAGTCTGGCAACTTCCCTTCTGGTACCTCCCATACAAATGTACCAACCCGCACCCCTATAAACCGTGTAATATTATCAATATGACAAAACGCGTTCTTGCCCAAATTCTGTATTTAGTAAAGCTTTGGCTGGAAAAAGATTCGGTTAAAAACTTGGAAGTCTGGCAATTTCCCTTATGGTACCTCTCATACAAATGTACCATCCCGCCCCTTAGAAATCGTGTAATATTATCAATATGACCAACGCGATCTTACCCAAATTCTGTATTTAGTAATGCTATAGCTATACAAAGTTTTGGACCAAAACATGAAAGTCTGGCAACTTCCCTTCTGGTACCTCCCATACAAATGTACCAACCCGCACCCCTATAAACCGTGTAATATTATCAATATGACAAAATGCGATCTTGCCCAAATTCTGTATTTAGTAAAGCTATGGCTGGAAAAAGTTTCGGACAAAAACTTGGAAGTCTGGCAACTCGCCTTCTGGTACCTCCCATTCAAATGTACCATCCTGCCCCCTTATAAACCGTGTAATATTATCAATATGACCAACGCGATCTTGCCCAAATTCTGTATTTAGTAAAGCTATATCTGGAAAATGTTTCGGACAAAAACTTGGAAGTCTGGCAACCCGCCTTCTGGTACCTCCCATACAAATGTACCATCCCGCACCCTTATAAACCGTGTAATATTATCAATATGACAAAACGAGATCTTGCCCAAATTCTGTATTTAGTAAAGCTATGGCTGGAAAATGTTTCGGACAATAACTTGGAAGTCTGGCAACTCCCCTTCTGGTACCTCCCATATAAATGTATCATCCCGCCCCTTAGAAATCGTGTAATATTATCAATATGACAAAACGCGATCGTACCCAAATTCTGTATTTAGTAATGCTATAGGTAGACAAAGTTTTGGACAAAACATGAAAGTGGGGCAACTTCCCTTCTGGTATCTCCCATACATATGTACTACCCTGCCCCTTATAAACCGTGTAATATTATCAATATGACCAACACGATCTAGCCCAAATTCTTTATTTAGTAAAGCTATGGCTGGAAACAGTTTCGGACAAAACCTTGGAAGTCTGTAAACACCTCATCTGGTACCTCTCATACAAATGTACCATCCCGCCCCTTAGAAATCGTGTAATATTGTCAATATGACCAACGCGATCTTACCCAAATTCTGTATTTAGTAATGCTATAGCTAGACAAAGTTTTGGACCAAAACATGAAAGTCTGGCAACTTCCCTTCTGGTACCTCCCATACAAATGTACCATCCCGCACCCTTACAAACCGTGTAATATTATCAATATGACAAAACGCGATCTTGCCCAAATTCTGTATTTAGTAAAGCTATGGCTGTAGAAAGTTTCGGACAAAAACTTGGAAGTCTGGCAACTCCCCTTCTGGTACCTCCCATACAAATGTACCATCCCGCCCCTTAGAAATCGTGTAATATTATCAATATGACCAACGCGATCTTACCCAAATTCTGTATTTAGTAATGCTATAACTAGACAAAGTTTTACACCAAAACATGAAAGTCTGGCAACTTCCCTTCTGGTATCTCCCATACAAATGTACCATCCCGCACCCTTATAAACCGTGTAATATTATCAATATGACAAAACGCGATCTTGCCCAAATTCTGTATTTAGTAAAGCTATGTCTGGAAAAAGTTTCGGACAAAAACTTGGAGGTCCGGCAACTCCCCTTCTGGTACCTCCCATACAAATGTACAATCCCCCCCTTATAAACCGTGTAATATTATCAATATGACCAACGGGATCTTTCCCAAATTCTGTATTTAGTAAAGCTATGGCTGGAAAAAGTTTCGGACAAAAACTTGGAGGTCCGGCAACTCCCCTTCTGGTACCTCCCATACAAATGTACAATCCCCCCATTATAAACCGTGTAATATTATCAATATGACTAACGGGATCTTGCCCAAATTCTGTATTTAGTAATGATATACCTAGACAAAGTTTCGGACAAAAACTTGGAGGTCCGGCAACTCCCCTTCTGGTACCTCCCATACAAATGTACAATCCCCCCCTTATAAACCGTGTAATATTATCAATATGACAAAACGCGATCTTGCCCAAATTCTGTATTTAGTAAAGCTATGGCTGGAAAAAGTTTCGGACAAAAACTTGGAGGTCAGGCAACTCCCCTTCTGGTACCTCCCATATAAATGTACCATCCCGCTCACTTAGAAATCTTGTAATAATATCACTATGTCTAACGCGATTTTCTTCTGTACATAGTAAAGCTAGTGAGACACAAACTTTCGGACAAAAACTTGGAAGTCTGCCAACTCCAATACAAATGTGTTATCACGTGCCCTTAAAAATCGTCTAATAATTTCAAAATGACCAACGCGATCTTAACCAAATTCTGTATTTAGTAATGCTATACCTATACAAAGTTTTGGACACAACATGAAAGGCTCGCAACTCCCCCTTTGGTAAACCGTGTAATATTAGCAATATGACCAACGCGATCTTGCCCAAGTTCTGTATATAGTAAAGCTAGTGAGAGACAAACTTTCCGACAACAATTTTTAAGTCTGCCAACTGCCCATCTGATACCTCCCATACAAATGTACCATCCCGCACCCTTATAAACCGTGTAATATTATGAATATGACCAACACGATCTTGCCCAAATTCTGTATTTGGTAATGCTATAGCTAGACAAAGTTTTGGATTATAACATGAAAGTCTGGCAACTCCCCATCTGGTACTTCCCATACAAATATACCATTCCGCACCCTTATAAACCGTGTAATATTATCAATATGACCAACACGATCTTGCCCAAATCCTGTATTTAGTAAAGCTATGGCTGGAAAAAGTTTCGGACAAAAACTTGGAAGTCTGGCAACTCCCCTTCTGGTACCTCTCATACAAATGTACCATCCCGCCCCTTAGAAATCGTGTAATATTAGCAATACGACCGACGCGATCTTAGCCAAATTCTGTATTTGGTAATGCTATAGCTAGACAAAGTTTTGGATTATAACATGAAAGTCTGGCAACTCCCCATCTGGTACTTCCCATACAAATATACCATTCCGCACCCTTATAAACCGTGTAATATTATCAATATGACCAACACGATCTTGCCCAAATCCTGTATTTAGTAAAGCTATGGCTGGAAAAAGTTTCGGACAAAAACTTGGAAGTCTGGCAACTCCCCTTCTGGTACCCTCCATATAAATGTATCATCCCGCCCCTTAGAAATCGTTAATATTATCAATATGACAAAACGCGATCTTGCCCAAATTCTGTATATAGTAAAGCTATGGCTGGAAAAAGTTTCGGACAAAAACTAGGAAGTCTGGCAACTCCCCTTCTGGTACCTCCCATACAAATGTACCATCCCGCACCCTTATAAACCGTGTAATATTATCAATATGACAAAACGCGATCTTGCCCAAATTCTGTATTTAGTAAAGCTATGGCTGGAAAAAGTTTCGGACAAAAACTTGGAAGTCTGGCAACTCCCTTCTGGTACCTCCCATACAAACGTACCATCCCGAACCCTTATAAAACGTGTAATATTATCAATATGACAAAACGTGATCTTGCCCAAATTCTGTACTTAGTAATGCTATAGCTAGACAAAGTTTTGGACTAAAACATGAAAGTCGGGCAACTTCCCTTCTGGTACCTCCCATATTCTGTTTTGCCCAAATTCTGTTTTTAGTAAAGCTATAACTGTAGAAACTTGAATGTCTGGCCGCTCTCCTGCGAGTACCTCCCATACAAATGTACCATCACGTCCCTTTGAAATCGTGTAATATTATCATTATGACCATCGCGATCTTGCCAAAATTCTATATTTAATCCATCTATAGCTAGACAAAGTTTTGGACCAAAACATGAAAGAGTGGCAACTCCCCATCTGGTACCTCCCATACAAATGTACCATTCCGCCCCTTATAAACTCTGTAATATTTTCAATATGACCAACACGATCTTGCCCAAATTCTGTATTTAGTAAAGCTATGGCTGGAAAAACTTTCGGACAAAACCTTGGAAGTCTGGCAACTCCCCATCTGGTACATCCTATATAAATGTACCATCTCGTTCACTTACAAGTCTTGTAATAATATCAATATGTAAAGCTAGAAAGAGACAAAGTTTCGGACAAAAACTTGGAAATCTGGCAATTCCCCTTCTGGTACCTCCCATACAAATGTACCAACCCGCCCCTTATAAACCGTGTAATATTATCAATATGACCAACGCGATCTTGCCCAAATTCTGTATTTAGTAAAGCTATGGCTGGAAAATGTTTCGGACAAAAACTTGGAAGTCTGGCAACTCCCCTTCTGGTACCTCCCATACAAATGTACCATACCGCCCCTTAGAAATCGTGTAATATTATCAATATGACCAACGCGATCTTACCCAAATTCTGTATTTAGTAATGCTATAACTAGACAAAGTTTTACACCAAAACATGAAAGTCTGGCAACTTCCCTTCTGGTATCTCCCATACAAATGTACCATCCCGCACCCTTATAAACCGTGTAATATTATCAATATGACAAAACGCGATCTTGCCCAAATTCTGTATTTAGTAAAGCTATGTCTGGAAAAAGTTTCGGACAAAAACTTGGAGGTCCGGCAACTCCCTTCTGGTACCTCCCATACAAATGTACAATCCCCCCCTTATAAACCGTGTAATATTATCAATATGACCAACGGGATCTTTCCCAAATTCTGTATTTAGTAAAGCTATGGCTGGAAAAAGTTTCGGACAAAAACTTGGAGGTCCGGCAACTCCCCTTCTGGTACCTCCCATACAAATGTACAATCCCCCCCTTATAAACCGTGTAATATTATCAATATGACTAACGGGATCTTGCCCAAATTCTGTATTTAGTAATGATATACCTAGACAAAGTTTCGGACAAAAACTTGGAGGTCCGGCAACTCCCCTTCTGGTACCTCCCATACAAATGTACAATCCCCCCCTTATAAACCGTGTAATATTATCAATATGACAAAACGCGATCTTGCCCAAATTCTGTATTTAGTAAAGCTATGGCTGGAAAAAGTTTCGGACAAAAACTTGGAGGTCAGGCAACTCCCCTTCTGGTACCTCCCATATAAATGTACCATCCCGCTCACTTAGAAATCTTGTAATAATATCACTATGTCTAACGCGATTTTCTTCTGTACATAGTAAAGCTAGTGAGACACAAACTTTCGGACAAAAACTTGGAAGTCTGCCAACTCCAATACAAATGTGTTATCACGTGCCCTTAAAAATCGTCTAATAATTTCAAAATGACCAACGCGATCTTAACCAAATTCTGTATTTAGTAATGCTATACCTATACAAAGTTTTGGACACAACATGAAAGGCTCGCAACTCCCCCTTTGGTAAACCGTGTAATATTAGCAATATGACCAACGCGATCTTGCCCAAGTTCTGTATATAGTAAAGCTAGTGAGAGACAAACTTTCCGACAACAATTTTTAAGTCTGCCAACTGCCCATCTGATACCTCCCATACAAATGTACCATCCCGCACCCTTATAAACCGTGTAATATTATGAATATGACCAACACGATCTTGCCCAAATTCTGTATTTAGTAAAGCTATGGCTGGAAAAAGTTTCGGACAAAAACTTGGAAGTCTGGCAACTCAACTTCTGGTACCTCTCATACAAATGTACCATCCCGCCCCTTAGAAATCGTGTAATATTAGCAATACGACCGACGCGATCTTAGCCAAATTCTGTATTTGGTAATGCTATAGCTAGACAAAGTTTTGGATTATAACATGAAAGTCTGGCAACTCCCCATCTGGTACTTCCCATACAAATATACCATTCCGCACCCTTATAAACCGTGTAATATTATCAATATGACCAACACGATCTTGCCCAAATCCTGTATTTAGTAAAGCTATGGCTGGAAAAAGTTTCGGACAAAAACTTGGAAGTCTGGCAACTCCCCTTCTGGTACCCTCCATATAAATGTATCATCCCGCCCCTTAGAAATCGTTAATATTATCAATATGACAAAACGCGATCTTGCCCAAATTCTGTATATAGTAAAGCTATGGCTGGAAAAAGTTTCGGACAAAAACTAGGAAGTCTGGCAACTTCCCTTCTGGTACCTCCCATATCCTGTTTTGCCCAAATTCTGTTTTTAGTAAAGCTATAACTGTAGAAACTTGAATGTCTGGCCGCTCTCCTGCGAGTACCTCCCATACAAATGTACCATCACGTCCCTTTGAAATCGTGTAATATTATCATTATGACCATCGCGATCTTGCCAAAATTCTATATTTAATCCATCTATAGCTAGACAAAGTTTTGGACCAAAACATGAAAGAGTGGCAACTCCCCATCTGGTACCTCCCATACAAATGTACCATTCCGCCCCTTATAAACTCTGTAATATTTTCAATATGACCAACACGATCTTGCCCAAATTCTGTATTTAGTAAAGCTATGGCTGGAAAAACTTTCGGACAAAACCTTGGAAGTCTGGCAACTCCCCATCTGGTACATCCTATATAAATGTACCATCTCGTTCACTTACAAGTCTTGTAATAATATCAATATGTAAAGCTAGAAAGAGACAAAGTTTCGGACAAAAACTTGGAAATCTGGCAATTCCCCTTCTGGTACCTCCCATACAAATGTACCAACCCGCCCCTTATAAACCGTGTAATATTATCAATATGACCAACGCGATCTTGCCCAAATTCTGTATTTAGTAAAGCTATGGCTGGAAAAAGTTTCGTACAAAAACTAGGAAGTCTGGCAACTCCCCTTCTGGTACCTCCCATACAAATGTACCATCCCACACCCTTATAAACCGTGTAATATTATCAATATGACAAAACGCGATCTTGCCCAAATTCTGTATTTAGTAAAGCTATGGCTGGAAAAAGTTTCGGACAAAAACTTGGAAGTCTGGCAACTCCCTTCTGGTACCTCCCATACAAACGTACCATCCCGAACCCTTATAAAACGTGTAATATTATCAATATGACAAAACGCGTTCTTGCCCAAATTCTGTATTTAGTAAAGCTATGGCTGGAAAATGTTTCGGATAAAAACTTGGAAGTCTGGCAATTGCCCTTATGGTACCTCTCATACAAACGTATATCCCGCCCCTTAGAAATCGTGTAATATTATCAATATGACCAACGCGATCTTACCCAAATTCTGTATTTAGTAATGCTATACCTATACAAAGTTTTGGATACAACATGAAAGGCTCGCAACTCCCCCTTTGGTAAACCGTGTAATATTAGCAATATGACCAACGCGATCTTGCCCAAGTTCTGTATATAGTAAAGCTAGTGAGAGACAAACTTTCGGACAACAATTTTTAAGTCTGCCAACTGCCCATCTGATACCTCCCATACAAATGTACCATCCCGCACCCTTATAAACCGTGTAATATTATGAATATGACCAACACGATCTTGCCCAAATTCTGTATTTAGTAAAGCTATGGCTGGAAAAAGTTTCGGACAAAAACTTGGAAGTCTGGCAACTCAACTTCTGGTACCTCTCATTCAAATGTACCATCCCGCCCCTTAGAAATCGTGTAATATTATCAATATGACCGACGCGATCTTACCCAAATTCTGTATTTAGTAATGCTATAGCTATACAAAGTTTTGGACACAACATGAAAGGCTCGCAACTCCCCCTTTGGTAAACCGTGTAATATTAGCAATATGACCAACGCGATCTTGCCCAAGTTCTGTACATAGTAAAGCTAGTGAGACACAAACTTTCGGACAAAAACTTGGAAGTCTGCCAACTCCAATACAAATGTGTTATCACGTGCCCTTAAAAATCGTCTAATAATTTCAAAATGACCAACGCGATCTTAACCAAATTCTGTATTTAGTAATGCTATACCTATACAAAGTTTTGGACACAACATGAAAGGCTCGCAACTCCCCCTTTGGTAAACCGTGTAATATTAGCAATATGACCAACGCGATCTTGCCCAAGTTCTGTATATAGTAAAGCTAGTGAGAGACAAACTTTCGGACAACAATTTTTAAGTCTGCCAACTGCCCATCTGATACCTCCCATACAAATATACCCTCCCGCACCCTTATAAACCGTGTAATATTATGAATATGACCAACACGATCTTGCCCAAATTCTGTATTTAGTAATGCTATAGCTATACAAAGTTTTGGACCAAAACATGAAAGTCTCGCAACTCCCCCTCTGGTAAACCGTGTAATATTAGCAATATGACCAACGCGATCTTGCCCAAGTTCTGTATATAGTAAAGCTAGTGAGAGGCAAACTTTCGGACAAAAACTTGGAAGTCTGGCAATTCCCCTTATGGTACCTCCCATACAAATGTACCATCCCGCCCCCTTATAAACCGTGTAATATTAGCAATATGACCAATGCGATCTTGCCTAAATTCTGTATTTAGTAAAGCTATGGCTGGAAAAAGTTTCGGACAAAACCTTGGAAGTCTGGCAACTCAACTTCTGGTACCTCTCATTCAAATGTACCATCCCGCCCCTTAGAAATCGTGTAATATTATCAATATGACCGACGCGATCTTACCCAAATTCTGTATTTAGTAATGCTATAGCTATACAAAGTTTTGGACCAAAACATGAAAGTCTCGCAACTCCCCCTCTGGTAAACCGTGTAATATTAGCAATATGACCATCGCGATCTTGCCCAAGTTCTGTATATAGTAAAGCTATGGCTGGAAAAAGTTTCGGACAAAACCTTGGAAGTCTGGAAACTTCCCATCTGGTACCTCCAATACAAATGTACCATCCCGCACTCTTATAAACCGTGTAATATTATCAATATGACCAACAATATCTTGCCCAAATTCTGTATTTAGTAAATCTATAGCTGGAAAAAGTTTTGGACCAAAACATGAAAGTCTCGCAGCTCCCCTTCTGGTACCTCCCATACAAATGTACCATCCCGCCCCCTTATAAACCGTGTAATATTAGCAATATGACCAATGCGATCTTGCCCAAATTCTGTATTTAGTAAAGCTATGGCTGGAAAAAGTTTCGGACAAAACCTTGGAAGTCTGGAAACTTCCCATCTGGTACCTCCAATACAAAAGTACCATCCCGCACCCTTATAAACCGTGTAATATTATCAATATGACCAACAATATCTTGCCCAAATTCTGTATTTAGTAAATCTATAGCTGGAAAAAGTTTCGGACAAAAACTTGGAAGTCTGGCAACTTCCCATCTGGTACCTCCAATACAAATGTACCATCCCGCACTCTTATAAACCGTGTAATATTATCAATATGACCAACAATATCTTGCCCAAATTCTGTATTTAGTAAATCTATAGCTGGAAAAAGGTTTGGACCAAAACATGAAAGTCTCGCAACTCCCCATCTGGTACCTCCCATACAAATGTACCATCCCGCCCCCTTATAAACCGTGTAATATTAGCAATATGACCAATGCGATCTTGCCCAAATTCTGTATTTAGTAAAGCTATGGCTGGAAAAAGTTTCGGACAAAACCTTGGAAGTCTGGAAACTTCCCATCTGGTACCTCCAATACAAAAGTACCATCCCGCACCCTTATAAACCGTGTAATATTATCAATATGACCAACAATATCTTGCCCAAATTCTGTATTTAGTAAATCTATAGCTGGAAAAAGTTTCGGACAAAAACTTGGAAGTCTGGCAACTTCCCTTCTGGTACCTCCCATATAAATGTACCATCCCGTTCACTAAGAAATCTTGTAATAATATCACTATGTCTAACGCGATCTTCCCAAGTTCTGTATATAGTAAAGCTAGTGAGAGACAAACTTTCGGACAAAACTCACCCTTATAAACCGTGTAATATTATCAATATGACCAACAATATCTTGCCCAAATTCTGTATTTAGTAAATCTATAGCTGGAAAAAGTTTTGGACCAAAACATGAAAGTCTCGCAACTCCCCTTCTGGTACCTCCCATACAAATGTACCATCCCGCCCCCTTATAAACCGTGTAATATTAGCAATATGACCAATGCGATCTTGCCCAAATTCTGTATTTAGTAAAGCTATGGCTGGAAAACGTTTCGGACAAAACCTTGGAAGTCTGGAAACTTCCCATCTGGTACCTCCAATACAAAAGTACCATCCCGCACCCTTATAAACCGTGTAATATTATCAATATGACCAACAATATCTTGCCCAAATTCTGTATTTAGTAAAGCTATGGCTGGAAAAAGTTTCGGACTAAACCTTGGAAGTCTAGAAACTCCCCATCTGGTACCTCCCATACAAATGTACCATCCCGCACCCTTATAAACCGTGTAATATTATGAATATGACAAACGCGATCTTGCCCAAATTCTGTATTTAGTAAAGCTATGGCTGGAAAAAGTTTCGGACTAAACCTTGGAAGTCTGGCAACTTCCCTTCTGGTACCTCCCATATAAATGTACCATCCCGTTCACTAAGAAATCTTGTAATAATATCACTATGTCTAACGCGATCTTCCCAAGTTCTGTATATAGTAAAGCTAGTGAGAGACAAACTTTCGGACAAAACTCACCCTTATAAACCGTGTAATATTATCAATATGACCAACAATATCTTGCCCAAATTCTGTATTTAGTAAATCTATAGCTGGAAAAAGTTTTGGACCAAAACATGAAAGTCTCGCAACTCCCCTTCTGGTACCTCCCATACAAATGTACCATCCCGCCCCCTTATAAACCGTGTAATATTAGCAATATGACCAATGCGATCTTGCCCAAATTCTGTATTTAGTAAAGCTATGGCTGGAAAACGTTTCGGACAAAACCTTGGAAGTCTGGAAACTTCCCATCTGGTACCTCCAATACAAAAGTACCATCCCGCACCCTTATAAACCGTGTAATATTATCAATATGACCAACAATATCTTGCCCAAATTCTGTATTTAGTAAAGCTATGGCTGGAAAAAGTTTCGGACAAAAACTTGGAAGTCTGGCAACTTCCCTTCTGGTACCTCCCATATAAATGTACCATCCCGTTCACTAAGAAATCTTGTAATAATATCACTATGTCTAACGCGATCTTCCCAAGTTCTGTGTATAGTAAAGCTAGTGAGAGACAAACTTTCGGACAAAACTCACCCTTATAAACCGTGTAATATTATCAATACACAGAAAAAATTCAGAATCGATTTCAATCACGATATTCGTATATTTGATTACTTTCTTCTTTAGTTTTCCTGCTATGAAGAAATTCGTAGTATCAATCACGAAAATTGTAGTTTGAATGATTGAAAAAAATCCAATGAAAAAAATTGTATATTTGATCACAAAAATGATTGATTTTTTTTTAAAAAATTCAATGAAAAAAGTTGTTGATTTGATCACAACTTTAATTGATTTATTTCGAAAAAACTGATTACTTTAATTGTAAATGTGATTACAAATTTAATTGAAATTCTCAAAAAAAAACTGATTAAAAAAATTTTTGATTTGATGAAAAGTGTGATTGGTTTCCGACGTGATTTGTAATTACCATTGGTGCACATTTCCTCCAATAAATGTCGAATTCTTCATTAGTAATATTAGGGTTCCTAAGGCATTGCATGGCGGAGATTACGTCTTCTTCTGACGCTATTAAAATAACAATAGTTTATTAGAGATCAAATCATATTAACACATTTTTAACTTACGGTGATGAAAATATTCAGTTTCGATAGAATTTCCTTTTGTTCCCAATACTCCGCGGTGCAGTCTTTTTAAATTTGAAATTTTATTGTAAAGTTTTCCTCTTTTACCACTACTATTATAAAATTCCTGAAAATAGTTTCT
This sequence comes from Hydrotaea cyrtoneurina, assembly GCA_958296145.1. NCBI lineage: Eukaryota > Metazoa > Arthropoda > Insecta > Diptera > Muscidae > Hydrotaea > Hydrotaea cyrtoneurina. The sequence continues at coordinate 51,973,494 of OY282517.1, forward strand.
GGCACGTGAATAGGTTCGGTTATTTTTATTTATTTTTATAAATACTTACCACTTTTTCAGTTGGAAATATTGAACATATTTCCAACAAATATGTAATCCACTTGTATTGAAATGATTTACTACGAATTTTAATTCACTTGTATTAAAACTTTTTTTATTTCACTGTCAGCGCACTTATGTGGTCTCAATGACGAACGAAGATAAACTGCCACAAATCAAAGCAAACCAATTTTTTGTTTGTCCGCCCGCACAACTTCTTTTTTTCTCATCGATGAGAAACTTTGTTTTTGCATTTATATACTCTCATAATAACTACTGACACTACACCGTTAGCGGAGTGTTGCACACTACAACAGAAATAAAAAAATCGCATTACTAAAAAATCGCGTGCACAGTTGTTAGAACTTTGTATCTTTTGAAAAGAGATAAACACAGTATTTTTTACATTCTTAAACGAAAAATCTATACTCAAAACCATTTCAGTTAGCATTCAAAAACGATGAAATCCATTAATTAATAAGAATTACTTAATTTCAAATGTGGGTGATGTTCAACATCTAACTGTCGGTTTTGCGATTTTTCTTTTGGTAGATTGATAACACATATCGTTGTACTGCGCTGAAAACATTTGGAACAAAAGAAGATCAAAAAGTTTACGAAAAAACCAATTAAAATTTTCATTGATCCAATTAATTTTCATCAGTTTTGTTAAATTTTTCAATTAGGGGCAAAATTTTTTTCTGTGTATGACAAAACGCGATCTTGCCCAAATTCTGTATTTAGTAAAGCTATGGCTGGAAAAAGTTTCGGACAAAAACTTGGAAGTCTGGCAATTCCCCTTATGGTACCTCTCATTCAAATGTACCATCCCGCCCCTTAGAAATCGTGTAATATTATCAATATGACCGACGCGATCTTACCCAAATTCTGTATTTGGTAATGCTATAGCTAGACATAGTTTTGGATTATAACATGATCTGGCAACTCCCCATCTGGTACCTCCCATACAAATGTACCATTCCGCACCCTTATAAACCGTGTAATATTATCAATATGACCAACACGATTCTGTATTTAGTAAAGCTATGGCTGGAAAAACTTTCGGACAAAACCTTGGAAGTCTAGAAACTCCTCATCTGGTACCTCCCATACAAATGTACCATTCCGCACCCTTATAAACCGTGTAATATTATCAATATGACCAACACGATTCTGTATTTAGTAAAGCTATGGCTGGAAAAATTTTCGGCCAAAAACTTGAAAGTCTGGCAACTCCGCTTATGGTACCTCTCATATAAATGTACCATCCCGCTCACTTAGAAATCTTGTAATAATATCCCTATGTCTAACGCGATCTTCCCAAGTTCTGTATATAGTAAAGCTAGTGAGATAGAAACTTTCGGACAAAAACTTGGAAGTCTGCCAACTGCCCATCTGGTAACTCCCATAGAAATGTACTAAAATTTTGCCCAAATTTTGTTTTTAGTTAAGCTATAACTGTACAAAGTTTCGAATAAAAACTTGAATGTCTGGCCGCTCTCCTGCGAGTACCTCTAATACAAATGTTCCATCACGTCCCTTTGAAATCGTGTACTATTATCAATATGACATTGCGATCTTACCCAAATTCATATTTAGTAATGCTATAGCTATACAAAATTTTGGACCAAAACATGAAAGTCTGACAACTTCCCTTCTGGTACCTCCCATACAAATGTAACATCCCGCACCCTTATCAACCGTGTAATATTATCAATATGACAAAACGCGATCTTGCCCAAATTCTGTATTTAGTAAAGCTATGGCTGGACAAAGTTTCGGACAAAAACTTGGAAATCTGGCAATTCCCCTTATGGTACCTCTCATTCAAATGTACCATCCCGCCCCTTAGAAATCGTGTAATATTATCAATATGACCGACGCGATCTTACCCAAATTCTGTATTTGGTAATGCTATAGCTAGACAAAGTTTTGGACCATAACATGGAAGTCTGGCAACTCCCCATCTGGTACCTCCCATACAAATGTACCATTCCGCACCCTTATAAACCGTGTAATATTATGAATATGACCAACACGATCTTGCCCAAATTCTGTATTTAGTGAAGCTATGGCTGGGAAAAGTTTCGGACAAAAACTTGGAAGTCTGGCAACTCCCCTTCTGGTACCTCTCATACAAATGTACCATCCCGCCCCTTAGAAATCGTGTAATATTAGCAATAAGACCGACGCGATCTTACCCAAATTCTGTATTTGGTAATGCTATAGCTAGACAAAGTTTTGGATTATAACATGAAAGTCTGGCAACTCTCCATCTGGTACCTCCCATACAAATGTACCATTCCGCACCCTTATAAACCGTGTAATATTATGAATATGACCAACACGATCTTGCCCAAATTCTGTATTTAGTGAAGCTATGGCTGGGAAAAGTTTCGGACAAAAACTTGGAAGTCTGGCAACTCCCCTTCTGGTACCTCTCATACAAATGTACCATCCCGCCCCTTAGAAATCGTGTAATATTAGCAATAAGACCGACGCGATCTTACCCAAATTCTGTATTTGGTAATGCTATAGCTAGACAAAGTTTTGGATTATAACATGAAAGTCTGGCAACTCTCCATCTGGTACCTCCCATACAAATGTACCATTCCGCACCCTTATAAACCGTGTAATATTATGAATATGACCAACACGATCTTGCCCAAATTCTGTATTTAGTGAAACTATGGCTGGGAAAAGTTTCGGACAAAAACTTGGAAGTCTGGCAACTCCCCTTCTGGTACCTCTCATACAAATGTACCATCCCGACCCTTAGAAATCGTGTAATATTAGCAATAAGACCGACGCGATCTTACTCAAATTCTGTATTTGGTAATGCTATAGCTAGACAAAGTTTTGGATTATAACTTGGAAGTCTGGAAACTCCCCATCTGGTACCTCCAATACAAATGTACCATCCCGCACCCTTATAAACCGTGTAGTATTATCAATATGACAAACAATATCTTGCCCAAATTCTGTATTTAGTAAATCTATAGCTGGAAAAAGTTTCGGACAAAAACTTGGAAGTCTGGCAACTCCCCTTCTGGTACCTCCCATATAAATGTAGCATCCCGTTCACTTAGAAATCTTGTAGTAATATCGCAATGTCTAACGCGATCTTCCCAAGTTCTGTATATAGTAAAGCTAGTGAGAGACAAACTTTCGGACAAAACTCACCCTTATAAACCGTGTAATATTATCAATATGACAAAACGCGATCTTGCCAAAATTCTGTATTTAGTAAAGCTATGGCTGGAAAAAGTTTCGTCAAAAAGCTATGTCGAAATCGTGTAATATTATCACTATGACCAACGCGATCTTACCCAAATTCTGTATTTAGTAATGCTATAGCTATACAAAGTTTTGGACCAAAACATGAAAGTATCGCAACTCCCCATCTGGTACCTCCCATACAAATGTACCATCCCGCACTTTTATAAACCGTGTAATATTATGAATATGACAAACGCGATCTTGCCCAAATTCTGTATTGAGTAAAGCTATGTCTGGACAAAGTTTCGGACAAAAACTTGGAAGTCTGGCAACTCCCCTTCTTGTACCTCTCATATAAATGTACCATCCCGTTCACTTAGAAATCTTGTAATAATATCACTATGTCTATCGCGATCTTCCCAAGTTCTGTATATAGTAAAGCTAGTGAGATAGAAACTTTCAGACAAAAACTTGGAAGACTGCCAACTGACCATCTGGTAACTGTCATACAAATGTACCATCCCGTGCCCTTAAAATGCCCAACGCGATCTTGCCCAAATTCTGTTTTTAGTAAAGCTATAACTGTACAAAGTTTCGAATAAAAACTTGAATGTATGGCAACTTCCCTTCTGGTACCTCCCATACAAATGTCAAATCCCGCACCATTATAAACCGTGTAATATTATCAATATGACAAAACGCGATCTTGCCCAAATTCTGTATTTAGTAAAGCTCTGGCTGGAAAAAGTTTCGGACAAAAACTTGGAAGTGTGCCAACTCCCCTTCTGGTACCTCCCATATAAATGTACCATCCTGTTCACTTAGAAATCTTGTAATAATATCACTATGTCTAACGCGATCTTCCCAAGTTCTGTATATAGTAAAGATAGTGAGAGATAAACTTTCGGACAAAAACTTGGAAGTCTGCCAACTCCCCATCTGGCACCTTCATACAAATGTACCATCCCGCACCCTTATAAACCGTGTAATATTATGAATGTGACCAACACGATCTTGCCCAAATTCTGTATTTAGTAAAGCAATGGCTGGAAAAAGTTTCGGACAAAATCTTGGAAGTCTAGATTTTGGACCAAAACATGAAAGTCTGGCAACTTCCCTTCTGGTACCTCCCATACAAATGTCACATCCCGCACCATTATAAACCGTGTAATATTATCAATATGACAAAACGCGATCTTGCCCAAATTCTGTATTTAGTAAAGCTATGGCTGGAAAAAGTTTCGGACAAAAACTTGGAAGTGTGCCAACTCCCCTTCTGGTACCTCCCATATAAATGTACCATCCTGTTCACTTAGAAATCTTGTAATAATATCACTATGTCTAACGCGATCTTCCCAAGTTCTGTATATAGTAAAGATAGTGAGAGATAAACTTTCGGACAAAAACTTGGAAGTCTGGCAACTCCCCTTCTGGTACCTCTCATACAAATGTACCATCCCGCCCCTTAGAAATCGTGTAATATTAGCAATAAGACCGACGCGATCTTACCCAAATTCTGTATTTGGTAATGCTATAGCTAGACAAAGTTTTGGATTATAACATGAAAGTCTGGCAACTCCCCATCTGGTACCTCCCATACAAATGTACCATTCCGCACCCTTATAAACCGTGTAATATTATGAATATGACCAACACGATCTTGCCCAAATTCTGTATTTAGTGAAGCTATGGCTGGGAAAAGTTTCGGACAAAAACTTGGAAGTCTGGCAACTCCCCTTCTGGTACCTCTCATACAAATGTACCATCCCGACCCTTAGAAATCGTGTAATATTAGCAATAAGACCGACGCGATCTTACCCAAATTCTGTATTTGGTAATGCTATAGCTAGACAAAGTTTTGGATTATAACGTGGAAGTCTGGAAACTCCCCATCTGGTACCTCCAATACAAATGTACCATCCCGCACCCTTATAAACCGTGTAATATTATCAATATGACAAACAATATCTTGCCCAAATTCTGTATTTAGTAAATCTATAGCTGGAAAAAGTTTCGGACAAAAACTTGGAAGTCTGGCAACTCCCCTTCTGGTACCTCTCATACAAATGTACCATCCCGCCCCTTAGAAATCGTGTAATATTAGCAATAAGACCGACGCGATCTTACCCAAATTCTGTATTTAGTGAAGCTATGGCTGGGAAAAGTTTCGGACAAAAACTTGGAAGTCTGGCAACTCCCCTTCTGGTACCTCTCATACAAATGTACCATCCCGCCCCTTAGAAATCGTGTAATATTAGCAATAAGACCGACGCGATCTTACCCAAATTCTGTATTTGGTAATGCTATAGCTAGACAAAGTTTTGGATTATAACATGAAAGTCTGGCAACTCCCCATCTGGTACCTCCCATACAAATGTACCATTCAGCACCCTTATAAACCGTGTAATATTATGAATATGACCAACACGATCTTGCCCAAATTCTGTATTTAGTGAAGCTATGGCTGGGAAAAGTTTCGGACAAAAACTTGGAAGTCTGGCAACTCCCCTTCTGGTACATCTCATACAAATGTACCATCCCGCCCCTTAGAAATCGTGTAATATTATCAATATGACCGACGCGATCTTACCCAAATTCTGTATTTGGTAATGCTATAGCTAGACAAAGTTTTGGACCATAACATGGAAGTCTGGCAACTCCCCATCTGGTACCTCCCATACAAATGTACCATTCCGCACCCTTATAAACCGTGTAATATTATCAATATGACCAACACGATCTTGCCCAAATTCTGTATTTAGTAAAGCTATGCCTGGAAAAAGTTTCGGACAAAACCTTGGAAGTCTAGGAACTCCCCATCTGGTACCTCCCATACAAATGTACCATCCCGCACCCTTATAAACCGTGTAATATTATGAATATGACCAACACGATCTTGCCCAAATTCTGTATTTAGTGAAGCTATGGCTGGGAAAAGTTTCGGACAAAAACTTGGAAGTCTGGCAACTCCCCTTCTGGTACCTCTCATACAAATGTACCATCCCGCCCCTTAGAAATCGTGTAATATTAGCAATAAGACCGACGCGATCTTACCCAAATTCTGTATTTGGTAATGCTATAGCTAGACAAAGTTTTGGATTATAACATGAAAGTCTGGCAACTCCCCATCTGGTACCTCCCATACAAATGTACCATTCCGCACCCTTATAAACCGTGTAATATTATGAATATGACCAACACGATCTTGCCCAAATTCTGTATTTAGTGAAGCTATGGCTGGGAAAAGTTTCGGACAAAAACTTGGAAGTCTGGCAACTCCCCTTCTGGTACCTCTCATACAAATGTACCATCCCGACCCTTAGAAATCGTGTAATATTAGCAATAAGACCGACGCGATCTTACCCAAATTCTGTATTTGGTAATGCTATAGCTAGACAAAGTTTTGGATTATAGCTTGGAAGTCTGGAAACTCCCCATCTGGTACCTCCAATACAAATGAACCATCCCGCACCCTTATAAACCGTGTAATATTATCAATATGACAAACAATATCTTGCCCAAATTCTGTATTTAGTAAATCTATAGCTGGAAAAAGTTTCGGACAAAAACTTGGAAGTCTGGCAACTCCCCTTCTGGTACCTCCCATATAAATGTAGCATCCCGTTCACTTAGAAATCTTGTAGTAATATCGCTATGTCTAACGCGATCTTCCCAAGTTCTGTATATAGTAAAGCTAGTGAGAGACAAACTTTCGGACAAAACTTACCCTTATAAACCGTGTAATATTATCAATATGACAAAACGCGATCTTGCCAAAATTCTGTATTTAGTAAAGCTATGGCTGGAAAAAGTTTCGTCAAAAAGCTATGTCGAAATCGTGTAATATTATCACTATGACCAACGCGATCTTACCCAAATTCTGTATTTAGTAATGCTATAGCTATACAAAGTTTTGGACCAAAACATGAAAGTATCGCAACTCCCCATCTGGTACCTCCCATACAAATGTACCATCCCGCACTCTTATAAACCGTGTAATATTATGAATATGACAAACGCGATCTTGCCCAAATTCTGTATTGAGTAAAGCTATGTCTGGACAAAGTTTCGGACAAAAACTTGGAAGTCTGGCAACTCCCCTTCTTGTACCTCTCATATAAATGTACCATCCCGTTCACTTAGAAATCTTGTAATAATATCACTATGTCTATCGCGATCTTCCCAAGTTCTGTATATAGTAAAGCTAGTGAGATAGAAACTTTCGGACAAAAACTTGGAAGTCTGCCAACTGACCATCTGGTAACTGTCATACAAATGTACCATCCCGTGCCCTTAAAATGCCCAACGCGATCTTGCCCAAATTCTGTTTTTAGTAAAGCTATAACTGTACAAAGTTTCGAATAAAAACTTGAATGTATGGCCGCTCTCCTGCGAGTACCTCCCATACAAATGTTCCATCACGTCCCTTTGAAATCGTGTAATATTATCAATATGACATTGCGATCTTACCCAAATTCTGTATTTAGTAATGCTATAGCTCTACAAAATTTTGGACCAAAACATGAAAGTCTGGCAACTTCCCTTCTGGTACCTCCCATACAAATGTCAAATCCCGCACCATTATAAACCGTGTAATATTATCAATATGACAAAACGCGATCTTGCCCAAATTCTGTATTTAGTAAAGCTATGGCTGGAAAAAGTTTCGGACAAAAACTTGGAAGTGTGCCAACTCCCCTTCTGGTACCTCCCATATAAATGTACCATCCTGTTCACTTAGAAATCTTGTAATAATATCACTATGTCTAACGCGATCTTCCCAAGTTCTGTATATAGTAAAGATAGTGAGAGATAAACTTTCGGACAAAAACTTGGAAGTCTGCCAACTCCCCATCTGGCACCTTCATACAAATGTACCATCCCGCACCCTTATAAACCGTGTAATATTATGAATGTGACCAACACGATCTTGCCCAAATTCTGTATTTAGTAAAGCAATGGCTGGAAAAAGTTTCGGACAAAATCTTGGAAGTCTAGATTTTGGACCAAAACATGAAAGTCTGGCAACTTCCCTTCTGGTACCTCCCATACAAATGTCACATCCCGCACCATTATAAACCGTGTAATATTATCAATATGACAAAACGCGATCTTGCCCAAATTCTGTATTTAGTAAAGCTATGGCTGTAAAAAGTTTCGGACAAAAACTTGGAAGTGTGCCAACTCCCCTTCTGGTACCTCCCATATAAATGTACCATCCTGTTCACTTAGAAATCTTGTAATAATATCACTATGTCTAACGCGATCTTCCCAAGTTCTGTATATAGTAAAGCTAGTGAGAGACAAACTTTCGGACAAAAACTTGGAAGTCTGCCAACTCCCCATCTGGCACCTTCATACAAATGTACCATCCCGCTCCCTTATAAACCGTGTAATATTATGAATGTGACCAACAAGATCTTGCCCAAATTTTGTATTTAGTAAAGCAATGGCTGGAAAAAGTTTCGGACAAAACCTTGGAAATCTAGAAACTCCCCATCTGGGACCTCCCATACAAATGTACCATCCCGCACCCTTATAAACCGTGTAATATTATGAATATGACAAACGCGATCTTGTCCAAATTCTGTATTTAGTAAAGCTATGGCTGGAAAAAGTTTCGACAAAAAGCTATGTCGAAATCGTGTAATATTATCAATATGACCAACGCGATTTAACCCAAATTCTGTATTTAGTAAATCTATAGCTGGAAAAAGTTTTGGACCAAAACATGAAAGTCTCGCAACTCCCCTTCTGGTACCTCCCATACAAATGTACCATCCCGCCCCCTTATAAACCGTGTAATATTAGCAATATGACCAATGCGATCTTGCCCAAATTCTGTATTTAGTAAAGCTATGGCTGGAAAAACTTTCGGACAAAACCTTGGAAGTCTAGAAACTCCCCATCTGGTACCTTCCATACAAATGTACCATCCCGCACCCTTATAAACCGTGTAATATTATGAATATGACAAACGCGATCATGCCCAAATTCTGTATTTAGTAAAGCTTTGGCTGGAAAAATTTTCGGCCAAAAACTTGGAAGTCTGGCAACTCCGCTTATGGTACCTCTCATATAAATGTACCATCCCGCTCACTTAGAAATCTTGTAATAATATCACTATGACTAACGCGATCTTCCCAAGTTCTGTATATAGTAAAGCTAGTGAGATAGAAACTTTCGGACAAAAACTTGGAAATCTGCCAACTGCCCATCTGGTAACTCCCATAGAAATGTACCATCCCGTGCCCTTAAAATGCCCAACGCGATCTTGCCCATATTTTGTTTTTAGTAAAGCTATAACTGTACAAAGTTTCGAATAAAAACTTGAATGTCTGGCCGCTCTCCTGCGAGTACCTCTCATACAAATGTTCCATCACGTCCCTTTGAAATCGTGTAATATTATCAATATGACATTGCGATCTTACACAAATTCATATTTAGTAATGCTATAGCTATACAAAATTTTGGACCAAAACATGAAAGTCTGGCAACTTCCCTTCTGGTACCTCCCATACAAATGTAACATCCCGCACCCTTATCAACCGTGTAATATTATGAATATGACAAAACGCGATCTTGCCTAAATTCTGTACTTAGTAAAGCTATGGCTGGACAAAGTTTCGGACAAAAACTTGGAAGTCTGGCAATACCCCTTATGGTACCTCTCATTCAAATGTACCATCCCGCCCCTTAGAAATCGTGTAATATTATCAATATGACCGACGCGATCTTACCCAAATTCTGTATTTGGTAATGCTATAGCTAGACAAAGTTTTGGATCATAACATGGAAGTCTGGCAACTCCCCATCTGGTACCTCCCATACAAATGTACCAGTCCGCACCCTTATAAACCGTGTAATATTATCAATATGACCAACACGATCTTGCCCAAATTCTGTATTTAGTAAAGCTATGGCTGGAAAAAGTTTCGGACAAAACCTTGGAAGTCTAGAAACTCCCCAACTGGTACCTCCCATACAAATGTACCATCCCGCACCCTTATAAACCGTGTAATATTATGAATATGACCAACACGATCTTGCCCAAATTCTGTATTTAGTAAAGCTATGGCTGGGAAAAGTTTCGGACAAAAACTTGGATGTCTGACAACTCCCCTTCTGGTACCTCTCATACAAATGTACCATCCCGCCCCTTAGAAATCGTGTAATATTAGCAATACGACCGACGCGATCTTACCCAAATTGTGTATTTGGTAATGCTATAGCTAGACAAAGTTTTGGATTATAACATGAAAGTCTGGCAACTCCCCATCTGGTATCTCCCATACAAATGTACCATTCCGCACCCTTATAAACCGTGTAATATTATCAATATGACCAACACGATCTTGCCCTTCTTCTGTATTTAGTAAAGCAATGACTGGAAAAAATTTCGGACAAAACCTTGGAAGTCTGGCAATTCCCCTTATGGTACCTCTCATTCAAATGCACCATCCCGCCCCTTAGAAATCGTGTAATATTATCAATATGACCGACGCGATCTTACCCAAATTCTGTATTTGGTAATGCTATAGCTAGACAAAGTTTTGGATTATAACATGATCTGGCAACTCCCCATCTGGTACCTCCCATACAAATGTACCATTCCGCACCCTTATAAACCGTGTAATATTATCAATATGACCAACACTATATTGCCCAAATTCTGTATTTACATAGTAAATCTATGGCTGGAAAAAGTTTCGGACAAAACCCTGGAAGTCTAGAAAATCCCCATCTGGTACCTCCCATACAAATGTACCATCCCGCACCCTTATAAACCGTGTAATATTATGAATATGACAAACGCGATCTTGCCCAAATTCTGTATTTAGTAAAGCAATTTCTGGAAAAAGTTTCGGACAAAAACTTGGAAGTCTGGCAATTCCCCTTCTGGTACCTCTCATACAAATGTACCATCCCGCCCCTTAGAAATCGTGTAATATTAGCAATACGACCGACGCGATCTTACCCAAATTCTGTATTTGGTAATGCTATAGCTAGACAAAGTTTTGGATTATAACATGAAAGTCTGGCAACTCCCCATCTGGTACCTCCCATACAAATGTACCATTCCGCACCCTTATAAACCGTGTAATATTATCAATATGACCAACACGATCTTGCCCTTCTTCTGTATTTAGTAAAGCTATGACTGGAAAAAGTTTCGGACAAAACCTTGGAAGTCTGGCAATTCCCCTTATGGTACCTCTCATTCAAATGTACCATCCCGCCCCTTAGAAATCGTGTAATATTATCAATATGACCGACGCGATCTTACCCAAATTCTGTATTTGGTAATGCTATAGCTAGACAAAGTTTTGGATTATAACATGATCTGGCAACTCCCCATCTGGTACCTCCCATACAAATGTACCATTCCGCACCCTTATAAACCGTGTAATATTATCAATATGACCAACACGATTCTGTATTTAGTAAAGCTATGGCTGGAAAAACTTTCGGACAAAACCTTGGAAGTCTAGAAACTCCTCATCTGGTACCTCCCATACAAATGTACCATTCCGCACCCTTATAAACCGTGTAATATTATCAATATAACCAACACGATTCTGTATTTAGTAAAGCTATGGCTGGAAAAATTTTCGGCCAAAAACTTGAAAGTCTGGCAACTCCGCTTATGGTACCTCTCATATAAATGTACCATCCCGCTCACTTAGAAATCTTGTAATAATATCCCTATGTCTAACGCGATCTTCCCAAGTTCTGTATATAGTAAAGCTAGTGAGATAGAAACTTTCGGACAAAAACTTGGAAGTCTGCCAACTGCCCATCTGGTAACTCCCATAGAAATGTACTATCCCGTGCCCTTAAAATGCCCAACGCGATCTTGCCCAAATTTTGTTTTTAGTAAAGCTATAACTGTACAAAGTTTCGAATAAAAACTTGAATGTCTGGCCGCTCTCCTGCGAATACCTCTCATACAAATGTTCCATCACGTCCCTTTGAAATCGTGTAATATTATCAATATGACATTGCGATCTTACCCAAATTCATATTTAGTAATGCTATATAGTATAGCTATACAAAATTTTGGATTATAACATGAAAGTCTGACAACTTCCCTTCTGGTACCTCCCATACAAATGTAACATCCCGCACCCTTATCAACCGTGTAATATTATCAATATGACAAAACGCGATCTTGCCCAAATTCTGTATTTAGTAAAGCTATGGCTGGAAAAAGTTTCGGACAAAAACTTGGAAGTGTGCCAACTCCCCTTCTGGTACCTCCCATATAAATGTACCATCCTGTTCACTTAGAAATCTTGTAATAATGTCACTATGTCTAACGCGATCTTCCCAAGTTCTGTATATAGTAAAGCTAATGAGAGACAAACTTTCGGACAAAAACTTGGAAGTCTGCCAACTCCCCATCTGGCACCTTCATACAAATGTACCATCCCGCACCCTTATAAACCGTGTAATATTATGAATGTGACCAACAAGATCTTGCCCAAATTCTGTATTTAGTAAAGCAATGGCTGGAAAAAGTTTCGGACAAAACCTTGGAAGTCTAGAAACTCCCCATCTGGGACCTCCCATACAAATGTACCATCCCGCACCCTTATAAACCGTGTAATATTATGAATATGACAAACGCGATCTTGTCCAAATTCTGTATTTAGTAAAGCTATGGCTGGAAAAAGTTTCGACAAAAAGCTATGTCGAAATCGTGTAATATTATCAATATGACCAACGCGATTTAACCCAAATTCTGTATTTAGTAAATCTATAGCTGGAAAAAGTTTTGGACCAAAACATGAAAGTCTCGCAACTCCCCTTCTGGTACCTCCCATACAAATGTACCATCCCGCCCCCTTATAAACCGTGTAATATTAGCAATATGACCAATGCGATCTTGCCCAAATTCTGTATTTAGTAAAGCTATGGCTGGAAAAATTTTCGGCCAAAAACTTGGAAGTCTGGCAACTCCGCTTATGGTACCTCTCATATAACTGTACCATCCCGCTCACTTAGAAATCTTGTAATAATATCACTATGTCTAACGCGATCTTCCTAAGTTCTGTATATAGTAAAGCTAGTGAGATAGAAACTTTCGGACAAAAACTTGGAAATCTGCCAACTGCCCATCTGGTAACTCCCATAGAAATGTACCATCCCGTGCCCTTAAAATGCCCAACGCGATCTTGCCCATATTTTGTTTTTAGTAAAGCTATAACTGTACAAAGTTTCGAATAAAAACTTGAATGTCTGGCCGCTCTCCTGCGAGTACCTCTCATACAAATGTTCCATCACGTCCCTTTGAAATCGTGTAATATTATCAATATGACATTCCGATCTTACACAAATTCATATTTAGTAATGCTATAGCTATACAAAATTTTGGACCAAAACATGAAAGTCTGGCAACTTCCCTTCTGGTACCTCTCATACAAATGTAACATCCCGCACCCTTATCAACCGTGTAATATTATCAATATGACAAAACGCGATCTTGCCCATATTTTGTTTTTAGTAAAGCTATAACTGTACAAAGTTTCGAATAAAAACTTGAATGTCTGACCGCTCTCCTGCGAGTACCTCTCATACAAATGTTCCATCACGTCCCTTTGAAATCGTGTAATATTATCAATATGACATTGCGATCTTACACAAATTCATATTTAGTAATGCTATAGCTATACAAAATTTTGGACCAAAACATGAAAGTCTGGCAACTTCCCTTCTGGTACCTCTCATACAAATGTAACATCCCGCACCCTTATCAACCGTGTAATATTATCAATATGACAAAACGCGATCTTGCCTAAATTCTGTACTTAGTAAAGCTATAACTGTACAAAGTTTCGAATAAAAACTTGAATGTCTGGCCGCTCTCCTGCGAGTACCTCTCATACAAATGTTCCATCACGTCCCTTTGAAATCGTGTAATATTATCAATATGACCGACGCGATCTTACCCAAATTCTGTATTTGGTAATGCTATAGCTAGACAAAGTTTTGGATCATAACATGGAAGTCTGGCAACTCCCCATCTGGTACCTCCCATACAAATGTACCAGTCCGCACCCTTATAAACCGTGTAATATTATCAATATGACCAACACGATCTTGCCCAAATTCTGTATTTAGTAAAGCTATGGCTGGAAAAAGTTTCGGACAAAACCTTGGAAGTCTAGAAACTCCCCAACTGGTACCTCCCATACAAATGTACCATCCCGCACCCTTATAAACCGTGTAATATTATGAATATGACCAACACGATCTTGCCCAAATTCTGTATTTAGTAAAGCTATGGCTGGGAAAAGTTTCGGACAAAAACTTGGAAGTCTGACAACTCTCCTTCTGGTACCTCTCATACAAATGTACCATCCCGCCCCTTAGAAATCGTGTAATATTAGCAATACGACCGACGCGATCTTACCCAAATTCTGTATTTGGTAATGCTATAGCTAGACAAAGTTTTGGATTATAACATGAAAGTCTGGCAACTCCCCATCTGGTACCTCCCATACAAATGTACCATTCCGCACCCTTATAAACTGTGTAATATTATCAATATGACCAACACGATTCTGTATTTAGTAAAGCTATGGCTGGAAAAACTTTCGGACAAAACCTTGGATGTCTAGAAACTCCTCATCTGGTACCTCCCATACAAATGTACCATTCCGCACCCTTATAAACCGTGTAATATTATCAATATAACCAACACGTTTCTGTATTTAGTAAAGCTATGGCTGGAAAAATTTTCGGCCAAAAACTTGGAAGTCTGGCAACTCCGCTTATGGTACCTCTCATATAAATGTACCATCCCGCTCACTTAGAAATCTTGTAATAATATCACTATGTCTAACGCGATCTTCCCAAGTTCTGTATATAGTAAAGCTAGTGAGATAGAAACTTTCGGACAAAAACTTGGAAGTCTGTCAACTGCCCATCTGGTAACTCCCATAGAAATGTACTATCCCGTGCCCTTAAAATGCCCAACGCGATCTTGCCCAAATTTTGTTTTTAGTAAAGCTATAACTGTACAAAGTTTCGAATAAAAACTTGAATGTCTGGCCGCTCTCCTGCGAGTACCTCTCATACAAATGTTCCATCACGTCCCTTTGAAATCGTGTAATATTATCAATTTGACATTGCGATCTTACCCAAATTCATATTTAGTAATGCTATAGTTATACAAAGTTTGGACCAAAACATGAAAGTCTGACAACTTCCCTTCTGGTACCTCCCATATAAATGTAGCATCCCGTTCACTTAGAAATCTTGTAGTAATATCGCTATGTCTAACGCGATCTTCCCAAGTTCTGTATATAGTAAAGCTAGTGAGATAGAAACTTTCGGACAAAAACTTGGAAGTCTGCCAACTGACCATCTGGTAACTGTCATACAAATGTACCATCCCGTGCCCTTAAAATGCCCAACGCGATCTTGCCCAAATTCTGTTTTTAGTAAAGCTATAACTGTACAAAGTTTCGAATAAAAACTTGAATGTATGGCCGCTCTCCTGCGAGTACCTCCCATACAAATGTTCCATCACGTCCCTTTGAAATCGTGTAATATTATCAATATGACATTGCGATCTTACCCAAATTCTGTATTTAGTAATGCTATAGCTCTACAAAATTTTGGACCAAAACATGAAAGTCTGGCAACTTCCCTTATGGTATCTCCCATACAAATGTCAAATCCCGCACCATTATAAACCGTGTAATATTATCAATATGACAAAACGCAATCTTGCCAAATTCTGTATTTAGTAAAGCTATGGCTGGAAAAAGTTTCGGACAAAAACTTGGAAGTGTGCCAACTTGGAAGTGTACCATCCTGTTCACTTAGAAATCTTGTAATAATATCACTATGTCTAACGCGATCTTCCCAAGTTCTGTATATAGTAAAGCTAGTGAGAGACAAACTTTCGGACAAAAACTTGGAAGTCTGCCAACTCCTCATCTGGAACCTTCATACAAATGTACCATCCCGCACCCTTATAAACCGTGTAATATTATGAATGGGACCAACACGATCTTGCCCAAATTCTGTATTTAGTAAAGCAATGGCTGGAAAAAGTTTCGGACAAAATCTTGGAAGTCTAGATTTTGGACCAAAACATGAAAGTCTGGCAACTTCCCTTCTGGTACCTCCCATACAAATGTCACATCCCGCACCATTATAAACCGTGTAATATTATCAATATGACAAAACGCGATCTTGCCCAAATTCTGTATTTAGTAAAGCTATGGCTGGAAAAAGTTTCGGACAAAAACTTGGAAGTGTGCCAACTCCCCTTCTGGTACCTCCCATATAAATGTACCATCCTGTTCACTTAGAAATCTTGTAATAATATCACTATGTCTAACGCGATCTTCCCAAGTTCTGTATATAGTAAAGCTAGTGAGAGACAAACTTTCGGACAAAAACTTGGAAGTCTGCCAACTCCCCATCTGGCACCTTCATACAAATGTACCATCCCGCACCCTTATAAACCGTGTAATATTATGAATGTGACCAACAAGATCTTGCCCAAATTCTGTATTTAGTAAAGCAATGGCTGGAAAAAGTTTCGGACAAAACCTTGGAAGTCTAGAAACTCCCCATCTGGGACCTCCCATACAAATGTACCATCCCGCACCCTTATAAACCGTGTAATATTATGAATATGACAAACGCGATCTTGTCCAAATTCTGTATTTAGTAAATATATCAATATGACCAACGCGATTTAACCCAAATTCTGTATTTAATAAATCTATAGCTGGAAAAAGTTTTGGACCAAAACATGAAAGTCTCGCAACTCCCCATCTGGAACCTCCCATACAAATGTACCATCCCGCCCCCTTATAAACCGTGTAATATTAGCAATATGACCAATGCGATCTTGCCCAAATTCTGTATTTAGTAAAGCTATGGCTGGAAAAACTTTCGGACAAATCCTTGGAAGTCTAGAAACTCCCCATCTGGTACCTTCCATACAAATGTACCATCCCGCACCCTTATAAACCGTGTAATATTATGAATATGACAAACGCGATCATGCCCAAATTCTGTATTTAGTAAAGCTTTGGCTGGAAAAATTTTCGGCCAAAAACTTGGAAGTCTGGCAACTCCGCTTATGGTACCTCTCATAAATCTTGTAATAATATCACTATGATTAACGCGATCTTCCCAAGTTCTGTATATAGTAAAGCTAGTGAGATAGAAACTTTCGGACAAAAACTTGGAAATCTGCCAACTGCCCATCTGGTAACTCCCATAGAAATGTACCATCCCGTGCCCTTAAAATGCCTAACGCGATCTTGCCCATATTCTGTTTTTAGTAAAGCTATAACTGTACAAAGTTTCGAATAAAAACTTGAATGTCTGGCCGCTCTCCTGCGAGTACCTCTCATACAAATGTTCCATCACGTCCCTTTGAAATCGTGTAATATTATCAATATGACATTGCGATCTTACACAAATTCATATTTAGTAATGCTATAACTATACAAAATTTTGGACCAAAACATGAAAGTCTGGTAACTTCCCTTCTGGTACCTCCCATACAAATGTACCATCCCGCCCCCTTATAAACCGTGTAATATTAGCAATATGACCAATGCGATCTTGCCCAAATTCTGTACTTAGTAAAGCTATGGCTGGACAAAGTTTCGGACAAAAACTTGGAAGTCTGGCAATATCCCTTATGGTACCTCTTATTCAAATGTACCATCCCGCCCCTTAGAAATCGTGTAATATTATCAATATGACCGACGCGATCTTACCCAAATTCTGTATTTGGTAATGCTATAGCTAGACAAAGTTTTGGATCATAACATGGAAGTCTGGCAACTCCCCATCTGGTACCTCCCATACAAATGTACCAGTCCGCACCCTTATAAACCGTGTAATATTATCAATATGACCAACACGATCTTGCCCAAATTCTGTATTTAGTAAAGCTATGGCTGGAAAAATTTCGGACAAAACCTTGGAAGTCTAGAAACTCCCCAACTGGTACCTCTCCTATAAATGTACCATCCCGCCCCTTAGAAATCGTGTAATATTAGCAATACGACCCACGCGATCTTACCCAAATTCTGTATTTGGTAATGCTATAGCTAGACAAAGTTTTGGATTATAACATGAACGTCTGGCAACTCCCCATCTGGTACCTCCCATACAAATGTACCATTCCGCACCCTTATAAACCGTGTAATATTATCAATATGACCAACACGATCTTGCCGTTCTTCTGTATTTAGTAAAGCTATGCCTGGAAAAAGTTTCGGACAAAACCTTGGAAGTCTGGCAATTCCCCTTATGGTACCTCCCATACAAATGTACCATCCCGCACCCTTATAAACCGTGTAATATTATGAATATGACCAACACGATCTTGCCCAAATTCTGTATTTAGTAAAGCTATGGCTGGGAAAAGTTTAGGACAAAAACTTGGAAGTCTGGCAACTCCCCATCTGGTACCTCCAATACAAATGTACCATCCCGCACCCTTATAAACCGTGTAATATTATCAATATGA